>CM032325.1:45070206-46270206 GCA_019022515.1 Quercus aquifolioides
TCCAATGATGTCAATGGGAAGCTTGACAAGGCAAAAAGATTGTGGAATGATGAGAAGAGATTGAAAATATATGAAAGATTTTTAGAGACAGAAAAATATAATAGTAATGAATGAAATGAATATTTATATGTAATAGAGAAAGAAGAGAGTTTGAAGCTATTGCATGAAAATATGGTGAACTAAAGTCGAAGAAGTAGTGGTATTTGTAGGATCTTAAGCAGGGCCGGCTTAACAGGTGATGTAAGTGATGTAATCGCCTAAGGCCCCCAAATAAAAAAAGGCCCCTAGTTGTAAAAAAAAAATTATATATAATATATTTATTTATATATTTTATTTTAAAAAAATTTTAAGTACTTTTATTGGTCAATAAAATGCATTAAAAAGCTCTTATTGTATTATAGAATGCAAATGCTTCTCTGCCCCTCTTTGTACCCTTCTCTGCCATGATAATCGATAGGAGTAGGAGTGTAGGACACGTTTTTTGTTTAAAACTTAGCCATAGGCATAAGATGATAGGACTTAGGAGTAGTGGAGTACAGCTGTACAGGCTGGTCAGCTTCCAGCACTTTTTTTTTTTATCTGACACTTTATCTATTATTATAAATTATTATACCAATTAATAATTTGATGTGTATTATATCAACTCATTTGTATTATAGTGATACTAATTTATTAAACCATGTATTAAATTAATTTTTATTTGTGCAAGTTTAAACTTTAAAGTGGTCACGGCTTTAGAAAAATTGCAATAACTAGGTTCTACTATGTCACAAGAAAAATTAAGTGGATTAGCTATATTATCAATTGAAAAAAAAATGTTAAAGGAATTTAAATACAAAAACTTAATTAGTAATTTTGCATCTCAAAAAGCAAGAAAAATAGATTTTAAATAAAAAAATTCAATATATATTATTTGATTAATATTTAATTATAAAAATGTCCCATTTAAAATTTTCGCCTAAGGCCCCAAAAGCTGTTGAGCCGGCCCTGATCTTAAGCAAATTGCACTTTTCTTCTCCACTTGTAAATTGATCACCAAAATTATTCCAAGTCAAATCTTGGGATTATAGTGGTATTTGTATTCAAACTTAAACTAGGATCTGTCGATTTTCTATGTTCAGAAATAGAGGTTGTGACTTGAGAAGTGGTAAACATTTGTTTATGTTATGTATATGCAACTTACATGATCAGTGGTCAGTGGAAGCATCTGTCCTTTGCAATTTTCATTTAATTCATTTTACCTAGACTTGAGCTTACTAAAACTAAAAGTGACCTATCCCGAGTGTATTTCAACGCAACATGATTGGTAAATGTCAGTCATCCAATTCCTAGACCATGAATAACAATGTAGCTATGTTGGCGAAGAGAGGAATGTTATCGTCTTCCTTGTACTCCCAACCTTCATTCCCTGAAGGCTCAATTCTCAGAGATTGAATTGCGAATACCAAAACTGGCAAAGCAATCAGTATCAGAACCAACAAACTTGTTGTTTCTCCACCAGCCATGGATTCTCTGTGATTCTGAGAGAGAGAGAGAGAGATTTTGAAGAGCTTGAATATTTAGTAGGGAAAAGCTGTCAGTATTGCATGCTTTTATCTACAGTTCGTTATGCGGGTGTTCTGTTAATCTAGGTCGTTGATCTTTTTTGATGGAGTTAATCAGAAATTTTGGACGGTATAAGATTGACTTGGATTCTGTTGGACTAATTATATGGGATAACAGAATTAGATGCGGGCATCGGGCAGTGATCGAGTCACAAATTGGTGAAGAAATTATCTCAAGGTACTGCTTGAAACTTCTGGTAGCTGAGGAGTTAATTGATGAAATTACCCTTAATGGGAATCAAAGAAAGATATGTATGAATAATGCATCCAGCATATAATGATAGGAGCATGGTTTGGATAATGGGCAAGTCTTAGGTACAGTACTTAGGTGTTGTTCCTTAGGTTCTCATTTTAAGATTCTGTTATATGGATTTTTTCTCATGGGATGAAAGTGCATTTTTTAGTTAAGTAGCCACATAGTTAAATTTTAAGTGGCGAATCTTAGGAATAACACATAAGGTACTATATCTAAGTTTTATCATTGGATAATTAGTTGTTTGACTTTACTTGCCTTATGTAAGAAGTGTTTGTCACAAATGTGGGCTTAATTGGACTAAATCGACCAAAGTGGACCGAATAAACCAAAGCGGATTGAAATGGATCAAATGGACCGAATAGACCCAAGTAAACCAAAGTGGACCAAAATAAACCAAATGGATTGAATGGACTAAAGTATATCAAAATACTATATTAATATGATTTAACAGGAGTGTATATCATTTTTATTTCTTTTTTAGGGTACATATCTTTATAAATTTCCAATGTCTATTTTGTTTGTATTTTTTAGTTCAAAACTAAAGAGTTTGGCCCAAACAGAAGAAAAAATTTTTAATACCTCCTTAAATTATTGTCAGTGGAATGGAATTATATGCAATGATGGTGGAAGCGTTATAGGAATTTACATGGATGGGATCTATGTGGGAGATAAGTTTAGGAAATTCAAGTTCTCTTCCTTACCAAATTTAGTTAAGTCTAAGTTTTTGGAATACTGGACTTTGAGGGAGCATCCCTCAACAAATAGGTACACTTTCAAAGCTCACCTTCCTATCTATTTCTAGTAATAATCTTACAGATCACTTCCCTCTTTTTCTCACGAACCTCACTCAATTAGAATCTTTTTACATTTACCAAAATCTAATATGTGGCCCATTCCCAAAGAATTGGGAAATTTTAAAAATCTTCAAATATTAGATCTGCGTTATAACAAACTCACAGGATCAATTCCTTCAACTATGGGCCTTTTAACCAATCTCCAGTATTTGGATTTGTCTTTTAATGGGATTAGTGGTTCTAAAGTATTTGAAATTAGATTTGTAAAGAATTTTTCATATTTGTTTCTTGATTCAAACCATATCAACAGTTCCATTCCCCTAGAAATTGGCAATATGAAGAGTTTGATAGAGTTGAACTTTTGCAATAACAAGATAGTTGGTCAAATCCCCTCAACCTTGGCTAATTGCTTGTTGTTAAAATTCTTATATTTAAGCCATAACTACTTAACCGGAACTGTTCCCTCTAGGATTAAGGACCTGTCCCTCCTAATTTATGTTAACCTCAGCTACAATAACCTTACGGGCAACATTCCCATTTTTCTCATCAACAGAGCTCAATTTAACTTGTCATACAATTCTTTGGAGGGTCGAATCCCAGATATTTTCCAAAATTATGCATTCGAACGATTTTTTGGCAATAAGGATTTATGTGGTGACATCAAAGGATTTGCTCATTGCCCTCCAACTTCTCAAACCATGCACCTAGTAAAAATTTTGGTTCCCTTTACCATTTTCTTTGCACTTTTACTTATTGGGTATATTTTTCACACTCGATGTCAGGTTAAGAAAACAAAATCAGAGACAAGGAGTGCAAAAAATGGGAACATGTTCTCAATATGGAATTATGATGAAAAAATTGCATATGAAGAAATCATTAAGGTCACAGAGGATTTTAACATTAGATATTGTATTGGAACAGGTAGTTATGGTAGTGTTTACAAAGTACATTTGCCCAGCGGGAAAGTTGTTGTGTTGAAAAACTTCATTTTTATTTTTTTTTTATTTTTTTATATATATAAATAAATTTAAGGTTCTTTTGATTAATAATTCAGAAGGCCGTTTTGATTGAGTGGAGTCAGTTTATGTAATAGAAAAGTAGCTGCCTTGATCGGGAAACGATGCACGTATGAATTAAAAAAAAAAAAAAAAAAATCCTCGACATATCAAATACAGACACGCAATATTTATTTCTTTGACAGTAATAGGGTCATGACTTGAAGTTTCTAAGAGCTAACCCATAATTGGGGCTAGGTGAGTTTGGTCCCCTTCTTTGCAATTGCATATTTGCATGGGTGGCTCCCCTTCTTTGCAAGTCGCCATTAAGGAATTGTCTTCACTGAAATATCAAAGACCATGACTTCTCTGAAGCTTTTTTGCATAGACTGACTCCAGTCAATACGGCCATCAGTCTATTCTTAATCCCAAGTGACTTTATTACAAAGTCCTTGCAAAAGTAAGATGGACGGTGGTGGTAATGAGTTCAATACTTTCACAGGTTGGCCTGTGACTTGTAGTCAAACATTAGCTTGTTTATTATTTATGAAATTTTGTTTATTTTAGTTTTTGAAGGACTTCTTTAGATTATGTGATTTTTTAATTTGGCCAGACTAAATAAAAAGTTACACTCTTAAGTTGATTTGTCAATTTGGTTAGACTAAATTGTAATTTAGTCTCTTAAATTTGAAATTTTAGAATTTTATTTTCTAAAGTTTCAAATCTTTGGATTTGCACCCCTAACATTGCATAGTATTTGGAATCAGACCCCTCTGCCTCTATTCTATTCATGAATGAGGCAACCATTAAATGTCACATTACCTAAGAATGATATGGTTTTGAATAAATCAATTAAATCTTGAAATTGTAGTTATGGAGTCACCATCATATTTAACTTCAATCAAATCTTGAATAGTATATCCAACAACCTTGATTATATAATTTTTGACATTCTTAATAATATTCTTAGCTTTTGACCAATCAGCCCCAAACTTGGGTTAACCACTGTTCAATTTCAATAGTAAAAAAACCAACTCATTCCACACGTAATTTCCAATAACCACAAAAATGCAGGAACGGAGGCTAGCATGAATCCAGACTAAGTACAGTAAGTAGACTGATGGCCGTATTGGCTGGAGTCAGTCTATGCAAAGGGACCCCAGCAATGGAAAATTAGCTTGCTTTGATCGGGAGAAGATGACACAACGAAAAAAAATCCAAGATTTTCCAGAGAGCAATATTTCTTTGAGAGTAATAGGATCTTGACTTGAAGTTTGTAAGAGCAAAGTAACTAACCCATGATTGGGGCTAGGTGAGTTTGGTCCACATTGCATTTGCATGGGTGGTTCCCCTTCCCTGCACAGGTCGCTGGTAATCAATTTGTCTTCACTGAAAAATTGAAGGACCACGACTTCTAGCAAGTAGCAACTAAAGCTTTTGCTACATGAGAGCACCAATAATGCTACTCGATCACCTATCAGATTTTTAATACCCAACCGAATTTTAATTTTCAACTATATATCCTCTAATATATAAGGATAAAACTAAACCTAAAAGTTTATACCTATGGATTTTGACCCATTTTTATTTTCTAATCGACTCAATCTTGTGGTAATTATCCAATGTGGTTTTTCTAACACTTAACAAACCATATTACTTCCACGTGAATTTTCCAACAAAATGTGCTAGATGCCGCTGCATTAGGAGGAAAATCCAACTAACAAAAAAATCCAGGATGCTTTTACACTGAACTAATCTTCTTCAGCTTTTTATTACTCGTAGCTTATTATCCTACTCCTTGCAACTTCCATTGTTATTGTATCCATGGTTCCAATGTGACAAAATTAAATTTTATCATCCACTCTTTCTTGTGGTAATTATCCAATGTGAGATTTTTAAGAGTTAACAAACAGAATTACTCCCACGCGAATATTCTAGCAAAATGTGCTAGATGCTGCTGTTGAAATAGTCATCCAACTTCAGTGGAATCAGTGCCATGTGACAATGTTTCCCCTCAGTTGCATTTGGAGGAAAGAAAAAACCAAAAAACAAAAATTCAAAGATGCATTTACACTGGACAAATTTTCTACAGTTTTTAACTCGTAGGTTAATTTATAATATCCTTAATCCTTGCAGACTTCCATTGTTTATTGTGGCCTCGATTCCCTTTGAAGCATATTTTCTAATTTACTGTTGATTAGTATCAGTTTCATATACCAGGAACCAACTTTAACCGTGGCGGTTCCAAGATATTTTTCTAGGAGAGTTAGCTATTTTGTCATGGAGGCAAGTAAAAAATAAAATGATAATTTTTTTTTTCTGTATATATAACTTCCATATTATATACAATAATTTAAAATACAATATAACTATATTGTACAATATTAGTAGTCTAAAAAATTTATTAATAGTTTAAAGATTGGTAAGATAACAACTATTAAATTCATAAAAAAAAAAAAATAAATAAAAAAAAGGTTCCAGTTAGCTCAACTGGTAAAGTCTCTGATGGTTATTTAAGAGATCTAGGCTTCAATCCCTGCCTACACCAAAAACTGATTGGTGTCTTGGTCTGATAATAAAGAGCTATCATCAGGAGCGGACGTCATAGGTTGAAACTCTCTGAAAAAAATATTCATAAAAAATATAATTAAATAATTAATACCACATTTTTTTCAATTAATAGCAACTTATTATATTTATATGTAATATCAATTAAATAAAAATATATGATAAAGAAGAATAGTAACACACCTAGGAGTAGGACTAGGAGCAAATGTGAAATTAAGAAAAAAATAATAACTAATATAAGTTTCTTCTTTTCAAGTGTATGGCCTTTTAATCATATACGTGGTTGCTTTCTTAGAATTTAAGCAAGCACTAAAAGACTTCTTAGACTTGAAAATCTATAGAGCACTTATCAAACTACTTGATCAAATGAAGAGAAAAACTAAGAAAATTTAGAAGTGAAAGAGAGATAAGGAGAATCACATATGTAGATAGAGATCTGTTGGTTGTAATGGTAGTGTAATTTTTTGCTTTTGAAGAAGAAAAGTATAGAGAAAAACAACTCCATTCCACTATCAACAACAAAGTAAGCCAAAGGGTTTTTATTTATTTATTTATTTAAAATTTTAACAAATAAGCAAAAATTAGGATTTTTTTTTTAATTTTTATAAAATTAAATACTATAAGTGTAGTGCTACTAGCACAATACTTTCATAAAAATTTTACAACAAAATCTAGATGGCAAGTTGTTAAATATATGTAAAAAATAATGTCAATTATGGGTCCAAATAAAAAATAGTTACAACTTGTCACATATGTAAAGATATTGTGAAAGTAGCACTAAGATGATCATATTAAAATTTATTTTAGTTGGGTTTAAATAAAATTTAGGGTTAGATGTTCAAATTTTTATTTCAGGGGTCAAAACAATTTTTTTTTTTAATATTTATATATTTAAAAAAAAAATGGATAGACCTTTGAACCCCCTGGCTTGATCAACATGGAATATCTAACAATAATTTGTTAATTAAATTGCTAAAATGGAGGCTTACTTGAATCGTTGACGTAGCGTATAGTAATTGGACTTGTACAATTCCACAAATAGGGTTATTGTAGCTGGCTCTGTGTCACTATCTAAATCTGTTGGGGAAAAATCCTAAATCCCTTTAATGTTTATGTGTGAATTAATATATATATATATATATATATATATATATACCAAGCAATAGCAATATTATGGAAACAAAAAATTCAGCAAGTACCACATAAATACAACCACGCAAGAACACAAAATTTTATGTGGAAAACCCTCCGGTGTAAGGGAAAAACTACAAGGCAACTCCGAAAAATATCCACTATGAAATAGAGATTACAACTATCAAGTTTATGCTAAACTTGAGTCCACAATAAATTGGATACACAACAAATTAAATCTCAAGGAGTAAAATACAATCTCGCCACAATACTAGTAGCAAAATCTTCTTCTAAATACTCCAACTCTCCATGGTTGTAACACTCAAAAACCTTCAAGAAAACTCCACCAATTTATCTTCCTTATGTGTGTAGCTTGAGCAAAGAAAAATGTCACATTTTTCTTTTTCACTCTCTCACACTCTCACTGTGTATCTCTCTATTTCTTCGAACTGCAACTCTCAAACTAAAACCCTCTCTTTCTTTGTGTTTCTTGCTCACTCTGGAACTCACACAAAATGGCCAAAAATGGCTCTTTTGCTTCAGCTCTCCACTCAAGGCCGAATGACCTTTCTTTTCTTTTTGGCTTCCTTTTTTTCTTTTCCTTCACAATGGCAGAGCTAGGAATTTATATTTAGGGGGGCCAAACATAAAATTAGACAATTAATTATTTCTCTATGTATATACTAATTATGTCCATACTAATAATAATGTACATACAATTTACTAATCAAAATCCAAAAGTGTATTATTTCTGAATTACTATCTTTTAAACTTGTTCATGAATCTAGATTTTTCAAATTAAATTATCACCCATTAAAAATAATGACTAAAATTTTAAAAATACTAATAATTTAAAGATTTTTAAATAAAAGACAAACAATCATTCAACTTTTAATATATAAAAAAAAATATCTATAACTACAACCAAGTACATTATATATTATTTTATATATAAATTAAATGATAAAAATAATATATTTTAATCATATACATTTATAATGTTATGATATATTGATTATTTTAATATTTTAAGAACAAATAAAAATATAAGAAAAGTCAAATCAAGCAAAATAAAAAATAAAATAAAAGTACATGGTAAAGTGGGAGTAGCCGACACAGCTACACACCTGCTCTTGCAAGAAGTATTTTAACCACACACGTGGTTACCTAGCGGAGGAAAATAATTCAAGTGATATCTTTACAATATTTTTATAATAATTTTACAATAAATTTTAAGCAGTAAGTTGTTATTAATTTTAATTCACAATTTAAATAATTTTTTTGTGCACTCATAATAGCCAAAAATTCTTTATTAAAATAACTCTACTATATATATATATATATATATATAGAATTTTACTAATATGTGCCCTTAGGACACATATTAATTTCTATTTTTGAAGAAAAATTTCTCGAAAATTGAAAAAATAATAACAATTTTTTCAATTTTCGAAAAAATATTTTCAAAAATAAAAAATTTAATATATGCCTTTAAGATATACGTTAACCGACCCATATATATACTAACTTTTTTTCAAATATTTTGAGAGGATCGAGAACCCTTTTGGTCCCAAAATGACTCCGCCTCTGTTCCTTCAGCGTGTCCAACACGCTTAAGTCAAGTCTCGTTAAGAGACATAATAAAAAGTAAAAAATAGAAAAGCGAAAAGAAAAATAATAATAAAAAGGGGAGGAAAAGAAAAAAGTAGCACATTCGTCAGATTGACTTCCAGTCTTGGGTTGGTTAGGGACTGTATTTCAATGATTAAAGTGTGTTGAGTGATGAATATATAACAATCAAATATTTGCCCCTTTGCAACGCACTCATCAATCATTCATAAACTCTAACATGGCTCCCTCTGTTTCCATTTCCATTCTGACAGTAACATTATGGGTTCTTTATATCTTGATGCACTCCACAACTATGGTTATTGCAGCTGGCTCTGTGGCAGCGTCTAATTCATCAGCGCTTGAACTAGAAGCGAAGGCTCTCCTGGAGAGTGGGTGGTGGAATGATTACTCCAACAATGCATCCTTAAATCATTGCGAGTTGTATGGAATCATATGCAATGCTGGTGGAAGCGTCATAGAGATTGACATGGCGAGTATGCTCCCTTGGGGAGATGCGAATCGTGCGATCAGTAAACTCAACATCTCTTCCTTCCCAAATTTAGTCCGTCTTGATCTTTCTGATAATGGGCTTACGGGGAGCATTTCAGTTGAGGTAGGCACCCTTTCAAAGCTCACCCACCTTGATCTTTCTAATAATGGGCTTACGGGGAGCATTTCAGTTGAGGTAGGCACCCTTTCAAAGCTCACCCACCTTGATCTGTCGCTTAATTCTCTCACAGGTAAATTGCCTCCTTCATTAGGCACCCTTTCAAAGCTCACCCACCTTGATCTGTCGCTTAATTCTCTCACAGGTAAATTGCCTCCTTCATTTGGAAACCTCACTCGATTAGTGAAATTTAACATTTCTTCAAATTCTATCAATGGTTCGATTCCCAAAGAATTGGGAAATTTAACGAATCTTCTTGAATTAGATCTAGGTGGAAATTATTTTATTGGATCAATCCCCATAACTCTAGGTCTTTTAACCAATCTCACCTATTTTAGTGTGCAAGGTAATCAACTTACCGGTGAGTTACCTCTTTCACTTGCAAACCTCACTCAATTACAGACATTTGACATTTCTTCTAATCTATTTGGCGGTTCCATTGCCAAACAATTAGGTAATTTAAAGAATCTTCTAGAATTAAGATTGAGTCATAACAAATTTACCGGAGCAATCCCTTCTGCTCTTGGCCTTTTAACCAATCTTTCAATCTTGGATTTGTCTTTTAATAAAATCAATGGTTCTATAGTGCCAGAAATTGGATTGCTAAAGAATTTGTTGGAATTGGACCTACAAAAAAACAATCTCACTGGTCCAATCCCTTTGTTTATATGTCATCTAACCAATTTGGTTTCTTTGTCTCTTTCTATGAATCAAATCAATGGTCACATTCCACTAGAAATAGGCAACATGAAGAATTTGAGTTACCTGTACATCAATAATAACAAGCTTATTGGCCCCCTCCCTTCATCTCTTGGTCATCTAACCAATTTGATCTCTTTGTTTCTTGATTCGAACCAAGTCAATGGTTCCATTCCTCCTGAAATAGGCAACATGAAGAATTTGAAAGACTTGCATCTCAATAATAACAATATTGTTGGTCCAATCCCTTTGACTATAGGTCATTTAACTAGCTTGCAAACTTTGTCCCTTAGTGGGAACCAAATTAGTGGTTCCATCCCTGTGCACATTTTTAATTGCTCTTCACTCTACAACATAATATTCAGCCACAACCACTTAACTGGAAGCATTCCCTTTATGAATAGTAGCCTTTTTCCATTACGACGGATTGACCTCAGTTATAATTCTATTAGTGGAGGAGAAATACCTCTTACGAGTATAGAATTTTTGGATGTCAGCTACAATAACTTCAATGGCTCCTTTCCTAACTTAATAGGCGATATGGAGCATCTGCGTCACTTCAACCTTAGCAATAACAAAATTGTTGGTCAAGTTCCTTCGATTATAGGTCAATTAACTGAGTTGGAAACGTTGTCCCTTAGTTGGAACCAAATCAGTGGCTCCATCCCCAACGAAATAGCTTATTGCAAGGGGTTGAGTGAATTGTTATTGAGCCATAACTATTTAACTGGGAGTATTCCATCTCAAATTAGTGACCTTCCGCTTTTAAATGCTGTTGACCTAAGTTATAATACTATCAGTGGGGAAATTCCTTCTAAACTAGGGGATTCACAACCTTTAAGGTTCTTGGATCTCAGCTGCAATACTCTTACTGGAAATATTCCGGATCTTTCAGCTTCAATAAATGAAGTGAACTTTTCCCACAATTCTTTCCATGGTCGGATCCCAGATGGCTACTTAAATTATACACCTTCAACCTTCATCGGCAACAAAGATTTATGTGGTGATGTCAAAGGCTTCCCTCCTTGCTTGCCATCTTCCCCAAGCAACAATAGATCCATTGTCCATCAAATAAAATTTTTTGTTCCCTTAATTGCTTTCACAATGTTTTTACTTCTTGGGTATTTTTTCCGCTCTCAATGTAGAGTTAGGAAAATGTCATCTGAGTCAAGGGAAACAAAGAATGGGGATTTGTTCTCAATATGGAATTATGATGGAAAAATTGCATATGAAGACATCCTTGAAGCAACAGAGGACTTTGATATTAGATATTGTATTGGAACAGGTGGTTATGGTAGTGTTTACAAAGCACAGTTGCCTAATGGTAAAGTGGTTGCCTTAAAGAAACTTCATCGCTTAGAGGCTGAGGACCCAAATTTTGACAAGAGTTTCAGAAATGAGGTCAAAATTTTAACGGAAATCCGACATCGGAATATTGTGAAACTGCATGGTTATTGTTTGCACAAACGATGCATGTTTTTGGTCTATGAGTATATGGAAAGGGGAAGTCTATTTTGTGTCCTACGCAACAACGCTGAGGCTGTAGAATTGGATTGGATGAAAAGGGTGAACATAATCAAAAGTACAGCACATGCATTATCTTATATGCATCATGAAGGTGTCCCAGTAATTGTTCATCGAGATATATCAAGCAACAATATTCTATTGAACTCTGAGTTAGAGGCATTTGTGTCAGATTTTGGCACGGCTAGACTTCTTGATTCAGATACCTCCAATCAAACTTTAATTGCTGGGACTTATGGTTATATTGCTCCAGGTGAATTATATATTATTTTCATAACTATTTATTTTAAATGTTTAGTCACATGTAGAGCTTTCTATATAGTCATTCTAATTAGAAACAATTACTTTTATGATGGAAGTTTTATACACTAGCAAGTTTTTTCCAAACATCCCCCCCAAAAAAAAAAAAAAGAAAAAAAAAAAAGAAGAAGAAGATTAAAGTTAAAGGAAAGATATTAATTTTTTCATGCCTATTTTTGTCCAATATTTGCAGAATTGGCCTATACTATGAAGGTGACTGAAAAAAGTGATGTTTATAGTTTTGGAGTGGTGGCATTAGAAATATTAATGGGAAGCCATCCAGGCGAACTCTTGACATCATTTTCTTCATCTCAAAGTGTGATGCTAAATGAAATATTAGACAAGCGTCTCCCACCTCCAAATCGTTTGGTTGCACAGGATGTTTTTCTTATTTCTGCAATTTCATTTGCTTGCTTACGTGCTAAACCAAAGTCTAGGCCGACGATGAAATCAGTGTCTCAAGAATTTCTTTGTCACAAGAAACCAATAATGAACCCCTTACATGCAGTTTCAGTATGGCAGCTAAGAAACCAAGAAACTTATATGGTTGGAGGGAGTGAAGCCCATTCAGAAAGTCCTTGTTTTCTGGTTGAGAAAGATAATGTTTGATGAGCTTCTCCAAAAAAAAAAAAAAATGTTGTGTATTACAATAACAATAGCTTAAAAATCCTGTTTGTAAGTTGTAATTGTTGTTCTTTATGATCTGTAACCTGTATTTTGTAATATGAAATTTAAGTCTTCACCACTTTTCTAATGCAATCGCGGAGGTTGCAAAGGCTAATCTATATGCTTGATGCTTGACTCGAAGATTTCATACTTGTTCGACTTACTCACATAAGATTCAACAATAATAATGAAAAATTACACCAATATGATGTTATCCTTTTTCGACCCACATTACAATCGCACACTCAATACCTCTAACTCCCCCGTTCTTTTCCATTTCAATCATCCACTGGTAACACCTTTATTGCTTTTGTAACCCCGAACCCCACGACCTACCAATTCAACCTTCAAGTAATCGAGACCTTATTATGACTTTTAATTTGAGAATTATAACCAAAAAAAAAAAAAAAAAACATACATAGCAAATTTAATAAAAGATAGATCTAAATGAAGGGATTTGTCTGTATAGTGAAGTAGGTCATCACCATTAGGCAATAAATTTTGATTCTCCTGGAGATTCCCTTTTGGTCACCAAATTTCATGTGATTCTACAATTGGCTTAGATAATTCTACTAGTACCGTTTTACATTTTGAACTTTTTACTATTTGAATTTATATCATATTATCTATATATTACTAAAAGCTGAAGCGTAGCGTTTAATACTACTGCTCTCATGTTACGCCACATCAGCTGACACGTTATTTTAAAAAATATATATATATATAATTTGTCTTACAATTTTAAAATGATTTTTTACAATTTTCAGCTTTATAAATACAGTCCACTACTTATTTATTTACTTCCACTATCACCATATAATAAATCTGTATAATTAATCTAGCCCACCTCTTATTTATTTAGTTCCACTATCAAGTCCAACCCAAAACCTTTTCAGTTCAGTTTTAGGATTTTGTGTGAGCTTTTTCAGCTTAAAAGAAAAAATAAAATAAAAAAAAAAAACGTTGAAGCCTTTCAAGCTTTAGTTTTTTTTTTTTCAATTTTCCTATAATTGTTTTTAACATTTATTTTTTTAATATTTACATTTCTCCAACCTTTCTCTCTCCCTTACCATTTCATCTTCCCACTACTTCTTCAATCTTTTACATTTCTCCAACCTTTCTCTCTCCCTTACCATTTCATCTCCCCACTACTTCTTCAATCTTTCTCCCTCTCTTACCTTTTCATCTCCCCACTACCTTCTACATTAATATCATTCTTTCTTTTTCCCTTCATCTTCCTTTATTTTTGTCTCTTCTTATTCACACCCTCTTACTATAAATTTGTCACTATCTCTTCTATTCTATGCATAGTTTTTCCTCACAAAAAAAAGGTACTCTCTCTCTCTCTCTCTCTAAATTTTTTGGTGGATTTTTTTATTTTTATTGCATCTCTACTTTAGGTTGATAATTTTTTATATTCTTTAAAACTCTATTTTGGGTTAATGCGATTTGGTTTTGTTTTTTAAATTGTTGTTGTTGTTTTTTATTTTATTTTTTATTCTCTTTGATTGTTAAATGTTATCCTATTGCGATCTAAAGAATTAAATATAGCGTATAAAAATATAATATTATTCTATTACATAGCATGATTTGGATAATTTGGTATTTATTTTGTTACATAGCATGATTTTTTATAGTGCTCAATTAGGATGTCAAACTATGAGACTTTACTAATTTTTGTTTATTTTCTAATCCTATGTTACATATATGATTATTCCTATAATAAATAAAAATATAATTACGAAATGCATTACTCATTATTAGATTAGTTTAAATTGTAAAAAAAAAATTAATAAAACCACCATAAAAATAATTATCACGCGCAACACGCGGGTCCGCGACTAGTATATAATAAAAGTTGGGCTTAGACGCCGTGGTTGCGCCATGTGGCCTCACTAAATTGCAGAAATTTTATTAAATTTTTAGATTTTTAAAGAACTAAAACTGAATATAATACTACTAGGACTCTAATTCATTCTTATCATTAAATAAAATTAGATTAACATTATTTTTTTATTTGTTAGGATATATTTCTTAAATTAAGGGATAATATTATATATAATAAAAGTTGGGCTTAGACGCCGTGGTTGCGCCATATGGCCTCACCAAATTGCAGAAATTTTATTAAATTTTTAGATTTTTAAAGAACTAAAACTGAATATTATACTACTAGGACTCTAATTCATTCTTATCATTAAATAAAATTAGATTAACATTATTTTCTCATTTGTTAGGATATATTTCTTAAATTAAGGGATAATATTTAACATACAAAATTTAATTTAGATAATATATATCATCTAATTAACATTATTTTTTTATTTGTTATAATATATTTCTTAAATTAAGGGATAATATTTAACATACAAAAATTTAATTTAGATAATATTTATCATCTAAATTTTCAAAATTTTAATTCTACTCTAACTAAAAGTCTATTTTAAAAATTTTCAAAATTTAAATCTCATCCCACGCATGTTTCTATTTTCCTCAAATTGCAACTTAAATTTAATTAATTAATTAATTATTATTATTATTATCATTATTATTATTATTATTTTAAAATATATATTTTTCATAAATAAATATATATTTTTTTGTTCTTATCTTTTTTTCCTATAATTTCTAAGTTGATAAAAAATTTTAATTTGAAATCCCTTCTTTGGATAAAGTTTGATAGACACAAAAACTTAATCATTTAATATCAACTTAACTTCTTCTCATCCATTAAAAAAAATTATTCTTCTTTTTTTCCCCAATTTTTGATTTATACGGTTTGTCTTCCTCCTTTTTTTTTTTTTTTTTTTTTAATAAAAATTATTCTTCTTTTTTCCCCATTTTTTTTTATTTCTACGATTTCTCAATTTGTTATTCTTCTTTTTTCTTTTTAAAATATTTAGATAAACATGTGGGGGGTAAAAGCCAAACCATACGTATTGGGCCTAGGACCCTATTTGAAGATTACTGCGTGTCCGAAGAGAAGGAACCGGCTGAGATGGAGTCCACCTGGAAGAAAGATACCTAGAAATGAAGGAGGAGTACAGTCCGAAGAGGTCACCAGTGGTCCGAAGAGATCTTACTCCTCGAATACGAGTAGTTTTGATCAATTAAACGTGTGGAAGATCCGAATGATCTTCCTAGCAACCCCAATGAAAAAGATAAGCTCTGGGTATATCTGGAAATGATAAGAACGAAGAAATATCTAAAGGAAAAGCTGCTACCACTGTATTTAATGCACTGCAGCAACTATTCTGGCCGCATTTATATGGAAAAGACCCCTGAACAGTGTAACCTCAGCTACTTACTGTGTGTCCGAAGAGAAGGAACCGGCTGAGATTGAGTCCACCTGGAAGAAAGATACCTGGAAATGAAGGAGGAGTACAGTCCGAAGAGGTCACCAGTGGTCCAAAGAGATCTTACTCCTCGGATACGAGTAGTCTTGATCAATTAAACATGTGGAAGATCCGAATGATCTTCCTAGCAACCCCAATGAAAAAGATAAGCTCTGGGTATATCTGGAGATGATAAGAACAAAGAAATGTCTAAAGGAAAAGCTGCTACCACCGTATTTAATGCACTGCAACAACTATTCTGGCCGCATTTATGTGGAGAAGACCCTTGAACAGTGTAACCTCAGCTACCGCCACTCACAAAGAGCTAAAGAAGATATTTGACGTGACATACACTCAAGTAGGTACACAGATGAAGAACAAGTGGACGATAGAGATGATGAGAAAGGATGCTATATAAAGAAGAAAGGCTCCTGATAGAGGGGGGATCGGAAAAAATCATAAGGAGGGCAAGAGAAAGACTTCACTGTAACTCTAAGAGTTTTAACTACCTTTCACTCAATAAAATATCTCTTCGGACTTTCATTTGTTCAACTTTTTAAGCATGATCTCATGTCAGTTCATTCTTAAATACCATAGTTAGTTACTGTTTAGCTCACATCCAGCCCAGCTCTTTCACCCACTCTCTACAAATTCATTGTTCTGGGTTTATTGGGCTCATAATCCAAACCCTCTGGGCTTGGGCTACAAAAACAGACCCACAATTGGCGCCATTTGTGGGGAGAGCTTGTGCAGGGGTGAAAACAACAGTTGATGATGGCTGAACGAAGTCAATAACAAGCAGAATCTAGGGCATCCCAGCACGTGGACCCTTTTCTTAACTTGGAGAAGAGACAAGATCGTGAAGGCAGTGCGCACACCATGCACACTGGTCAAAGTCAGTCACATGGTGGGAATCATGTGTCCCATGCAAAGAAGAACCGGGATTTGCAACTAGAGATTGAAAAGCTAAAAAGAGAGTTGCGCCATGCAAAGAGGAAACAAATTTCTTTGTATTCTGATGAGGACTCCAACGACGAACAGGACGTCACTTACAAGCAGAGGTCTCGAACACCAGTCAGTGAATCCTTCTCCTATGAGGAAGAGCCTCATCGTAAGAGGCAGCATAGGAGCCCATCACGTGGAGGTGTAGGGAATGATGCTATAAGCAGGGCTTTGAATCAAACCTCTAGATCACCCTTTACGCGCAGGATTAAAGAGGCGAGGCTTCCTCGGCGCTTTAACCAGCCGACATTCACCATCTATAATGGCAAAACAGACCCGGTGGAACACGTGAGTCACTTTAATCAAAGGATGGCAATCTACTCTAGAGATGAAGCTCTGATGTGTAAAGTCTTCCCCTCCAGTCTTGGACCGGTTGCAATGAGGTGGTTTGACAGCCTAAAAGAAAACTCCATCAATTCCTTCAAAGAGCTCACTCAAGCATTTGGTTCGCGTTTTGTCACATGCCAAAGAGTGGCCAGGCCCTTGTCTTCTCTGCTATCCTTGAGCATGTAGGAGGGTGAGACGCTGAAGGCGTATTCAGATAGGTACTAGGAGATGTTTAATGATATGGAGGGCAACTTTGATGCAATGGCCCTCGACACGTTCAAGCTCGGCCTCCCTACTGAACATGGTTTAAGGACCTCCTTGTCTGGTAAACCCGTTACTAACATGCGTCAGCTCATGGACCGTATCGAAAAGTATAAAAGGGTCGAAGAAGATCAGCAGCAGGGAAAGGGAAAGGACAAGGTTATCCCCCAGGAGAGGAGGGATTTTAGGTTGGACCGTTACAATAATAGCAAACCATGGAGAGATTTTGCTGGGCAGTCAGGATTAGTAGGTCCTCAAGCAGTCAACACTGTATTCAAGGAGCCAGTACCCCAAGTCTTGGAAAAGATCAAGAATGAACCATTCTTCAAGTGGCCAAATAAGATGGTGGGGAACCCTGAGAGGCATAATCATAATCTCTTCTACCAGTACCATCAAGACCATAGGCATACCACAGAGGATTGCAGAAGCCTGTGGGACCACTTGGACCAGCTGGTCCGTGAGGGCAAATTGAGACACTTCTTGCACCACTCCAGTGGCTGAGGAGGTCAGATGAACTCCGAGTCCCGGAGAGATGACTTTACAAAGCCTCCATTGGGAACTATTAACGTCATCTTTGCCGCACCGGGAAGGACAGGATCCTGGCCATCGAAGGTTATGTCGGTAGTCCGGTCACCTGCAGGGGATTTCGGTCGAGGTCCGAAGAGAGTTAAGTTGGGTGCTCAACTGATTATAGGGTTCTCGGATGAGGATAAGATCGGGACCATCCAACCCCATGATGATGCTTTGGTAATTACCCTCAGAATCGGAGGGTATGATGTGAAAAGGGTGATGGTGGACCAGGGCAGCGCGGTAGAAATAATGTATCCTGATCTCTACAAGGGGTTGGGCCTGAAACCTCAGGACTTAACACCTTACAACTCCCCCCTTGTGAGTTTTGAAGGAAGGGTTGTCACCCCAAAGGGCCAGATACGATTACCCGTGCAGACCGGCTCAGAGGTGGTAGAGGTGGATTTCATAGTTGTAGACGTGTATTCGCCTTACACGGCAATTGTAGCCAGACCTTGGCTTCATACACTAGGGGCTGTTTCTTCTACTTTGCATCAGAAACTTAAGTATCCATCTGAAAGATAGGTTTGTGAGATCCGAGGAGATCAATCAACAGCCAGACAATGCTTAGTGGCTGCCATCCAACATGAGCCTGAAACCGAGTCCTCGGCCAGGGCGAAAGGGGTTTATAGCAGTTAACGTCTCGGAAAATGCCCGTCGACGATCCGGACGAGAGCGCTAGGTGTGAAGATTTGACAAAAGTCATTATCGGAGACGATCCAGGAAAATTCTTTCAAGTTGGATCTCAGCTACCTCTGCAAGAAAAGGAGGAGTTAATGGAAGTTCTTAAGAGAAATCTTGACGTATTCGCCTGGAACGCTTACGAAGCCCCAGGAGTAGATCCGGAATTCATATGTCACCATTTGAAGGTAAACCCACTGATCACCCCTAAGAAACAGCCTCCTCGGTGCCCATCTAAGGAGCATGCTGATGCAGTAAGAGAAGAAGTAGCAAAGCTTAAACAAGTTGAAGCTATTAAAGAGGTTTTCTATCCAGAGTGGTTGGCAAATATTGTGGTGGTGAAGAAAAAGAGTGGGAAATGGCGAGTATGCGTGGACTTCACTGATTTAAATAAGGCTTGCCCTAAAGATCCATTCCCTATGCTAAAAATTGATCAGCTAGTGGATGCCACTGTCGGCCACCCTCGGATGAGCTTCCTGGATGCTTTCCAAGGTTACCACCAGATACCACTAGCCCTGGACGACCAGGAGAAAACTACTTTCGTCACCTCTATTGGTAACTACCACTATAAGATGATGCCATTTGGCTTGAAAAATGCGGGATCTACCTATCAAAGAATGATGACGAGGATGTTTGAGCCACAGTTGGGTAAAAATATCGAGATTTATATAGATGACATGGTGGTGAAAAGCAAGGTTGTGGCCGAGCACGTGAAGGACTTAGAAAGTACCTTCGAAGTTCTCAAAAAATACAAGCTGCGCCTGAACGCTTCCAAGTGTTCGTTCGGTGTGGGATCAGGCAAGTTTTTAGGATACATGGTGACTCACAGAGGAATTGAGATCAACCCTAACCAAATAAAGGCCATCAATGAGTTACAAGCTCCTCGAAATCCTAAGGAAGTTCAGAAACTGACTGGAATGACTGCTGCCCTGAATCGATTTATCTCTCGATCAACAGACAAGTGTCAGCCTTTTTTCTCTTTGATCAACAGGTGAAAGGGATTCAAGTGGACTGAAGAGTGTGTTGTGGCCATCCAGCAGCTAAAAGATTATCTAGCTCGGCCACCAATCATGTCCAGTCCTGAGCCAGACGAAGTCTTGTTCGCATACATTGCTGTAGTTCCTTATGCTGTGAGTTTGGTGCTGATACGAGCAGATTGTGGTGTGCAGAGACCAGTTTATTACATAAGCAAGTCGCTGCATAAAGTCGAGATTCGTTATTTGTCACTAGAGAAGGCTATCCTAGCAGTAGTGCTGGGTAGACGAAAGTTACCTCACTATTTTCAAGCCCATACAGTCATTGTTCTCACTCAACTCCCACTCAGGGCTATACTCCGAAGTGTTGACTACAATGGAAGGATTGCTAAATGGGGTACGATCTTAGGGGCTTTCGATATCAAATAGAAGCCTCGCACATCGGTCAAGGGCCAGGTGCTTACTGATTTGGTAGCCGAGTTCACGGAGCCCCAATTAGAAGAGGTAATGCCAACATCGGACATGGATGAAAAATCGGTTGGCGTGATTTCTCAACAAGGCCCCTCCCATTGGGAGGTGTACGTGGATGGCGCAGCGAACCAGAAAGGTTCTGGAGTGGGGCTAGTGCTGATATCCCCCGAAAGAATCATCATTAAAAAGTCGTTAAGGCTGGATTTCTCAGCAACAAATAATAAGGCGGAGTATAAAGCCCTACTGATGGGAATGGCTATGGTCCAAAGAATGGGAGGAAAGGCAGTAGAGTTGTTCTCGGACTCAAGGCTAGTCGTGGGTCAAGTACAAGGTGAGTTCAAGGCGAAGGATGAAAGGATGCAGGGATACTTCAGCCGAGTTAAATGTCTGCAATCGAAGTTCGACTATTTCAGTTTGCTGCACATCCCCAGAAGTGGTAACACACATGCTGACTCATTGGCCACCCTCGCTACCTCTTCGGCGCAAAATTTGCCGAGAGTTATCCTAGTCGAGGACTTGCATGGGCCTACCGAGGCAAGGAGAAAGGTAGTACAAGTTCACCAGATCAGGGCCGAGCTCAGTTGGATGGATCCTATCATTAAATTTTTGCAGAAGGATATTTTGCCCGAAGAAAGGGGAGAAGCCGATAAAGTCCGAAGGAAAGCGACCAGGTTCTGGCTATCCGAGGACCATAAACTTTATAAACGCTCCTATTCTGGTCCGTACTTATTATGCATGCGTCCCGAAGCGGCTGAGCTACTACTAGAAGAATTACATGAAGGAATCTGTGGAGCCATACCGGAGGTAGATCTTTGGCTCATCGAGCTATTACCCAAGGTTATTGGTGGCCGAGCATGCAAAAAGAAGCCCATGAATATGTTAAGAAGTGCGATCAATGTCAGCGATTTGCGCCGAACATACATCAACCAGGTGGAGTCCTCAACCCACTATCTAGTCCATGGCCATTTGCTCAATGGGGCTTGGATATAGTGGGTCCATTCCCTAAAGCCGCAGGAAACAAGAAGTACCTTCTGGTCGGCACAGACTATTTCACCAAATGGGTTGAAGCTGAACCTCTAGCCAACATCCGAGACGTAGATGTGCAGAAATTTGTGTGGAAGAATATTGTCACTCGTTTTGGGGTTCCTCATACTCTCATCTCGGACAATGGCCTACAGTTCGATAGCAAAGCATTTAGGAATTATTATAGCGAACTGGGGATCACAAACAGATACTCCACCCCCGCCTATCCCCAGGGGAATGGGCAAGCAGAAGCGGTTAACAAAGTCATAGTTAATGGATTAAAAAAGAGACTAGACGATGCAAAGGGAAAATGGGTGGAAGAATTGTCACATGTACTTTGGGCATACAGAACTACACCTCGTAGATCTACTGGAGAGACCCCCTTCTCAATGACCTATGGGGCTGAAGCTATCATACCTTTGGAGACTGGATTCCCAACATTGAGAACTAGCTCGTTCAGTTCGACCGGTAATAATGAGCAGCTGGAGAAGAGTTTGGACCTAATTGATGAACGGAGGGAAAATGCAATGGTTCGACTGGCACATTACTAACAAAAGCTCAGGCAGGGCTATGATGCCAACGTTAGGCTAAGGCTTCTAGAACCTGGTGATTTGGTGCTGAGGAAAGTTGTCGGCATTGCAAAGAACCCAGCTTGGGGAAAATTAGGACCCAATTGGGAAGGGCCATATCGTATTACTTCAGGGGCTGGCATTGGGGCGTATTTCCTAGAAGACCTGGATAGTCATGTAATACCCCCCCTTGGAATGTAAATAACCTCAAAAGGTACTACTATTAATCGAAGCTTTTCTCCAGTCAATGTGCCAAGTCGTTATGCAAAATACTCTCATAAGTGTTTAAACTTAAACTCAATCGTGCCTGTAGTCATTGGACCAGATGATTCGGGTTAGTTAGCACTCATTCACAGTTCTCTAAGTGTTTAAACTTAAACCCAATCATGCCTGTAGTTCTCGAACCAGATGATTTGGGTTAGTTAACACTCCGTTACAGGTTCTCTAAGTGTTTAAACTTAAATCCAATCATGCCTGTAGTCTTCGGACCAGATGATTTGGGTTAGTTAGCACTCCGTTATAGGTTCTCTAAGTGTTTAAACTTAAATCCAATCATGCCTGTAGTCCTCGGACCAGATGATTCAGGTTAGTTAGCACTCATTCACAGTTCTCTAAGTGTTTAAACTTAAACCCAATCATGCCTGTAGTCCTCGGACCAGATGATTCGGGTTAGTTAGCACTCCTTCACAGTTCTCTAAGTGTTTAAACTTAAACCCAATCATGCCTGTAGTCCTTGGACCAGATGATTTGGGTTAGTTAACACTCCCTTACAAGTTCTCTAAGTGTTTAAACTTAAATCCAATCATGCCTGTAGTCCTCGGACCAGATGATTTGGGTTAGTTAACACTCCGTTACAAGTTCTCTAAGTGTTTAAACTTAAATCCAATCATGCCTGTAGTCCTCGGACCAGATGATTTGGGTTAGTTAACACTCTGTTACAAGTTCTCTAAGTGTTTAAACTTAAATCCAATCATGCCTGTAGTCCTCGAACCAGATGATTCAGGTTAGTTAGCACTCATTCACAATTCTCTAAGTGTTTAAACTTAAACCCAATCATGCCTGTAGTCCTCAGATCAGATGATTCGGGTTAGTTAGCACTCCTTCATAGTTCTCTAAGTGTTTAAACTTAAACCCAATCATGTCTGTAGTCCTCGGATCAGATGATTTGGGTTAGTTAGCACTCCTTCACAGTTCTCTAAGTGTTTAAACTTAAATCCAATCATGCCTGTAGTCCTCGGACCAGATGATTTGAGTTAGTTAACACTTCGTTACAAGTTCTCTAAGTGTTTAAACTTAAATCCAATCATGCCTGTAGTCCTCGGACCAGATGATTTGAGTTAGTTAACACTTCGTTACAAGTTCTCTAAGTGTTTAAACTTAAATCCAATCATGCCTGTAGTCCTCGGACCAGATGATTCGGGTTAGTTAGCACTCATTCACAGTTCTCTAAGTGTTTAAACTTAAACCCAATCATGCCTGTAGTCCTCGGACCAGATGATTCAGGTTAGTTAGCACTCCTTCACAGTTCTCTAAGTGTTTAAACTTAAACCCAATCATGCCTGTAGTCCTTGGACCAGATGATTTGGGTTAGTTAACACTCCCTTACAAGTTCTCTAAGTGTTTAAACTTAAATCCAATCATGCCTGTAGTCCTCGGACCAGATGATTTGGGTTAGTTAACACTCCGTTACAAGTTCTCTAAGTGTTTAAACTTAAATCCAATCTCTAAGTGTTTAAACTTAAATCCAATCATGCCTGTAGTCCTCGGACCAGATGATTTGGGTTAGTTAACACTCTGTTACAAGTTCTCTAAGTGTTTAAACTTAAATCCAATCATGCCTGTAGTCCTCGAACCAGATGATTCAGGTTAGTTAGCACTCATTCACAATTCTCTAAGTGTTTAAACTTAAACCCAATCATGCCTGTAGTCCTCAGACCAGATGATTCGGGTTAGTTAGCACTCCTTCATAGTTCTCTATGTGTTTAAACTTAAACCCAATCATGTCTGTAGTCCTCGGATCAGATGATTTGGGTTAGTTAGCACTCCTTCACAGTTCTCTAAGTGTTTAAACTTAAATCCAATCATGCCTGTAGTCCTCGGACCAGATGATTTGAGTTAGTTAACACTTCGTTACAAGTTCTCTAAGTGTTTAAACTTAAATCCAATCATGCCTGTAGTCCTCGGACCAGATGATTTGAGTTAGTTAACACTTCGTTACAAGTTCTCTAAGTGTTTAAACTTAAATCCAATCATGCCTGTAGTCCTCGGACTAGATGATTCGGGTTAGTTAGCACTCATTCACAGTTCTCTAAGTGTTTAAACTTAAACCCAATCATGCCTGTAGTCCTCGGACCAGATGATTCAGGTTAGTTAGCACTCCTTCACAGTTCTCTAAGTGTTTAAACTTAAACCCAATCATGCCTATAGTCCTCGGACCAAATAATTTGGGTTAGTTAACACTCCGTTACAAGTTCTCTAAGTGTTTAAACTTAAATCCAATTATGCCTGTAGTCCTTGGACCAGATGATTTGGGTTAGTTAGCACTCCTTCACAGGTTCCCTAAGTGTTTAAACTTAAATCCAATCATGCTTGTAGTCCTCGGACCAGATGATTTGGGTTAGTTACCACTTCGTTACAGGTTCTCTAAGTGTTTAAACTTAAATCCAATCATGTCTGTAGTCCTCGAACCAGATGATTTGGATTAGTTATTACAATTCTCTTAAATGTTTAAACTTACATTCAACCATAACTAAAGCCCTCGGCCCAGCTCATTTGGGCTAAGTAGCATCTCCCTACTGTCATTGTTAATGTTTAGATTTATCGTGCCTGTCAAACTTTCATCTTACTTATCGTTGTCATTACTCATTAATAATTCTTGTGTAAACCACTCTTTTCGGTATTGGTTTAAGTCATTGGCCACATCATCATCATAGCATGATTAAGCTTTCCTACACTACTATAATCATAAGTGATAGCTGTTTGCAATAACAGTGAGATTTATAACATGAGTAACAAGGAGATTGAAAGTAAAAGAGAAAGGGTTCCATTGATCAAAATAAGATAGTTTACAAATCCTTACAAAAAAAAAAAAAAAAAAAAAAAAAAAAAAAAAAAAAAAACTAAACTAAACTATATAAAAGTACAAGTAATAAATAAAAACTCCTAGCCATCTTAAGTCTCTGTCTGAGCAGCCGAAGGATCAACTGTCTGGCTGGGCTGAGTAGCAGCAATGTTTGGGACTTGTTCTTTGTCCTTCTCTTGAGCACCCTCAGACTCTTTAGTTGCTTCAGCAGGAGCAGGAGGGGTCTGGCCAGATGGGGGTTGCTCCTGAGATTCTGGGAGTTCACGAATGTCTGGATCATAATATATACTCCCAGGTAGCCTCAAGTGGGAATCTGCAGGAACCCCGGCAGCATCCAGTGCCTTTCCCCAAGTTATGTCACAGTAGTCTCGGCCGACCGAGGCGAACTGCTCGGTGAGGCTAATTTGAGTCTCATCCACCCCCAGCTGATAGGCTGCTTTTCTTTCAGCCTCGATTGCCTCCTTGGCCAGCTGAGTGTTCTGCTCGGCCAATCGGGCATTCTCCTTGGCTTTTTGAAGCTTAGCCCTAAGTCCTTTCGCCAGCTCCCTCTCTGTCACCAAGTTGATCTCCGCCATGTGCAATAGTTTACGTTGCTCTTCGGCCTGCTTCTCAGCGTTTTTGAGGCCAGCATCAAGGCTATTCCTCTGGTTGGTCATGACTTTCAACTGCTTGGACAGCAGAGAATAATTCTCCTTCAGGCTACCCAGAGATCTTTCTACCTTAGATCGAGAGTGGGCTGCTGCCTGGGCTTCAAGATAGGATTTCTTGTTCCACTCTTCGGCCACATAAATCTGCTGGGTAATCTACACAATAAAAAATTTCAACACGGAGCAAAGAGAAGAGGTTAGTTTAAAAAAAAAAAGGGGGGGGTTAGCACCTTAATTAAGCAGATCAGTCCACCTACCATAGCTATACCCCTCTTAAGGGATAGGAAGAGCTCATGTTGGTTGAAGTGCCTATAAGAGTCCATGTCCTTGGGAAGGAGAAGTGGCTGCTCCAAAGCCTCAGTAACAAGACCTGCCCTTCCCCCATCGTAATTTCTGAGGGAGGTCTCCCAGGGGATGGAGGCACCATCCAACTCTAGTCTTGAAGACCAAGTGCGAGGCCCTCGGCGTACATCAGTAATGTGAGGGTCATCTCGACTCTCAGTAGATGAAGCCCTCTTGCTCTGGTGGTCTTTCACCACCTTCTGTTGCTTGGTACCTTTTTGTGGCACCACCTCCCTTTCTTCAATTTTGAGGAGGGGCCTCTTCTTCTTCAGATCCTGCATGGGCTTTAGGCCGGGGTCAGGAACCTAAAATGGTGGTGGAGGCAGACTCACCACGGGTTGGGACGTACCAGTCCCTTTCGGCTCAGCCTTCTTGCCTCTGTTCTTCATCAGATCCTTCAAGTTTGACATGTCTTCTTCTTCCGAAGAGTCTTCTGAAAGAGCAGTTATCAAAATGGGATGGATACTAGATTGCTTGTCAATCCCCTCCTTGGCGTTCGAGTCAGGTATCACTTAAACCCACCCTGAAGCTTTTCCTTCGAACCTAAATTTATCTATTTGTTCCTCAAGCGAAGAGGTCGAAGAGCCAATCCTTTCGTCTGCAACCACTGGTTCAAGGGGAACCTGCTGAACTAGCTGGACAAGCAGTGGCACACCCTGTGGATTTGGACGTGGCACAGGTACAAGGTCGTACGGCGCTAAGAAACCATGCCAAGCGACGTCTATTCGCTTGAGCCGATAGTCACCCTATGTGATGGCGTTGCCAACCGGCTGAAGATCAGTTGTTTTTGACGTATAGCTGAGGATGAGAGGAA
This sequence comes from Quercus aquifolioides, assembly GCA_019022515.1. Lineage (NCBI taxonomy): Eukaryota > Viridiplantae > Streptophyta > Magnoliopsida > Fagales > Fagaceae > Quercus > Quercus aquifolioides. The sequence goes on from CM032325.1 coordinate 45,097,114, forward strand.
CGGACCGAAGCTGTCCGTCTTCACTCACAAAAATCTCCGAGCGTAATAAGTAGTTAAGCGCGGCAGTGTTGGTAAGGCTAAGCCGAGGAGAAACGTGATCCTTATCTGTTAACATCGCAAAAGAAACTTTGTCAGAAAACTAGAATATAACGATATGAAAGAGAAGGCAGATTGTAAAAATGAAGGCCCTAGATCTACTGTTAGAGATCCTAAGTCTAGGAAGTCACACCTGGCTCTCCTGGTTGGGTCGGGCAATGAAGACTGTCATGCCACTCGCCTGAGATGATCAAATAGTCGTCTTTTATCCCTTTATTTGACTTGGGAAGGCAGGAGAGGAGTCTAACGGCGTCGGACCGGGATTTAAGGTAATATCCCGCTCCCTTCTGGCTATGACACTCGTACATATGTACCACGTCACGCCAGGTCAGTCCTAGTCCTAGATGAAGGTTCAGGGCATCAATGGCTCCTAGGATCCTAAAGGTATTGGGTGCGCACTGCTCAGGGGAAAGTTTGTGATTGCGAAGATAATTTGTGGTGATAAAACCCATTGGAATGGTCATACCCCCTTCTATAAACGCTATCATGGGAACTATGGCTTCCCCCACTCTTCGGTTGGTTAATATCCGGTCCGGAGGACAATATCTCAGATTCACCCCCTGTGGTATCTCATAAATCCGCTTAAACTCTTCTATTAGGGCAGGACTATCGATGAGCTACTGAAATCTACCCATTTTTGAGAAAGACTCAAGGCAGTGCCTGGGAAATAAGGGTTTGAAGGCCGAGAACACAGGCCGAGAAACGAATGAAGGATTTAAAGATGTCAAAACTTACACGGACTAAACTAGAGAATGATCTCTGAATTCGCTGGACTTTTTGCGGATTCTGGGAAGTACTAGGGATGAAGGATGGAATAGCTTGGAGGATTTGAGTGCTTGAGTTCGCTGAATAGTCTGAGAATTTGTAAGGTAAAGAAGAAATGAACTCCTCTGAGGCTTTATATAGGGGGACACATGAAAGAGTATAAGTCATCCCTCCCAAATCCCGAGGAAGAACCATGTCCGTTGGATCAATAGCTCACCGTTGGATACAAGGGAAAAAACGTCGCCTGGAGTAATTAATACAGCGCTTTAGGAATACGGAAACAACAGCGGCAATGATGAAGCGCTTGCATCTATGCCTACACATGTGCAAATTCAGATGTTTGTGTGCTTTTTTAAGCCTTTTACTTTGTGACAAGTCAAAATCCTATTTTTTCTCCTCGGATGCGAAGGAAAAATTAAAATTTTGAGGGGCTATTGTGGGGGGTAAAAGCCCAACCATATGTATTGGGCCTAGGGTCCTGTTTGAAGATTACTGTGTGTCCAAAGAGAAGGAACCGGCTGAGATGGAGTCCACCTGGAAGAAAGATACCTGGAAATGAAGGAGGAGTACAGTCCGAAGAGGTCACTAGTGGTCTGAAGAGATTTTACTCCTCGGATACGAGTAGTCTTGATCAATCAAACGTGTGGAAGATCCGAATGATCTTCCTAGCAACCCCAATGAAAAAGATAAGCTTTGGGTATATCTGGAGATGATAAGAACGAAGAAATATCTAAAGGAAAAGCTGCTACCACCGTATTTAATGCACTGCAGCAACTATTCTGGCCACATTTATGTGGAGAAGACCCTTGAACAGTGTAACCTCAGCTACCGCCACTCACAAAGAGCTAAAGAAGATATTTGACGTGACATACACTCAAGTAGGTACACAGATGAAGAACAAGTGGACGATGGAGATAATAAGAAAGGATGCTATATAAAGAAGAAAGGCTCCTGATAGAGGGGGGATCGGAAAAAATCATAAGGAGGGCAAGAGAAAGACTTCACTGTAGCTCTAAGAGTTGTAACCACCTTTCACTCAATAAAATATCTCTTCGGACTTTCATTTGTTCAACTTTTCAAGCATGATCTCATGTCAGTTCATTCTTAAATACCATAGTTAGTTACTGTTTAGCTCACATCCAGCCCAGCTCTTTCACCCACTCTCTACAAATTCATTGTTCTGGGTTTATTGGGCTCATAATCCAAACCCTCTGGGCTTGGGCTACAAAAACATACCCTACAAAACACAATTAAAAAAGAAAAATATAATTAAATAATTGATACAACTTAATTACCTATAATAAATATTCTAAAGTTACATTATCTCTTTCTTCTAATCAAATATCATCTTCCTAATAAGATTTTATATAATAAAGTTTAAATGGAACTCTACTTCTCTTACAAGTACATGTGAATATAGCACTATTTAAAGTAGATCAATTATTGGATTTTGATATCATGATACGTAAATCAATTCCATTGCTACAAGGAAATGATATCAATTTCACACTTTCATTCTATATACACGGCATATTGCAATCCATCCCTCAATTCAATTTTTTCCTTATTTACAAGGTAAATTTCTATCTTCTTCAATCTAAAAGCTACGATAATGTTTGTTTATAATTTAATCCGTTGTGCTCGAATATGGTTCTTGGGATTTTCTTAACTTTTGTTACGGTACATATTTGATGGTTTCTTTTTTTGAGACTTCTAAGATTTAGATTTTAACTTCACACCTCCACAAATTAAACTAATTTTAGATTTTTTGTTCATATCAACTTCTTTTATGTGGAGTGGACATATATATATCAAATAATTCATAGAACCATACAATTTTTTTCTCTATTCATCTCTTCTATTATATGTATTTGTTTACTCTAATTTATTCATCTTCATTCATATCAACTATCTTCTTTTTATTTTTTATTCAATGTGTTTCTATTTTTCTATTGACGTAGTTCAATTATTGTTTAAATTCTATTATTTTTATAAATTATTTTAGATAATACAATTCATTTCAATCATTGATATATTTTTTTAATTTGGTGTTTTAATTGATTGTACAGATTATTTCCTCACTAAGGGCAATATCAAAATGGCTAGACACAAATGTCAATATCAAAATGGGTAGACATGGCGAATTCATATGTAAACTTTTACATTTACATTGCAATACAATTTTTTTTTTCTCTTTATGTACATTTATTTATCTATTTTTGAAATTACTTTGAGTGTGGTACCCTAGAAGGTCTAGATACTTATTTTTATTTTTTATTTTTTTTGTAATTTATGGAATATTTAGTTCGGAAATATATACAAGAAATTTTATCACCAAATCTATTTGGAATGGAACTCATCTACAATATGAAATTAGGAAATTTATGTGAGAAGAGCTATCTTTTTTATTTTATTTATCATGTTTCTATATTTCTATTAACGTAGATCAATTATTACTTAAATTCTATGATTTTTTATTAAAAAAAAATTTAGATAATGCAATTCATCTTAATTATTGATATTATTTTTTGATTTGGTGTTTTTGATTGATTATGCTAATTATTTTCCCACTTATGACAACCTTAAATAGGCTATGACTGGTAATTTATAGGTAAAATTTACATTTACATTGCAATCTAGATACTTTATTTTTGTAATTTATGGAATTTGTTTTTGGTTATATATGCAAGAAATTTATATATGGTTAGCACTTCTACTACTCCACGTGTTAGCAGGTATAATGAAAAGATTTTTAAGTGCCATATATATATATATATATATAAACAAATTAAAATTTTACTACAAAAGAGCTTCTAAAAATTTAAAACTTGCCATAATTTTTTAAAATTACTATTTTATTTGTTATTAAATTATATTATTGTAGGGGGTGGATTCGAGCGCTCTCTAAGGATTTGAGAGAGTGGGCCCAAGCCCAGCTAACCCTTCAATAAATTTGTAGAGTATGGGCTCAAGAGCTAGGCCTTAGTAAAGAAGGCAACGGCCAGGCATGGTTATACGTGGTTGCTAATAACTAAAACGTGGGTTTAAACACACAATGAGGCTCCTCGGACGTGCCTTATGGAGCTGGAAACTACTGTTATCTCTTTTCAGAAGGGTTACAAGAGTTGAGAGAGAATACTTTGCTACAGTATTCCTTTTTCTCTGGTTTTTTGTCCGTCCCCTTCACAAGAGGGATTTTTACATTATATATTCCTCACTCAATTGATCCTAGCCCTACATTTGTTGATCAATCCGGTTTTTACTCGAGTGCCTGTCCCATCAGCCGCATTCCCATACCTCCAGTGGATTGCAGCGCTCAATACGGCACTGTTCAGAGGTCCTGTCCTCATTAATGCGGCCAGAGCGTTAGTTGAGGGCAATTAATGTGGAGGTGACAGTTCGCCTGGGACTTGCTCCTCCGCCACGCTTCAATGTCCGGTGATTGGTTCTTGCTATTTGCTCCTTGGATGCTTGGGGAGACTCCCCTTAAAGGTGTGCCGCATGCCCACTTTCTGTCCTCGGCCTACCGAGGATGTAACCATCCTCGGAAATGCTCCTTGAATCCTGGGCTCTAAACTTTCGTCCTCGGGCCTCGGATCGTGGAGGCGTCCTCGGCATGGGCCTCTGGGCTTGGCCTGGAGTGGGCCGGGGCTGCTGACTTATTCTGGCCCCACAATTATATTATAAAAAATATATTTTTTAATTTAAATATAATTTTTTTTATTAAGCCGTGCATAGCACGGGCATAATACTAGTATATCTAAAAGCGAAGCATAGCATTTATTATTGCTAGGCTCTAGTTAAGCCACATCAGCACCATGTCATCATTTATTTATTTTCTTTCTTTTTTATTTTTTGTTTTACTAATTGCCATTTATTGAGTCTCTTCTTAATTTCAGTTGTTACTTTATCTCCATATCTATCGCATGTCTTTCCATTATCCTAGACTCTTGAGATGCCGCTATTATATAGAGACTCTTGAGATGCCACTATTATATAGAATTCTTATAGTCACCGATGTCTTTCCATTAACCCAGACTCTTGAGATACCGCTATTATATGGAATTCTTATAGTCACCGATAGATTGCAACCTCCTCACCTCCTCACCTCTCATTTATTTTTTTTCTATAAATTTTCAATTGTTCTCTTTTTACAAATTGATCGGTATGGCCTTCAATGCGATAGTTTCTTGAGTGTTTTTTCCATTCTTTTGATCATGGCTCAAGTTAGTCTACCAAAACCCAATCAAATGAGTGCAAGAGACAGACAATGACTCTAGAGCTTGCAGACGAAACTGAAGCAGATGAGAGGTGAACATTGGTAGCCCAAGTCCAAAGAGTATAAACTCAAAATGAGTTATGCTATTTGTATTATTCTTATTCTTTTTTTATTTATTCCCATCTCATTACTAGGAAGAAAAAAATGTGGTTCAATTTTGGGATTTCATTATGAATGAGATTGAGTTTTCATGGTCTCAAAACTATTAAAATATATATATTTTTCTTTTTTAAAATTGATTTGAGTTGGGCATTTGATCATGTTTATTATAAATTGTTTTATGGTTGCCCTTCTCTAGACCGTAAAAATGTTACTCTCAATATGTTTGCTACAATGTATGATAATTAATTTCAATGTGATGTTTTTATTTTGGTCTTTGTTTTATAGTAAAAGTGTTATTCATTTTCATCAAAGAGAAATTGCTATTGTTCTCTTTTTCCAGCCGTCTTATATGCTAAACTAAATTTCATTTTTATCTCTGTTTCGTTTGTCAATTCCTCGACGGATGTCAATGATCAAGACTCACAATCACTGGAGGCTTTTTAATCTATTGAAGGTCATACTAATCAATGGGTAACCATTCTTTTCTTAGAACCTTTTGAAGGAAAGAGGAATAAATTTGTTGCTTTTCTTGGGTGGTGCTTGATAATTTGCTTTTTATGGTTCAATACACATCAGCTATAATAGATTTTCATTTCCTTATACTAATAATTTGTTGTTTATTGTTTAATTTGACTATTTGGTGTCCCAGAAATTGTGGGAAAATGGAAGAGAAAAGAGAGTAGAGTTTGAACCTTAAATTTTTTTTTTTGTGTATGAAACTTGGGATGTAACAGTTTAATTTTTTTTATCTTAATTTTTTAAAAGAAAACTTTAATTCTTCAAAGTACATTAGCTTAAGTAGATTGTTGTGTTGTGGCTAAAATTTTTGTGTTTGGGACCTTAGTTGGCCAGTTTGGTTTACGAATAACTTTGGGGATTATTTAGCTTATGAGAAATATTTTGGTATTTTAGGAGTGACAAAATTCAAAGAACTGAATTATTTTTAAATTTCATTAGTACCTAGCTTTATGCTAATTGTTGTGTGGATAGAAAAACTAATTGGTTCTTGATTTTGAATACCTATCTACAATACATGAACAATAATTGGGTTTTTAGTTTTAGATTTTGAATTATGCTATTTTTTCAACAACTTGATTTTCTTTTTAGAATTTTCTCTTCTTGAATATCTAGAATAATATGTACATGAGTTTTAGACAAAACTTAACAATACTATTTCTTTTGGATTTTACTATTTCTTTCCTTATTAAACACAATATTATATAGTTGATGTGTTCCAATGAAGGCAGAAGCAATTGCTATTCTTGGGGCATAGCAACTAATACAAACTAATAACTTTCCGTAGCCATTTGAAATTCACAACCTGGAATGTTAATAGACATCTTCTCCGAGGTAAGAACAATTGGCCAAGTTTAGCAAGTTTGCCACCAACTTTGACCATATATGGCAATACAAGTGACTCACTTACTTACAATTCATACACGCACTATTTTGATTTTCTCTGGGAATTCAAAACAATGACAATTGAGTGATTTATATATGGACACATCGATAAATGTCTGTAGTGGACATGGGTGAAATCAATGGCACGTTACTATTTGACAATTTGGTCTTTGATGGAAACTGATATAAGTGATGGTCTATTAAATTTGATCATTTTGCTGAAGTAAGGTTTGTTTAGTATGTATTTTATTTATTTGCCTTATCGTAAATAAGTTTTTGTACATGATGATTCTAACCTATAAAACTTCACTTTATTTATTATTATTATTATTATTTTTTTGGTGGTCTTATTCTTTTCTGTTGGCAACTAACTAGAAATCACTTTTAGGAATTAAGAATTTAGCAATTGGTATGAAGGTTGCACCTCAAAATTTAGTAGAATTAAAATATGATACAATCTCATCATGTGAAGAAAAATAGGAAATCTAATGTTGTGTTGGCATGTCCCTTTATTATTGGGTTACAAATATCATATCTAAAAAAAAAAAAACCAAAGTAATATAACGATATATTTGTAGAGATAGAGAGTTGGAAAATAATTTTAGAAATAGTTCAATTTTTTAAGAGAAAACTGTCTTCAATAAATTTTAGAGAATAATTTATGAATTGTATCATATTACAAAATAATTATATATTCCCACGCATCACGTGAGTCTGCGACTAGGTATGATAAAAATTTGAGCTCTATGTTCTACATTGGATATATATTGCAACTGTTTTGAAAAATCAGACTAAGCAAGATTAAAAAGGAATACAATGGATAGATTTTATGCGGTTCTTTCATGTGCCTACATCCAAAGGAGCCAAGGAGGGGGCTGCTTTCATCTGCTATATGAGAAATTAGGATTATAACAATGTTTATATATAGCATACCCTACCCAGTGAAAATCCCCAAAAAACCCTTGATGCCTATAAATAATGCATTGACCTAAAAACAAATATGAGGCAACTCTAACTGCAAGAAAATACTATAATAAACATTGGATAACAATTCTTGTGGTTTTTTTTTTTCTTATTTTTTTTCTAGGTCTGAGAGCTAGTCTGTTCTACTGGACTCCTACAATGACAATTCACAAAATAATCTTTCTATCTGCCTATGGATATACCCATTTTTACACCTAATTTCATAACTTGCTGAATCGCGCAATTAAATGGTTGATGAAAGGTTATGTCGTGTCCATGCAATCAGTAATGGGTAGAAAATGTTCATTACTCACAGGGTCATAGTTGCACAAGTCTTATATAACAAAAATTATCTTTTCATAATTGATAAATCCAAGGAAAAAAATATAGCAACTTTCCCATGAAACAAACAAAGACTTAAACAGAACCAAACCAACCTCCTAGGGATCTACTTCACATAATAATATCTTGAACAGTCTCTTAATAGCAATTTAGGAACACCCTAAAAAAAGAAAAAGAAAAAATGACATCCTAACATTACGTAGATTAGCAGAGTGTCTATGCCATTACCTATGCAATTTTGTCAAAAGATAAACATACATGGTAGCTTTTCTTGCTCAAAAGTGCAAGTGTTATTATTACTCAGTGAGACCGACCCAAAAAACCAAAGGGCAGAATTGAAAAGGTCAATGTTAAATCTACTTTTAGAGATTAGAGATGGATTTTGATGATGCCAAAAATCGTTAGTGAGCTGCACGGTCCTCACATGCTCTTGACAGAACCTGCGAAACAAAAACATAGAAAACCTTGTAGAGAGTACCAGTGTGGTACCAGCCAAATACCCTCCGAAGTTTAAGTTAGAGAGAGAATTTCTACAACTCTAGAGGGCCAGAGCTAGGGAATTACGTGTACCTTGATTTATGAGGGCTTTGAGGTTTTTATAGTAGTGTAAAGCTGACCTCTATTCCTTGGCAGCGAAGATATTTTCTTGTAGAGAGGATTCTCATTAATACTCATATTTTATGGGATCTTTTCCTTGTAGGGACTCCTCTGATTAGGGTTGGGCGTAGAATGCAAGACATTTACATATTGGGATTCTTGGAGACTTCTCATGCCACATGGCTTCAACAAACCGTCTCCCTTAGTCCTGTCTACTTTAAGGAGTCCATCCGTCGCCGTCGCCTTGCCTTTCCGTCCAAGTCATGAACCCGTGTACTAGTTCTTTGGTTGGTAAAGTACCTAGGCCGTCTCTTTTGATGACTCCATCACTTATGGTCTTTGTTCATTGGATCTGTCTGCTTTAGGGTTTATCCCTATCAGCTTTTTTCTTCTTCTTTTTTTAGAACCTAGATTAGATAGGATTTTGACTAAATAATTACCGTATTAGAGAAGTGTGTAATCCTTAGAGACAGAGAAGGAATGGAAGGGAGAAAGGGATTAAATTACACGTTAAAAAAATGCCATATTAGCTCAAAAGAATGTGGTTTTGAATAAGTCAATTAAATCTTCAAATTATGGTTTATGGAGTCACCATCATATATATTTAACTTTAATTAAATATTTCATAGTATTTCCAACAATATTCTTGATCATATAATTTTCGACATCACTCTCAATCAATTTAATCTTGACCAAACACACCTTTCCCCAAACCTGGGTTAGCTATTATAAACTTCAAGTAAAAAATAATCAATTTCATATTCTTTCCAGAGCAATTCTAATACCATAAAAAAAAAAAAAAAAAAATTTACAACTTTTACCACATCTCTTCTTTGTAACAAATTATGATTGATTGTATATTATTTTTATATGAACCCACCATTTTTTTTCTACCACTCATAGTTTACCACGGAGAATCGAAGACAGTTTGATGTCACGGAAGCTTGAAGAAAGCACACACGATACTCTCTTTGATGGACATAAACTAAATTGTTAGTTTTTGGATATTAAACCTCAAATTCACAAGGAGTTTCTTAAATCCACAAGGTGATAGACCTGAAATTTACTAGAGAAAATAATAGACAAAAGTCTAAATTTTTATTGATAATAAACTATGAAAAAAGTTTACAAACTTAGTGACCTATTTAAGGGCTCTGTAAAACTTGACAGACAAGAAAATATATTCTAAAATAACTCCTAATTGATACCTAACCATAACAGGAACTAAATTTGACCTAAAAAGCATTAAATGCACCTAAAAACAAGGAAATAAATCACCTAAACCTAAAATAACAAAAATTACATAAAAAAATATTGTGATTAAAAAAATTACAAAATTTAAATAAACTATGTCCTACATCACAGTTGTAATAAGAGTTGTGCATTTATTTGTGGTACTAGATTTTTCGTAACAGTAAATCTAAAAATCTTCAAGAGAGCAAATATAGATGCGCAATATTTATATTAGACAATAACAGAATTTTCTTTTTTTTTTGAGACTTGAACCCTGACCCTTACCCTCCCACAAGTACTTATACTTGTGGAGTGACCATCACACCAACGGTGGTGACAGTAACAGGATCTTGACTTGAAGTTTATAAGAAGAAACCCAGGTGAGTTAATTTGGTCCTCATGGGTGGTTCCCCTTCTTTGCAAGTCGCCAGTAAGGAATTAATTAATTGTCTTCACTAAAAAATCAAACGACCATAACTTCTATAAATGAGACCACCTAAAAAATTAAGAGAATTGTCTTCGCCAAAAAATCTACTCGATCGGCCGCTGTCAGAATTTTAATTTTATTCGACTACGTACCCTCTAACATGACAAGCCTCGCAATCAACGAGCTGCCATTTGTGAATTATTTATTAATATTGTAGAAAGAATTATCCGTTTTCCTATTGCTATAAAATTCTACATCTTTTTTTTTTTTTTTTTTGGTTATAAATTGTGATTTTTAGGGTTTTAGATTCTAAATGTGCTTGAATCTTCTTGTTTTTCTTCGATTGATAAATTTTAATATACAATTCTGTGTTTTAGATATTAAAAATAATAAGTTTAAATTTTGTTGTGACTTTATTTTATATTTTTGGTTTTAGATAAAATTCTGTGTTTTAGATATTATAAAGAAAAAAGTTTAGATGTTGTTGTGACTTTATTTTTTCTTTTCGGTTTTGAATTGTAGTTTTGTTAGATTTCAAATTGTCCTTTTCAATTTTTTTTTTTTTATACTTTTCACAGATTTAATATTTTTAAAGAAATATATTTTGTGTTTTAGTAGATATTAGGTAGAGAAAGTTTGGATTTTGAGAGTTTTATTTTTGTCAATAATTTCCAATTTTTAACATATTTCGATGATGCATAATAAAATTTATGTAAATCTTATTTATGAAGAAATATTTTTCTTACTTTTCCTTTTGAATTCTTGAGAATTTTTTTTTTTTCATTTTAATAATTGAGAAATAATATTAGTAGTAGTTCAAAAGGCCTGTTAATTAAGGAAGTAACAAAATATCAAAAACCATATATATATATATATTGGAAATTCAAACACTATGATTTGTGAATAAAATAGAATGAAGGAAAAGAATATATATTTTTAATTGACCCAAAAAACTTGGGGACCAATGACCAAGGCTTTGTTGGTGTTGGTGTTGTTGTTGTTGTTTATTTTGATAATGGAAAAAAGTGTTTCATAAATTATTGTCCTTATATATATTTATCACTTTCATATAAAACTTTCTTACACGAAGGGCAGGTTGGGAACTAGCTCCACTAATTAATCTAAAGACCTCATATGAAACCTTTAATAAAGTGTAAGAAATAAATTGCGGCCTTAAACCATTTACTGATTGCACTAGTCAGGTTCTTCGCAACAGTCCTAAAATTGCAAGGATTCAAAAAATAAGAATAAAAATAAATAAAATTGCAATAGCTTCGCAGCTAGTCCACTAAACGGAGCTGGACTAACAGTCATCCAACAACCGCGCAATGTGGAAATGATTGCTAAGAAAGACTTAAAAGTAAAAAGTGAAAAGAAAAAAAGAAAAGAAGAACAAGAATAGAAAAGTGGAAAGAAATTAATTTCCAAAATGATTTCATGCGGATAAATTTCATGTAAATTTCTGCACTTCAATAGGATTTTCAAAAAGACGATACTTCGTGAGAATCATGTTGGTATTCATTCAAAGTCAAAAAATCTTAACAGAAATAAAAAATACATAAAAACTTGACAATGGCCTATAAACCCATGTTAAAAAAATCTTAACAGTGACCAAGTTTAACTAGGCTTAATCTCCAATAATTATAAAAGTGCTAAAATATGGAGGCAAACATGAATCCAATCCATGCATAGAGGAATAGAAGTTCAAGAATTCAATGCGGAGGAAGAGAAGTAAGAAAGCAAGATGGAATAATATTCTTTTAGTGGAATTTGTTTTTCTTCTCTTCTCGATTACATGCAGGCACTTGCGTACCCATCCCACGTGAGTTTGTCCCCCACGCGAGATTAAAGCACCGTGTGGACCTATGTTCAGAAAGTCCGTTTAGATTTATACATTCAATCACCTCAATAGGATCCATGTCGGTATTCTTTGGAAGTAAAAAAAAAAAAATGAAGATACCCACTATTCACTCTCTAGCTTTGTCTCACTTACTAAAGTGTCTTGACCCATGGATATAAAAATCAACCATTTTCCATTACACTCTATCAATCATACGCTTCAACATGGGCATCCAAAGTTTCTGTGTCCATTCTTTTGATTAATAATTCAGAAGCCCGTATTGACTGGAGTCAATCTATGCAAAGGGACCCATGCAATAGAAAATTAGCTGCCTTGATCTGGGTTATGATTAGCTGCTTTTGGTTTCAGTTATTTTGTGACGAATGGATTGATTCAAGGAATTTTTTTATTTTATTTTTATTTTTTATGATAAGAATCCAAATAATCTTATGGAATTGAAGTAGTTCTTCAAGGGAACTAGGCCTCCTTGGAATTAAGAAGTAAGAACAAGAAATAGAAACTAAGAGATAGACAAGGAAGAGAGCAATTTTCTTACAATTAGCTATAGCTTAGTACAATTCCCTTCCCAACACAAAGTCCCCAAATCCCAATCCGCTACAACAGTATCAACTGACTAACTAATCCTAACTAACAACTGACTATAATGCCAACTCAGAAGCCAAGGCTAACTGCCAATGCAACTAGCTTTCAGTACTTATCACTTCTGACAGGAATTTAGACCCCTAAAACAACCAAATTGCGTAGCCTAGATTAATTAGCCAAGTTGTTACTTAGTCAAATTAAACAATTCTAGGTTAAAGCAATTCAACAATCATATCAAGAATAATAATGCAGCGGAAAATAAATAACACAAGATATGATCACCCAGGAAACCACACGGTAAAAACCTGGGGAGGATTTGACCCACCGATCCTCAAGGCAAACCAGAATTCACTATGAAAGAATTGAAGTTCTTACAGAAGGACTACAAGCTCCCCGCTCGACTTCCTAATGCTACCCACCAGTACGAACTTCCTGACACGACCACGCGCAGGCTCCGAATCCACGGACTACTTCTTTCTTGAATTCTTCAATCAGCTACAAGCTCCCCGCTTGCTTTTCTTTTTAAGATCCAATGGTTGCAACTAAGTTGATCTTCAAGATGTTGAAATCATCTCTACCTTGAAAACCCTAAGCTTTGTGTAAAGGAAAGCTCCTCTAAGATCTCACAAGAGATTTACACAAAACAGAAAATATGAGCAACAATAACAATATGGACAACGTCAAAAACGTGGCTAGGGTTTTGTTTATATACCTAGGGTAAAAACATAAAACCCTAAACGTTTAATGAAGTAGGGCTGAGTTGGAAATTCTGCAGAAAATTCAACCTGTGCGATTTTCGATCGATCGAGTCTAATCTTCGATCGATCGAGCCAGGCCAAAAGTCCCAAGTACTTCTGCAGCCACTCGATTCCAACTGTACAATAATAAACCAACTTTGAGCAAGCCTAAACAAGACTAAATACAATGTTTTGATCATGGTTTGCCAACATTACAAATTAGAGTTCTAAATACATAAAATCCTAAGACCTTAGAACCTAACAAACTCCCCCTTTGGCAATCCGTGACAAAACCATAATTAAAAGCTCAAAGTTTTACAAGTAAAAGCCCTTTACAAAAGTAATGCTCATAAAATCAAATTCAGCCTAACTACTATCCATCAGTTGCAAGTGTAGACAGCAGCTTTAGTTGAATCAACCTGTATATTCCTGAAATACTCAACAAACGCATAAACGCATGTGTGACAGAAAAGAGTAAAACAACAGGTATAACATTCTTGTAAGATTCACACAACACAAAATAAAGACATATATGAATGATCAACTCATAAATATAAATCAATAAGCAGTGAATCATAAAGCAACAAGAATCAATGAATAGAACATGTATATCAATCAATGTTACTCCCCCTAACATGAATATCCCCAAAAATGATATACAAAGTGAAGCACCTAGATACAATCTAAAAAACTCCACAAGCTCCTCAAAACAAAAAGTCTCCCCCTAACGACAAAAACCCCTCTACAAGTCAAAATACCACTCCCCCTTTTTGTGACGGAATGCCAAAGAGCAATCACAAGTCGCCATCAAAAGGAGGTGGTGAGGGTGAATGAAGACGCGCCAAGTCAGCTCGTAGAGCACGAAACTCATCTAGCAAGTCCACCAAAATCTGTCCATGAGCCGCCTGAACGGTCATGACAGTCTCCAAAGTACGACGAACATCGAAGTCGGCCGAAGGAGGTGGAGGAACATCAGCAGCAGCAGCATCATCACCAACTGGATCAGTAACATCCTCACCAGCAATACCTGCAGAAGAAGAAGGAGGAGGTGCGCTACTCGAGGGCTCAGACCTAGGGTGTTTAGAACCAGCTCGAAGATGAGCAGCCCTTTGTCTAAGAAAAGACGCACCTATAGGAGCAATAACATGAACGGGCTCAGAGTAAGGGAAGCCACCAAGATCAAGATGAAGGAGAATCCTATGAATGAAAATAGGATGAACAAGAGCATGAGCAGATGATGAACTCCTATAAACATCGTTCAAAGAACGAAGAAAAAGATGGGGAAAACTAATAGGAGCATCAGTAACAAGAGCGTACAAAAATACACACCTCTCAAGAGGAATGGTGTGAACATGGGAAATGGGCCAGATAGAATGACACGCTATCCTAAAGAAAAGATAGTGTAACCCAGAGAGCTCAGCAGAGGTGATCTGAGGATCAGAACCCCACTGGACAGTAGTCCCAGTGATGTAAGACAAGACATCACTAATCTCGGGAGACACATCATATGGATAGACAGGATGTCGAACCCATGGTACCCCTAGAGCATCAGCCACTACCGTAGGAGTAAGTGTGTACTCTACGCCTCGTATCCAACTCTGGACTAGAGTGTTGGAATCATAGATGCGGATAGAGATGTTCGAATAGAACTCTCTAATCAAGGCAGAAGGTGGAGGAGGATCAGAAACATCCACCAAGGGTAACCAGCCCCTACGCTCAAAATTTGCCCTAATGGCAGGATCAAGTTCATCTAAGTGAACAGAACGCTCAGCCCAAATTTTTCTCCTAACATTCAGCTTCTCAAAAATCTCTTGGTTTTTCTCACTAGAAAACCTCTCACGATCATAGGATGGAGGGGGTGAAGGAGAAGGTGAGGGAACATTCCTACGAGCTCTAGTTTTCCTAGGCATAGTGCTAAGGAAAGGACAGAGACACAAAGGAAAAACCAAAAGAACAAGAGAAAACATAACCAAGGGCAGACTGCAAATTAGCACAATAAAAAATATAGAACAAAAATCTATATGATGCATGAACATTAGTAATGTTGTGATGCATGATCTAATGCAGTAAACAAATAAGTTCAATTGAGATTGAATTGACAAAATTGGCTTGAAAATGGAATTTTTATCAAAAATCCCAAAAATTGAAAACCACTTGTTGAAATTTTATACCAAAAAGATGAATTGAGCATTATAAAACACATTACATAGATTACAATGCTTAATTACACCAATACAACAAGCCAATTTCAGCAAATTCTACTCAATTTAACAAAAGCCCCAATTCGGATTAAGAACAAACCCTAGAATTTTCAATTTTTCACCAAACTCAAAATTGATCAAATTAAACTTTTTAGATCATGTCTATAGCATGTCCCCACAAAAACCCAATGATCAATTGCATAAAATATGGCTTGAAACAAAAGAAAATCCCAAAATAGCAAAGTCCGAAAATTACCCTTAAAAACATGGATTTATGCATGAAATGATGAAAATAAAATCAAAAGGAAGGATAAAAGGGTCTTACCGGCTTGAGGAAAGAGAGATTGTGCAAAAACTTCGGAAGAAAACGACAAAAATCCCTAAGGTGGAGCCTTGCCAACGCGGAGAGAGAGAAAAAGTTTGAAAAAGATTTTGAAAAGTATTTGAAAAAGTCAGATCTGATCTTTTAAAAAAGCTTTTTCACGATGTTCGATCGATCGAAAATCAGATTCGATTGATCGAAACACTCAGTCGTTTTGAAACAAACTAGAGCACTTTTTCGATTGATCGAAAAGCACATTCGATCGATCGAAACACACAGTCATTTTGAGACAAATGAGAGCACTTTTTCGATTGATCGAAAATCAGGCTGGATCGATCGAAATGGGCAGAGGCTCACTAAATTTTGAGAAAAATCACAGTTTTGAAAGACAAACTAAATTTTGAAAAAACAACTCCTCAAAGCATTAAAATACAGAAATAAAATGCATGAGTATGAGATGGAATGATTTTTCAAAAACCCAAAATTTTAAACCCCAATTTTCTCAAAAACAAGTTTCAATCATTCTTCCTTTGAATATTCTCAAACAACAGATATGTTGTGACACAATTCTCAAGATAATTTCAAACTTGGTTGGTCAGACCAAAAACACACACACTAGCATGTACAGTGTTTAACAAAGAGTAACTTGTGTAGTGTGTGATACTAGCAAAAACTTGAGATACATGTGAGGTGATATGTGAATAGCAATCAAACACAAAGTCTACACAATTCATCACATAGAATTTAAAAGAGACTATCACCTAAAGAGTTACATCCTATAACTCCCACATCTCCTAGAACAAAAGCTTGCAATCATGTAAGTTTCTTGTATTTTAGCCCCATTATTTAGGTGAAATTTGGCATAAAGCCTAATAGTACACACCAAATTAGATTATGTGAAATGGCATCAAGCCTAATAGTACACACCGGTTTGAATTAAGTGAATTGGCATCAAGCCTAATAGTACACACCAGTTTTAAGCATTAAGCATTTAAAGAGGCTACACCTTATGTTCTTTTTGTGCATGTGCTACACTTTCTCGAGCACAAAATCTTATGATATGCACTAAGGTGTTCATGATTGACTAGTGAACAGTGGTGAGATGGTTATTTATGCCTTTCTCAAAAGGATCAAGTCCGACAGTCAAATAACATGTGACTTCAAGATCAAGACAAAGTGATTAATAACCACAAACATCTTTCCCACACAACATGCACTACAAAGCTTTAACTAGTCAGGTGCAATATTTAAGCTCATCAAAGTTAAACAAGGTACACAGAACATGACATGTGTCAAAAGATAGACCAACCTTGTTTTTCAAAAATCAAGAAAAGTAGTGTCTAACATAATTTTTGCTTTCACTTTTCCTTTTTTTTTTTTTTTTTTTTTTTTAAAAGAGAAAACAGATACATCCTAGAATGAAATGCATGAATGTAATGCAATGCAAGTCCTAGAACAAAAACAACAAAAAGACACAAACCAAAGAACAATGGTCACCAAAGAATAGAGCAATTAAGCACAAGGACCATGTCAGAAAGACTCAGTTAGTTCGAGTCTTTTGCATCCAAAACTTTTTAGATGCACCACGAGCATTGGAGTTCTTATTCACATTAGAGTGATTCCCAACTCCAGGATTGGAATAAAGGTTTAACACCTTTACCAATTCACCAATTAATGCCATAGGATCATGTGCTTGAGGCACAGGCACTTTTGGTTTAGTAGCTCTCTTATCAGCTTGAAGCTTGTAACAGTTAGGACGAATGTGTCCAGACTTACCACAATAATGACAAACCCAAGCAGGTTTACCATGCATCTTGTCCTTAGATTTGGTAGGCTCCTTAGGTTTAGATTCTCTTAAGTCTACCCTAATCTTCTTAGGTGGTGAAACTTCTACGGGTTTAACTATCTCACTCACAGGTGGTTTGACAGTTTCACTCACAACCTCACTCACAGAAGGTTCAGAAGAAGAAGAAGGAACAAAAGTAGTGGAATGTGGTCCAGAATCAAAAATGCTTTCAACATATCCTAACCCAGTTTTATCAGCAGGAGACTTTTGAACATTCAGCATGTGATCAAGTTTAGAACTAGCAGATCTAGCAACAGATAAATCATGTTCCAAAGTTCTAACTTTATCAAGCAAAAGCATGTTCTCAGATTTAACATTATTCAAAAGCTCATTAGCATCAAACAGTTTAACAAGCAAATTTCTCTTTTCAAGCTCAAGAGAGTCAATTTTCTTTAGGCCAAGTTCAACTTTCATAGCATCCTTTGCAGCAATTTTGCAAAGTTTGTTATAGGCCTCTTGAAGATCTGCATCTTCAGAGAGTTCCCCATCAGAAGGGTTCTCCTCAGCAGATATGCTTTCATTGACTATAGCAGTAGCCGTGAAAGCAATGAAGTTTCCATCCTCGTCCCCACCTGGACTCATCATCAGAAACCTCATTATCACTAAGGGTTACAGCCATAGCTTTACCCTTATTCCTCAAGAATGTAGGACATTCAGATTTCACATGACCATACCCTTGACAGCCAAAACACTGAGGACCCAAAGAGTTATTAGAAGATTGACCAAAATTTTCTCTAGGTTTTTCAAAATTGTTAACCTTAATGGGATCATTCTTCCTAAAATTTCTAGGTTCAGCAGTGTAAGTCCCTCTTGCCTTTCTATTTGTATTCCTCAGAAAGTTCTTAAAGTTTTTGGCAAGATAGGCAATCTCTGTAGCAGAGAGCTCATCATCAAATCCACCACCCTCAACATCATCAACTGACTTAAGAGCCATTGATTTGGATTTGTTTACTTTAGGGAGGTCAGACTCATAGGATTGAAGAGATCCTACAAGCTCATCAACAGGGATGGAGTCCACATCCTTGCTTTCAGTGATGGCAGTCACTTTGGGTCTAAAATCTTCAGTTAAAGATCTAAGAATCTTCCTAACAATTTTAGGTTGATCATAGATTTCACCCAAATTAAAAGCAGAATTGACAATATCATTTAATTTTGCATAGAATTCATCAAAAGATTCATCATCAGACATTCTAATGCTTTCGAATCTAGAAGTCAATTGTTGCAATTTATTAATCTTAACTGCCTTTGTGCCTTCATGCACAGTTTGGAGGATTTTCCATGCAACATGAGCAACCTCAACATTAGAGATCCTCTTAAATTCCTCCATAGAAACAGCATTAAAGATAGCATTCATAGCTTTGCTATTGAAGCTTGCTGCTTCTTTTTCAGAAGTTTGCCACTCACTCACAGGAGTAGCGGGTTTTACCCATCCGTATTCAACGGAATTCCAAACCCTTTCATCAATGGATTTCAGGAATGCTTTCATCCTTACTTTCCAATAAGCATAGTTGTTCCCATCAAAATGAGGAGGAACAAACAAAGAGTGTCCATGTTCCATGACAACAGGGGTCAAGGATCAGCTCAGAGATTAAAAATCTCAAACAAAAAGAGCTACCCGCTCTGATACCACTTGACAGGTATTTAGACCCCTAAAACAACCAAATTGCGTAGCCTAGATTAATTAGCCAAGTTGTTACTTAGTCAAATTAAACAATTCTAGGTTAAAGCAATTCAACAATCATATCAAGAATAATAATGCAGCGGAAAATAATAACACAAGATATGATCACCCAGGAAACCACACGGTAAAAACCTGGGGAGGATTTGACCCACCGATCCTCAAGGCAAACCAGAATTCACTATGAAAGAATTGAAGTTCTTACAGAAGGACTACAAGCTCCCCGCTCGACTTCCTAATGCTACCCACCAGTACGAACTTCCTGACACGACCACGCGCAGGCTCCGAATCCACGGACTGCTTCTTTCTTGAATTCTTCAATCAGCTACAAGCTCCCCGCTTGCTTTTCTTTTAAGATCCAATGGTTGCAACTAAGTTGATCTTCAAGATGTTGAAATCATCTCTACCTTGAAAACCCTAAGCTTTGTGTAAAGGAAAGCTCCTCTAAGATCTCACAAGAGATTTACACAAAACAGAAAATATGAGCAACAATAACAATATGGACAACGTCAAAAACGTGGCTAGGGTTTTGTTTATATACCTAGGGTAAAAACATAAAACCCTAAACGTTTAATGAAGTAGGGCTGAGTTGGAAATTCTGCAGAAAATTCAACCTGTGCGATTTTCGATCGATCGAGTCTAATCTTCGATCGATCGAGCCAGGCCAAAAGTCCCAAGTACTTCTGCAGCCACTCGATTCCAACTGTACAATAATAAACCAACTTTGAGCAAGCCTAAACAAGACTAAATACAATGTTTTGATCATGGTTTGCCAACATTACAAATTAGAGTTCTAAATACATAAAATCCTAAGACCTTAGAACCTAACAACTTCAGCAAAGCACAGCTCCTATCCAATTAAGTTTCCTGGTCAATGATTGGAAATAACTGATGAATGATAGAAGCCAATCGTTCCAAGTATCAAGAAGACAGCGTAGAATATGTATTGAAAAATAGAGAGAAAACTGAAATTGCTGAATCAATTCCTTTTACTGAAAATGAAAAATGAAAGAAGATACATTATAGATTACATGCCCTGTTCTATATATACACGGAAACAGAGTGCAGAAGGGAGTAACAGATTTTCCCTCCAATCA
The DNA here is from genome assembly GCA_019022515.1 of Quercus aquifolioides. Lineage (NCBI taxonomy): Eukaryota > Viridiplantae > Streptophyta > Magnoliopsida > Fagales > Fagaceae > Quercus > Quercus aquifolioides. The sequence continues at coordinate 45,117,643 of CM032325.1, forward strand.
TAACAGAAAATAACAGATTAGCTATTTACACGCAACCAATTGCAATGTGACATCTGTCCCCTTCATTTGGTTCTTCTTCTCCATTTGTCACGTGTGATTCTCTTGAGACTTTCTTTCTTTTCTAATACTCCCCCTCAAGTCCTGAGCTGGAGGATCATGGACTTGGAGATGAGTTTCAATTGGTGACTGTGCCAACAAGTGCTGTGATGTGAAAATGTCTTGTAAACCCAACTTTTGTGTCAATCTCGTGAAGGAATTGAAGCCTAAAGCTTTGGTGAATACATCAGCTATCTGAGCATTTGAATTCACATGAAAAGTCTTTATCATACCTTCCAAAATTTTGTCTCGGACCAGGTGACAGTCTACTTCAATATGTTTGGTCCTCTCATGAAATACTGGGTTAGCAGCTATATACAAGGCTGCTTGATTGTCACAAAAAAAGCATAGCTGATTTAGGATGCTCAATTCTTAGATCCTTAAGAAGCTGAAGTACCCAGGTTATTTCACATGCTACACTGGCCATTGCCCTGTACTCAGCCTCTGCTGATGATCTTGAAACAACTCCTTGTTTCTTTGATCTCCATGCTATCAAACACTCTCCCAAATACACTGCATAACCTGTTAGGGACCTCCTTGTATCAGGGCAGCCAGCCCAATCAGCATCACAAAATTCTTTGATATGCAAATCAGATTTGCTTGAGAAGAAGAGTCCCTTCCCTGGTGATCCTTTTATGTACTGAAGAATCCTGTGAGCAGCAAGGAGATGAGGCTCTCTAGGCTTTGAGACAAACTGACTTAACCTATGCACAGCATAAGTTATGTCAGGCCGTGTCAAAGTTAAGTATAGTAGTCTCCCAATCAGCCTTCTATACATTGCAGGATCTGCCAAAAGCTTCCCTTCATGTTTCGAAAGCCTTAAATTATGCTCCATAGGAAATTTCACTGGTTTTGATCCAAGAAAACCAGTCTCCTTCAAAATTTCAAGTGCATACTTTCTCTGTGTCAAGCTGATACCTGCATCAGTCCTTGCAACCTCAAGTCCCAAAAAATACCTCAGAGATCCAAGGTCTTTCAGCCCAAATTTATCATCTAACAGCTTCTTCAATTTAGTCACACAATCAGGGTTGTTACCAGTAAGCAATAGGTCATCAACATACACCAAAAGTACTGTAAAAGAGTTCCCTTGAGTGTGAGTAAACAGGGAGTAATCTGACTTGGATTGAACAAATCCCATTTGAAGAATGGTCTTGGAAAATTTGTCAAACCATTGTCTTGATGCCTGTTTAAGTCCATAGAGACTTTTGTTTAGTTTACACACCATATGGCCCTCCTTGCTATGAAAGCCTGGTGGAAGACACATGAACACATCCTCATTCAGGTCACCATGCAAGAATGCATTGTTGACATCCATTTGGTGAAGGAACCAGCCATTCACAGCAGCCAAAGTGAGCACAATCCTCACTGAGACAGATTTAGCAACTGGTGAAAATGTCTCAGAATAATCCAAACCAAACTTCTGTGTGAAACCCTTAGCAACCAGCCGAGCCTTATATCTTTCAATAGTGCCATCAGGAAGGTACTTGACCCTATAAACCCATTTACAACCTATAGGTTTCTTACCAGGAGGCAAAGGTACCAAACTCCATGTATTAGTGACCTCTAGAGCTTCAATTTCCTTGTCCATGGCAGCCCTCCATTCAGGAAATTGCACTGCCTGATGGAATGAGGCAGGGTCTGAAGGAGTGGAATTAACTGCCATGACAAAAGACTTGAAAGTAGGACCAAGATGAGAATAGTCCAAATAATCTGAGATATCATATGGCAGGCCAGAATTGGGCTTAGAGCTGACAGATTGGCAAGCATACTGAGATAGGTAAGGAGGTGGCTTATGAGATCTAGTTGATTTTCGAAGAGGTGGATGAAAACTGGAAGGAATGGCAGAAAGGTTAAGTTCTGCAGAAGCAGATGGAGCACTAGGAGCTGCAGTGGATGTTGCATCAGGTGCTGCACTAGGTGCAGTAGCAGGTGCTGCATCAGGTGCATCACCAGAGGCAGGAGAAGCTGCATTAGATGGGGCAGCAAGAGTAGGGTCTAAAAGAGTGGCAGTGGATGGGGCACTAGGTGCTGCACTGGATGCTGCATCAGGTGCTGCACTAGGTGCAATAGCAGGTGCTACATCAGGTGCATCACCAGAAGCAGGAGTACAATGAGGAAAAATGAAGTCTTCAAGGTAAGAAGTGGAAGGTTGTGAGGAAAGAGCATAGGGAAAAATATGTTCATAGAAAACAATATTTCTGGAAATGTGGACAGTATTGGAGGTGAGATCAAGTACCTTATAGCCTTTAATGCCTTGGGGATAGCCTAAGAACACACATTTTCTAGCTCTAGGTGCAAACTTGTCTCGGTTGTGAGGTAAAGTTGAAATAAAACATAAACAACCAAAGCACTTGAGATGAGTGTAAGGTGGAGGTGAGTTAAAAAGAAGCTCATATGGACTCATGTTACCTAAGGACTTGGAAGGAAGTCTATTAATGAGGTAAACAGCAGTTAAAATGCAATCCCCCCAAAAACATAAAGGAAGTTGTGATTGAAACTTTAAGGCTCTTGCAACATTGAGAATGTGTTGATGTTTTCTCTCAACAACAGCATTTTGTTGAGGAGTATCAACACATGTCAACTGATGCAAGATGCCATTTGAATGGAAAATTTTTTTAAGAAAGAATTCAGTTCCATTATCACTTCTTATAGTTTTGATTTTGCAGTGAAACTGAGTTAATACCATAGATGCAAACTGTGGCAGATACACTTGTGTTTCAGATTTATTTTTGAGTAAATAAACCCAAGTGCATCTAGAAAAGTCATCCACAATGGTCAAGAAAAATCTGAAACCATCAACTGTGCTGGTAGCAAAAGGGCCCCAAAGATCACAGTGAAGTAAATCAAAGGGTTTAGATGAAACATGAGTACTAGCTGAAAAAGGAAGTTTCTTCTGTTTTGAAAAATGACAAATATCACAACAAGAAGCAGTTTTATTAATATGAACATCATTTACATATTGCTTCAACAATTGAAGTTTAGAATTTGAAGGGTGGCCTAATCGGCTATGCCATAAATATGATGAAGAAACAGGTGTAACAGCAGCAGTAAGGGCAGATGCATAAGAATTACAACCTGAATCTTGTAGCAGAAATAGGCCATTGTGTGCCTTACCCAGACCAATCATGCTCCATTGAGCAAGGTCCTGAATAAAACAACAATCACCAAGAAAAATGAGGCAACAGCAAAGAGATTTTGTGAGTTTGCTCACTGAAATCAAATTGAATGTAAAAGAAGGGACACACAGAACATCAGTTAAAACCAAGGTTGAAGAAATATGCACAGTGCCTACATGTGTGACTAAGGCTTGTTCCCCATTAGGCAAATAGACAAAGGTGTGGACAATTGAGGTAATTGTAGTCAATTGAGCAACAGAGTGAACCATATGGTCTGTTGCTCCTGTGTCAATAATCCAAGTATTTGATTTATAAGCTTTTCTATCAACTACTTGAGCAGCAAAGATGGAATGGGAAAGATTAGGTGATGTCCAAGAAAAGTTACCTGAAAAATTTGATGAAGTGGAAGGAGAGGATGATTTGGAAGGTGAGGAATGTGGAATGGATGGATAAGATGTCATAACAGAAGCAGCTTGATGACCTGTCTGAGCATCAGTGCCTGTTCCAGCAGCCATATGACATTTCAAAAGATTCAGAAACTGCTCACATTGAGCCTGTGACAATGGTGACTGTGGGCTGGTTTGTACAAAAGGACTAGCACTAGAGTGAGCAACACGATTCTGTGAGGCCATTTGTGAGGTCAAATCTGGTTGAACATTAACACCTTGCATAACTCCACCTGGTAAAAAACCAGAATTCATACCACCAGGAAGAAAGGCAACATTTGGATCAAAACCAACCTGGTTAGCCATGGGCTTATTCCCTCCTTTTGGCTTGTAACCAGGAGGATAACCGTGGAGCTTATAGCATTTGTCAGCTATATGTCCAGTGAAACCACAGTAGGTGCACACAGGCCTATCTCGCTTTCCATTAGTTCCTTTTCCTCCAGTCTTTTGTCCTTGATGACCAAGAAAGACTCTTCCATTGTTTACATACATAGCAGCAGCATCACTTGACTGAATCATGTTGAAATTGTGGCCAATATTTCTCCTCTTCTCTTCTTGCAAGATTAGAGAACACACTTTGCCAAGAGATGGCAAAGGCTCAATTAGTAAAATCTGACTAATAACATGGCTATAACCATCATTAAGTCCCATCAAAAACCTAAAAACGTGCTCTTTATGATGAGCATCAAGCTGAGAAGATTTAGATCCACAGATACAAACACATGCACAGATTGTAAAAGGCTGGTAATTTGCATATTCATCCCACAAGGTCTTGAATTTCGTAAAGTAGGAACTTACTGAGAGTGAACCTTGTTGAAGATGTGCAATTTCTTTACCAAGCTCAAACAGCCTTGGAGTATTCCCTTGAGACAGCCTATCCTTGAGATCAATCCACAGATCTCTGGCATTGTTGATGTACATCACACTAGCCTTCAAATCCACACTGAGTGAATTAGTTAACCAAGAAAGTACTGTGGTGTTGCATCTACTCCAAGAATTATACAATGGAGAAGATGAATTAGGCTCAGCAATCGATCCATCCACAAAACCGAATTTGTTTCTGGAACTCAGAGCCAAAAACACAGATCGCGCCCAACTCATGTAGTTATCTTGACCAGTGAGAGGTTGCGATGTGAGCATAAAACCTGGATTTTCATTCGCAGGAAGAAAGAAAGGATTGTTTGCATATTCATCTGCAATTGTTGTATTTGAAGCAGGTACTGAATGCGCAGTTTGAGATTGAGTGTTGGTTGTGGAATCGGAAGCCATAGATGAGAAAAAGGAAACAAAAAACAGAGCACTAATTTCTGTTTGGGAACGGAGAAAAAATAGAAAGAAAGAAAACTCAGAGAACTTGCTCTGATACCATATTGAAAAACAGAGAGAAAAACTGAATTGCTGAATCAATTCTTTTGATTGAAATGAAAAAATGAAAGAAGTTACATTATAGATATCATGCCCTGCTCTATATATACACGGAAACAGAGTGTAATAGGGAGTAACAGATTTTCCCTCCAAACATAACAGAAAATAACAGATTAGCTATTTACACGCAACCAATTGCAATGTGACATCTGTCCCCTTCATTTGGTTCTTCTTCTCCATTTGTCACGTGTGATTCTCTTGAGACTTTCTTTCTTTTCTAATAATATGCAAGCATTGTAGCCCAGGAACTCCAGCAGGTTCATCGAAATTCTGGCTTTTGCTCTAGCATAGAAATAGGGGCCATACGCAAACATGAAAATGGCGACTGATCCCCCACGAAACACAGATCTGCATTGCAGATTGACTTAGATCAACAGATAGATAGATATTTGATTTTTTTTTTTTTTTTTTTTAGATCAAATTAGGAATAAAAGCTAGAAAAGCGTAATTTGAGCTTAAAATTAAATGAAATTAAACATGATTTAACCTTCAGTCTTGCCCCACAAATGTGAAGAAGTTGTGAAATTATAGTGTTTATAACATTCTAGTAAGAGATTTACCTCCACCACCATTGGCAATCTTGCCTGGACAGGTGATAGCGTTCACATGCCACATCCACTGTCATAGTTTGTATGATGACAATAAGGAAGTCCCCAAACATAGTACTAATTGCACCACAGACTTTCAAATTGTACAAGCTTGCATAGATTTCATCCATCAAAATGTACATCACGCAGAAAGGCAGAAAGCCCCCAAAGAACACTTCATGAGCAGGTGTCTTCATGTACCAAGCCTGATTAAGAATCTCACTTTGAAAGTTTATGTTGGAACAAGCTACTTCAGATTCTTTTAGGGAAGACTGCCCCAATCTGCCACCCAAAGTTAGGATTCCAAAAGCGAAGGGTAACAAAATGATTTTCCAAAGATAATTATACCAATCGTGCGGAAGTGACACCCCTGTTGTTATTGCCTTTAATGTAATTATGGCAAGACCTATTATGAACATCGGGACAAAGTACAGGGTCCCAGTTTGGAAAACACATTCTCTCTGCAAGAAAAATCATTTGCCACATAATTAAAAACCTGAACCGTAAAGACTTAAATACAGAAACTACTGTGATACTGTATACGTTAATTACAACTACTGTATTACCCATCCACTTCTTGTGAAACTAGAGTGGAATGAAGCAGCCTTGTACCCAGAAAACAATGATGTGAGAATATAACTCGTGATGATCCAAGTATACAGTCTCTCATGATTGCAGGTATATAGGCTACCACAACGAAGAGGATGCAAACTCTGCAAATGGAATTCTTAAGTGACATGTGACAACATTTTTCAGAATAAAATTGGACCAAAAAACCCAAAATAACTAGAATTCAGAATTGGAGGGAAAAAATTGAATTAACAAACATATGGCTTACATAATGAAGAGTTGAGTTCCAACACCCAGAATGGCACCAAGTAGGGACGAGTACCGAGGACACCTGCACCTATAACCATGAATGCGAAAAGAGTTCCTGCAGTAGAATTTGATTTGATCATCGTTAGGTGAATACAATGGCCTGCTTGAATGGAACTACACCAACATAAAGGAATGGAGCGAGTACCGAGTAAAATAATCTCTAAGGTATGTCACAATCACAAAATAAAGCAACCCAAGCCAGGCGCAAATGATGATATTTGTAGCATAAGACACAGGATCATCTCCTCCAACGGGCTCGAACAAGTCACTGACCGATGACAGAACATGTGTTTCGTCCAAAAGCTTTTCATTGGTATCAAAATCATCCCAGTAGACAGAATACGTGAACTTGACATTGACTTCAGTGTCCTCAGACACATCCGCTACAGTCTCGCCGTAATTCATAACATATATAGCTGTCACTTTGTTCCCCAAGTAAAGGATATGAAAGTCCAGGTGACTGAAAATATAAATCCTTTGACCTATTACATCTACGGACCTGTTATCTCCAACTCTCACTTTCAATCCAATGTTATCATAGTACAACTCGTACATAGTTTCATTTAAAACTGCATCTCTAAATTTCGCAACTTCTTCTCTCGTCAGATTTTTCTCACAAAGGAGTTTCTCCACTGTTTTCGTCTTGAATCTCAATACATACCCAGTGTTGACATAGCAATCCCCTGCTGTAACTTGTTGAAATGATTTCTTTCTGTTGAGCATTGGATCTTTATATCGAGATGTCAGTTAGAAAATGCATAGGATTGGGAAATCATAAATTATATACTAATTTGAGAGCAGATCCTATTGAATTAATTAGGCAAAATTTGTTGAATAGTACTTTTTTAGAAAAAAATTTGGTGAATAGCATGCAACTGAAGTTTCCTAAACTCGAGTTTCAAGTGTTTTTTTTTTTTTTTTTTTTTTAACTCCATGCCAGACCTATCTAGTTGGAGCTCGAGTTTATTAAACTCGATTTTGGGTTGGAACTCTATTTTGCCAAACTTGAGTTCCAAAAACAGTTTTTATAACTAAGTAACTTCAAACCCATGCTATTCACCTAAAATTTTTCTAAAAATGTACTATTCATCAAATTTTGCCCAAATTAATTATCTTACCTGCGCCTAGAAACTAAATTCACAAACCAAGAAAATTATTCTTACATCCAGGAGGGCAGAATGGCAAATCAAAATACGAATATGCCTCACTGCAATCGAAAAAAAATAAATAAACAGAGATGCATCAAATTCATCAGGAGGTCCAAAAAGTATTTTTCTTTTTAATTATCTCAGGCATTCACAAAAAGTATACACAACCTTTGTTGCTCACTAAAAATATGATTAGAAAACGTTGAAAGAGATGAGAGATTTCAAAGAGAAATGAATTACCATGGACCTCTTTGATTAGGATAAGCTATGCTGGCGAGGAGAGGAATGTAATCGCCTTCCTTGTACCCCCGATCTTGCTTCCTTGAAGGCTCAGTTCTCAGAGTTCGAATTGCGAATACCAGAGCCGGAAGAGCAACCTGTATCAGAACCAAGAAACTTGTTGTTTTTCTACGAGCCATGGATTCTCTGTGATTCTGAGAGAGAAAGTGAGAGAGAGATTTTGAAGAGCTTGAATATTTAGGAGGGAAAAGCTGTTAGTGTTGCTTGCTTGTATACGGTTCGTTACGCGGGTTCTTTTAATCTAGGTCGTTGATCTTTTTTGATGGAGTTAATCAGAAATTTTGGACGGTAAAAGATTGACTTGGATTCTGTTAGACTTGGCGGGTAGTTAATTATTTTGGATAACAGAATTATGTTGCGGGCAGTGATCGAGTCACAAGTTGGTGAAATAACACATTATCCAATAGGCCAATAACCCATGTAATATTGAACCAAATAACCCACATGAACGAATTTTTTTTTGGATAGAATGTAAGATACGTTTGCCTAATTTATCTATGCAATATATAAGAATGAACGACAATAGTTAATCTTAGTTATTTTGGATGTGAAAATTTGAGTTTATATCAAAATATAATTTACATGGCTATTTATTAGAACTAACTATTAACGCATCATTTGAACTAACCATAGATTCACATGGTGCGTGAGAATAGATAATTATTTTGTAATTGTGTTATAATAATAATTTGTTCTCTAAAATTTGTTGAAAATAATTTATTCTCCCTAAAAATTAAACAACTTCTAAAATTATTTTCCATTTTTCTATCTCTACTAATATACCAAAGTTGACTAAAATAGACCAAATGGACCCAAGTGGATTGAAATTGACCGAATTAGACCAAAATTGATAAAAATGGATTGAAGTTGACCAAAATGAACCAAAATGGATTGAATTAGGGCCAATATCTCTAATTTCTAATATGGCTTAACATGAGCATAACAACAATAAATACTACGCTTCAGTTTTTAAATATTATATAGATGATAATCGTCCTAAGAAAAAGAGAAATTTGAATCATAAATTTGAAACTTAAAAAGTTTAGTTGTACAAAGAAGAGATTAGGAAAACATAATGCACTTTAATAGAAGTTAGAAGAATTTTTTTTATTTTATTTTATTTTTTGAAAATGAAGTTAGAAGAATTTGAATCACCTCAAAAAATAATAATATCAATTGAACACATCCAAAATAATATAATGATATATTCGTAGAGAGTCAAGAGACAAAGAAATGGAACTACTCTTAGAAATTTTTTTATTTTTAGTAAAAATAAATTATCTTTAGCAAATTTCAGAAAATAAATTATATATTATACCTCATTACGAAAATAACTATATATTGTCATGAATCACGTGGGGTTGCTGCTAGTTTAAACTTTTAACTAAAACTTAGATAAGTCGGTGTGAATGTTGTGTTTTTCTCCTCCACTTGTTTATTGATCTGACTTTTAGATTGACTAGGGCTTAAGTAAATTGTGATTTTCTCCTCATATTTGTTTATTGATCACCAAAATTATTACTAGTCAAATCTTGGGATTATGGTGGTATTGGTATCCGAACAAAAACTAGGATCTGTCGATTTTCTATGTTCAGAAATTAGAGGTAGATAGTTGGCCTTATCCCTCACCCCTTATTAGCTGAGTTGTGACTTGAGAGTTGGTATACATTTGCTTATAAGCAACTCACAAGATCAGTGGAAGCGCACATGTCCTTCACAATTTTCATTGATGCTGCATTGATTGAACTGGAATTACCCTTCTAATTCTTCCAGTTTTTCATTTATTGTTTTGGTCTGGCCATAGGGTACCTGATGTCGATCAGAATGGAATTGAGTACTAAAAAGACAAACTGATAGGAGAAAAATATTTCTCCAAATTCCTTGTAATTTTCAGTGAAGGTGAATTTTATTCTCTACTTTGATCATTTATGACTAAATATTATTGCTTCCATTGCTATAAGCTTGGTATTTCATTATTTTCCGACTCCATTACCCTCACCAAGAAGCTATTTTGCAAGGGATTATTACCAGAACCACCATCCATTGCCAGGGCACCATGCCATGACCACCTCATACAAGAGCAAGAGGTCCAAGATTGACAGTATAATCACCATTTTCTGCCTCTCTTCAAGATGACATTGACTGATACCCGAATTGGTGTGACAGTTTGTATGAAATAAATGAATATGTAGTTTTGCTTTCAGTTATTTCGTGACAAATGGATTGAATCAAGGAATTACTTTTTTAATTTTATTTTATATAATAAGAATATTTGGAATCTAATGGAATTGAAGTAGTTCTTCAAGAGAACTAGCCTCCTTGGAATTAAGAAGTAAAAACAAGAAATAGAAAATGAAGAGAGCAATTTTCTTAACATTTCTGATATGATCCTTTACAATTACCTATAGCTTCTTATAGTACAATTCCCCCTTCCCAATACACATCCTAACTAACGACTGATTATAATGCCAACTCAGCTGCCAAGGCTAACTTCCCGTACTTATCACTTAAGCAAAGCACAGCTCATATCATCCCACAGATCCTATTGAATTGAGTTTCCAGGTCACGACTCTTTTAGACCTCGGTGTACACGTTTGGAAATAATTGATGAAGCATAGAACCCAATGGTTCCAAGTATCAAGAAGACAGCATAGAATATGCAAGCATTGTAGCCCAGGAACTCTAGCAGGTTCATTGAAATTCTAGCGCTTGCTCTAGCATAGAAATAGAGGCCATACGCAAACATAAAAATGGCAATTGATCCCCCACGAAACACAGATCTGCATTGCAGATAGACTTAGATAGATCAATGGATAGATAGATATCGGATAAGAAGAGATTAGATTTTTCATCAAGTTAGGAACAAAAGCTAGAAAAGCATGATTTGGGCTTCAATCTTCCACCTCAAATGTGAAAAAGTTGTGAAATTTATAAGAGAATTACCTCCACCACCATTGGTTATCTTGCTTGGACAGCTGATAGTGGGTACAGCCCATTCCCATTGACACAGTCATTATGATGACAACAAGGAAGGCCGTAAACATAGTACTAAATGCACCACAGACTTTCAAATTGTACAAGCTTGCATAGATATCATTCATCATGAAGAAGATCATGCAAAAAGGCAGAAGGCCCCCAAAGAACATGTGAGCAGGTGTCTTCATGTACCAAGCCTGATTACGAATCTCACTTTGAAAGTGTGTGGTGGAACAAGTTATTTCAGATTCTCTTAGGGAAGACTGCCCCAATATGCCACCCATAATAAGGATTCCGAAAGTGAGGGGTAATGAAATGATTTTCCAAAGATCATTATACCAATCGTGAGGAAGTGACACCCCTGTTGTGATCGCCTTTAATGTAATTATGGCAAGACCTGTTATGAACACTGGAACAAAGTACAGGGCCCCAGTTTGTAAAACACATTCCCTCTGCAAGAAAAATCATTCGCCACATAATTAAAAATCTGAACTGTAAAGACTTTAATACAGAAACTACTGTGATACTGTATAGGTTAATTACAACTACTGTATTACCCATCTACTTCTTGTGAAACTAGAGTGGAATGAAGCAGCCTTGTACCCAGAAACCAATGATGTGAGAACATAACTGGTGATGATCCAAGTATACAAGCTCTCATGATTGCAGGGATATTGGCGACCAGTATATACAGCCAAAACGAAGAGGATGCAAACTCTGCAAATAGAATTCCTAAGTGACATGTGACAACATTTTTCAGAATAAAATCGGACCAAAAAACCCAAAATAGCTATAGACTTTCAACCAAAGAAGCTAGAATTCAGAATTGGAGGGAAAAAATTGAATTAACAAACATGTGGCAGATATGGCTTACATAATGAAGAGTTGAGTTCCAACACCCAGAATGGCCCCAAGTAGGGACGAGTACGGAGGACACCTGCACCTATAACCATGAATACGACTTGGAAGAACAAGCCCCGTTGCTTTGGTCATCATTTCAGCTTGAAAAGCGTTCCTCCTGTAGAAGTTGATTTGATCATCATTAGGTGAATACAATGGCCTGCTTGAATGGAACTATACAAACATAAGGAATGGAGAGATACCGAGTAAAATACTGTCTATGGTATGTCACAATCACAATACAAAGCAACAGAAGCCAGGCGCAAATGACTATATTTGTAGCATAAGGCATAGTATCGTCTCCCCCAACTTTCTCCGACGAGTCACTGACCGAAGACAGAATACTTATTTGTTGGTCCAAATATAACTCTATATATTCAAAATCTTCCCAGGAGACAGAATACGTGAAGTTGACATAGATTTCCTTGTCCTTAGATATATCCTCAGCAATATCATAGTCATCCATAACATATATGTATTTGACTTTGTTTTCTAAGTAAAGGATATGAAAGTCCAGGTGATTGAAAATATAATGCATAGGATCGTAGGAGGTTGAACTCTTTTCTCCAACTTGCATTTTGAAGAGAATGTTATCAAAGTCCTGAACTTAATGGCCGCCGCCACCGCCAGAATACGCCACCTGCTACAGCAGCGCCAGTGACCCTTTCTCAAACTGGGCGTTAAAGCACGCGGCTGTAACGGCTTATCCTACACCCTCAACTACTCAGGTGGTTCTTACTCTAACTCTTTTATCTTAGTTTTTTAATCTCCCATGCCTTTTTTCCCTTTCAATTTTGCGATTGTTTTACATGTCATATAATTTTAGATTTGAAATTGTATGTTAGATCAAAATCTATATCTATATAATACTAAAAGCTGAAGCGTAGCATTTAATGTTGCTACGCTCACGTTGAGCCACATCAGCAGCCACGTCATTACCCCTTTTTTTCTAAACTTTTTTCATAATTTTAATATGCTATTAAAAAGAAATTATTCTCAACCCTATCTCCACTTTAAAGGCCAATCTTTATATATTACGGTTAATGCTGACCACTGTAAAGCCCCAACCAAGCTCAATAGTTTTTAATGCCAACCCCTCTCTGTCTTCCTGTCTTTCAGGCTTACAAAACTTCACTACTTCAGCTTTCTAACTGCCTCCCTGTCTTTCACGCTTTCAAAAATTCATAACTTCAGCTTTCTAACGCCAAACTCTCTCTCTTCCCTCCTTGGTCTCTTCCTCTCCTCATTTAACTGAATCAATCCTTCATACCTGTTCAATTGCCACTATACTAAAAAAAAATCAGAGTCCATATTAGGTACACATTATCCCTTCCTTTTGTAATTAATATTTTGCTATTCTTTCAACTAATTGAGCATTAATTCGGACCTTCTTCAAATCTATCTTGATTAGTGGTGATTCTTCCTATTCTCAATCAAGCGGTTTTTCAAAACGTTCAATCGTTGCCTATTGGAAATAGAAGACCGACTGCTTTATTTTTTCTATATATATCTACAATCTCTCTTCCTCCATGGATAGAGAGCCTATCAACTTAACTTATGCCATTGCAGAATCCAATCCTTTCCAGCAAGGAGTCCCCACCAAATTATCAGATTTGAAACCATGGATATTTGTTGTGGGGTTCTTAGCAAGCAAACAGACCCAAAAAAAAAAAAAAAAAAAAAAAAAACACACAAAAACACAAAAACAAAAGCTTTTAGAATCAAAGCCCTTGAACCTCCAAACCAAAACATTGTCAACATTAAAAAAGTGCTTGAACAATCTGTAAACATGGTTTTGAAACCTGGATTGGACCGCACAGGCCAACCGGGTTAACTGTGAACCGTTCACCAAAACGATTCTTTTAACCCATTAAACTGCCATATGCAAGAAAATCAGTGAAATCGCCCTATCACAGGTTCAGATCAGAGATATTTTTTTTTGGGTACTTACAGCCATTGTTGAAGCTTCAAACACCATGAGATGCTGTCAAACCATGAGGTTGCATTGCTATTGCTTCTTATTCTTCTTCTCTGTCTTTGTCTCTCTCGCTCTCGCTGCGTTTTCACCATTTCTGCAGGTCTCTTTGCTTGACTGTCACAGTGAAGGTCAAGTTGTTGTAGATGATGGACGGACAAACCCATGCTTGCAAGCTTAGCTGTCATCCACTCGTACCAAATGCTTGCAAGCCTTTAAGGCTTTAGCCACTTATTTCTTTCTTAAATTGGCTTGGGCTTCTGTATGTACTTATCAATTAATGGGCGGACAAACCAATATCAGCCCTTCTTCCAGTTTTTGTATTTTTATTTTTTAATTTCATAAATACTAAGCGGTGTTGGGTAATCAAATGGGTTAAACATAATTTAAGATAATTTAGATGAAGACTTGCCTAGAATATTGAACTCTAACAAAAAGTTTAAGTATATTAATTTCTCTCTCTCTCTCACACACACACATATATATATATCCAGTGACTGAGAAACTCAATATTTTTTTATATTTGATTATGATTTAATATTACTTAATTGTCTTATGAATGTTATGATATGAAAAATACATTTGAAATATACTCATTTATATTTATTTGAATTATTTTAGCTAATTTTTAACAAACTAGGAAGCAAATTATGGAGAGAGTTCACAACTTTTCTTTTCTTTGTTTCTCATGAAAAAAGTATATGGGAAATGGTTTTTTTTTTTTTCCAAATTTGGTAGGTTGTGGTTGGGAAGGATTATTGAGAGTTGGAGTTGTTTGGTTGTTGACGATAAATGGGTCAAGAATGTTTTTATGGTTTGATAAGTTAGTTGTCAGTTTGAGCTTGTGTGTGTGCGCGCGCGCGTGCGCGTGTGTTTTATTTAAATTATTTCACACTTTTTTTTTTTTTTTGAGAATCAAGACTTTGAACTTTATTAAATAGTAGGAAAAACTACCTGATAAGTAGCAATGGTGTGCAATGGGACATCTTCCATCCACACTAGAAAACCAGTGACATGTCGTGCATGTCAAGCTAGGTTGTGAGCTACACAATTTCCTTCTCTACGAACGTATGGAAACCTAATACAATGAAATAAATTTACAAAACATTTAACATCTTGACTAAATAAACTAAAGGATGCCAAAGAGTACAAGGTTGCCTCCAAACCGTTTATAACAATCTCTGAATCTCCCTCTAAGATGACATCATTCAAACTCAGATAAGCAGCTAATTGTAGAATCTTTGATGTAGCCAAAGTTTCAAGCTCCAAGACAGTTAGGGGGAGAGGGGTGATTTCGACTGTGTGCCAAGCCCTTCCTTGGCAATCTCGAATGATCACTCTAATCCCTGCCCTATCTTCTTCTTGAAACATTGCATCGATGTAATTTGTGCTTGCACTCTCCACAGTTACATCAATAGTCAATCTCCAAAACAACACTAATCCACAATTACATCAATATTTCACACTTTGTTATTGGAACAGTTGTTGCATTGTAGGTATTGCATATATTCACCAATTATAGGAGATAAGGTCCCAAATTTTATAGAATTAATTTTTAACTTGTCCCAACGAAAAACTGTGTATTTCTTTTAATAATTAAAGAACTATACAAAGGACAAACAGAAGACTTATGATATTGTATGTATTTAAATTAGGGAAATGTTACTCAATGCCCTTAGAGCGTTGGTTTAGGAACGATTTTTAGAAATCTTTTATTAGGAGAATGATAAAACAATAAATGTTGTTGACAACTTTTTATAATTCCCATGAAAATGATGTCAAAACTTTCCTATTATGGTTTATTAACAATTGCCCTAAGGGCACCTGTTAACATAACCCTTTAAATTATAGGTGGGTCATTTTATCCCAAAAAAAAAAAAAAAAAAAAAAGTCTTATTTATGGCTTTGTGCACAAAAAATGTAATGTATTCAATAATTGTAGCAAACATGCTCTTGCAATCCTACTTTTTTTTTTTGAGCAGCTGTTTTTTTTTTTTTTTTTTTTTTTTTGGCCATATGAGGAATGCACATTGCATCAAAGTGTGAATTGCCATTTGTTGTTGGACTAATTCGTTTTTCTTATAAGGTTTTGTAGTTCTATTTTAAAGATCAATGACACTAGCCTTTTTAGATATTAAATTTAGACTTCCAAAGATATGCTTGCAATTTTTTACTTGAAATTTCCAATATTGTATGAAATTGGTACTTCTCTTTATGGAGGTGAATGAGCAGCTAGCTAAGAAAAAACAAAACTTTGCCTTAAGTAAGAGAAGATTGTTGAACCATTCAAGAGAAATTCATAAGGATAAATATTTAATACTCGCAAATAAGGAGAAATACAATATTAATAAATGCATTTATTTCATTCCATATGTGAGCTCCATAACATTTGGCACATACATCTATATCTATATATATCTAAAAGTTGAAGCATGACATTTATTGTTGTTATGCTCCAATTGAGTCACATCAGCGTCCACATCATTATCATTTTTGTAGGGACTCAATTTAGAAAGGTGCCCTAACAATACATTTCTAGAGAGTGGGATGAAGAATTAGGCCTTAACAGACTAACAACAGTACACAAGCAACCTTTCACCATTGAAGGGGAATGAACCCAATTTATGACTAAGGATAGCTCCTCGGCACTGGTCCGAAAAGGTTCCCTCTCCCCCTTTTTCTTCTCCTCCCCCTTCTCCTCTTTTAATTTCTTTGCTCGCCCTTCTTATATAGTCATTTTCCTCCTATCTCATTCTTCCATCTGTTGATCATCCATTTGCCTTCCCTCTGACCGTCCGTCCCATCAGCCCTTATCAGTACTCGAGTGGTTCACAATGATCAACGTTACCCTGTCAAGGGGTTACATCCCCATTAATGCGGCCAGGAGGGTTAGATGAGCGCATTAAGTGTGGAGGTGACAACCTGTTCTGGGCTTGTCCCCCACCTGAAGTTAGTCTCGGTACGCCGAGGACAGGGATGTCCTCGGCGTGGATCCAAAAAAGCATAAGTCTTCATACAACAGCCTCGGACGATCGTCCCTCCTCGGCATGGGCCCTGGGCCAACTGCAAGATGGGCCGAGGCTACCAGGCCCACGGGCCCCACAATTTTGTTTTTCAATTTTCCTATGATTTTTTTTAACATTTACTCATTTTTTAAAAAAAATATTTACACTTTCTTCAACATTTCTATATCCCTTACTTTTTCATCTCCCCACTACCCTTTACCTTACTTTTTCATCTCCCTACTACCCTCTACCTTAATATCACTCTTCATCTTTCTCTTCATCTTCCTTTTTTTTTTTTGTCATTTCTTATTCACAACCTTTTACTATAAATTTATTTCTCTCTTCCATTTTTTACATACTTTTCCCTCACAAAAAAAAAAGGGTTCTCTCTCTCTCTCTCTCGCTCTCTCAATTTTGTGGTGGATTTTTTTATTTTTCTTTCATCTTTACTTTAGTTTGATAAATTGTTGTGTTCTTTAGAACTTTATATTGAGCTGATACGATTTAGTTTTGTGATTTAATGGTTTTTTTTTCCTCTCTTTAACTGTTAATTTTATTACATGTTTTTTTCTTTGAATTTTAGTTTGGGTTGCTTTGAATTCACCTATGTAGTTGTTCTGTATATGTTATTTTTTTACAACATGACATTTGTTCTATGAAATTCCTTTTAGACTTGATACTTTATCTTTTCATTTGATTTTGTTTTTCTCTCCTCATGTGTAGTGATTGGCTTCTAACCAAAATTATTCTATTTATATATTTAGAAATCTATTTCTTCTTAATTCCAATAGTTTAAATTTTGTATGGGCCATAAGGAACAAAGGGGTCCATAATGCATTCATGTTCTCCTCATGTCGTAATAAATCTGAGTAGTTGAATAGTATTGTTTAATTTACCATTATTACATATTTTTTCCTAAAAGCTACATACCATCGATCGTAACACCAATGGATATTTCAAAGTTCATTTGCATGATTACTTTGCTGTGTGGTGAGTTGAAACATTTTTGGGTAATGATGTACGTTAGATTGTATGTATAACCTCTTGACTTGCAAAGGGTAAGTACTGATTTATACTAATTTTTTGTTTTTGGTATTCTTTAGAGCTCTAATGGTTGATAAGTTTAATGAGGCTCCATTAATTTATGCGAGGCTTCAATCTTACCCAAATGACAAGCAATAAAACAAGAAAATTCATGTTTAGCTTTCAGGTTTATTCTTTCAAAAAAAAAAAAATGTTTAGCTCTCTAGTAACCACCAATTTGTTTTGTTAACTCATTATCATAAAGCAACTTTAATTTAGTTATATGGATAGAGTTTATCATTTTTCATGTTGCAATATATATATATATATATATATATATATTAAAGCTAAAATCAATAGCACTATAACAATTGACCATTTTAATTCAGCCATATCCTCCATATCATTAAATTATTAATATTTTCTCTCATTTTTTTAATTTTCTAAAATTAAACATATAATTTTTTAATTAAATACAAATAAATAAAAAAATTCCTTATAAAACCATACCCTTTTTTTTTTTAACATTTACACTTTCTCCAACATTTCTAATTCCTTTTACATTTTCATCTCCTCACTATCATCTACCTTAATATCACTCTTCATCTTTCCATTTCTCTTAATTATTTTTGTTTTTTCTTATTCTTATCATCTTATTATAAATTTTTCATTATCTTTTCTATGCTATATTTCTCTTTATTTATGAAATAACTCTAAAATAATTATCACACGCAATGCGCGGATCTGCGACTAGTTAATAGTAATAATGATGAAAATTTTAAGGGTTGGTTATGTTGGAAATTTTCTATTATAAATTCGGTTTTGTACACCCACACGGTAGCCTCTCCACTTATTTCTATTCCATGTGGGATAAGACCGCATTAGGTCGAAGCACACAGAAGCACCCTAGACCTCGTGTATTTTGGTCACTAGGATATATAATTTAATCCTCTCCTAGTAGATTTATACAAGCAACCCGGTGCTGGGGTTTAAGTTAAAAGAATTACATGTGATGTGACAGATTTAGAATGAAAGCACAGAACAAATGCGAGTAGAATTGTTATTCCTATGCCGAGTGTGTTTGCAGTGCAACATGATTGGCAAATGCCAGTCATCCAATTCCTGGACCATGAATAACAATGTAGTTGTGGGTGAGGTCATGGATTTTGAATCCATGGTGTTCAGTTCTACTACTAAAAAATGAAAAATCTTGAAAAAGAAACGATCACTAAGGCGGTAAGGCCTCCTCTTGTCACTCAGGAAAATAACAAAAATAATGTGCTGTCTCTCTTTGGGTCAGCATTAGAAAGAATTGAGTTTTCTAGGCACGCCTCTTTAGGTCTAGGTCCACTTGACGGAACATAATTGATGAAGCATCGTAGCCTATGGTTCCAAGTATCAAGAAGACAGCATAGAATCTGCAAGCATTGTAGCCCAGGAACTCTAGCAGGTTCATTGAAATTCTGGCACTTGCTCTAGCATAGAAATAGAGACCATACGCAAACATGAAAATGGCAAGTGATCCCCCACGAAGCACAGATCTGCATTGTAGATAGACTTAGAAAGATCAATAGATAGATATTGGATGAGAAGACATTATTATATTGCTTCATGGAAATAAAAGATTTGATTTTTCATCAAATTAGAAGCAAAAGCTTGAAAAGCATGATTTGAGCTTAAAACTGAATGAATTTAAACATGATTTGGGCTTCAAACTTTACTTTCAAATGTTGCAACCTTTCTTCTCAAAGAATTTAAATATGGTTTGAGCTTAAAACTGTACTTTAATCATGATCTGGTTTTGAAAGACAATGTTTCTTCTACATGAATTTAAACATGATTTGAGCTTAAAACTCTACTTTCAGATGTTGCAATGAGGGGCCAACTTGTAGATAGGGTTTTTTTTTATTATAGTCAATAAGAAATACTCAATTATAAAAGTTGTACTCTTCACTTAGTTCACTACTATGCAAACATATGCAACATAAGACTTGAATGGCTTACAAATTTGCATCAGCATGTTAAGTAACAACTGATGGAAGTCATTTCTTGTATAACACCCATCAGAGGATGAAAATGTAGATGAGCATTTGGTAAGTTTTGATATTTTTCCAGATAGAGTTTTAATTCCCTAGCATCAAGGTATATGTTAAGAGAATCAATAAGTATGTACAAAAAATTTCACAATTGTTTTTCACAACTGATTAGTGGTGGGTTGTAATTAATGTATAATAAAAGTGATGTCAGTGGTGTTTCATGTGAAAGTGATGTTGCACTAATCACAATCTTACGCTTCAAATTTGAAATTTTATTAAATTTATTGTGTTTGTAACAAAGTTGTAAGAGAATTACCTCCACCACCATTGGTGATCTTTCTTGTACAGCTGATAGCGGGTACATCCCATTCCCATTAACACAGTCACTATGATGACAATAATGAAGGCCGTCAACATAGTACCAAATGCACCATAAACTTTCAAATTGTACAAGCTTGCGTAAATATCATCCATCATGTAGAAGATGCATATGAAAGGCAGAAAGCCCCCAAAGAACATTTGAGCTGGTGTCTTCATGTACCAAGCTTGGTTAGGAATCTCACTTTGAAAGCGTATGGTGGAACAAGTTATTCTAAATTCTTGTGGGGAAGAGTGCCAAGACATGCCACCCGAAGTTAGGAATCTGACAGTGACTAACAAACTGAGAAAACATATGGCTGGAGTATAAATTTCTAGTAAAAGTGACACTCTTGTTGTCATCGCCTTTAATGTAATTATGGCAAGACATGTTAAGAACACTGGACCAGAGTCCAGAGTACAGGGCCCCAGTTTGGTAAATACATTCTTTCTGCAAGAAAAATCATTGGCCACATAATTTAAACTGACTAAATATAGAATACTGAAATAATTAGATACTATATACATTAATTATAATTATTACCAGTCCAAGTGGTGTGAAGCTAGATTGTATCCAGAAAACCATGATGTGAGACCATAACTCATGATGAGCCAAATAAATAGTCTCTTATGATTGCAGGGATATAGGTGACCTGTATATGCCAAGACAAAGAGGACACAAATCCTGCAAATGGAATTCTTAAGTGAACTATATTTATGATAATATAACCTTTTAAAATTAATACTTATGAAAATTTAAGAAAATTGAAATTGTTATGAGATTAAATTATTAATAGTTTAGATTTAGGGGGGAAAAAAGTTATTAAAAGTATATATGAAACTCTAGGGACACTAATAAGCGATTATAAGCATCCTGCATTGCAGTCTTTTGAAATCTCAATGTTAGGCTTGTTAGCAGGTCATTTAATTGTGTCTATAGAATTTCTCGAAGTCTATTTACTGAGTGAGGGAGCCAACTGTTAGCATATATTTACCCATATGCATTGCATTGCATTGCATTCATATAGCTATTACGCAAAGACTACTGCCAGCATCTTTCCGAATAAAATCAGACCAAAATATCCATAGACTCTCTACAAAAGAATGGATTACACCAAAAAAAATCCAAAATAGCCACTAGAATTCAGAATTTGGGGGGGGGGGAAGGGTAATGAATTGAATTAACAAGCATATGGCAGATATGGCTTACATAATGAACAGTTGAGTTCCAACACCGAGAATGGCCCCAAGTAGGGACGAGTACCGAGGACATCTGCACGCATTACTATGAACATGACGTGGACGAATAACCCCTGTAGCTCTTACCCATACATGTCCATAAACAAAAGAAATCCTGCAGTAGAAGTTGATTTATTAATCATCATTAGCTGAATACATGTCATTGCAATGTCCTGCTTGGAAGTAGGAACTATACAACAGAAGGAATGTAGAGATGGGAGTGATACCGATAAAAGTACTCTCTAAGATATGGCACAATCTTTATATAAAGCAACAGAAGCCAGATGTAAATGGCAATAGCAGTAGCATAAGGGCTAGGATTAGCTCCTCCAACTTGCTCCAAAAAGAGGATGGCCCGGCCCTGATTAGTTATCTTGAATAGTTCTTTCAAATAGTCTCTGACCCTGCTCGGATTCTCTCGCTTGGATTCATGTTCTTCCCAGAAGACGGAATAAGTGAAGTTAACTTTGATTTCAGTGTCCTCAGTTATATCCACAGCAGATTCATAGTCACCCAGAACATCTATTTCTTTCACTTTGTTTCCTTTGTACTGGGGATAAAAGTGCAGGTGATTGATAAGAAAATACCTACGCCCGTTATCACCGTTTTTCGGGTACAATGACTGTGAGCTATCTCCTCCAACGTACTCTGACAAATGAATGTTGTCATAGTACATAAAGTACACAGTGTTGTTTGCAATGGCATCCCTAAATTTCGCAACTTCTTCTCTGGTCAGATTTTTCTCACAAAGGAGTTTCCTTGTTGTTCCCATCTTGAACCTCAATTCATACTGAGTGTTGGCATAACAATCCCCTGCTACAAGTTCTTGAAAGGATTTCTTTCTGTTGGGTATTGGATCTATATATCGAAAATGTCGATTAGAAAGTGCATATATAGTAATAGGAATGAATTAACTATCTATGCAAGAAATTTTGGCACAAACCAAGAAAGTTATTCTTACCTCCAGGAGAGCAGAATGGCAAATCAAAATATGAATATGCCTCACTGCAAGTGAAAAAAAATAAAAAAATAAAACTTAAAAATTAGCATACAAACAGAGATGCATCAATTCATAAGGAGGTCTAGAAAAAAAAAAAAAAATTTATTTTAAAGAAATTTTTTTTATCTTTCGGTTAAAAGCTCAAAAAATGAACTCATTATAACCAACTCAAAGATTGAGTAGAAAGTATTTTTCTTTTGATTATTTCAGGCATTCACAAAATGAATACACAAACTTTCAGAACGAAATTAGACCAGTAATGATCTAATCTAATCAAATCGAATTTTATTATTTTCGCTCACTAACAAACAATAAACAAATGATTTACTTAAGATTATTGTTTTCTTTTCTTGTGATTATTTTCTCAAGCAACCAAACGGTATCTGAAACAATAATCAAAATATTGAGACCTAAAATTTCATTACTTTTAACCAGAAAAATTGAAGTCCACTCGGCTTTACTTATTGTTTTCAAGCAACCAAACGGTTTCTAAAACAAAATCAAAATATTGAGACCTAGAATTTCATTACTTTTAACCAGAAAAATCAAAGTCTACTCTACTTTTTCATCTCTTGAGCACAAACTCAATAGATAAAACTTTCAGCAACCAAAGTAAAGCTCAAAACATAGAGAATGATAGGTAGATTAAATCAAAAGAATCAGATTCAAATTCGCATAGAAGATCGATGATTAGAAAACGTTGGAGAGATGAGATTTTTCAAAGAGAAATGGAAAAAAATGAATTACCATGGATCTCCTAGATAAGGAGAAGCTGTGCTGGCGAAGAGAGGAATGTAATCGCCTTCCTTGTATTCTTCCGTTAAAGGCGCATTTCTTTGAGTCCAAAGAGTTGCGAATGCCAGAGTTGACAGAGCAACCAGTACCAGAACCAAGAAACCAGTATCAGCCATGGATTCTCTGCGATTCTGAGAGAGATAGAGAGAGAGAGATTTTGAAGAGCTTGAATATTTAGGAGGGAAAAGCTGTTAGAATTGGTTGCTTATATATACTTTCTTTTTATTGAATCTAGGCCGTTGATCTTTTAGATGGAGTTAATCAGAAATTTTGGACGGTGAAAGGTGGACTTGGATAATGTTGCAGTGGGGGGTAGTTAGTTATTTTGCTAAACAGAATTAGTAAGGGGCAAACTTGGTGAAATTAGTATCTCATGCTAAGACGGATCCAGGATTTTAAGCTAGAGAGAACTAGAGTATAACGAAAAAAAACTCCAAATAGGCATCCATATAATACTAAAAAATTATAAATTCACAAAATCGTTGTTTTCAAATATATTAAGATGCAATCATATATCAATAAAGACTAAAATAAAAACAAAAATAAAATAATGTTTTTTTAATACAAGCCGTGGAGGAGCCACATTGAGACCGAAGGGGCCTTGGCTCCCCAAAAAATTTTGGAAAAAAAAAAGAGGAAATATATATATATATATATATATATATATTTTTGGAATTATCCTAATTAATTTGAAATTTTTTAAAGAAGCCTTATCATTTTGGCCCCATACTTGATAATATGCATATATAGATTTAAGAAAGTCTAAGAATAAATATAACTTTCATTTAAATACAATACAATCCAATTAGTGATAAATATATATATGTCAAAAAAATTACAATATTTAGACATTTTGCATCTTTAAAATGAACAAATAAGTATTTTAACAATTACCTCAACAAATAAAAGAGAATTAAATTATTATTTTTTTTTTCATCCCATTGCCTCAACACATTGCTTAACTTGCACCACAATAGTAGAAAATTGGAAGGTTGGAGGCTTCGTTGATCCGCCGCACAACCAACTCCATCACACAATTGCAGAACATTTTGATCAATGCTCACATAGGTCTCTCTTTCTCTCTCTCTGTCTCTTTGTTTGCCTTTCTTCTTCTTTTTTCTTTCTAGTTCTTCTCTCCTTTAGGCTACACTGCCGCAATTCAGTGATTTACAATATAAAAACTAACAAAGCTTCCATGTGAATAATAATAGCAGACTAGACAAGACAAGACAGACAAGGTTCCCCAAGCTTCCATGTAGGCCCCTGTGTGGCTGTGCCCCTGACCCACTCTATTACGCACTTTCCCAATTATGAGGTAATGCACTTTTCTTTTCATTTGTTTTCTTTTAATTTTTCTTATAATATATTATTTGTTATTACAATAATCAATATATATATATATATATATATCATATGGTATTATAAATGTACTTGATTAAAATATACTACTATATAACATTTAATTTATTGATAAAATAATATAACATATTAACATGTATTTAGTTGTTGTTTATTAGATTTTTTTTTTATGAGTTAAAATTTGAATGATTGATTGTCTTTTATTTAGCAATCTTTAAATTATTAGTATTTTTTTAGTATATATTTTTTTTAATCTCAGTCATTTTATTTAATGGGTGATAATTTATTTTGATAAATCTAGGTTCATACGTAAGTTTAGGACTATTGACATATTCTTGAAATGTATATTGATTATTAAATTGTATTATACATTACCATTCTGAATTTCATACACACTAAAAAAAAAAAAAAAAAAATTAGTTGTCTAATTTTATGTATGGCCCACCCCAAAGATAAATTCCTAACTTCACCACTGAATACAACGTTGGTTAGGATTTTTGTTGTTGAAGTTAGAAAATTTACAGTGTGATGCTAAAAGTTTTAGCTTTTAGCACTTAAAAAAACTACTTTATTTATTTTACCTCCTCACTTTATAATACACCTAATATCAAATATTTTATTTTTTTATTACTTCATTTAAAATAATATAAACAACTCATTAAAACAATAAAGGAAGAGAGAGAATTTGAGTTTTTTAATTGAAAAAAAAAAACTCATAAGGATCAATAGGTTAAAATGATCGTTAATGGAGTTGGAATCATTAGGTTGTATAAGGAGGCCGCCACAAGGACTTATAAGGCTGATCATCAATAGGTTGGTTTGTATAAGGAGGTCGAACGATGTTGGTGGGAATTAAGTTTGACGAGGCGAAAAGAATGTTGAATGATGAGAAGAGATTAAAAAAAGGAAATATTTTTAGAGAAAGAAAAATATAATAGTAAAGAATAAAATGAATTTTTTTATGAAATAAAGAAAGAAGAGAGAGTTTGATGCTATTGCATGAAAATATTGTCAACTAAAGTAGAAGAAGTAGCCTTTTTTTTTTTTTTTTTTTTTTTTTTTTTTTTTTTAACTTAAAATTTTAAGATCTGACTTACAGATTGTCTAGAGCTAAAGCAAATTGCGCTTTTCTTAGCCAATTGTATATTGATCACCGGAATTATTCCAAGTCAAATATTGGGATTATGGTGGTATTGGTATCCGAACATAAACTAGGATCTGTCATTTTCTATGTTCAGAAATTAGAGGTAGATAATTGGTCTTATCCCTCACCCTTATTAACTGAGTTGTGACTTGAGAGTTGGTAAACATTTGCTAATATACCAATCATGTCGCATATATGATATATGCAACTTACATGGTCAGTGGTCAGTGGAAGCATTTTTCCTTTGCAATTTCATTTATGCCTGCATTGATTGAGCTTGTGCTGTTCTGGAACTGGAATTACCCTTCTGACTCTTTCAGTTTTTCATTTATTGTTTTGGTCCGGCCATAGGGTACCGGATGTTGATCAGAATGGAATTGAGTACTAAAATTCAAACTGATTGGAGGAAAATATGCCTCCACCAAGAAACTTTTTTGTAAGGGACTCTTTCCAGAACCACCATCCTTTGCACCAGGGCGCTGCCACCAACTGCGACACCATGTCATGACCACCTCATACAAAACCAAGAGGTCCAGGATTGCTACAATCACCATCCTCTGCATCTCTACAAGTTGACATTGACTGATACTTGAATCGGGGTGGCTATTTGTATGAAATAAACGGATATGTAGCTTTGCTTTCAATTATTTTGTGACAAAGGGATTGATCCAAGTAATTCTTTTTACCTAGACTAGAGCCTACTAAAACTAAAAGTGACCTGTGCCGAGTGTATTTCAATGCAACATGATTGGTAAATGTCAGTCATCCAATTCCTAGACCATGAATACCAATGTAAGTGAGGGTGAGGTCATGGATTTTGAATCCATGGGGTTGAGTTCTTCTACCCAAAAAAAAAAAATTGCAAAACAATTACTATGGCCTCCTCAAGCCTGTCAGTCAAGAAAATAACCAAAATGATGTGCTATCTCTCTTTGGACATGAGAAAGAATTGAGCTCTTTAGTCTCTCCTCTCTAGGACTCGGCCCATGTAATGGAAACCAATTGATGAAGCATAGAAGCCAATGGTTCCAAGTATCAAGAAGACAGCGTAGAATATGCAAGCATTGTTTGCTCTAGCATAGAAATAGAGACCATACGCAAACATGAAAATGGCAATTGATCCCCCACGAAAGACAGATCTGCATTGTAGATAGACTTGGATCAATAGATAGATAGATATTGGACGAAAAGGCATTAGTATATTGCTTCATGGAAATAAAAGAACTACTCAGGTATAAGAGTTATAGTCTTCACTTAGTTCACTACTACCCAAACATATGCAACATAAGACTTGAATGGCTTACAGATTTGCATCAGCATGCTAAATTAACAACTAAGGGAAGTCATTTTAGGTAAAACACCCATTAGGGGATGAAAATTTAGATAAGCATTAATAACAAGAAAGTTCCTTTTGAAATTAATAAATGAAAGTACCCTTTGAAATTAATTAGGTACTCCATCATGATGGCTGTTCCTATAATTCTCCAAGGTATATGTTAGGAGATTCAATAAGTCTAAATGCACAACAAATTTCACATTTCTTTTCCAGAACGGCTAAGTGGTAGGTTGTGATTGGTGTATAATAAAAATGATGTCAATAATAGTCCCATGTGAGAGTCATGTTGCACTAGTCACATTCTTGCACCTCAAATGTAAATAAGTGGTTATAGTGTCTATAATATTGTTGTAAGAGAATTACCTCCACCACCATTGGTGATCTTGCTTGTACAGCTGATGGCATGTACAGATGATTCCTACAAACACAATTAGTGCAATGATAGAAATGAAGGCTGTAAACATAGTACTAAATGCACCACAAACTTTCAAATTGTACAAGCTTGCATAGATATCATCCATCATAGAGAAGATTAAGCTGAAAGGAAGAAGACCCCCAAGGAACATTTGAGAAGGCGTCCTCATGTACCAAGCCTGATTTATAATCTCATTTTGTAAGTGTCTGGTGGAACAAGTTATTTCAGATTCATTTAGGGAAGTCCGCCCGGAGATGCCACCCACAGTTAGGAAACTAATACCAAAGAATAAATAAACGATAAGAAAGGAGGCTCTATCATCATATTCTGATAAATCTGACACCCCCTCTATTGTTATCGCCACTATAGTTATGGCAAGACCTGTTAAGATCGCTGGAACAAGGTACAGGGCCCTAGTTTGAATAACACATTCTATCTGCAAGAAAAATCATAAACCACATAATTAAAAACCTGAATTGAAGCCAGAATAATTATACAGAAAATACGAGATACTGTACACTTTGGTTGTTACTCTTACCCATCCATGTGTTTTGAAGCCAGAGTGAAATGAAGTAGCCTTGTACCCAGAAAACCATGATGCGAAACTATATATCACAATGAGCGGAATATACAGGCTCTTATCAGAGCAGACATATAGGTAACCTGCATATGCCAAAACAAAGAGAACGCAAATTCTGCCAATGGAATTCATTAGTGAACTCTAGTTATGATAGTATGACTTTCAAAAATTAATGCCTACGAAAGTTAAGAAATTTGAAATTGTTATATAATTAAAAAAACAAAGGCTATTAAAAGTATAAATGAAAATGAAACATCATAGAATTCATAAGTGATTATAAGCATTGAAATTGTTTGCAGTCTTTGGAAAAAATTGGATGGCCCATTAGTTAACCATGTTAGGCTAGAGTTTTGGTGGACTTAGAAAAAGACAATTGTCAGTGTCAGACATGTTTTTGTACAAACATTCATCTTTGTATCCAAGAAAAAAAAAAAAAACATTGTCAAAGCAACCCACAAGAAAAACATATATAAATCCTTGAAGAAGTTTTACTTTTTTGCTAAGCTTCAATGTCATTAAACAACAACGGAACTACAAGCGGGATTTATATATAAGTCCTTGAAGAAGTTGTACTTATTATTCATCTTTTTAACTATTAAATTAACAAAAAAAACTCTTGTTCATTCTCAACTTATCACCAAATCTGACTGCCATTACTTAGTCATGTATTCTGTATCCAGTATCCACATTGCACCCCAATCTGCACTTCTTTATCATGAGACTACAACGCCACAAAGTAATTTTAGGGATACTACAAATTTTATTATATAGGCCTTATAAATTGACGTGTCACCAATTACAAAACAGTAATTAAGACATTTATTCATTATGTGGCAGATATGACTTACGTAATGAGCTGTTGAATTCCAACACCTAGATGACAGTTAAAATACTCTCTAAGATATGGCACAGTCACAATACAAATCAACCCAAACCAGACACACATGGTGAAAGCAGCATCATAAGGCACAGGATCATCTACTCCAACTTGCTCCAACAACCCCCTGACCTTGTCTTGATTCTCTTTCTTGGATTCCAAATCTCCCCAGATGACATAATAAGTGAAATTGACTTTGATTTCAGCATCCTCAGTTATATCCACGGCAGAATCGATGTCACCCAAAACATATACTTCTTTCACTCTGTTTCCTAAGTAATGGAAATGAAAGTTGAGGTGATTGATAAGATGAAACCTTTGAATTGCTATATATGGAACTGTAGCATTTACTCCAAGTTGCTCTCTTAAGCAAATGTTATCATAGCTTCCTTACTATCTTGAGCATCCTCAGTTTCTCCCCGAATATTGATCAAGACAGTAAGGAAGCTTTGAGCTCCACCCTCAGGTTTCAGTTAGCAGATTGCTTAGGGAAGTATCTTGGATTTCCTATTAAGCACCGTGGGGGATCCAATCAGGATTTTAATTTTGTCCTGGATAAAGTTAAAAAGAAGCTGGCCGATTGGAAGACGAACCTTTTGTCCTTGGCAGGAAGGGCAGTGCTTATCCAAGCATCTTCTTCGGCCATACCAGCTTATGTTATGGAGTGCAATATGCTTCTTGGCAAGTTTCTGGAGGGGAATGACAGAGTTAACAGGAATTTTCTTTGGGGGTCATATGAAAATAGTAAAAAAATGCATTGGGTGGGTTGGAGGAAGGTAACAAGACCAAAAGAGCTTGGAGGGTTGGGAATTCAAACGGCCAAAGGAAGGAACACGACTTTGTTTGCGAAGTTGAATTGGAGATTTCATAGTGAAAAGAATGCTCCGTGGGCAAGGGTTTTAAGACTAAAATATTGTAACCATCAACTAGTTAATTTGGGGAATGAGAACCAGCTGCCTAGCTCAAGAATTTGGAAGGGTTTGAAAAAAGGAGAGGATACTTTTAGGAAGGGTGTTAGATGGATTCCAGGGTCTGAGAGTAATCTAGACTTTTGGCAAGATAATTGGTCAGCTCTTGGCCCCCTTAGACAATCCATCCAAGGCCCTTTGACCCGTGAATCATTGCATCTCAAGATAAAAGATGTTGGACAGCCGGGGGGATGGGATTGGTCAAACATCTAGATGGAACTGCCAAACAACATTAAAAGGGTCATCCAAGCTACCCTTATTCCTCTAGTTGCTAGATCCGAAGATAAATTGGCTTGGAAATTATCCCCTAAAGGAGAATTTGACATGAAATCAGCATATCTTTTAATGCTAGAACCTAATATTGGAGCTCCCTTAAGGGGGAAATGGATTTGGAAACTTATAACTTTGCCTAGAATCCAAACACTTGTATGGAAGTGTATGCACAAAAGCATTGGTGTGAGGGAATGCCTCTCAGCAAGAGGGTTGACTTTGGATGCTACTTGCCCTATCTGTTAGGTTGGTTCTAAATCGATTTTACATGCATTGTGTGCTGCCCCTCGGTTAGAAATATTTGGCAGCAACTCGGTGTATCTCCAGCAAATCCATCCTTTTTTACAGTGAGTTTAGAAGATTGGCTCATCTCCAATTGTAAGGCTGGTTCCAAGAGTGATGAAGGGCAGCCCCAATGGCATCAAGTGTTCCTATTTGCTATTTGGTTGATCTGGAAAAATAGTAATCAGGTTGTCTTCAAAGAGAGATCTTAGTGTCCTAATGTTGCTAAAGAAATAAGGGCCCGAGCATTGGAATATACTCACTGTGCGTGTAGCTTTATAGCTACCAAAAAATGGATATTGAGAAGTATCCAGTGGGAGAAGCCCAATATCGGATGGATGAAGCTAAATACAGATGGAGCATCAAGTGGGAATCTCGGGTTGGCTGGAGGAGGAGGTGTAATTAGAGATGAGGAAGGGAATTGGTTCATTGGCTACACTAGGAAGATTGGGTCAGCAAACAGTTTCCTTGCTGAGTTGTGGGCTCTTCGGGATGGTCTTTTCTTATGCCTACAAGCTCACATCCAAGCTGTGATCATTGAAATGGATGCCAAAGCTATTGTAGACGCATTCTCTCATCAGAAAAACTCTAACTCTATTATTTCCTCTCTCATGGATGATTGCAGGCAGTTGGTTTCCCAAATCCCTCAGTCGAGATTTAGACATGTCTACAGAGAAGCCAATAGATGCGCAGACTCTCTGGCTAAATTAGGCACTTCTATGGATGCTGATTTTACTGTTTTCTCTAATCCACCTGTGGATGTTTTTCTTTTTGTTGAGGTTGATTGCCGTGGTCTGTATGTGAACAGGTTGTGCCTTGAACCTATGCTTGCTGTTTAGTTTTTAATGTTATCTCATTTTCTACCAAAAAAAAAAAAAAAACTACAAATACAAAAAGAGCTAGCATTTCTTAATTGAAATCAATATATGATGATAGAATGTTATCTTATTGCATAGCATGACTTGGATAAGTATGTGTTTATGACTTGGATAATGTATAAAGTATTTTTTTTTTTTTTTTTACAAATGTGGCCTATGTTTTGATTTGAAGCCATTTTGTGGGCGTCTTAAAAAATATAAAAATAAGTAATATTGCAGTCAACCTACTTTTCGCCACCTAGCTTAAAATGGTTTTATACTTCAAAATTTTCAATAGATCAATTTAAGTATAGAAAAATTAAATTAAAGAATGAAATCACCGATGAAGAGTACATGATAGGAGATGTGTGGTAGAAACCTTAGTTAAACTCCAAGCAAAATGCATGCACTAATGCCTATTACAAAAAGAGGTCAATCTATAAAGTCAAAATATGGTCAGAAGCATAGTGCAAATATCATATATGAAATGAGTAGTATGTTAATCAAAATTTTCTATTTCTCTCTCATCTCTTTCAATGGAATAAGCCTCTCTCTCCTCAAACCCTAGCTTCCATAAAATGCCTACTCATTCTTATTTTCTTATTTTCTTCTCCGTACAAATATAAGGGACTATTTTATACAAAGACATCATCACATCTTTGCTATACAATAAGAATGTCAATTTCATATGGTACCATTATTCTCACTTAATAATAGGAGTGCCTTTTTCACCATATAAGCTACATTATTTTTTTTTCTCACTTAGATCAAAAGATATTTTTGATCATTAAAATTTGTCAACTTATTTTTTGTGAGAAATATGTAAAAGTTGAAGTGTAATATTTATTGTTGCTATACTCCTACTAAGCACATCAATATAGCATTTTGGTCCATTTGGTCTATCTCTGTCCACTTCAGTCCATTTCAACCCATTATGGTTTATTGCAGTCTATTTTAGTCCATCCGATCCATTTCGGTCCACTTGGTTATTGGCACTAGGTACTCTAAAAATCACTTGCCATATATGGGTGGCTTAATAGAGAGAGTCTTGATCTTACTACGAGAGCCTCGCGCTTATCTTAAAAGAGAGCTTTACACATCAATACTATAAACCCCATCACTTTCTTGGCGTTGAACTTTGAAAGATCGTAAGGCTTTAAGAGACAACAATTATTGTTGCCACCCAAACTAAGTACCTATGAAGCATGGGTGCGTTTCAGGATTCGGGTGTGGGTGTGGAACTCGGCAATTTTTGAAAAAGCAGAGTGCGGATGCGATGGGGAATTAAAAAATTATTAAAAATATTTTTATATAGTAAATTTAATATTTTTTATATAAAAAAAATTCAAATAAAGGGGTAGATTTTATTATTAAAAAACAATTATTTATGATTTGTTTTTAATAAAATCAATATTTTTGGTAATTGTAAACAAAAAACCACCTTCCAAGAAGTTTCAGTTACTCATTCTCCAATTCCCAAGCCCACCCACGTGAAACAATTTTCTCACCAACTTAATTTATATTCTTTTGTTATAAACCTTTATTCTTCTTCATCTCTTCTAAGTTCTAACCATTTCTTTGTGTCTTCTCATCTTCTTCTTCGTTCTTTTTTTTTTTTTTTTTTTCTTTTCTTTCTCACAAGGCCACATGTTTTGGCCGGAATCAGACTGTATTAGCTGTTTCAGCCAGAATCGGGTCAAATTGGAGCGAATCGGCCGGTTTTGGCCCAAATCGGCGCTCAAAAAAAAAAAAAAAAAAAAAGAAAAGAAAGCCGAATCGGCACGTCGGACGCCGGATGCCGCGTCAGGGTGAGTCTGGTGCGGGTGCGGCGGCCTTGGAGCCGCACCCATGCTTTCCAGCTAAGTACCATTAATATGCAATGGCTTGGACATGTTGGTGATATATGCTGACCCCAATTGTTGGAGTTCACTTCCTGAGAGTGATGTTGAGTGATAGGTTGTAGTAAAGAGTGTTGTTGTTGGTGACAAAATGAAATTCTAAGAAGAAGACCAAAAAAAAAAAAAAAAAAGGAAGATTTTTTTGGAGAAAAAAAAGAAGAAGAATATTTCTATCAAAACAGGAAAAGAATAGAGAGTTTGAATTTGATGAGTGCATGAAAAATTGGCCAACTCAACTGACATAAAACTCAACTAAAATTCTAGAGAAGTTGGTGAGAACACTGTCAAACGATTAAACTTTGCTCACTTTGACGACTTGGTCGATTATGTCAGTTGTCCTCGCAAGGAATTCAAGGATACCTATAAGGGAATCGTTTTAATGGTGTTGGAACCATTGGCCCCAACGAGATTCAATAGGGAGGCCGCCATAAGGATTTACAAGGTCGATGATCAATAGGTTGGTTTGTATAAGGCGGTCCAACGATGTCAATGGGAAGCTTGACGAGGCAAAAAGATTGTGGAATGATGAGACGAGATTGAAAAAAAATGAAAGATTTTTAGAGCCAGAAAAAATATAATAGTAATGAATGAAATGAATATTTATATGTAATAGAGAAAGAAGAGAGTTTGATGCTATTGCATGAAAATATGGTGAACTATATTTGAAGAAGTAGTGTTTTTTTTTTTAAAAAAAAAAAAAAAAAATTTAAGATCTGACTTTTAGATTGTCTAGAGCTTAAACAAATTGCACTTTTCTTCTCCACTTGTAAATTGATCACCAAAATTATTCCAAGTCAAATCTTAGGATTGTAGTGGTATTTGTTGACGGGTATGACGAGTTCATGTACACACGGACGATCCCATCGATACGAACGAATCCAAACTCTGGCTAGGTGAGTCAATTACATGCTTTACTGACGAAGATATCCTGACCATTCAATGCAGGCAATCAAACCCAAAACGGTTACAGGAACAACTGTACAATCCGTTGAAGGGCAATGATGGCACATTAAACGGCCCCAGACGTTACCAAAAGGAGCATTAAGACCTCCATAACTACTCCAACGGCTAGAAGCCATAAGAACATATATAAGTCTCCCACATTGCTGAAGGACAGGTATATACACAAAAAAACACCAATAGATCTTTTTCATTCTTTCCAATTACACTGCTCATTTCCAGAGAGTTTCTCATACTGACTTTGGCATCGGAGGCGTTGTGGCAGGCACCACACCGGTGACCATCTTCGAAGGCTGAAGCATCATCTCCGTCCGACGAACAAAACTGACGAGTTCATACTCATCAGTTTGGCGCCGTCTGTGGGGACGACATTTTCGTGTTCAAACTCGAAATAGTGGTTCCTTATTCTTGTTCTTTTTAGGATGGAGACTAATCAAGATTCTGCAGCCCTAGCTCAGCAAGTTCAGGCCCTTGCAGCCACAGTTGAAGAGCTGACTAGGCAAAACCAAGAAATGAGGCTACGGCTTCAGCAGGAGGAAAATCGTTCGAAGGGAAATCAGGAAGATGAGGAGGATAGCAACAGATGAAGTGACCATCAAAGGCCAAACACTCTCGCCGAGCAAAATTCAGATATTCTTCGGGAGATAAGGAGGGAGATGGATGAATTAAGGAATGTCATCAAAGAAAAAACGGAGCGGAGCGTGGATCGGATGGTCCGGGCGACGGATTCACCATTCACAACAGCGATCCTCGACTGCCCAGTGCCGTCAAAATTTCGGTTATCGCAGCTCGAGCCCTTCAACGGGTTGAAGGACCCTCAAGATCACCTAAACACCTTCAAGACGACCCTGGGACTTCAACAGCCCCCAGATGAAATATTGTGTCGTTCTTTCCCAACTACACTCAGGGGAGCTGCCCGAGAATGGTTCACAAAGTTGCTAACATCGTCTATCGATACGTTCGAGCAGTTGAGCAACGCCTTCCTGCGTCACTTTATTGGAGGACAACGACCAAAGAGGACCGCTGACCACTTGCTTACCATCAGGCAAGGAGAAAAGGAAACCCTGAGGTCGTATGTAAAACATTTCACGAGGGAAACACTGGAGGTAGACGAAGCCGACGACATGGTGCAGCTGACGACCTTCAAGGCAGGGCTGAGGTCCAGGGATCTCGTCAGCTCACTCGCGAAGAACCCCCCAAAGACGATGGCTGAAATGCTCCTCAAGGCACAGAAGTACATGAACGCTGAAGACGCATTGGCTACTATCAAGGATGGGGACAGACCAGGGGACAAAGGAAGAAAAGAAGACGATCGTAGGGGGCAGAAGCGGGACCGACCAGATCGTCGAATCAATGACGGAGTCAGAAGGAAGGATGATAAAAATCCACACACGGTAAAATTCACCCCTCTCGTTATGCCTGTTGACAAAATTTTAGCGCAGATTAAAGACGAGCACTACCTTAAGTGGCCACGACCACTGCACTCATCTCCTAACGTCCACAACAAGAGTAAGTACTGCCGATTCCACAAAGATCATGGCCATTACACCGAAGATTGTAGGGATCTCAAAGAACAAAAGAGGAATTGATATGAAGGGGGAAGCTGCAGAAATTTGTGAAGAAGGGGGAACACAGTAAATTCCGAGATGAAAACAAAGGCCAACATGGGTCCTCAGCCAGGAACGACGGCCGTCAATCACAACCTCCTCAAAATGTGGTCAGGGAGATACAGACGATCTCAGGAGGGCCTACCACCGGGGGCTCATTCAAGTCACTCAAGAAAACACATCAACGACAAGTGAATAACGTCCATATGACACCCCTGCCGAAGTACAGACGAATTGATCAGGATATGATCTTCAACGAGAGTGACTCCAGAGGAGTGAAACAGCCTCACAATGACCCCTTGGTCATAATGCTCACCATAGAAGGGTTCAACACCAAAAGGATCCTCGTAGACAACGGTAGCTCTGCCGATATCATTTACTTTTCCGCATTCCAACAATTGAAGCTGGATCCCAAAAGACTTCGTCCGTTCGATTCTCCACTCGTCAGTTTCAGCGGTGACAGGGTGTATCCTAGAGGCATAGTGACACTGACGGTAACAGTGGGAACGTACCCAAAGCAGTTGACTCGTCAGATAGACTTTTTGGTAGTAGATTGCCCCTCATCCTACAATGTCATCATCGGAAGGCCAGCACTCAACAAGTGGAAGGCATCCACATCCACCTACTGCTTGAAGGTAAAATTTCCAACAGAAGACGGTGTTGGTAAAGTTAAAGGAGACTAGGTTCTGGCTCGAGAATGCTATCAAGCTATTTCAGCAGCTAAGGAGAACCACACGTGGATAGTAGAAGAAAAAGAGGAAGAAAAGGTGGAAGCACTGGAAGTAGTGGAGTTGATCGAAGGGGAAATGACGAAAACAACCAGAGTAGGGACGACCTTAAGTCCTGAGATGAGAATGAGGCTCATTCAATTTCTCAGGGAGAACTTGGATGTCTTTGCTTGGAGCCATGACGACATGCCAGGCATATCTCCAGAAGTTATTCAACACAGGTTGAATGTGGATCCAGAGAGGAAACCCATCAAGCAGAAACGAAGAACTTTTGTGCCCGAAAGAGACCAGGCAATTGCTGACGAGGTGAGTAAACTCTTGATTGCGGGCTTTATCAGAGAGGTGTACTATCCAGACTGGCTGGCAAACGTCGTCCTAGTAAAGAAATCAAATGGGAAATGGAGAATGTGTGTGGACTTCACAGACCTAAACAAAGCCTGCCCAAAGGACAGTTTCCCCCTTCCCAGAATAGACCAGCTAGTAGACTCTACGGCCGAACACAAGCTGTTGACATTCATGGATGCATTCTCAGGGTACAACCAGATAAAAATGGCTGACGAGGATCAGGATAAAACTGCCTTCATCACCAGCCAAGGGCTCTACTGCTATACGGTAATGCCCTTTGGACTGAAGAACGCAGGAGCGACGTATTAGAGGTTGGTGAATAAAATGTTCGTCAAGCAGATAGGCAGGAATATGGAAGTGTACGTCGACGATATGCTCGTCAAGAGCAAGGAAGAACTCGCGCATCTGGACGACCTTAAGGAGACATTCGATACCCTCAAGCAATACCAAATGAAGCTAAATCCTGGTAAGTGTGTTTTTGGTGTCGCCTCTGGAAAATTCCTCGGATTCATGGTGTCTCAGAGAGGAATAGAAGCAAATCCAGAGAAGGTGCAAGCTATACTCAATATGGCATCACCCAAGACCGTCAAGGAAGTCTAGAAGCTCACAGGCCGGATTACAGCTCTTAATAGATTCGTGTCTAGAGCAACGGACAAATGCTTACCATTCTTTAAGACCCTGAAGCAAGCCTTTGAATGGACTGACGAATGTGAAGCTGCCTTCCAAGAGCTCAAGCGTTACCTTAGCAATCCACCACTCCTAAGCCCGTCCAAAGAAGGTGAAAACTTGTACTTATACTTGGCAGTTTCATCTACAGCCGTCAGTGCAGCCTTAATACGAGAAGAAGATAGGAAACAGCTCCCAGTCTACTACGTCAGCCAAGCTTTCCAAGGAGCTGAATTCAGGTACCCAAAGATCGAGAAAATCACGTTTACATTGATAGTAGCCTCGCGCAAGCTCAGGCAATACTTCCAGGCAAACCCGATCTTAGTGATGATGGACCAACCCATCAAGAAGTCTATGAACAAACCCGAAGCAGCCGGGAGGATGGTCCAGTGGGCAATTGAACTCAGCCAATTCGACGTGGAATACCATCCTAGGACGGCCATCAAAGCACAAGCTTTGGCTGACTTCATCGCCAAGTTTACCTATCCAGACGAGCCGAGCCTTGCCAACAAGGACGAGACATGGGTGATGCAGACCGATGGCTCGTCAGCCCAAAAAAGGGGGGGAGTAGGGGTCGTCATAACCACTCCTGACGGAGAAACATTGAAATATGGAGTCCAGCTGAAATTTCCAGCCACCAATAACGAAGCTGAGTACGAAGGAATTCTGACAGGTTTAAGGCTTGGAAGAGAGCTTGGGGCTAGGAACCTGCTAATCCAGAACGACTCAAAGCTAATAATTGGGCAGATCAGAGGAGAGTACGAGGCAAAAGAAGAAAGAATGCAGAAATACCTCAGGTTGACGAAACGCTTGACTCAAGAGTTCGAAAAAGTGGAGTTCATCCAAATTCCGAGAAGCCAGAATATGGCTGCAGACGAAGTTTCAAAGATAGCCTCGTCGGAAGAGACAGAATCAAGGACAGACTTGATGATGGAGATACAGAGAAACCCCAGCATAGAAGAAATTTCAACATTCGCAGTCGAGGGCACAAGTAGCTGGATGACGCCCATCATGTCCTTCCTCCAGGATGGCCACCTACCCCAAAACGCAGATGAAGCTAGGAAGATCAAGAAGAGATCCGCCAGATTCACAATTCTCAATGATACCTTGTACAAAAGAGGTTTCTCCACGCCCTACTTGAGGTGTGTTGACGAAGGAGAGGCCGAATACGTCCTGAGAGAGGTCCATAAAGGGATCTGCGGAGATCATGCAGGCCCAAAATCCCTGGTAAGAAAAATTATGCGAGCAGGTTACTTTTGGCCGACCATGCAAGATGACTCAGCAAGGTTCGTCAAGAGATGTGACAAATGTCAAAGGTTCGGGAACGTCCAACGGCTCCCATCAGAAAAGCTGACGACGATAACGTCTCCATGGCCATTCACACAATGGGGAATCGACATCGTTGGCCCACTACCTCAAGGCAAGGGTCAAGTAAAATTCTTACTAGTTGCTATTGATTATTTCACTAAATGGGTTGAGGCAGAGGCACTGGCGACCATCACCGAGGCCAGAATCAAGGGGTTCGTATGGAAGAATATAATTTGCAGGTTCGGGATCCCACGGACGATCATATCGGACAACGGACAACAGTTCGATAGCCAGAACTTCAAGGACTTCTGCTCGGGCTTGGGCATCAAGAACCAGTTCTCTTCACCAGGCCACCCGTAGGCGAATGGACAGACGGAAGTAACGAACCGCACATTGCTCAAGATCATTAAGACCAAACTGGACGACGCGAAAGGAACCTGGCCAGAAGAACTGCCCAACGTCTTGTGGGCCTACAAAACCACAGCTAGAACCCCAACAGGAGAGACCCCCTTCAGACTCACCTACGGTACCGAAGCAGTAATCCCTGTCGAAGTGGGAATAACCAGCACCAGGAGAGAAGCGTTCAATGAAGAAGAAAATGACGACCTACTGCGAGTTGACCTAGACTGCCTTGACGAAGTACGAGACAAAGCCTTCAGCAAGATGACGGAATACCAAAGAAAGACGACAGACTACTACAATAGAAGGGTGAAGCTTAGGAGACTCAACATAGGGGACCTCGTCCTGCGCAAGGTAACCTAAGCAACCAAAGATCCAACCCAAGGAAAGCTCGGCCCCACGTGGGAGGGGCCATACAAAGTCATTCACTACTCCAGACAAGGCAGCTACCACCTGGAGACCCTAGACGGACAAAGGCTCCCAAGACCGTGGAACATTGAACACTTGAAGAAATATCATCAGTAGATGTAATGGAAAGACGTGTTCGTCATTTACGATCAATAAATGAATTATTCAGCCAATATTTGTGTATAAAACATGCCTGGAGAAACTAACGAAAGCCAGAAAATGGCTAAGTAACAAGATTCCGCTTAGACGGATGTAAGTTACTGACGACTACAATGTCACTAAGGGTGATTGAAAAGCCAAAAAATGGCTAAGTAACAAGATTCCGCCTAGACGGATGTAAGTTACTGACGACTACAATGTCACTAAGGGTGATTGAAAAGCCAAAAAATGGCTAAGCAACAAGATTCCGCCTAGACGGATGTAAGTTACTGACGACTACAAAACCCTGAAAAAAGGTGTAAGTCATTTGAAGCTGAAAATATAACTAAGTAACAAGATTCTGCGTAGACGGATGTAAGTTACTGACGAAGATAATGGCGGTTGAAAAGCCAAAAAATGGCTAAGTAGTAATAGTCCGCATTGGCGGATGTAAACTACTAACGATCTCAACGCCATATCATGACAAATATAAACTACTGACGCTCACAGATCCAAAGAAGGTATGTCTCATAGAAACGGAAAATGTTTCACCAAATACATCACACATGCAATTAAAAGCATATAACTTGCAAACACAGGTAAGATGCAAGAAGTAAATTAAAACAAAGAAATCACCATTGTTTCTTTTGCAAACCCATAAACACTGGGTTTAAACATTGTTCCCCCAAAGAGAAAAAAAGAAAAATGTTTCTGAATAAGATTTACAAAAAGCCATCACAGGCAAATAGACAAAAGAAATATTTGTTATAACAACCAAATAACAGGCTCAGGCGTCTAAAGCAGGAGGGGCATCAACAGCAGCAGCATCGTCAGCAGGGGCATCTCCTAGAGTATCCTCATCAGGGACCGCGAACAGAGCAGCTTTGTCAGTAGCCATCTCCTTGTCCACTTCTTCCAAGTCCAGGTTCCCCATGTCGACGCCGGTTGGGTGCTTGACCATATATCTCCGAAGAAGCTCAAAGCATTTAAAATACCAACTGAAAAGCACAGTATTGTACTCTTCAGTGGCTTGAAAGGCCTCAACAGACCTCGCCGCAATGGTCTTCAGCATTTCTTTAGAGCTCTGAAGCTGCTCATCTTTCTCCAAGTTCAGATGGCACTCAACTCTAAGGTCGTCACCTAAACCTTTGACCTTCTCCTTTAAAGTAGTGGCCTCGTCCATAGAATCAATAAGGTTCTTCTTCAGCTGTGAGTTCTCACTCTCCAGAGCTTGCACTTTTGACAAAAGGGATGCCATCTTAGCCTCTTGAGTAAGATACTCAGAAGCAATGTGTAAGCTTTCTCCCAGAGCCTGAAAAGAAGTACCAATTCTTCAGTAAAAAAAAAAAAAAGGGTTGCTCATGAAAGAAGCACATCACCTGAACAAGCTTATGGACGTGGCCACCAGAGACTGTATTAAAAGGGACCCCAGAGAAAGCCTTCAGGTCGTCAGCAGTCACAATGTTGTGGGCCCGTTCAACTGCCAGCTTCTCGTCACCCCAGATTGTTGAGCGACCAACATCCTCTTTTTCTTTCTCCTTCCCCGTCAGGCGTGGCCTCTTGGAGACGGGCGTAGGAAGCTCCTCCACCGAAGTAGACGGAGAAGCAGTCCTCGTCGTCTCAGTGTCGGAGACGAGGGGAGTGACGGAAGCTGGCGGAGTGGCAGAAAGACCCCTCCCTACTACACGTACTGTCTTCTTTCCTATGTTGGACAAGGGCTCGTCCTTCTTGGCCCTCATCTTCGCATACATGTCTTTATTGAATTTCGACGTCATCTCTGTCAAAAGAAGAACATTAGCCCCGAGGAAAAGCACAAGAAAGAAAGGTCAATACTGACGAAGCTAGAACTTACTCTTTTTTCCTTCGATGTCAAGGTTCTTCAAAACAAAGGTAGAGGGCTCAGGCCCGATACAGTAGAACGCAAGAGTCCTGGGATCAACGAGATCGTCCCAACTCTCGATTGTCTGCGCGTACGTGACAGCCTTCTGCACACGTTCTCGATACCTGCTCTTAAGCTTCGGTCATCTTTTGACTAAAAAAAAAAGAAAAAAAGGGAGAGGGTGTTAGCGGCCATAATTGTAAGCACGGCAGAATTCAAGAAACGAAGAAGAAATATTGACACACCTAAAGTCGGGGTTTCCCACTGACGACGTAACACCGGGAGATCACCCCAAACCTCGCCCGAGGGTGTCTCAAAATCGTCCCTAGACACATAGAAGAATCTGGATTTCCAATACCTAAATGACAAAGGTAAATTTTTGACAATCCTAGTCCTCCTCTCCCAAGGCACTAGTTCATAATACCCATGCTCCTTTGACGCTTTCAAACGATACAAATACACTAGTTCGTCAACCCTGATCATATCCCCGTCATTAGCTGCCAACCATATCCCCATACAGCTGACTAAAATTCTCCACGAATTGGGCATAAGTTGCCCTGGAGCGATACCAAAGTGATCTAACAGCTCCATCAAGAAAGGATGGACGGGAAACCTCAACCCATAAGTGAAGGCAGCCTCGTAAAAGCATACCTCACCTGGGAAGAAGTGACACGCCCGGTCTTCCTCACTGGGCAAACGAACCCTAACTCGATCCGAAAACTGGAATCTATCTCTAAACCTCGCCAATGTGTCAATGTCTAGCCCACACTCCTCTCCTAGAGCATAAAAAGCCCTAACCTCTCGAAGGCCAGAGACGGCGGTATCTTCCTCCGCTGGGCCGCCGTTGGATGACAACCCAGTTTCAAGCTCGCTCGAGCTAACTTCAGACATACCTACTCGCACTCCAACCTCGTTCACAAACCAATCTAAAGACTGACGAAGCAAAGGCAATAGATCAGCCAAAGCAACACTCAGACAGTTACCCTCAAAAACAAAATCGTCAATATTAGAGGAAACCCCTAAAGACCCTCCTAAGCAAGCAAAAAGGAATGAAATTGAGGGGCAAGCTATCCTAATCTCAGAGCTACTAAGCATGAAAGCCAAAAGACACAACAGCAAGCTAAACCCCCATGGAATTTAGAACAAAAAGAAAAAAGAAAAAAAAAAGAAAAAGATCAGATGCAAAGCCATAACAGGGCGAAGAAAAGTAACACAGGAGAATGGGCGTACCTTAAGGAAGCGATTAGAAGGAGGAGCACCACCACACCGGTTGCTAGTTCGCAGAAAGGTTGCAGAGAAAAGTCGCCGGAGAGGATGATCAAAGCAAATGATTAAAGGATTTTTGAAAAATGTGAATAAGAAGAGGTTTTAAACTGAGGCTTTGGAAAACTGAAAAAACCAGCGGGAAGCCCAATAGTCCCACCAAATCAAAGCATTAACTTCACCCACCAGCACGTGTCACGTGTGCCACGATTTACGAAACGCCGCTGCTCTGCATTTACTGCGGATCGAAATCCCAAACAACACTCATAAACTGTAAAACTCTTCACATTCTATGATCGTCACTTAACTGACGAACACAGAATCGGGGGGCAACTGACGGGTATGACGAGTTCATGTACACACGGACGATCCCCTCGATACGGACGAATACAAACTCTGGCTAGGTGAGTCAATTATATGCTTTACTGACGAAGATATCCAGACCATTCAATGCAGACAATCAAACCCAAAACGGTTACAGGAACAACTGTACAATCCGTTGAAGGACAGTGATGGCACATTAAACGGCCCCAGACGTTACCAAAAGGAGCATTAAGACCTCCATAACTACCCCAACGGCTAGAGGCCATAAGAACATATATAAGTCTCCCACATTGCTAAAGGACAGGTACATAAACACAAAAACACCAAGAGATCTTTTTCATTCTTTCCAATTACGTTGTTCATTTCCTAGAGAGTTTCTCTTACTGACTTTGGCATCGGAGGCGTTGTGGCAGGCACCACACCGGTGACCATCTTCGAAGGCTGAAGCATCATCTCCGTCCGACGAACAGAACTGACGAGTTCACACTCATCATTTGTATTTGAACTTAAACTAGGATCTGTCGATTTTCTATGTTCAGAAATAGAGGTTGTGACTTGAGAGGTGGTAAACATTTGCTTATGTTATGTATAGGCAACTTACATGATCAGTGGTCAGTGGAAGCATTTGTCCTTTGCAATTTTCATTTAATTCTTTTCACCTAGACTTGAGCTTACTAAAACTAAAAGTGACCTATGCCGAGTGTATTTCAACGCAACATGATTGGTAAATGTCAGTCATCCAATTCCTAGACCATGAATAACAGTGTAGCTATGTTGGCGAATAGAGGAATGTAATCGCCTTCCTTGTACTCCCGCCCTTCCTTCCCCTTCCTTCCCTGAAGGCTCAGTTCTCAGAGATTGAATTGTGAATACCAAAATTGGCAAAGCAATCAGTATCAAAACCAACAAACTTGTTGTTTCTCCACCAGCCATGGATTCTCTGTGATTCTGAGAGAGAGAGAGAGAGAGAGAGATTTTGAAGAGCTTGAATATTTAGGAGAGAAAAGCTGTTAGTATTGCGTGCTTTTATCTACAGTTCATTATGTGGGTGTTCTTTTAATCTAGGTCGTTGATCTTTTTTGATGGAATTAATCAGAAATTTTGGACGATATAAGATTGACTTGGATTCTGTCGGACTAATTATATGGGATAACATAAATTACAGAATTAGATACGGGCATCAGGCAGTGATCAAGTCACAAATTGGTGAAGTGACTATCTCAAGGTACTGCTTGAAACTTCTGGTAGCTGAGGAGTTAATTGACTAAATTACCCTTAATGGGAATCAAAGAAAGATGTG
The DNA here is from genome assembly GCA_019022515.1 of Quercus aquifolioides. NCBI lineage: Eukaryota > Viridiplantae > Streptophyta > Magnoliopsida > Fagales > Fagaceae > Quercus > Quercus aquifolioides. Next base: position 45,162,257 of record CM032325.1, read on the forward strand.
TTTGCATAATGCATCCAACATATAATGATAGAAGCATGGTTTGGATAATGGGTAAGACTTAGGTATAATACTTAGGCACTATTCTTTAGGTTCTCATTTTAAGATTCTGCCATGTGGATTTTTTCTCATGGGATGGAAGTGCATTTTTTAGTTAAGTAGCCACATGGTTAAATCTTAAGAGACGAATTTAAGGAATAACACATAAGGTACTATATCTAAGTTTTGTCATTGGATAATTAGTTGTGGACTTTACTTGCCTTATGTAAGAAGTGTTTGTCACAAATGTGGGCTTAATTGGACTAAATCGACCAAAGTGGACCGAATAAACCAAAGCGGATCGAATGGACCGAATAGACCCAAGTAAACCAAAGTGGACCAAAATAAACCAAATGGACTGAATGGACTAAAGTATATCAAAATACTATATTAATATGGTTTAACAAGAGTGTATATCATTTTTATTTCTTTTTTAGGGTAGATATCTTTAATTTCTAATGTCTATTTTGTTTGTATTTTTTAGTTCACCAGTTTATGTCTATTTTGTTGTTTCTCCACCAGCTATGGATTCTCTGTGATTCTGAGAGAGAGAGAGAGAGAGAGAGAGAGATTTTGGAGGGAAAAGCTGTTAGTATTGCATGCTTTTATCTACAATTCGTTATGTGGGTGTTCTTTTAATCTAGGTCGTTGATCTTTTTTGATGGAGTTAATCAGAAATTTTGGACAGTATAAGATTGACTTGGATTGTGTTGGACAAATTATATGGGATAACAGAATTAGATGCGGGCACCGGGCAGTGATCGAGTCATAAACTGGTGAAGTAATTATCTCAAGGTACTGCTTGAAACTTCTGGTAGCTGAGGAGTTAATTGACGAAATTACCCTTAATGGGAATCAAAGAAAGATATGTATGCATAATGCATCCAGCATATTATGATAGAAGCATGGCTTGGATAATGTATAGTACTTAGGTGCTGTTCTTTAGGTTCTTATTTTAAGATTTTGCCATGTGGATTTTTTCTCATGGGATAGAAGTGCATTTTTTAGTTAAGTAGCCACATGGCAAAATCTTAAGAAGCGAATCTAAGGAATAGCATATAAGGTACTATATCTAAGTTTTGTTATTGGATAATTGGTTGTTTGACTTACTTGCCTTATGTAAGAAGTGTTTGTCACAAATGTGGGCTTAAATGGACTAAATCGACCAAAGTGGACCGAATAAACCAAAGGATCGAATGGATCGAATAGACCCAAGTAAACCGAAGTGGACCAAAATAAACCAAATGGATTGAATGGACTAAGATATATCAAAATACTATTTTAATATGGTTTAACAGGAGTGTATATCATTTTTATTTCTTTTTTAGGGTAGATATCTTTAATTTCTAATGTCTATCTTGTTTGTATTTTTTAGTTCAAAACTAAAAAGTTTGGCCCAAACAGAAGAAAACAATTTTAACTTTTCAATTAAAAAAAAATTTGAGCCCAAAACTGAAAATGCAACATAAAAAAAAGAATCAATTTAAGGTTCAAATAGTCCAAATGGACCGAAATAAACTGAGATGGTCACTCCAATGATACCTCAAATTATTGCCAGTGGAATGGAATTATATGCAATGATGGTGGAAGCGTTTTAGGAATTTACATGGATGGTATCTATGTGGGAGATAAGTTTAGGAAATTCAACTTCTCTCCCTTACCAAATTTAGTTAAGTCTAAGTTTTTGGAATACTGGCCTTCAAGGGAGCATCCCTCAACAAATAGGTACACTTTCAAAGCTCACCTTCCTATCTCTTTCTAGTAATAATCTTACAGATCACTTCCCTCTTTTTCTCACGAACCTCACTCAATTAGAATCCTTTTACATTTACCAAAATCTAATATGTGGGCCCATTCCCAAAGAATTGGGAAATTTTAAAAGTCTTCAAATATTAGATCTGCGTTATAACAAACTCACAGGATCAATTCCTTCGACTATGGGCCTTTTAACCAAAATCCAGTATTTGGATTTGTCTTTTAATGGGATTAGTGGTTCTAAAGTATCTGAAATAAGATTTGTAAAGAATTTGTCATATTTGTTTCTTGATTCAAACCATATCAACGGTTCCATTCCCCTAGAAATTGGCAATATGAAGAGTTTGATTGAGTTGAACTTTAGCAATAACAAGATAGTAAGTCAAATCCCCTCCACCTTGGCTAATTGCTCTTTGTTAAACTCCTTATCTCTAAGCCATAACTACTTAACTGGAACTGTTCCCTCTGGGATTAGAGACCTGTCCCTCCTAATTTATGTTAACCTCAGCTACAATAACCTTACGAGCAACATTCCCCTTTTTCTCATCAACATAGCTCAATTTAACTTGTCATACAATTCTCTGGAGGGTCGAATCCCAGATATTTTCCAAAATAATGCATTCGAACGATTTTTTGGCAATAAGGATTTATGTGGTGACATCAAAGGATTTGCTCATTGCCCTCCAACTTCTCAAACCATGCGCCAAGTAAAAATTTTGGTTCCCTTTACCATTTTCTTTGCACTTTTACTTATTGGGTATATTTTTCACTCTTGATGTCAAGTTAGGAAAACAAAATCAAAGCCAAGGAGTGCAAAAAATGGGGACATGTTCTTAATATGGAATTATGATGGAAAAATTGCATATGAAGAAATCATTAAGGTCACAGAGGACTTTAACATTAGATATTGCATTGGAACACAGGTAGTTATGGTAGTGTTTACAAATCACAATTGCCTAGCTGGAAAGTTGTTGCATTGAAAAAACTTCATCGCTTAGAGGTTAAGGACCCAACTTTTGACATGAGTTTCAAGAACGAGGTAAAGATCGATGTTAACAGAACTTCGACATCGAAATATTGTGAAACTTCATGGTTATTGCTTGCATAAATGATGCATGTTTTTGGTTGATCAATACACAGAAAGAGGAAGCTTATTTTGTTTCCTAAGCAACGATGTTGAAGCAATGAAATTGGATTGGACTAGGAGGATGAACATCATCAAAAGCATAGCACATGCCTTATCTTACATGCATCATGAATGCATACCACTAATTATTCATCGTGATATATCAAGCAATACCCAATTGGACTTGATCTTGTAGTAGCCTTCTTTCCTTTGATGCACAAATCTCCAATCTGTGACTAACTTCTTTGTATGGATTCCAGTACATGACTAACTCTAGCAACTTGAATGATCGTTGTAGGCTGCAAAATTCTTCACTTCATTAACAATGAAGATCAAGAAGTACTTGGTTATAAAACCCTATGGTGTACAAACGCAGTAGCTTCTCATAGAGAAAATTAAACTCTTGGTTTCTGTTAGGTTCTAAGGTCTTAGGATTTTATGTATTTAGAACTCTAATTTGTAATGTTGGCAAACCATGATCAAAACATTGTATTTAGTCTTGTTTAGGCTTGCTCAAAGTTGGTTTATTATTGTACAGTTGGAATCAAGTGGCTGCAGAAGTACTTGGGACTTTTGGCCTGGCTCGATCGATCGAAGAATAGACTCGATCGATCGAAAATCGCACAGGTTGTTTATTCTGCAGAATTTCCAACTCAGCCCTACTTCATTAAACGTTTAGGGTTTTATGTTTTTACCCTAGGTATATAAACTAAACCCTAGCCACGTTTTTGAAGGTTGTCCATATTGCTTTGTTGCTCATACATTGCTGTTTTGTGTGAATCTCTTTTGAGATCTTTGAGGAGCTTTCCTTTACACAAAACTTAGGGTTTTCAAGGTAGAGATGATTTCAACATCTTGAAGATCATTACCGTTGCAACCATTGGAACTTAAAAGAAAAGCAAGCGGGGAGCTTGTAGCTGATTGAGGAATTCAAGAAAGAAGTAGTCCGTGGATTCGGAGCCTGCGCGTGGTCGTGTCAGGAAGTTCTACTGATGGGTAGCATTAGAAAGTCGAGCGGGGAGCTTGTAGTCCTTTTGTAAGAACTTCAATTCTTTCATAGTGAATTCTGTTATGCCTTGAGGATCGGTGGGTCAAATCCTCCCCAGGTTTTTACCGTGTGGTTTCCTGGGTGATCATATCTTGTGTTATTTATTTTCCGCTGCTTTATATCTTGATATGATTGTTTGGATTGTTTTAACCTAGAATTGCTTAATTTGACTAAGTAACAACTTGGCTAATTAATCTAGGCTACGCAATCTGGTTGGTTTAAGGGGTCTAAATTTCTAACATGTGGTATCAGAGCAGGTAGCTCTTTTTGTTTGAGACTTTTAATCTCTGAGCTGATCCTTGACCCCTGTTGTCATGGAGCATGGACACTCTCTGTTTATTCCTCCTCACTTTGATGGGAACAACTATGCTTATTGGAAAGTAAGGATGAAAGCATTCCTGAAATCAATTGATGAGAGGGTTTGGAATTCCGTTGAATACGGATGGGAGAAGCCCACTACTCCTGTGAGTGAGTGGCAAACTTCTGAAAAAAAAGCAGCAGGCTTCAATAGCAAAGCTATGAATGCCATTTTTAATGTTGTTTCTATGGAGGAATTTAAGAGGATCTCTAATGTTGAGGTTGCTCATATTGCTTGGAAAATCCTCCAAACTGTGCATGAAGGCACAAAGGCAGTTAAGATTAATAAATTGCAACAATTGACTTCTAGGTTTGAAAGTATTAGGATGTCTGATGATGAATCCTTTGATGAATTTTATGCCAAACTGAATGATATTGTCAATTCTGCTTTTAATTTGGGTGAAATCTATGATCAACCTAAAATTGTTAGGAAGATTCTTAGATCTTTAACTGAAGACTTTAGACCCAAAGTGACTGTCATTACTGAAAGCAAGGATGTGGACTCCATCCCTGTAGATGAACTTGTAGGATCTCTTCAATCCTATGAGTCTGACCTACCTAAAGTGAACAAATCCAAATCAATGGCTCTTAAGTCAGTTGATGATGTTGATGGTGGTGGATTTGATGATGAGCTCTCTGCTACAGAGATTGCCTATCTTGCCAAAAACTTTAAGAACTTTCTTAGAAATACCAATAGAAAGGCAAGAGGTACTTACACTGCTGAACCTAGAAATTTTAGGAAGAATGATCCCACTAAGGTTAATAATTTTGAAAAACCTAGAGAAAATTTTGGTCAATCTTCAAATAACTCTTTGGGTTCTCAGTGTTTTGGCTGTCAAGGGTATGGTCATGTGAAATCTGAATGTCCTACATTCTTGAGGAATAAGGGTAAAGCTATGGCTGTAACCCTTAGTGATAATGAGGTTTCTGATGATGAGTCCGGTGGTGACGAGGATGGAAACTTCATTGCTTTCACGGCTACTATTATAGTCAATGAAAGCATATCTGCTGAGGAGAACCCTTTTGATGGGGAACTCTCTGAAGATGCAGATCTTCAAGAGGCCTATAACAAACTTTGCAAAGTTGCTGCAAAGGATGCTATGAAAGTTGAACTTGGCCTAAAAAAAATTGATTCTCTTGAGCTTGAAAAGAGAAATTTGCTTGTTAAACTGTTTGATGCTAATGAGCTTTTGAATAATGTTAAATCTGAGAACATGCTTTTGCTTGATAAAGTTAGAACTTTGGAACATGATTTATCTGTTGCTAGATCTGCTAGTTCTAAACTTGATCACATGCTGAATGTTCAAAAGTATCCTTCTGATAAAACTGGGTTAGGATATGTTGAAAGCATCTTTGATTATGCACCACACTCCACAAATTTTGTTCTTGCATCTTCTTCTGAACCTTCTGTGAGTGAGGTTGTGAGTGAAACTGTCAAACCACCTGTGAGTGAGGTAGTTAAACCCGTAGAAGTTTCACCACCTAAGAAGATTAGGGTAGACTTAAGAGAATCTAAACCTAAGGAGCCTACCAAATCTAAGGACAAGATGCATGGTAAACCTACTTGGGTTTGTCATTATTGTGGTAAGTCTGGACACATTCGTCCTAACTGTTACAAGCTTCAAGCTGATAAGAGAGCAAATAAACCAAAAGTGCCTGTGCCTCAAGCACAAGATCCTATGGCACTAATTGGTGAATTGGTAAAGGTGTTAAACCTTTATTCCAATCCTGGAGTTGGGAATCACTCGAATGTGAATAAGAACTCCAATGCTCATGGTGCATCTAAAAGGTTTTGGATGCAAAAGACTCGAACTAACTGAGTCTTTCTGACATGGTCCTTGTGCTTCATTGCTCTACTCTTTTGTGACCATTGTTCTTTGGTTTTTGTTGTTTTTGTTCTAGGACTTGCATTGCATTACATTCATGCATTTCATTCTAGGATTTATTTGTTTTCTCTTTTAATAAAAAAATAAAAAAAATAAAAAAAAAAGGGAAAAGGAGAAAGCAAAAATTATGTTAGACACTATTTTTCTTGATTTTTGAAAAACAAGGTTGGTCTATCTTTTGACACTTGTCATGTTCTGTGTACCTTGTTTAACTTTGATGAACTTATTCATTGCACTTGACTAGTTGAAACTTTGTAGTGCATGTTGTGTGGGAAAAATGTGTGTGGTTTTTAATCACTTTGTCTTAATCATGAAGTCATATGTTATTTAATTGTCGGACTTGATTCTTTTGAGAAAGGCATAAATAACCATCTCACCACTGTTCACTAGTCAATCATGAACACCTTAGTGCATATCATAAGATTTTGTGCTCGAGAAAGTGTAGCACATGCACAAAAAGAACATAAGGTGTAGCCTCTTTAAATGCTTAAATGCTTAATGCTTAAAATTGGTGTGTACTATTAGGCTTGATGTCATTTCACATAATCTAATCTGGTATGTACTATTAGGCTTTATGCCAAATTTCACCTAAATAATGGGGCAAAAATACAAGAAACTTACATGATTGCAAGTTTTTGTTCTAGGAGATGTGGGAGTTATAGGATGTAACTCTTTAGGTGATAGTCTCTTTTAAATTCTATGTGATGAATTGTGTAGACTTTGTGTTTGATTGCTATTCACATATCACCTCACATGTATCTCAAGTTTTTGCTAGTATCACACACTACACAAGTTACTCTTTGTTAAACACTGTACATGCTAGTGTGTGTGTTTTTGGTCTGACCAACCAAGTTTGAGAATATCTTGAGATTTGTGCACAACATATCTGTTGCTTGAGAAAATTAAATGGAATAATGATTGAAATTTGTTTTTGAGAAAATTGGGTTTAAAATTTTGGGTTTTTGAAAAAGCATTCCATCTCATACTCATGCATTTTGTCTCTGTAATTTAATGCTTTGAGGAGTTGTTTTTCAAAATTAGGTTTGTGTCTTTCAAAACTGTGATTTTTCTCAAAATTTAGTGAGCCTCTGCCCATTTCGATCGATCCAGTCTGATTTTCGATCAATCGAAAAAGTGCTTTCATTTGTCTCAAAATGACTGTGTGTTTCGATCAATCGAATCTGATTTTCGATCAATCGAATCTGATTTTCGATCAATCGAAAAAGTGCTTTCATTTGTCTCAAAATGACTGTGTGTTTCGATCAATCGAATCTGATTTTCGATCGATCGAACATCGTGAAAAAGCTTTTTAAAAGGTTCTGTTCTGACTTTTTCAAAGTTCCTATTCAAACTTTTCAAACTTTTTCTTCTCTCTCTCCGCGTTGGCAAGGCTCCACATAGAGATTTTTGTCGTTTTCCTCCGAAGTTTTTGCAAAGTCTCTCTTTCCTCAAGCCGGTAAGACTCTTTTGCCCTTCCTTTTGATTTTATTTTCATGTTTTCATGCATAAATCCATGCATTTGAGGGTGATTTTCGGACTTTGCATATTTGGGATTTTCTGTTGATTCAAGCCCTATTTTGTGAAATTGATCATTGGGTTTTTGTGGGGACACTTAATAAACATGATTCTTACCTGTTAATTTGATCAATTCGGAGTTTGGTGAAAAATTGAAAAATCTAGGGTTTGTTCTTGATCCGATTTGGGGTTTTTGTTAAATTGGGAAGAATTTGATGAAATTGGCTTGTTGTGTAGTTGTAATTAAGCATTATAATCTATGTAATGTGTTTTATAATGCTCAATTCATCTTTTTGGTTAAAAATTTCAACAAGTGGTTTTCAATTTTTGGGGATTTTTGATAGAAATTCCTTGTTCAAGCCAATTTTGTCAATTCAATCTCAATTGAACTTATTTGTTTACTGCATTAGATCATGCATCACAACATTATTAATGTTCATGCATCATATAGATTTTTGTTCTATATTTTTTATTGTGCTAATTTGCAGTCTGCCCTTGGTTTTGTTTTTCTTGTGTTTCTTTTTGGTTTTCTCTTTGTGTCTCTGTCCTTTCCTTAGCATCATGCCTAGGAAAACTAGAGCCCGTAGGACTATTCATTCTTCTTCTCCGTCCCCTCCTTCCTTTGACCGTGAGAGATTTCCGAGTGAGAAAAACCAAGAGATTTTTGAGAAGCTAAACATTAGGAGAAAGATTTGGGCTGAGCGTTCTATTCACTTAGATGAACTTGATCCTGCCATTAAGGCAAACTTTGAGCGTAGGGGCTGGTTACCCTTGGTGGATGTTTCTGATCCTCCTCCACCTTCTGCCTTGATTAGAGAGTTCTACTCGAGCATCTCTATCCGCATCTATGATTCCAACACTCTAGTCAAGAGTTGGATACGAGGCATAGAGTACTCCATTACTCCTCAGATAGTGGCTGATGCTCTAAGGGTACCATTGGTTCGACATCCTGTCTATCCATATGACGTGTCTCCCGAGATTAGTGATGTCTTGTCTTACATCACTGGGACTACTGTCCAGTGGGGTTCTGATCCTCGGATCACTTCTGTTGAGCTTTCCGGGTTACATTATCTTTTCTTTAGGATAGCTTGCCATTCTATCTGGCCTATTTCCCATGTTCACACCATTCCTCTTGAGAGGTGTGTATTTTTGTACGCTTTGGTTACTGATGCTCCTATCAGTTTTCCACATCTTTTTCTTCGTTCTTTGAACGATGTTTATAGGAGTTCATCCTCTGCTCATGCTCTTGTACATCCTATTTTCATTCATAGGATTCTTCGTTATCTTGATATTAGTGGCTTTCCTTCCTCTGAGCCCGTTCATGTGATAGCTCCTATAGGTGCGTCTTTTCTTAGACAAAGGGCTGCTCATCTTCGAGCTGGTTCTAAACACCCTAGGTCTGAGCCGTCTAGTAGCGCACCTCCTCCTTCTTCTTCTGCAGGTCTTGCTGGTGAGGATGTTCCTGATCCAGTTGGTGATGATGCTGCTGCTGTTGATGTTCCTCCACCTCCTTCGGCTGACTTTGATGTTCGTCGTACTTTGCAGACTGTCATGACCGTTCAGGCGGCTCATGGTCAGATTTTGGTGGACTTGCTGGACGAGATTCGTGCTCTCCGAGCCGATTTTGCGCGTCTTCATTCACCCTCACCACCTCCTTTTGATGGCGACTTGTGATTGCCCTTTGGCATTCCGTCACAAAAAAGGGGGAGTGGAGTTTTGACTTGTGGAGGAGTTTTTGTAGTTAGGGGGAGATTTTTGAGACCTTTTTTGTTTTAGAGGAGCTTGTGGAGTTTTAGATTGTATCTAGGTGCTTCACTTTGTATATCATTTTTGGGGATATTTATGTTAGGGGGAGTAACATTGATTGATATACATGTTATTTTTTATTGATTCTTGTTGCTTTGTGATTCACTGCGTATTGATTTATATTTATGAGTTGATCATTCATATATGTCTTTATTTTGTGTTGTGTGAATCTTACAAGAATGTTATACCTGTTGTTTTTACTCTTTTCTGTCACACATGCATTTATGCGTTTGTTGAGTATTTTAGGAATATACAGGTTGATTCAACTAAGCTGTTGTCTACACTTGAAACTGATGGATAGTAGTTAGGCTGAATTTGAATTTATGAGCATTAACTTTGTAAAGGGCTTTTTACTTGTAAAACTTTGAGCTTTTAATTAGGGTTTTGTCACGGATTGCCAAAGGGGGAGTTTGTTAGGTTCTAAGGTCTTAGGATTTTATGTATTTAGAACTCTAATTTGTAATGTTGGCAAACCATGATCAAAACAATGTATTTAGTCTTATTTAGGCTTGCTCAAAGTTGGTCTATTATTGTAAAGTTGGAATCGAGTGGCTGCAGAAGTACTTGGGACTTTCGGCCTGGCTCGATCGATCGAAGAATAGACTCGATCGATCGAAAATCGCACAGGTTGATTATTCTGCAGAATTTCCAACTCAGCCCTACTTCATTAAACGTTTAGGGTTTTATGTTTTTACCCTAGGTATATAAACTAAACCCTAGCCACGTTTTTGAAGGTTGTCCATATTGCTTTGTTGCTTATACATTGCTGTTTTGTGTGAATCTCTTGTGAGATCTTTGAGGAGCTTTCCTTTACACAAAACTTAGGGTTTTCAAGGTAGAGATGATTTCAACATCTTGAAGATCATTACCGTTGCAACCATTGGAACTTAAAAGAAAAGCAAGCGGGGAGCTTGTAGCTGATTGAGGAATTCAAGAAAGAAGTAGTCCGTGGATTCGGAGCCTGCGCGTGGTCGTGTCAGGAAGTTCTACTGGTGGGTAGCATTAGGAAGTCGAGCGGGGAGCTTGTAGTCCTTTTGTAAGAACTTCAATTCTTTCATAGTGAATTCTGTTATGCCTTGAGGATCGGTGGGTCAAATCCTCCCCAGGTTTTTACCGTGTGGTTTCCTGGGTGATCATATCTTGTGTTATTTATTTTCCGCTGCTTTATATCTTGATATGATTGTTTGGATTGTTTTAACCTAGAATTGCTTAATTTGACTAAGTAACAACTTGGCTAATTAATCTAGGCTACGCAATCTGGTTGGTTTAAGGGGTCTAAATTTCTAACAGTTTCTATATCCATGTATGACAGCTTTTAAAATAAGCCTTATATATGTCTAGGATTATGAGAAAAGAAACCATAAACAAATAACACAATCGTGGGTCGAATTTCAAATCTGGAAATCATGAAATTGTAAATCTCGATAGATCGAGCTTGTGTCAAGATATGTGTCAAGCTTCCCCTTTAGTCTCGATAGCAGCTATTTGTCGAGCTATGTGTCGAGTTTTAATAAAACAATTTTTCTTCCCTTATTTCTTGGATCAATCTTCATGTCTTTAAAGATACCACTTGATATGTTTGATAAACATACTTCTTGATATATTAAATCCAACTTAGATCTACCTAGTTACAAGTAAAATACGTTTTGTCAAAGAATTAGCCAATTACATAGAAAATATGACCCTAACAATTATTATTATTATTCAATAGCTGGGGGAAAGGAGATTTAGCTCCGGGTGTCTTCATTGGAAATACTAAGAGGTGCCAACTATCTGAACTATAAAGATCTTGACACCAATTCATTTATTATGATTGATTTTATGGGAACCTAGCATACAAGTTAAGAAGTTAATTACTAAGCTAGGGCTTTACCTCAGAGGGAGCTCTTCTAGAAATTCTCAAAGACTAGGGCCAACCTTGGGGGGGGGGGGGTTTGAAAATAGTTTTCTCTTTTATTGTATTTTTTATTTCCTACCATTTTTGTTTAATTAATGGTGATGGTTTCTGTGTGCGTGCGCACATGTAAGCAACTAAGAGACTTGGTTACAAATTCCTCCTTGTAAAAATAATATGGAGAATGGGATAATGAGTTTCAATACTTACAAGTTGCTTGTATGACTTATTGTCAAACATTAACTTTGGTTTACTCTAGTTTTGAAGGACTTCTTTACATTGCAATTTACAACTTTAAGTTTGAGTAATTTTGATTTTCCCCTCTAACATTGCATAGTGCATGAGCTTACCGTTAAATATAATGCCACATTAGCTCAAAACGATGTTGTTTTGAATAAATCAATTGAATCTTGGAATTATGGTTCATCGAGTCACCATCATATTTAAATTTAATTAAATCTTTCACAGTATTTCTGTAAGGTTGAAATTTATCAACCATCTTGTTGGTTTTATTCCGTGCCAATTTGCTTGTAATTTAAGCACTTAGTAACCCTGTATTTAGGTGGGATTATTGTAAGGGTAGTGTGTGACAAGATGTGAAGAAAAGCTCAAGTATGTGCAAAGAAGTAGAGCTTCGTGGCTAGGACTCGCAGGTGGCTCGCGGCTGCAAGTCGCCAACTTCAGGCACGTGAGATGCACACAGGGAAGCTGAAGGGTCGCGCCAGCTGTCGCACTACAGGACAAAAGTCCCAGGTTGGCCAGGCCGTTATGTCGCGACGTGAACTCGCGACTTGGACAAGCCGCGAGACCAAGCCGCCAATATACCCTGTTTGGCAAAAACCGTCTCTTCGTATTCTTTTCTCACCCCACTATATATAGACCCTTATACCCACTAAATTGAGAGAGCTTCCAAAGAGAATTTTGTGAGAGAAAACCCTAGAGAGAAACAAGATTGTCTCATCCCCAATCTTCATCTAAGAGACTCTACAAATTCCTCTACTCTCTTCCTCTCCATTGTCATACCCTTGAGAGGTCATTTACCAAATCCTTATCTCACCACACCCACGTCTGTGAGAAGGTTCATTTGGTGCTAAGGGAAGCAGTTTGGAAGGAACCAATATACATTGGTTGATGCTATGGTCTAGTAGCGGAATCCGGGAAGCTAAAGAAGAAATAGGTTCGGCGTAATCTCATTGGAACAAGAAGCTTGGAGGGCTTAAGTACTTGGGTAGATTAGGCTTGGAGGGTCTATTGCTATTCATGTATCCCAACTATATTCTTTAGTGGATTATATCACCGCTTGGAGGGCGGCGGAGAGGTTTTACGCCGAGGACTTCGGTTTCCTCTTCGATAACACATCGTGTGTTGTCCGTGTGTTTGCATCTTCCTTCCCTTTATCTTTGCCTTATATTTACTGCTATGAATGTGTTTATATTTGGCTTAGATTAGTTATCAATTCTGTGATTGGCTTATGTTCATGTTCCGCACATTGATTGTTTGATTATAAGCTTGAATTGATATTTTATAATTTTTGGTCTAAACGTTCAAGGGTGTTTCATACCCATATTGAACTTTCAATTGGTATCAGAGTGGGTACACTTGTTGTGGTTTTAATACTTGAGTGTGATCCTTGACCCCTTGTTGAGATGGATAGGTCTCAATCTCTCAATGGTCTACCATTTTTTTATGGTAATAATTATGCATTTTGGAAAGTCCGAATGAGGGCGTTTTTGTTCTCTATGGATAAGGCTGTGTGGGATGCAGTTGAAATAGGATGGACAAGGCCGGAGGATGCCAAATCCACTTGGGACAAGGCAGCTCTTGCAGCGGCTAATGCCAACAGTAAACCATTGAATGCTATTTTTTGTGGTGTCTCCCCAGAAGAATTTCATAGGATTTCACATATTGTCATTGCTAAGGAAGCATGGGAGATTCTGGAGACGACTTATGAAGGAACCAAGAAGGTGAAAGAGACCAAACTTCAGATGTTGACCACTCGCTTTGAGTAGCTAAAGATGGGTGAGGAGGAGTCCTTTGACTCTTTTTACAGTAAGCTAAACGAGGTAGTCGTTGGCAAATTTAATTTGGGGGAAAAGATGGAGGAGTCTAAAGTTGTAAGGAAGATCCTTCGTTCACTACCAGAAAGTTTTCGTGCCAAAGTTACAGCCATTGAAGAGAGCAAAGATCTTGACGACATTAAGGTTCAAGAGCTGATTGGTTCTCTGCAGACATATGAGTTGTCCCTGCCTTTTCAGAAGAAAAGCAAATCACTTGCTCTTAAAACAATTGATGAGAGAGTGATATCTCATGACTCCTTGGAAGAAGAAGCTGTAGATAAAGATGTGGCTTACCTTGTGAAGAACTTCCGGAAATTCCTAAAGCTCAAGAATAGTGGGAAATTTGGTGACAAAGTAAAATTTCAGAGTTCCGAAAAGGAGAAGAAAGAATTCCAAAGGAAAGATGATAGAGACTCCCAATCCTCACAAGGAATCACTTGCTTTGAGTGTAATGGACACGGACACTTCAAAAAGGAATGTCCCAACTATTTGAAGTCCAAAGAAAAGGTTTATGCCACTACTCTAAGTGACTCGGATTCATCAAACTCTGACTCGAAAGAGAGTTGTGATGGAGAAGGAAATTACTCCGCATTCATGACCATTGCTCATGTGGAATCCTCAGATGATTTGGATACACTTGTGAAGGAGCTTGGTGAGCATTCTGATTCGGAGTCTATTGGGATTGTTGAGGAATCAGATGCTGAAGAGGAGATAGATCCAGCTAACCTTCAAGAAAATTACGCCTTACTTCTTGAGAAATCGGGAGAGTATACAAGGGTAGCAAAGGCGGCTGTGAAAAAGATGAAAAGGGCTGAGGAGGATTACAAAAGTCTCTTGATCAGATATAAAGAGGCTAAGTGTGAGATTGAGACACTAAATGGTGAGTTATCTGAAGCTTACACGAAAGTGAGGTTTCTTGAGCAAGAGGTAGTGCAAGCTCATGCCAAGGTAGATAGGGTCTCCTCCAAGAAGCTAGATGATGTTATTTCATCTCAAAAATGTGCCTCAGACAAGTCCGGGTTGGGATACACCGGAGGAAGTAGCTTATCAGCCAATGTCACCAAAGAAGTAAAGTTTGTGAAAACCAAAGAGACGGCTGTTGATAAGCCTACTCCTGAGATAGTTGAGGCTGAGAAGAAGAAGAATGTGGCTAATCAACGGGTGTTTAACAAGTCCCGAAATCAATCTGAAGCCAGATTTGGAGCTAGAGGAAGATCTCTCCCAAGACAGCAGCAGGGTCCTAGAACAAACTATCTTTGTCACTATTGCGGATTGCAAGGACATACTAGACCCAACTGTCAAAAACTGAGAGCAGACAACAATGCAAGTGCACCTCGGTCACGAGGAAGAAGAAATGACATGAAGTCTTGGGGTGGTGAGCAACCAAGAAGTCAAAACCGTGATCTAGGAATGATGGACGTGATGAAAATGATCAGTTCCTTCACCAATTGCCTGGAAAGCTTCACATGAAGGTTTGACAGTCCTAACTCTCGTACCCGATCCGTCAAGGATATCACCCCAAACGCACGTGACGTGTGGGTGACAAAGGGTACTCATGCATAAGCATTATAACATGTCCATGCATCAATTCTTCCTATGCTTTGTGGATATGCTTGGTTGTATGCTTTGTGTTTTTGAGTGTTGAAATTTGATTTGTTTTTGTTTGTGTTTAAAATGTTTTTACATTTCGTTGATGGTCTATTTTGATCATTCTTTTACTTCTTTTATGTCAAAAATCCAAAAACACATAAAAAGTAGAAAATCTAAAAAGTTTGATCACTTTGTTGAGTTTTTGTCTCAAAGCATGTTTTGCCTTGTACCTTTGTACTTATGGCTTTGTGCATTTAACGAACTTAGCTTGTCTCTTATGCACTCATATCATTGTGAAAGAAATTCTGAAATCTATGTGACTATTATAAATAGATCTTCAACCTTGTCATGAATGATTAGTGAATGGTTTTGTTGATCTTAAGACATGCATAGACTCATGCCTATATATCTTCCCATTTTTTATTTTTTATGCTTAAAAGAGCTCTCTAAATGTAAATCTCCAAATGAAAAGAGATATAGAGCTGCAAAAGCCTGTCGCACAAACTAGTATTCGACTAGGAAAAAGGGAAAGCGACCAAAATAAAATGTATGATGCCCAAAAAGCCAAAGGCTAACTCATCAATTGAAATATCAAAAATTTCAGGCATCTATCTCTCAATGAGATTTTCTTTGCTCAAAAGTTGCAAATGATATGTTGAATATAGAGCCAAATGAAAAGCTTCAAAGAATCGTTATCAAGTACTTGTGGGAGGTCATATATGCATGTTTCTATAATTGAGATAGGTCACATTATCTAGTGCTAGTTGTGTATGCCTTGATTAAATTGATCATTAAAGCTTCACATTGGACTAAGGACTATCTCATTTTTGATATCCACACACAACACACAAGTCTATATTCAATGAATGTCATATTCATTTGTGTGATTGTACTTGATTAAATGTGTTTTCACAAGCTCAATCTTTGTTGATCAAACACAAAAAGATTTTGAGTGTTTTATTTTGTTTTTGGAAAGTACTTTGTTTTTGTAAAAATGTCAAAATTTCAAAAACTATGTTGCCCTGTTTTGGCGACTAAGTCTCAGGTTGGCCCAGTCGCATGCCCTAGTCACGAGCTCACTCAGAGATTTTTCGAGGCTCACTGGCGAGTAAATGCTCTAATTGCGAAAAAGACTTAGAAAATTTTTCCAAAATTTGAGTTTTATATTTTTCGCGGGTCCATGTGGCGTCTTGTTCGCGGGTGGAAGGTCCAGTCGCGAGGGGTACTCAGGGATTTTCGCAGCTCATATCGCGACTATCTCGCGGTTAGACCTTCCAGTTGCGAAAAACACTTAGAGAAAATTTTCAAATTTCCTACCTTCACCGTGTTTCACGGCTTACCCTGGCGACTTACTGGCGACTTAATCCAGTCACGAAAAAAGCATGTTTTGCGTTTAAAGACAGTTTTAAAAGTGTTTTCAGTTTTTTTTTTCCCTCGAATATCAGTGTCTGTTCATCTTCTTCCCAAAATCTCTCTCTCAACTGTCCGTGTCTTTTTGCAAAAGCTTTCAAATTCTACATCATGTCTTCATCAAACACCAAGAAAAAGGTATGGGTTCTCTTGTCTTCACTTCATTCATCATGATTTCATTGTTGTTCTCTTGAATCTGAGTGTTGTGTTGTTGGTTTGTGATTTTGAGGGGCTCGAACATGGGTTTGCATATATTGTTGAGAATGAGTGTGTGATGTTATTTGCTCTTGTTGCAATGTTGTGTTTAGGGTTATTAGCTTACCTCAGGTTACTTACTCTTAGTCTGAGCATTGATATTTGTCAGTTTGTTTTTGGGCATATGGATGTGGGGTTTTCTGCAATTTTTATTATGGTTCTAAGGTTATCTGTTTGGTTGTGCTTTGGGTGATTATGGCTAGCATTATTTTGATTCTAAAATCACCATATCTTGTAGGTGTTGCTGCAATTTTTTTTCCTTCTGCACTATTCATACCCAAATGGGTCATGACTCATTGTCAGTTAATCAAATCTATCTGAATTTGTCTGCATACTTACAGTTTAAACTTGGTTAACTTGTTCTATAAAATGTTTGGTTATCAACTGTGCTTATTCTGTGTTTTGGTCTGGTCAATCTGTTTCTCACTGTGTAACTAACTTGTTACTAATGTGTGTGCATTTCCCCATTCTGTGCTATGTCTTGTTGTGGCCTTTTCTGCTTGTTTACAGATGGCTGCATCTCCTTCTAAGAAGAAGACAACTGCTAAGAAAGCTGACAAAAGAATGAAAATGGATCCTAACCTATTTAGGTTTGTCAAGCACTTTGAGAGATACAGAGATTTCTTCATGAAGGGTACCATTATCCAGGAGAGATTTGTTGACTTACATGATTTGAAGGACACTTTCATTCCAGAGTGCTTTGAGGGAAGAGGATGGGAGAAGTTGTTGAGTGATCTACCTGCAGTCTATGATCCCTTAATAAGGGAATTCTATGCAAATGTGATCATAAGGGATGAAGAGATGAACTGCTGGGTCAGAGGACATGAGTTCACCTTAGACGCACATGACATTGATGAGGTCCTTGGTCTTGAGGGTTTAGAGGAGTATGAGTTCATCAACTTCAAAGACAGGATGCTGTCCCTAGATACTGTCCAAGCTCGGATTGGTGGTGCTAAGGAAGGGAGATGTCTCAACACTAATGCCTTCCCTGCAGTCATGAGATGTTTGACCACCATCATGATGTTCAATTTGTATCCCATAAGAAAGATGACCACTCTTACTAATTCCAGAGCTATATTTCTCATGGAGCTCAAGGAGAAAGTCATCATTGACATCAGCTCACACATATTTGACACCATCTTGGACGAAACTAAAACTACTGCCAGGCCAAAGTTGGTCTTTCCTAGCCTCCTTATGAGGATCTTCAGAGCGAAGGGTGTTAGAATTCCTCAAGATATCAGTCCCCTGACTCCACTGTCAGCAATAAACAAATTCACCATCATAACGATACAAAGTCGTCTTCCGGGTGGCGAAGAGCAAGGGGATCCAATGGAGACTGAAGCAGAAGTTGCAGAACAATCAGTCACACCCATGAGCAGAAGAAAGAGGAGTAGAGCCTCAATTTCATCAGCAGCACCTCCTCCCGATGCATTTCAGATCATCATGGAAAGACTTGATGGACTCAGAGAAGTTCAAAGTCAGCAGACTGAAAGGATGATAGTAATGTAGGATCAAATTGATGTGCTTTCAGCTAAGATTGACAACTTCTCCACCAACCAGGAGCAGTGACCCTTTGGCCATTCTGGTCAAAAAGGGGGAGAACTTTTGGGGGCAATTCTTGAGGGGGAGCCTTCATATTTTATGTTGTTTTGTTTATAACTTTGATATTGTGTTGGTTAACTGCTGTTAGTATAGGTTTGTTACTCAGTGGTTTCATTTTTTTGTTGTGGCTTAACTCTATTACTCTTGGATAGTTTTGTTTAAGTAGTTTTTCAGCATATATAATAAGATGTTATTCAGCTTACATTTCTTTATGTTTGTTGGTTTGTACCCATGTTGCTTCTGTAAGCTTTAAGGGTTTGTTTCTATGCACGGTTTGTAGGCCTTTGTGGTTTGTGCCATGCTTTATGCAGCCTTTGTGCTTTGTTAAATCAGTACTTCCAACTAAATGTCTTGCATTTTCTTCTAAGTACTGTCACTCTTGTGCCCTTGTAGGATTTTTCCTAGATGCACATACTTCTTGTATTGTGCATTGGTTGAGTGTTGGTCATTCAAGTGATTTTCCTTGTGTTTGTCATCTTGAATGTCCAGATGTTCATTCCAAGTGTGAATGAGCATTGTGATCACTTGGTTATAGTGATTACCTGTTTTGGTCTTGCCATGGTTTATTGCTTTATTCCATTGTGTATGATCGCATTATGCTTGCTCCATATGCATTACAAGTTTCTGTATACAATGAACTTATTGTGTTGTTGTGTTTCAGAAGTTACTTGTACTTATGGTTCTAAAGCTTCGCAGATTCTAGAGTTAGGTGTGAGTGAGTTTTCCAACTGTTCCCAACTCACGCGTTAAGTCTAGAGTTTGTTTTAGGGTTTTGTCACAGAATAGCCAAAGGGGGAGATTGTAATGTTGAAATTTATCAACCATCTTGTTGGCTTTATTCCGCGCCAATTTGCTTGTAATTTAAGCACTTAGTAACCCTGTATTTAGGTGGGATTATTGTAAGGGTAGTGTGTGAGAAGATGTGAAGAAAAGCTCAAGTATGTGCAAAGAAGCAGAGCTTCGCGGCTAGGACTCGCGGGTGGCTCGCGGCTGCAAGTCGCCAACTTCAGGCACGTGAGATGCACACAGGGAAGCTGAAGGGTCGCGCCAGCTGTCGCACTACAGGACAAAAGTCCCAAGGTGGCCAGGCCATTACGTCGCGACTTGGACAAGCCGCGAGACCAAGCCGCCAATTTACCCTGTTTGGCCAAAACTGTCTCTTCGTATTCTTTTCTCACCTCACTATATATAGACCCTTATACCCACTAAATTGAGAGAGCTTCTAGAGAGAATTTTGTGAGAGAAAACCCTAGAGAGAAACAAGATTGCCTCATCCCCAATCTTCATCTAAGAGACTCTACAAATTCCTCTACTCTCTTCCTCTCCATTGTCATACCCTTGAGAGGTCATTTACCAAATCCTTATCTCACCACACCCACGTCTGTGAGAAGGTTCATTTGGTGCTAAGGGAAGCAGTTTGGAAGGAACCAATATACATTGGTTGATGCTATGGTCTAGTAGCGGAATCCGGGAAGCTAAAGAAGAAATAGGTTCGGCGTAACCTCGTTGGAGCAAGAAGCTTGGAGGGCTTAGGTACTTGGGTAGATTAGGCTTGGAGGGTCTATTGCTGTTCATGTATCCCAACTATATTCTTTAGTGGATTATATCACCGCTTGGAGGGCAGCGGAGAGGTTTTACGTCGAGGACTTCGGTTTCCACTTCGATAACACATCGTGTGTTGTCTGTGTGTTTGCATCTTCCTTCCCTTTATCTTTGCCTTATATTTACTGCTATGGATGTGTTTATATTTGGCTTAGATTAGTTATCAATTCTGTGATTGGCTTTTGTTCATGTTCCGCACATTAATTGTTTGATTATAAGCTTGAATTGATATTTTATAATTTGGGGTCAAACATTCAAGGGTGTTTCATACCCATATTGAACTTTCAATTTCCATCAATCTATGATTTTTGATATCTCTCTATGATTTTCGATATTTCTCTCAATCAATTCAATCTTCTTCACTTTTGACCTAACTTAGCTATTATAAACTTCGTTTTTATTTTTATTTTTATTTATATATATAAATAAATTTAAGGTTCTTTTGATTAATAATTCAGAAGGCCGTTTGGATTGAGTGGAGTCAGTTTATGCAATAGAAAAGTAGTTGCCTTTGATCGGGAAACGATGCACTATGAATAATAAGAAAAAATCCTCGACATATCAAATACAGACGCCCAATATTTATTTCTTTGACAGTAATAGGGTAATGACTTGAAGTTTCTAAGAGCTAACCCATAATTGGGGCTAGGTGAGTTTGGTCCCCTTCTTTGCAATTGCATGGGTGGCTCCCCTTCTTTGCAAGTCGCCATTAAGGAATTGTCTTCACTGAAATATCAAAGGACCATGACTTCTTTGAAGCTTTTTTGCATGGACTGACTCCAGTCAATACGGCCATCAGTCTATTCTTAATCCTAAGTGAATTCTATTCTTGAGTGAACATATCACTATATAAGCAATCGAGAGACTTTATTACAAAGTCCTTGTAAAAGTAAGATGGAGGGTGATGGTAATGAGTTCAATACTTTCACTGGTTGCCCCTGTGACTTATAGTCAAACATTAGCTTTAGTTCGTTTATTATTTATGAAATTTTGTTTATTTTAGTTTTTGAAGGACTTCTTTAGATTATGTGATTTTTTAATTTGGCCAGACTAAATAAAAAGTTACACTCTTAAGTTGATTTGTTAACTTGGCTAGACTAAATTGTAATTTACACTCTTAAATTTGAAAATTTTGAATTTTATTTTCTAAAGTTTCAAAATTTTGGATTTGCACCCCTAACATTGTGTAGTGTTTGGAATAAGACCCCCCTGCCCCTACTCTGCCGCTATTCATGAATGAGGCAATCATTAAATGTCACATTACCTAAGAACAATATGGTTCTGAATAAATCAATAAAATCTTGGAATTGTAGTTATGGAGTCACCATCATATTTAACTTCAATCAAATCTTGAATGGTATATCCAACAACCTCAATCAAATCTTGAATAGTATATCCAACAACCTTTATTATATAATTTTTGACTTTCTTAATCAATTCAATATTCTTTGCTTTTGACAAATCAGCCCCAAACTTGGGTTAGCTATTATAAACTTCAAGCCAAAAATTAACAAATTTAACCGGTCTTCTTTTCCACTTATTTCAAACCACTGTTTAATTTCAATAGGAAAAAAACCAACTTATTCCACACGTAATCTAAAAGGAAAGAGACTATTTTGTAATGGAGGCAAGTAAAAAATAAAATAATAATTTTTTTTTTCTGTATATACAACTTCCATATTATATACAATAATCTAAAATACAATATAACTATATTGTACGATAAATTGTAATTTACAATCTTAAATTTGAAAATTTTGAATTTTATCTTCTAAAGTTTCAAAATTTTGGATTTGCACCCCTAACATTGCATAGTGTTTGGAATAAAACCCCTCTACCCCTATTCATGAATGAGGCAACCATTAAATGTCACATTACCTAAGAACGATATGGTTTTGAATAAATCAATAAAATCTTGGAATTGTAGTTATGAAGTCACCATCATATTTAACTTCAATCAAATCTTGAGTAGTATATCCAACAACCTTAATCAAATCTTGAATAGTATATCCAACAACCTTGATTATATAATTTTTTACATTCTTAATCAATTCAATATTCTTTGCTTTTGACCAATCAGCCCCAAACTTGGGTTAGCTATTATAAACTTCAAGCCAAAAATTAACAAATTTAATCTGTCTTCTTTTCCACTTATTTCAAACCAATGTTTAATTTCAATAGGAAAAAAACCAACTTATTCCACACATAATCTAAAGGGAGAGAGACTATTTTGTAATGGAGGCAAGTAAAAAATAAAATGATAATTTTTTTTTCCTGTATATACAACTTTCGAATTATATACAATAATCTAAAATATACAACTATATTGTACAATAAATTGTAATTTACAATCTTAAATTTGAAAATTTTGAATTTTATCTTCTAAAGTTTCAAAATTTTGGATTTGCACCCCTAACATTGCATAGTGTTTGGAATAAGACCCCTCTACCCCTATTCATGAATGAGGCAACCATCAAATGTCACATTACCTAAGAACGCTATGGTTTTGAATACATCAATTAAATCTTGGAATTGTAGTTATGGAGTCACCATCATATTTAACTTCAATCAAAACTTGAATGGTATATCCAACAACCTTAATCAAATGTTGAATAGTATATCTAACAACCTTGATTATATAATTTTTGACATTCTTAATCAATTCAATGTTCTTTGCTTTTGACCAATCAGCCCAAACTTGGGTTAGCTATTATAAACTTCAAGCCAAAAATTAACAAATTTAATCTGTCTTCTTTTCCACTTATTTCAAACCATTGTTCAATTTCAATAGGAAAAAAACCAACTTATTCCACACGTAATCTAAAAGGAGAGAGACTATTTTGTAATGGAGGCAAGTAAAAAATAAAATTATAATTTTTTTTTCTCTATATACAACTTCCACATTATATACAATAATCTAAAATACAATATAACTATGTTGTACAATATTAATAGTCTAAAAAATTTATCAATAGTTTAAAGATTGGTAAGATAACAACCATTAAATCCATAAACAAATATAATTAAATAATTAATACTACATTTTTTTTTCAAATTAATAATAACTTATTATATTTATATGTAATATCAATTAAATAAAAATATATGATAAAGAAGAATAGTAACACACCTAGGAGTAGGACTAGGAGTAAATGTGAAACTAAGAAAAAAAAATAGTAATTAATATAAGTGTGGGGCCAATTAGTCAGACAGTCCTGGCCCACTTCGTACCAGGCCCTAAGGCCCACGCCGAGGAGGTATTGAAGATCCGAGGATGAAAGTAAGAAGCCCAGGTGCCAAAGAAGTATCGCCGAGGATGATTCTGTCCTCGGACAACCGAGACCATAAAAGGTGGAAGCAACACACCATCAAGGGGGGTCTCCCAGAGCATCTCAAGAGGAAGAACCGGTACAGCGTGACAGCCGCAGAAGCATGATGAAGGAGCAATTCAAGGAAGAACTGTCACCTCCGCATTAAATGACCACTACTAACGTTCTGGCCGCATTAATGAGGAAAAGACCTCTGAACAGTGTAGCCTTGGTTGCTGTAACCCACAGAAAGAATGGGGAGATGGCTGATGGGACAAACACTCAAGTGATGGCCTGCTTGATCAACAAATGTAGGGTTAGGATCAACTAAAATGGGATATATAATGTGAGAAATCCCTCTGAGAAAGAGGAGGAAGCATAGAACATCGGGATAACTTGTATGACAGCGAAAGCCTTTGTAGCAAAGAGCGGAAGAAGTAAGAGTTACCACCCCTGAAGAGGAGGGCCGAGGACAGGCTTCCACACTTTAGTCGACATCTCTATTATTTAGTCCACTTGTAACCGTGTTTAGTTGTTATAACCCTCACTAGGGCCTAGTTCTTCAACCCACCCTCTACAAATTTATTGTATTGGGCTAACTGGGTTTGGATCCATTCACCCAACAGTAATTGTGCTCAAATCTGGTCCCTACAATAAGTTTTTGCTTTTGAAGTGTATGACTTTTTAATCATACATGTGGTTGCTCTCTTAGAATTTAAGCAAGCACTAAAAGATTTCTTTGACTTGGAAATCTATAGAGCATTTATCAAACTACTTGATCAAATGAAGAGAAAAACTAAGAAGCTATAGAAGTGAAAGAGAGATAAGGAGAACAAGAAGAAAATCACATATGTAGATAGAGATCTGTTGGTTGTAATGGTAGTGTGATTTTTTTGTTTATGAAGAAGAAAAGTGTAGGGAAAAACAGCTTCATTTCACTATCAACTGCAAAGTAAGCTAGAGTCCCAAAGAGAATTATTTGTGAGGTAGACTAAAATAATTTTATAAAATTTTAAATTGATTAAGAAACTACACCATTACATGATTTGCTCTTGTATTATTTCAATTTGTGTTACAATTTGATGAAGAAGCCATTACTTAAACGTGTAATGGTTTACAAAATATTTGTCAAACAATTTCAAATACTGCAAAAAATAACTTTAAAATTCAGATATTAAAACTCTTGAATGACTAAAAAATATTAAAGAATCAAATGATTCACTGCTTAGAAATTTTTGAAACAAAACAAAATATATATGACTAAAAAATAGAAAAATATAAGAAAAAAATTGGGTTACATTCAAAAGAATAATCCATGACTATAAGTTTGCACCCTATCATAAAATATCACGTTAGTGAAGTAGAGAGATAATAATAATAATAATAATAATATCAGCGTTTGAGTTTAAGTTGAACTTGATAGAAAGATAGAGTTTCACTCATTGTTAAGTTTGGATTAATCAAAAATAATTTTGTTTTAAAAAAAATGATGAGTTTGAGTTTAAGTTGGACTTGTTAGAGAGATAGAGTTTCACTCATTGTTAAGTTTGGACTAAACAAAAATAATTTTATTTAAATAAAATGATTATTTTATTTAAATATTGTGCTGAAGTGAAAAATTGTGGGAGTTTCAGAGGCCTCGGTTATGTATATATATATATATATATATATATCGATAATAATATTTTTCTTAAATTACAAAATGCACCTTTTAGTCTTTGAAAGTAATAGGGTCATGACTTTTTTTTGAACCTAATAGGGTCATGACTTGAAGTTTCTAAGAGCTAACGCATAATTGGGGCTAGGTGAGTTTGGTCCCCTTCTTTGCAATTGCATGGGTGGCTCCCCTTCTTTGCAAGTCGCCATTAAGGAATTGTCTTCACTGAAATATCAAAGGACCATGACTTCTCTGAAGCTTTTTTGCATAGACTGACTCCAGTGTCCAGTCAATACGGCCATCAGTCTATTCTTAATCCCAACTGACTTTATTACAAAGTCCTTGTAAAAAGTAAGATGGACGGTGGTGGTAATGAGTTCAATACTTTCACAGGTTGCCCGTGACTTATAGTCAAACATTAGCTTTAGTTTGTTAATTATTTATGAAATTTTGTTTATTTTAGTTTTTGAAGGACTTCTTTACATTATGTGATTTTTTATTTGGCCAGTCTAAATAAAAAGTTACACTCTTAAGTTGATTTGATATTTTAGAGAAGTCACTTAAAATTCACTTAAGTAGACTGAGTAGACTTCTCTTAACTTTCTAAGAGAAGTCAACTTTTTATTGAACTCATCAAAGGTCCCCAATTAACAATACCGAAGTGAATTCTATTCTTGAATGAACATAACACTTTATAAGCAATCAATACCACCGTCCATCAAAAAAAAAATACCACCGTCCATCTTACTTTTACAAGGACTTTGTAATAAAGTCTCTTGATTCCATTGTTATTGTATCCCTGGTTCCAATGTGACAAAATTAAATTTTTTATCATCCACTCTTTCTTGTGGTAATTATCCAATGTGAGATTTTTAAGAGTTAACAAACAGAATTACTCCCGCGCGAATATTCTAGCAAAATGTGCTAGATGCTGCTGTTGAAATAGTCATCCAACTTCAGTGCCATGTGACAATGTTTCACCTCAGTTGCATTAAGGAGGAAAGAAAAAACAAAAAAACAAAAAAACAAAAATTCAAAGATGCATTTACGCTGGAAAAATCTTCTACAGTTTTTAACTCATAGCTTTATTTATAATATCCTTAATCCATGCAGACTTCCATTGTTTATTGTGGCCTTGGTTCCCTTTGAAGCATTTTTTCTAATTTACTGTTGATTAGTATCAGTTTCATATACCAGGAACCACTTTAACGGTGGCGGTTCCAAGATATTTTTCTAGGAGAGTTAGCAATGACAAAACTAGAAATTTGTCATGGAGGCAAGTAAAAAATAAAATGATAATTTTTTTTCTGTATATACAACTTCCATATTATATACAATAATCTAAAATACAATATAACTATATTGTACAATATTAATAGTCTAAAAAATTTATTAATAGTTTAAAGATCGGTAAGATAACAACCATTAAATTCATAAAAAAATATAATTAAATAATTAATACTACATTTTTTTCAAATTAATAGCAACTTATTATATTTATATGTAATATCAATTAAATAAAAATATATGATAAAGAAGAATAGTAACACACCTAGGAGTAGGACTAGGAGTAAATGTGAAATTAAGAAAAAAAATATTAACTAATATAAGTTTTTTCTTTTGAAGTGTATGGCTTTTTAATCATATACGTGGTTGCTTTCTTAGAATTTAAGCAAGTACTAAAAGACTTCTTGGACTTGGAAATCTATAGAGCATTTATCAAACTACTTGGTCAAATGAAGAGAAAAACTAAGAAAATATAGAAGTGAAAGAGAGATAAGGAGAATGAGAGGAGAATCACATATGTAGATAGAGATCTCTTGGTTGTAATGGTAGTGTAATTTTTTGCTTATGAAGAAGAAAAGTATAGAGAAAAACAATTTCATTCCATTGTCAACAACAAAGTAAGCCAAAGTCCCAGAGAAAAGGTTTTTTTTTTTTTTTTTTTTTAAACAAATGAGCAAAATTTTGGAACATTTTTTTTTTTAATAAAATTAACTACTATAAGTGTAGTGCTATTGGCACAATACTTTCACAAAATTTAGATGGCAAGTTATTAAATATATGTAAAAAAGTAATGTCAATTATGGGTTCAAATAAAAAATAGTTACAACTTGTCACATATGTGAAGATATTGTGAAAGTAGCACTAAGATGATCATATTAAAATTTATTTTAGTTGGGTTTAAATAAAATTTAGGGTTAGATGTTCAAATTTTTATTTTAGGGGTTGTAGGGTCTATTTTTGTAGCCCAAGCCCAAAAGGTATGGATTGTGAGCCCAATGAACCCAAGACAATGAATTTGTAGAGAGTGGGTGAAAGAGCTGGGCTAGTAGTGAATTAAACAATATTGGAATGTAGTGTTTGTGAGTAAATTAACATGCAATCATGCTCGAACAGATGCAAACATAGACGTCCGAAGAGGAGTTGTATTGAATGAATGTTGGTTACAGTTCTTAGAGCTACAATAATGGTGTTTTCTTCCTTCCCTTTCTCTTTTTTTCCGATCCCCCCATTATCAAAGGCCTCTCCCCCTTATATAGTATCATCCCCCTTCATCTTCATCGTCCACTTGTTCATCATCTAGACGCCCACTTGAGTGCATGTCCCATCATGTATCCTCTTTAGCCTTGTGTGAGTGGCGGTAGCTGAGAGTGCACTGTTTAGGGGTCTTCTCCACATTAATGCGGCCAGAAAAGTAGGTGCAGTGCATTTAATGTGGTGGTTGAAGTCTGTCTTTTAGATATTTCTCCGTTCCTGCTATTCTTATGCGCGCCTGAGGTTCATCTCTATCATTACACTTGTCAGGAGGATCATTTGAACTTCCCAGACGTTTGTTTGATCAAGTTTCTTCGGATTCGAGGATAATGGCCTCTTTGGACAATTGAATATCTCTTCGGATTATGCCCCCTGCTCCTCTCCAGACATGTTTCTTTTCCATGGGCTTCTTCTCAAGTACTTTCATCTCTTCGGACAAATAGTAGTCCTCAAATAGGGCCTTGGGCCCAATATGTTAGGTTGGGCTTTACCCCCCACAATAGCCCCTCAAAATTTTAGTTTTTCCTTAGCATCCGAGGAGAAAAAATAGGATTTTGACTTGTCATGAAATGGCGGTTTGAAACAGCAGAAATATCTGAACTTACACGCGTGTGGGCGTAGAAGTAGGCGCCTCATAAATGCTGCTGTCGTTTCGTCACTCCCAAAGCGTTATCAATTACTCCAAGCGGCGCTTTGTCTTTGGCATCAAACGGTGGGCTATTGATCCAACAGACGTGATTTTTTCCTCAGAATTTGGGCGGGATGGCCCCTGACCCTTCGCTGGTTCCCATATAAAGCCTCAATGAAGGTCATTTCTTCTTTACTTTGCAAATCCTCAGAGTGCTCAGCAAGCTCCAGCATTCGAATTTTCCAAGTTCTCCTTGCCACCGGTCATAGTCTTTCTCAAAATCCATAAGAATTTCTCAACGAGTTGGAAGATTAGTCTCCAATTTAGTTCGAGTAAGTTCTTCTCCACTAAAACAATCTGCTCCCTCTTCGGCCAGCCTCCTCGGCTTTGAAACGGTCACCTTTGAGTCACTACTTTTAGCGTTTCCTTCTTCCTAACTAGTGAAGATGGGTAAATTTGAATATCTGATAGATAGCCCTGCCCAAATAGAGGAATTTAGGAGAACATACCGCATACCTCAAAACGTGGGTTTGAGGTATTGTCCCCCAGAGAGAATACTAACAGATCGTAAGACAGGCGAGGTCGTAATCCCCATCATCGCCTTTTTAGAAGGTGGGATGACTATCCCTATGGGTCCTATAACCAATAATTACCTCCGAAACCATAGGCTGAGTCCCGACCAATGTGCGCCCAACATCTTTAGAATTTTAGGAGCCATTGATGATCTGAACCGCCTCCTCGGATTAGGACTCACCTGGCGTGACGTGGTACACATGTACGAGTGTCATAGCCAGCAAGGAGCGGGGTATTATCTTAAATCCCGGTCCGATACCGTTAAGCTCCTCTCCTACCTTCCCAAATCTAACAAAGGGATGAAGGACGACTACGTGATCGTCTCGAGCGCGTGGTATGATGGTCCTCACTGCAGAACCAGGCCAGGAGAGCCAGGTGGGATATATTAGACTTAGGTTTACTAACAGTGGGTTTAGGATTTTCTTATTCTAACAGATCTGTTTTTACTTTTGTGTCATTATTTTCAAGTTTCTGACTGCATTTTGTTGTGATGTTTAACAGATAGAGATCACGTTTCTCCTCGGCTGAGTCTTACAAACACTGCTGCACTCAATTACCTACTAAGATCAGAAATCTTTGTAAGTGAGGACGGGCAACTTCGGTCGGTTCCCCTTATTCTCGGTTATAAGGCACGCAAGAAGGATTTTCAGCCGGTCGGCAACGCGATAACACAGGGAGATTATCGTCTCAGCCGTATAGACGTAGCTCAGAAAGGCTTCTTGGCTCAATACGATCTTCTGCCCGTGCCACATCCCAATCCACAAGGTGTACCCTAGCTCCTTCAGCCAATTCAGCAAGTTCCTCTTGAACCCGCTGCGGCCAAGGAAAGAGTCGCTTCTTCAACCCCCTCACTTGACGAGCAAATTGACGAGTTCAAGTTTGAAGGAGAAGCTTCAGGAGGGGTTCAAGTGATACAAGTTTCTGACACCGAAGAGGAAATTGACAGGCAGTCTAGTGCTCGTCCTGTTTTAATAACTGCCACTCCGGAAGACTCTTCGGACGAAGAGGATATGGCTGACTTAAGGAATTTAATGAGGAATAGGGGTAAAAAAGCTGAGCCCAAAGGGACCGGTATGTCCCAGCCACTTGTGAGTCTTCCTCTAGCACCTCCCCAGGTTCCTGACCCTGGCCTGAAGTCCGTGCAGGATCTGAAGAAGAAGAGGCCCCTCCTTGAGACTGAAGAAAGGGAAGCGCTGCCACCCAAAGGGACCAAGCAGCAGAAGGTGGTGAAAGACCACCGGAACAAGAGGGCCTCGTCCACTGAGAGCCGAGATGAGGTCATCGTGACTGATGTCCGCCGAGGAGGAGGACCTCGCATCTGGTCTCCAAGGTTGGAGTTGGATGGCGCTCCAATCTCCTGGGACACCTCCCTCAGGAATTATGATGGGGGAAGGTCAGGTTATGTTGCTGAGGCCTTGCAGCAGCCACTCCTCCTCCCCCATGACATGGACTCCTACAGGCGCTTCAACCAACAGGAGCTCTTCCAATCCCTTAAGAGGGATATAGCCATGGTAAGTGAGCTCAGTCTGCTTTGTTGAATTGCTGAAACTTTTGCTTTTTTTTTTTTTTTTTTTTTTTTTTCCTTTTTCTGTGCTTTTACATTCAAAATTTCCATTCTGTAGGTTACCCAGCAGATCTTTGTGGCCGAGGAATGGAATAAAAAGTCCTTCCTTGAAGCCCAGGCAGCGGCCTACTCTCGGTCCGAGGCGAAAAAATCTCTGGGTCAGCTGAAGGAGGAATATGCTCATTTATCTGAGCAATTCAAAGACATGACCAACCAGAAGAGTAGCCTCGATGCTGGTCTCAAAAATGCTGAAAAACAGGCCGAAGAGCAACGCAAGTTGCTGAATATGGCCGAGATCAACTTGGAAACCGAGAGGGAGTTGATGAAAGGGCTTAAAGATGAACTTAGAAAAGCCAATGAGAGCGCCTGATTAGCCGAGCAGAATGCTCAACTGGCCAAGGAGGCAATCGAAGCTGAGAGAAAAGCAGCATACCAGCTGGGGGTGGATGAGACCGGGTCCCAGCTTACGAAGCAATTTGCCTCGGTTAGTTGAGACTATTGTGACATAACCTAGAACAAGGCACTGGACGCTGCTAGAGTCCCTGCTGACTCGGAGCTGAGACTGCCTGGGAGCATATAGTACGATCTTGATATTCGAGAGCTCCCGGTGGCTGACCCTCCTCCTACACAGCTCCCAGAGGCCTTGGATCAACCCCTGGCCAGCCAAGCCCCTCTTGCCAACCTTGAGGCCTCCAAGGAGTCTGATCAGCCAGGTGATAAGGGCAAACAAGTTGAGCCACCCAAAGACAAGGGCAAGGGGTTGGAAGAGGGGAAGACCTCTTCTAAGCCCAAGGACCAGACTCTAGAAGCTGCTGCTATTCGGACAGATCAGGCTGCAGACCCTGTGGTCCCTCAACCGAAGACTTAGACATAGGGGCTTTTGTTTTGTACTTGTATTAATTTTGTTTTTATGTAAGGAATTGTAAACCCTTTTCTCTTGATCAATGAAACAGTTTCCCTTTTGTTTCTAGTGTTTTCATTACATGTCTTACGATTTATTATTGCTGCACATAATTGTACTTTGCAATTATAACAATGCGAATAAATTTGATCATGATATCATACTAATGGTATGAATAATCGAAATTGGTACTGAAAAGAACAGTTCGTATAAGAGTTATTAATAAGTAATGATTGCAGCGAGTAATTATGGAAGTTTCACATGTCTTTCCAAATATACAAAGTGAGTGTTATTACCCCTCAGCTTTGAATTAAACATAACTAAGGAAGCCAATCATAAATTAGAATCAATTTAAACACAATCAACAATTTTAGCACTAAACCCCTGTAACAATAGTTGTGTGAGGGTGTTGACTAACCTGTGTCATTTGGTTCAAGGACCATAGGGAACGAACATATTTGAGTGTTAACTAACCCAAATCATCTGGTCCGAGGACTGCAGGCATGATTGGATTTAAGTTTAAACACTTGGAGGACTGCAAAAGAGTGTTAACTAACCCAAATCATCTAGTCTGAGGACTACAGACATGATTGGATTTAAGTTTAAACACTTGGAGGACTGTAACGGAGTGTTAACTAACCCCAATCATCTGGTCCGAGGACTACAGGCATGATTGGATTTAAGTTTAAACACTTGAGAACTGTAATGGAGTGTTAACTAACCCCAATCATCTGGTCCGAGGACTACAGGCATGATTAGATTTAAGTTTAAACACTTGAGAACTGTAACGGAGTGTTAACTAACCCAAATCATCTGGTCCGAGGACTACAGGCATGATTGGATTTAAGTTTAAACACTTGAGAACTGTAACGGAGTGTTAACTAACCCTAATTATCTGGTCCGAAGACTACAGACATGATTGGATTTAAGTTTAAACACTTGAGAACTGTAACGGAGTGTTAACTAACCCAAATCATCTGGTCCGAGGACTACAGGCATGATTGGATTTAAGTTTAAACACTTAGAGAGAGCGGTGAATGAGTGTTAACTAACCCGAATCATCTGGTCCAAGGACTATAAGCATGACCGGATTTAAGTTTAAACACTTGAGAGAACACTTTACGTAACAAATTGACATATCGGCTGAAGAAAAGATTCAATTAATAAAAGTACCTCTTGAGGTTATTTACATTCCAAGGACGTGGTATTATATGACCATCTAGGTCTTCTAAGAAATAAGCCCCAATGCCAGCTCCTGAAGTGATACGATATGGCCCTTCCCAATTGGGTCCTAATTTTCCCCAAGCTGGGTTCTTTGCAGTGCCCACAACTTTCCTCAGCACCAGATCACCAGGTTCTAGAGGCCTTAGCTTTACGTTAGCATCGTAGCCCTGTCTGAGCTTTTGTTGGTAATGTGCCAGCCGAACCATTGCACTCTCCCTCCTTTCCTCAATCAGATCCAAACTCTTCTCTAGCTGCTCATTGTTGCCGGTCGGACTAAACGAGCTAGTTCTTAATGTTGGGAACCCGGTTTCCAAAGGAATGACAGCTTCAGCCCCATAGGTCATTGAGAAGGGGGTCTCTCCAGTAGACCTGCGAGGCATAGTTCTGTAAGCCCAAAATACATATGGCAATTCTTCTACCCATTTGCCCTTCGCGTCATCTAGTCTCTTCTTCAAGCCATTCACTATGACCTTGTTGACAGCTTCTGCTTGCCCATTACCCTGGGGATAGGCAGGAGTGGAGTATCTATTTATAATTCCCAACTCGCTGCAATAATTCCTGAATGCCTTGCTATCGAACTGTAGGCCATTGTCCGAGATGAGAGTGTGAGGAACTCCAAACCGAGTGACAATATTCTTCCACACAAACTTTTGCACATCAACGTCTCTGATATTGGCTAGCGGCTCAGCTTCGACCCACTTGGTGAAATAGTCTGTGCCAACCAGAAGGTACTTCTTGTTTCCTGCAGCTTTAGGGAATGGTCCCACGATATCCAAGCCCCATTGGGCGAAAGGCCATGGGCTAGATAGCGGATTAAGAGTTCCCCCTGGCTGATGAATGTTTGGGGCGAAGCGCGACATTGATCGCACTTCTTGACGTAATCCTGGGCATCTTTTTGCATCTTCAGCCACCAATAACCTTGAGTAATAGCCCGGTGAGCCAAGGACCTCCCTCCAGTATGGCTTCCACATATTCCTTCATGTAATTCTTCTAGTAGTAACTCAAACGCTTCAGGATGCATGCATAACAAGTATGGTCCCGAATAGGAGCGCCTGTATAATTTCTGGTCCTCGGATAGCCAGAATCTGGTCGCCTTCCTCCGAATTTTGTCAGCTTCCCCCCTTTCTTCCGGCAAAATATCTTCTTTTAAGAATTTGATTATTGGATCCATCCAGCAGAGCCCGGTTCGGACTTGGTGAACCTGGATTACCTCTCCTTTTGGCTTTGTAGGCCCATGCAAGTCCTCGACGAGGATGATTCTCGGCAAATTTTGCGCCGAGGAGGTAGCAAGCGTGGCCAAGGAATCAGCATGTAAGTTACCACTTCTGGGGATTTGTAGCAAAATGAAAGAGTCGAACTCCAATCGCAAACATTTAACTCGGCTTAAATACCCCCGCATTCTTTCATCCTTCGCCTCAAACTCGCCTTGTACTTGACCTACGACTAACCTTGAGTCCGCGAACAACTCCACGGACTTTCCTCCCATTCTTCGGACCATAGCCATTCCCATCAGTAGGGCCTCATACTCCGCCTCATTATTCGTTGCCGAGAAGTCCAGTCTTAACGACTTTTCGATAATGATTCTTTCAGAGGATATCAACACTAGCCCAACTCCAGAACCTCTTTGGTTTGCCATGCCATCAACGTATACTTCCCAATGGGAGGGACTCTGTTGGGAGATCATGCCAACTGATTTTTCATCCATGTCCGACGTAGGCTTTACTTCTTCTAGTTGGGGCTCCGTGAACTCAGCCACCAAATCCGCAAGGACCTGACCCTCAACCGATGTGCGAGGCATATATTTTATATCGAAAGCCCCTAAGATCGTACCCCATTTGGCAATCCGCCCAGTGTAATCAGCGCTTCAGAGTATAGCCTTGAGTGAGAGTTGAGTGAGGACGATGACCGTATGGGCCTGGAAGTAGTGAGGTAGCTTCCGAGTACCGAGCACCACTGCTAGGATAGCCTTTTCCAGAGGCAAGTAACGGATCTCGGCCTCATGCAGCGACTTGCTTACGTAATAAACTGGTCTTTGCACACCACAGTCTGATCGTACCAACACCAGGCTCACCGCACAGGGAGCCAAAGCGATGTAGGCGAACAATACCTCATCTGGCTCAGGACTGGACATGATTGGTGGCCAAGCTAGATAATCTTCAAGTTGCTGAAAGGCCAAAGCACATTCTTCAGTCCATTCGAATCCTTTCCACTTGTTGAGCAGAGAGAAGAAGGGCCGACATCTGTCTGCTGATCTAGAGATGAATCGATTCAGGGCAGCAGTCATTCCGGTCAGTTTTTGAACCTCCTTGGGATTTCGAGGAGCTCGTAAATCGTTGATGGCCTTTATCTGGTCGGGATTAACCTCAATTCCTCTATGAGTCACCATGTATCCCAAAAACTTTCCGGACCCCACCCCAAATGAGCATTTTGAAGTATTTAGTCGCAGCTTGTACTTTCTTAGAACCTCAAAGGTACTTTCAAGGTCCTTCACATGCTCGGCGACAACCTTGCTCTTTACCACCATGTCATCTATGTAGACCTCGATATTTTTGCCCAGCTGTGGCTCGAACATCCTCGTCATCATCCTCTGATAGGTAGACCCCGCGTTCTTTAAGCCAAATGACATCACTTTATAGTGGTAGTTACCAATGGGGGTGACAAAAGCGGTTTTCTCCTGATCATCCAAGGCTAGTGGTATCTGGTGGTAGCCTTAGAAGGCGTCCAAGAAGCTCATCCGAGGATGGCCGACAGTGGCATCCACCAGCTGATCAATTTTCGGCATAGGGAATGGATCTTTGGGGCAAACCCTATTCAAATCAGTGAAGTCCACGCACACTCGCCATTTCCCGCTCTTCTTCTTTACAACCACGGTATTTGCCAACCACTCAGGATAAAAAACCTCCTTAATAGCTCCAGCTTGTTTAAGCTTTGCTACTTCTTCTCTTACCGCATTAGCATGTTCTTTGGACGGGTGCCAAGGAGGCTGCTTCTTCGGGGTGATTAGTGGATTTACCTTCAGGTGGTGACATATGAATTCCGGGTCTACTCCTGGGGCTTCGTAAGCACTCCAGGCAAATACATCAAGGTTCTCCTTGAGGAACCCTATTAGCGCTTCCTTCTCTTGAGGAGGTAGCTGAGATCCGATTTGAAAGAACTTTTCTGGATCATCTCCAATGACAACTTTCACAAAATCCTCGCATCGAGTGCCTTTGCCTAGATCTTCAACGGGCAATTCCTGAGGCTTTAACTGCTATAAACCCCTTTCGACTCTGGATGAGGACTAGGCTTCGGGCTCATGTTGGATGGCCGCCACTAAGCATTGTCGGGCTGCGGACTGGTCTCCTCGAATCTCATGAACTTGCCCTTCAGATGGGTATTTGACCTTCTAATGCAAAGTGGAGGAAACAACCCCTAGTGTATGAAGCTAAGGTCTGGCCACGATCGCCGTATAAGGCGAATACACGTCCACCACAATAAAATCCGCCTCTACCACTTCGGCGCCGGTCTGCACAAGTAAGCGTATTTGGCCTTTTGGGGTGACAGCCCTTCCTTCAAAACTTACGAGGGGGGAATTGTACGGTGTGAGGTCCCGGGGTTTCAGGCCTAGCCCCTTATAGAGATCTGGGTACATTATCTCCACAGCGCTACCCTGGTCCACCATCACCCTCTTCACATCGTACCCTCCAATTCTGAGGGTGATGACTAACGCATCATCATGGGGTTGGATGGTGCCAATCATGTCTTCGTCCGAGAACCCTATAACAAGTGGAGCACCAGACTTAACTCTCTTCAGACCTCGGCTTATATCCCCTGCTGGTGGTCGGCCTACCGACATAACTTTCAATGGCTAGGATCCTATTCTCCCCGGTGCGGCAAAAACGACGTTAATAGTTCCTAATGGCAGCTTTGAAAGGTCATCTCTTCGTGGCCCTGAGCCTATCTGCCCTCCTCGGCCGCTGGAGGGGTGTAAGAGGTGTCTTAGTCTACCATCACGAACCAGTTGGTCCAAGTGATCCCACAGGCTCCTACAATCCTCTGTGGTATGCCCATGGTCTTGATGGTACTGGCAGTAGAGATTATGATTGCGCCTCTCAGGGTTTCCTACCATCTTGTTTGGCCACCTGAAGAATGATTCATTCTTGATTTTTTCCAAGACCTGGTGTACTGGCTCTTTGAACACAGTGTTGACCGCTTGAGGATTTGTCGATCCTGATTGCCCAGCAAAATCTCTCCGCGGTTTATTGTGGTTATAACGGTCTGACCTGAAATCCCTCCTCTCCTAGGGGATAACCTTGTCCTTACCCTTTCCTTGCTGCTGATCCTCTTCAACTCTTTTGTACTTTTCTATGCGGTCCATAAGTTGACGCATGCTTGTGACCGGTTTGCCAGATAAGGACGTCCTCAAACCATGGTCAGTAGGGAGGCCGAGCTTGAATGTGCTGAGGGCCATTGCATCAGAGTTGCCCTCTATATCATTGAACATCTCCCAGTATCTATCTGAATATGCCTTCAAGGACTCACCCTCCTGCATGGTCAAGGATAGCAATGAAGACAAGGGTCTGGCCACTCTTCGGCATGTGACAAAACGGGAGCCGAATGCTTGAGTGAGCTCTTTGAAGGAGTTGATGGAATCTGCCTTTAGACCGTCAAACCACCTCATGGCAACTGGCCCAAGACTGGAAGGGAAAACCTTACACATCAGAGCTTCATCTCTAGAGTAGACAATCATCCTTTGGTTAAAATGACTCGCGTGCTCCACGGGGTCTGTTTTACCATTGTAGATGGTGAAAGTTGGTTGGTTAAAGCGTCGAGGAAGTCTTACCTCCTCAATCCTGCGCGTAAAGGGTGACCTAGAAATCTAATTTAGAGCCCTGCTCATGGCATCATTTCCCACGTCTCCACGTGATGGGCTTCTGCATTGCCTCTTGCGATGAGACTCCTCTTCATAGGTATAAGACTCACTGGCTAGTGTCCTAGATTTATGTTGATAAGTGACATCCTGCTCGTTATCAGGGTCCTCATCAGAATACGAGAAAATCTGTTTCCTCTTTGCATGGCGCAACTCCCTTTTTAGTTTTTCTACCTCTAGTTGCAAATCCCGGTTCTTCTCTGCATGGGACATGTGACTTCCGCCCTGTGACTGGCTTTGGCCAACATGCATAGTGTGTGCACTGCCCTCACGATCTTGTCTCCTTTCTAAGTTAACAAAAAGGGTCCACGTGTTGGGATGCCCTGCATTTTGCTTGTCGTTGACCTCGTCCTGCCATCATCAACTGTTGTTTTCACCCTTGCACAAGCTCTCCCACAGACGGCGCCAATTGTAGGGTCTATTTTTGTAGCCCAAGCCCAAAAGGTATGGATTGTGAGCCCAATGAACCCAAGACAATGAATTTGTAGAGAGTGGGTGAAAAAGCTGGGCTAGTAGTGAATTAAACAGTATTGGAATGTAGTGTTTGTGAGTAAATTAACATACAATCATGCTCGAACAGATGCAAACATAGACGTCCGAAGAGGAGTTGTATTGAATGAATGTTGGTTACAGTTCTTAGAGCTGCAATAATGGTGTTTTCTTCCTTCCCTTTCTCTTTTTTTCCGATCACCCCATTATCAAAGGCCTCTCCCCCTTATATAGTACCATCCCCCTTCATCTTCATCATCCACTTGTTCATCATCTAAACGCCCACTTGAGTGCATGTCCTATCATGTATCCTCTTTAGCCTTGTGTGAGTGGCGGAAGCTGAGAGTGCACTGTTCAGGGGTCTTCTCCACATTAATGCGGTCAGAAAAGTAGGTGCAGTGCATTTAATGTGGTGGTTGAAGTCTGTCTTCTAAATATTTCTCCGTTCCTGCTATCCTTATGCCTGAGGTTCATCTCTATCATTACACTTGTCAGGAGGATCATTTGAACTTCCCAGACGTTTGTTTGATCAAGCTTCTTCGGATCCGAGGATAATGGCCTCCTCGGACAATTGAATATCTCTTCGGATTATGCCCCCTGCTCCTCTCCAGACATGTTTCTTTTCCATGGGCTTCTTCTCAAGTACTTTCATCTCTTCGGACAAACAGTAGTCCTCAAATAGGGTCTTGGGCCCAATATGTTACGTTGGGCTTTACCCCCTACAGGGGTTAAAACAATTTTTTTTTAAAATATTTATATATTTAAAAAAAATGAATAGGCCTTTGAACCCTTGGCTTGAACATGGAATATCTAACAATAATTTGTTAATTACATTGCTAAAATGGAGGCTTACTTGAATCGCCGCCGCAGCGTATAGTAATTGGACTTGTACAATTCCACAAATAGGGTTATTGTAGCTGGCTCTGTGTCACTATTTAAATCTGTTGGGAAAAAAAAAATCCTAAATCCCCTTAATATCTATGTGTGAATTAATATATATATATCTACCAAGCAATAGAAATATTATGGAAACAAAAAATTCAGCAAGTGTCACATAAACACAACTACACAAGAACACCAAATCTTAAGTGGAAAACCCTCCAGTGTAGCACTCAATAACCTCCAAGAAAACTCCATTAATTTATCTTCCTTATGTGTGTAGCTTGAGCAAAGAAAAATGACACCTTTTTCATTTTCACTCTCTCACACTCTCACTGTGTATCTCTCTATTTCTTTGGACTACAACTCTCAAGCTGAAACTCTCTCTTTCTCTGTGTTTCTTGCTCACTCTGGAACTCACACAAATTGGCCAAAAATGGCTCTCTTGCTTCAGCTCTCCACTCAAGGCCGAATGGCCTTCCTTTTCTTTTTGGCTTCCTTTTTTTCTTTTCCTTCATAGTAGCAGAGCTAGGAATTTATATTTGGGGGGTCCAAACATAAAATTAGACAATTAATTATTTCTCTATGTAAATATTAATTATATCCATACTAATAATAATGTACATACAATTTAATAATCAAAATCCAAAAGTGTATTATTTCTGAATTACCATCTTCTAAACTTGTCCATGAACCTAGATTTTTCAAATTAAATTATCACCCATTAAAAATAATGACTAAAATTTAAAAAAATACTAATAATAAAGATATTTAAATAAAAGACAAACAATCATTCAAATTTCAATATATAAAAAAATATCTATAAATACAACCAAATACATGTTATATTATTTTATATATAAATTAAATGATAAAAATAATATATTTTAATCATATACATTTATAATGTTATGATATATTGATTATTTTAATATTCTAATAACAAATAAAAATATGAGAAAAGTCAAATCAAACAAAATGAGAAATAAAATAAAAGTACATGGTAAAGTGGGAGTAGCATACACAGCTACACACCTGCTTGCCCCTTCTTTTGCAAGAGTATTTTAACCACACACGTGGTTACCTAGTGGAGGAAAATAATTTAAGTGCTACTTCTATAATATTTTTATAATAATTTTACAATAAATTTTAAATAGTAAGTTGTTATTAATTTTAATTTTAATTCATAATTTAAATAACTTTTTTACACACTTATAACAGTCAATAATAATTTTTCATTTAAAATTTATTGTAAAAATATTATGTATATAACATTTCTTTATTAAAATAACTCTACTATATATATATATATATATATATACACTAATTTTTTTTCAAATATTTTGAGAGGACTGAGGCCCCCTTTGGTCCTAATATGACTCCGCCTCTGTTCCTTCAGCGTGTCCAACGCGCTTAAGTCAAGTCTCATTAAGAGACATAATAAAAAGTAAAAAATAGAAAAGCGAAAAGAAAAATAATAATAAAAAGGAGAGGAAAAGAAAAAAGTAGCACATTCGTCAGATTGACTTCCAGTCTTGGGTTGGTTAAGGACTGTATTTCAATGATTAAAGTGTGTTGAGTGATGAATATATAACAATCAAATATTTGCCCCTTTGCAACGCACTCATCAATCATTCATAAACTCTAACATGGCTCCCTCTGTTTCCATTTCCGTTATGGTAGCATTATGGGTTCTTTATATCTTGATGCACTCCACAACTATGGTTATTGCAGCTGGCTCTGTGGCAGCATCTAATTCATCAGCGCTTGAACTAGAAGCGAAGGCTCTCCTGGAGAGTGGGTGGTGGGCTGATTACTCCAACAATACATCCTTAAATCATTGCGAGTTGTATGGAATCATATGCAATGCTGGTGGAAGCGTCATAGAGATTGACAGGGCGAGTATGCTCCTTTGGGGAGATGCAATCAGTAAACTCAACATCTCTTCCTTCCCAAATTTAGTCCGTCTTGATCTTTCTCATAATTGGCTTACGGGGAGCATTTCAGTTGAGGTAGGCACCCTTTCAAAGCTCACCCACCTTGATCTGTCCCTTAATTCTCTCACAGGTAAGTTGCCTCCTTCATTTGGAAACCTCACTCGATTAGTGAAATTTAACATTTCTTCAAATTCTATCAATGGTTCGATTCCCAAAGAATTGGGAAATTTAACGAATCTTCTTGAATTAGATCTAGGTGGAAATTATTTTATTGGATCAATCCCCATAACTCTAGGTCTTTTAACCAATCTCACCTATTTTAGTGTGCAAGGTAATCAACTTACCGGTGAGTTACCTCTTTCACTTGCAAACCTCACTCAATTACAGACATTTGACATTTCTTCTAATCTATTTGGTGGTTCCATTGCCAAAAAATTAGGTAATTTAAAGAATCTTCTAGAATTAAGATTGAGTGATAACAAATTTACCGGAGCAATCCCTTCTGCTCTTGGCCTTTTAACCAATCTTTCCATCTTGGATTTGTCTTCTAATAAAATCAATGGTTGTATAGTGCCAGAAATTGGATTGCTAAAGAATTTGTTGAAATTGGACCTACGAGAAAACAATCTCACTAGTCCAATCCCTTTGTCTATATGTCATCTAACCAATTTGGTTTCTTTGTCTCTTTCTATGAATCAAATCAATGGTCACATTCCACTTGAAATAGGCAACATGAAGAATTTGAGTCACCTGAACATCAATAATAACAAGCTTATTGGCCCCCTCCCTTCATCTCTTGGTCATCTGATCAATTTGATCTCTTTGTCTCTTGATTCAAACCAAATCAATGGCTCCATTCCTCCTGAAATAGGCAACATGAAGAATTTGGAAGACTTGTATCTCAATAATAACAATATTGTTGGTCCAATCCCTTTGACTATAGGTCATTTAACTAGGTTGCAAACTTTGTCCCTTAGTGGGAACCAAATTAGTGGTT
The DNA here is from genome assembly GCA_019022515.1 of Quercus aquifolioides. NCBI lineage: Eukaryota > Viridiplantae > Streptophyta > Magnoliopsida > Fagales > Fagaceae > Quercus > Quercus aquifolioides. The sequence continues at coordinate 45,203,800 of CM032325.1, forward strand.
CCTTCCCTGTGCACATTTTTAATTGCTCTTCACTCTACAACATAATATTCAGCCACAATTACTTAATTGGAAGCATTCCCTTTCTGAACAGTAGCCATTTTCAATTAAGAATTATTGACCTCAGTTATAATTCTATTAGTGGAGGAGAAATACCTCTTACGGGTTTAGTATTTTTGGATGTCAGCTACAATAACTTCAATGGCTCCTTTCCAAACTTAATAGGCGATATGGAGTATCTGTATCACTTCAACCTTAGCAATAACAAAATTGTTGGTCAAGTTCCTTCGATTATAGGTCGATTAACTGATTTGGAAACGTTGTCCCTTAGTTGGAACCAAATCAATGGCTCCATCCCCAAAACAATAGCTTATTGCAAGCGGTTGAGTGAATTGTTGTTGAGCCATAACTATTTAACTGGAAGCATTCCATCTCAAATTAGTGACCTTCCGGGTTTAAATGCTATTGACCTAAGTTATAATACTATCAGTGGGGAAATTCCTTTTAAACAAGGGGATTCACACGCTTTACAGCTCTTGGATCTCAGCTGCAATAATCTTACTGGAAATATTCCGAATCTTTCAGCTTCAATAAAAGAAGTGAACTTTTCCCACAATTCTTTCCATGGTCGGATCCCAGATGGCTACTTAAATTATACACCTTCAACCTTCATCGGCAACAAAGATTTATGCGGTGATGTCAAAGGCTTCCCTCCTTGCTTGCCATCTTTCCCAAGCAACAATAGATCCATTTTCCATCAAATAAAATTTATTGTTCCCTTAATTGCTTTCACTATGTTTTTACTTCTTGGGTATTTTTTCCGCTCTCATGTAGAGTTAGGAAAATGTCATCTGAGTCAAGGGAAACAAAGAATGGGGATTTGTTCTCAATATGGAATTATGATGGAAAAATTGCATATGAAGACATCATTGAAGCAACAGAGGGCTTTGATATTAGATATTGTATTGGAACAGGTGGTTATGGTAGTGTTTACAAAGCACAGTTGCCTAACGGTAAAGTGGTTGCCTTAAAGAAACTTCATCGCTTAGAGGCTGAGGACCCAAATTTTGACAAGAGTTTCAAAAATGAGGTCAAAATTTTAATGGAAATCCGACATCGGAATATTGTGAAACTGCATGGTTATTGTTTGCACAAACGATGCATGTTTTTGGTCTATGAGTATATGGAAAGGGGAAGTCTATTTTGTGTCCTACGCAACAACGCTGAGGCTGTAGAATTGGATTGGATGAAAAGGGTGAACATAATCAAAAGTACAGCACATGCATTATCTTATATGCATCATGAAGGTGTCCCAGTAATTGTTCATCGAGATATATCAAGCAACAATATTCTATTGAACTCTGAGTTAGAGGCATTTGTGTCAGATTTTGGCACGGCTAGACTTCTTGATTCAGATACCTCCAATCAAACTTTAATTGCTGGGACTTATGGTTATATTGCTCCAGGTGAATTATATATTATTTTCATAACTATCCTAGATATTATTTTAAATGTTTAGTCACATGTAGAGCTTTCCGTATAGTCATTCTAGTTAGAAACAATTACTTTTAGAAACAATTACTTTTATGATGGAAGTTCTATACACTAGCAAGTTTTTTCCAAACGTCCCCCCAAAAAAAAAAAAAAAGAAGAAGAAGAAGATTAAAGTTAAAGGAAAGATATTAATTTTTTCATGCCTATTTTTGTCCAATATTTGCAGAATTGGCCTATACTATGAAGGTGACTGAAAAAAGTGATGTTTATAGCTTTGGAGTGGTGACATTAGAAATATTAATGGGAAGGCATCCAGGCGAACTCTTGACATCATTGTCTTCATCTCAAAGTGTGATGCTAAATGAAATATTAGACAAGCGTCTCCCACCTCCAAATCGTTTGGTTGCACAGGATGTTTTTCTTGTTGCTGCAATTTCATTTGCTTGCTTACGTGCTAAACCAAAGTCTAGGCCGACAATGAAATCAGTGTCTCAAGAATTTCTTTGTCACAAGAAACCAATAATGAACCCCTTACATGCAGTTTCAGTATGGCAGCTAAGAAACCAAGAAACTTATATGGTTGGAGGGAGTGAAGCCCATTCAGAAAGTCCTTGTTTTCTGGTTGAGAAAGATAATGTTTGATGAGCTTCTCCAAAAAAAAAAAAAATGTTGTGTATTACAATAACAATAGCTTAAAAATCCTGTTTGTAAGTTGTAATTGTTGTTCTTTATGATCTGTAACCTGTATTTTGTAATATGAAATTTAAGTCTTCACCACTTTTCTAATGCAATCGCGGAGGTTGCAATCGCGGAGTTTGCAAAGGCTGATCTATATGCTTGATGCTTGACTCGAAGATTTCATACTTGTTCGACTTACTCACATAAGATTCAACAATAATAATGAAAAATTACACCAATATGATGTTATCCTTTTTCGACCCACATTACAATCGCACACTCAATACCTCTAACTCCCCCGTTCTTTTCCATTTCAATCATCCACTGGTAACACCTCTGTTGCTTTTGTAACCCCGAACCCCACGACCTACCAATTCAACCTTCAAGTAATCGAGACCTTATTATGACTTCTAATTTGAGAATTATAACCAAAAAAATAAAAAAATAAAACATACATGGCAAATTTAATAAAAGATAGATCCAAATGAAGGGATTTGTCTGTATAGTGAAGTAGGTCATCACCATTAGGCAATAAATTTTGATTCTCCTGGAGATTCCCTTTTGGTCACCAAATTTCATGTGATTCTACAATTGGCTTAGATAATTCTACTAGTACCTTTTTACTTTTTGAACTTTTTACTATTTGAATTTATATCATATTATCTATATATTACTAAAAGCCGAAGCGTAGCGTTTAATGCTGCTGCTCTCATGTTATGCCACATTAGCTGACACGTTATTTTTAAAAAAATATATATATATATATATAATTTGTCCTACAATTTTAAAATGATTTTTACAATTTTCAGCCTTATAAATACAGTCCACTACTTATTTATTTACTTCCACTATCACCCTATAATAAATCCAGCCCACTACTTATTTATTTACTTCCACTATCACCATATAATAAATCTGTATAATTAATCTAGCCCACCTCTTATTTATTTAGTTCCACTATCAAGTCCAACCCAAAACCTTTTCAGTTCAGTTTTAGGGTTTTGTGTGAGCTTTTTCAGCTTAAAGGAAAAAAAAAAAAAAAAAAACGTTGAAGCCTTTCAAGCTTTAGGTTTTTTTTTTTTTTTTTTTTTTTTTTTCAATTTTCCTATAATTGTTTTTAACATTTATTTTTTTAATATTTACATTTCTCCAACCTTTCTCTCTCCCTTACCATTTCATCTCCCCACTACTTCTTCAATCTTTCTCCCTCCCTTACCTTTTCATCTCCCCACTTCCCTCTACATTAATATCATTCTTCCTTTTTTCCCTTCATCTTCTTTTATTTTTGTCTCTTCTTATTCACACCCTCTTACTATAAATTTTTCACTATCTCTTCTATTCTATGCATAGTTTTTCCTCACAAAAAAAAAAAAAAATTGTACTCTCTCTCTCTCTAAATTTTTTGGTGGATTTTTATTTTTATTTTTATTGCATCTCTACTTTAGGTTGATAATTTTTTATATTCTTTAAAACTCTATTTTTGGGTTAATGCGATTTAGTTTTGTTTTTTAAATTGTTGTTGTTGTTTTTTATTTTATTTTTTATTCTCTTTGATTGTTAAATGTTATCCTATTGCGATCTAAAGAATTAAATATAGTGTATAAAAATATAATATTATTCTATTACATAGCATGATTTAAATAATTTGGTATTTATTCTATTACATAGCATGATTTTTTTATAGTGCTCAATTAGGATGTTAAACTATGAGACTTTACTAATTTTTGTTTATTTTCTAATCCTATGTTACATATATGATTATTCCTATAATAAATAAAAATATAATTACAAAATGCATTACTCATTATTAGATTAGTTTAAATTGTAAAAAAAAATTAATAAAACCACCATAAAAATAATTATCACGCGCAACGCGTGGGTCCGCGACTAGTCTATATATATATAATAGACGAAGCCTTTTAAGGAGGTGCTGCCACGTTTACAATTTAAAATGCGATAAATTACAATCTTTCACTACGTAAAACACTGTTTGGAGCCTCTGGGTATAAAAAAAAACTAACCGCTTAAAACAAAAAAAATAAAAAAGAAGAAAGAAAGATTGGTACGCGGAGAAAGGAGAGAGAGATGAGGCGCCCCGAAGGCACACAGAGAGAAAAGAAAACTAACCGGTGAAATGTTTCTCAGAAGTAAAAAACAAATAATGTCTGGGGAAATTACATTGAAAGAGAGACCGAGAGAAAAGAGAGACAGAGAGAAAAGAGAGACAGAGAAATAGAGAGGCAGAGAACAGAGAACGAAGAAGGCGAGAGAGATCGAGAGATCAAAAACTGCAGTTTGCAATCAAGAATGAAAAGATGTCTCTCACTTCCTGTCAGATTTTCTGCCACCACCATAAGCCTCCACTCACTACCTGACCATCGGAATCGCTACTGGTAAGTTCTGTTTTATAAGTTCTGTTTTAAATTTAAAAAATTAAGGTTTTAGGTTTTTATTTGGAGAATCAATTGGGTGTTAATTGTGATTAGATTGGTATTTTGGGTCAGATTTGGTTTTGATTAAGGGATACGAAGATAGAGGAACCAAAGCGATACTGCGATATAGAGAAAGGGAAGGAGAAAAAAAAAGTTTGCAGCGCAGTGGAGATTCAACTGAAACTGAAAGGTCAAGAAGGATTGCCCAAATTTTCTTTTGTTGGATTTATATTTTGGGTTAGAATTTGTCAATTAATGTATTTGGGTAAAGGTATTGCCGAGATTCAAGGAATTTTCTTTTGCTAAAACGTTGTTTGGTTGTCATCCTATATGAAGTTGTTCTTTTCTTCTTCTTCTTATTTCTATTTGGGTTTTTTTTTTTTTTTGATTAATTCCTTTTGATTTTGGTATCATTTTTTCCTTCAAATTTTCGTATCTACTGGTATATAATAAAAGTTGGGCTTAGACGCCGTGGTTGCGCCATGTGGCCTCACTAAATTGCAGAAATTTTATTAAATTTTTAGATTTTTAAAGAACTAAAACTGAATATTATACTACTAGGATTCTAATTCATTCTTATCATTAAATAAAATTAGATTAACATTATTTTTTTATTTGTTAGGATATATTTCTTAAATTAAGGGATAATATTATATATAATAAAAGTTGAGCTTAGACGCCGTGGTTGCGCCATATGGCCTCACCAAATTGCAGAAATTTTATTAAATTTTTAGATTTTTAAAGAACTAAAACTGAATATTATACTACTAGGACTCTAATTCATTCTTATCATTAAATAAAATTAGATTAACATTATTTTTTTTATTTGTTAGGATATATTTCTTAAATTAAGGGATAATATTTAACATACAAAATTTAATTTAGATAATATATATCATCTAATTAACATTATTTTTTTATTTGTTATAATATATTTCTTAAATTAAGGGATAATATTTAACATACAAAAATTTAATTTAGATAATATTTTTCATCTAAATTTTCAAAATTTTAATTCTACTCTAACTAAAAGTCTATTTTAAAAATTTTCTAAATTTAAATCTCATCCCACGCATGTTTCTATTTTCCTCAAATTGCAACTTAAATTTAATTAATTAATTAATTATTATTATTATTATTTTAAAATATAGATTTTTCATAAATAAATATATTTTTTTTGTTCTTATCTTTTTTTCCTATAATTTCTAAGTTGATAAAAAATTTTAATTTGAAATCCCTTCTTTGGATAAAGTTTGATAGACACAAAAACTTAATCATTTAATATCAACTTAACTTCTTCTCATCCATTAAAAAAAATTATTCTTCTTTTTTTCCCCAATTTTTGATTTATACGGTTTGTCTTCCTCTTTTTTTTTTTTTTAATAAAAATTATTCTTCTTTTTTCCCCATTTTTTTTATTTCTACGATTTCTCAATTTGTTATTCTTCTTTTTTCTTTTTAAAATATTTAGATAAACATGTGGGGGGTGAAAGCCCAACCTTACGTATTGGGCCTAGGACCCTATTTAAGGATTACTGTGTGTCCGAAGAGAGGAAAGTGTTTGGGACGGAGTCCACCTGGAAGAAAGATACCTGGAAATGAAGGAGGAGTACATTCCGAAGAGGTCACCAGTGGTCCGAAGAGATCTTACTCCTCGGATACGAGTATTCTTGATCAATCAAACGTGTGGAAGATCCGAATGATCTTCCTAGCAACCCCAATGAAAAAGATAATCTCTGGGTATATCTGGAGATGATAAGAACGAAGAAATATCTAAAGGAAAAGCTGCTACCACCGTATTTAATGCACTGCAGCTGCTTTTCTGGCCGCATTTATGTGGAGAAGACCCCTGAACAGTGTAACCTCAGCTACCACCACTCACAGAGAGCTAAAGAAGATATTTAACGTGACATACACTCAAGTAGGTACACAGATGAAGAACAAGTGGACGATAGAGATGATGAGAAAGGATGCTATATAAAGAAGAAAGGCTCCTGATAGAGGGGGGATCGGAAAAAATCATAAGGAGGGCAAGAGAAAGACTTCACTGTAACTCTAAGAGTTGTAACCACCTTTCACTCAATAAAATATCTCTTCGGACTTTCATTTGTTCAACTTTTCAAGCATGATCTCATGTCAGTTCATTCTTAAATACCATAATTAGTTACTGTTTAGCTCACATCCAGTCCAGCTCTTTCACCCACTCTCTACGAATTCATTGTTCTGGGTTTATTGGGCTCATAATCCAAACTCTCTAGGCTTGGGCTACAAAAACAGACCCTACAATTGGCACCGTCTGTGGGGAGAGCTTGTGCAGGGGTGAAAACAACAGTTGATGATGGCTGAATGAAGTCAACAACAAGCAGAATCTAGGGCATCCCAACACGTGGACCCTTTTCTTAACTTGTAGAAGAGACAAGATCGTGAAGGCAGTGCGCACACCATGCACACTGGTCAAAGCCAGTCACATGGTGGGAATCATGTGTCCCATACAAAGAGGAACCGGGATTTGCAACTGGAGGTTGAAAAGCTAAAAAGAGAGTTGCGCCATGCAAAGAGGAAATGAATTTCTTCGTATTCTGATGAGGACTCCAACGACGAACAGGACGTCACTTACAAGCAGAGGTCTCGAACACCAGTCAGTGAATCCTTCTTCTATGAGGAAGAGCCTCATCGTAAGAGACAACATAGGAGCCCATCACGTGGAGGTGTAGGGAATGATGCTATAAGCAGGGCTTTGAATCAAACCTCTAGGTCACCCTTTACGCGCAGGATTGAAGAGGCGAGACTTCCTCGGCGCTTTAACCAGCCGACATTCACCATCTATAATGGCAAAACAGACTCGGTGGAACACGTGAGTCACTTTAATCAAAGGATGGCAGTCTACTCTAGAGATGAAGCTCTGATGTGTAAAGTCTTCCCCTCCAGTCTTGGACCGGTTGCAATGAGGTGGTTTGACAGCCTGAAAGAAAACTCCATCAATTCCTTCAAAGAGCTTACTCAAGCATTTGGTTTGCGTTTTGTCACATGCCAAAGAGTGGCCAGGCCCTTGCCTTCTCTGCTATCCTTGAGCATGTAGGAGGGTGAGACGCTGAAGGCATATTCAGATAGGTACTGGGAGATGTTTAATGATATGGAGGGCAACTTTGATGCAATGGCCCTCGACACGTTCAAGCTCGGCCTCCCTACTGAACATGGTTTAAGGACCTCCTTGTCTCGTAAACCCATTACTAACATGCGTCAGCTCATGGACCGTATCGAAAAGTATAAAAGGGTCGAAGAAGATCAGCAGCAGGGAAAGGGAAAGGACAAGGTTATCCCCCAAGAGAGGAGGGATTTCAGGTCGGACCGTTACAATAATAGCAAACCATGGAAAGATTTTGCTGGGCAGTCAGGATTAGTAGGTCCTCAAGCAGTCAACACTGTATTCAAGGAGCCAGTACCCCAAGTCTTGGAAAAGATCAAGAATGAACCATTCTTCAGGTGGCCAAATAAGATGGTGGGGAACCCTGAGAGGCGTAATCATAATCTCTTCTGCCAGTACCATCAAGATCATAGGCATACCACAGAGGATTGCAGGAGCCTGTGGGACCACTTGAACCAGCTGGTCCGTGAGGGCAAATTGAGACACTTCTTGCACCACTCCAGTGGCTGAGGAGGTCAGATAAACTCCGAGCCCTGGAGAGATGACTTTACAAAGCCTCCATTGGGAACTATTAATGTCATCTTTGCCGCACCGGGAAGGACGAGATCCTGGCCATCGAAGGTTATGTCGGTAGTCCGGTCACCCGCAGGGGATTTCGGTCGAGGTTCGAAGAGAGTTAAGTCGGGCGCTCAACTGATTATAGGGTTCTCGGATGAGGATAAGATCGGGACCATCCAACCCATGATGATGCTTTGGTAATTACCCTCAGAATCGGAGGGTATGATGTGAAAAGGGTGATGGTGGACCAGGGCAGCGCGGTAGAAATAATGTATCCTGATCTCTACAAGGGGCTGGGCCTGAAACCTCAAGACTTAACACCTTACAACTCCCTCCTTGTGAGTTTTGAAGGAAGGGTTGTCACCCCGAAGGGTCAGATACGATTACCCGTGCAGACCGGCTTAAAGGTGGTAGAGGTGGATTTCATAATTGTAGACGTATATTCGTCTTACACGGCAATTGTAGCCAGACCTTGGCTTCATACACTAAAGGCTGTTTCCTCTACTTTGTATCAGAAAGTTAAGTATCCATCTGAAGGACAGGTTTGTGAGATCCGAGGAGATCAATCAACAGCCAGACAATGCTTAGTGGCTGCCATCCAACATGAGCCTGAAACCGAGTCCTCGGCCAGGGCGAAAGGGGTTTATAGCAGTTAACGTCTCGGGAATTGTCCGTCGACAATCCGGACAAGAGCGCTAGGTGCGAAGATTTGACAAAAGTCATCATCGGAAACGATTCAGACAAATTCTTTCAAGTTGGATCTCAGCTACCTCTGCAAGAAAAGGAGGAGTTAATGGAAGTTCTTAAGAGAAATCTTGACGTATTCGCCTGGAACGCTTACGAAGCCCCAGGAGTAGATCCAGAATTCATATGTCACCATTTGAAGGTAAACCCATTGATCACCCCTAAGAAGCAGCCTCCTCGGTGCCCATCCAAGGAGCATGCTGATGCAGTAAGAAAAGAAGTAGCAAAGCTCAAACAAGTTGGAGCTATTAAAGAGGTTTTCTATCCGGAGTGGTTGGCAAATATTGTGGTGGTGAAGAAAAAGAGTGGGAAATGGCGAGTATGCATGGACTTCACTGATTTAAATAAGGCTTGCCCTAAAGATCCATTCCCTATGCTAAAAATTGATCAACTAGTAGATGCCACTGTCGGCCATCCTCGGATAAGTTTCTTGGATGCTTTTCAAGGTTATCACCAAATACCACTAGCCCTGGATGACCAGGCGAAAACTGCTTTCGTCACCCCTATTGGTAACTACCATTATAAGGTGATGCCATTTGGCTTGAAAAACGCGGGATCTACCTATCAAAGAATGATGATAAGGATGTTTGAGCCACAGTTGAGTAAAAATATCGAGATTTATATAGATGACATGGTGGTGAAAAGTAAGGTTGTGGCTGAGCATGTGAAGGACCTGGAAGGTACCTTTGAAGTTCTTAGAAAATACAAGCTGCACCTAAACGCTTCCAAGTGTTCGTTCAGAGTGGGGTCAAGCAAGTTTTTAGGGTACATGGTGACTCACAGAGGAATTGAGGTCAACCCTGACCAGATAAAGGCCATCAACCATTTACAAGCTCTTCAGAATCCCAAAAAAGTTCAGAAACTGACTGGAATGACTGCTGCTCTGAATCGATTTATCTCTCAATCAGTAAACAGATATCGGCCTTTCTTCTCTTTGATCAACAAGTGGAAGGGATTTGAGTGGACTGAAGAGTGTGTTGTGGCCTTCCAGCAGCTAAAAGATTATCTAGCTCGGCCACCAATCATGTCCAGTCCTGAGCCAGATGAAGTCTTGTTTGCATACATTGTTGTAGCTCCCTATACTGTGAGCCTGGTGTTGATACGAGCAGATTGTGGTGTGCAAAGACCAGTTTATTACGTAAGCAAGTCACTGCATGAAGCCGAGATCCGTTATTTGCCACTGGAGAATGCTATCCTAGCAGTGGTGCTTGGTACACGAAAGCTACCTCACTATTTCCAAGCCCATACAGTCATTGTTCTCACTCAGCTCCCACTCAGGGCTGTACTCCGAAGTGCTGACTACACTGGAAGGATTGCTAAATGGGGTACGATCTTAGGGGCTTTCGATATCAAATACATGCCTCGCACATCAGTCAAGGGCCAGGTGCTTGCTGATTTGGTAGCCGAGTTCACGGAGCCCCAATTAGAAGAGGTAACGCCAACATCGGACATGGATGAAAAATCAATTGGCATGATTTCTCAACTAGGCCCCTCCCATTGGGAAGTGTACGTGGATGGCGTAGCGAACTAGAAAGGTTCTGGAGTGGGGCTAGTGCTGATATCCCCCGAAAGAATCATCATTGAAAAGTCGTTAAGGCTGGATTTCTCGGCAACAAATAATGAGGCGGAGTATGAAGCCCTACTGATGGGAATGGCTATGGTCCGAAGAATGGGAGGAAAGGCAGTGGAGTTGTTCTCGGACTCAAGGCTAGTCGTGGGTCAAGTACAAGGTGAGTTCGAGGCGAAGGATGAAAGGATGCAGGGATACTTGAGCCGAGTTAAATGTCTGCAATCGGAGTTCGAATATTTCAGTTTGCTGCACATCCCCAGAAGTGGTAACGCACATGCTGACTCTTTGGCCACCCTCGCTACCTCTTCGGCTCAAAATTTGCAGAGAGTTATCCTCGTCGAGGACTTGCATGGGCCTACCGAAGCAAGGAGAGAGGTAGTCCAAGTTCACCAGATCAGGGCCGAGCTCAGTTGGATGGATCCTATCATTAAATTTTTGCAAGGGGATATTCTGCCCGAAGAAAGGGGAGAAGCCGATAAAGTCCGAAGGAAAGCGACCAGGTTCTGGTTATTCAAGGACCATAAACTTTATAAGCACTCCTATTCTGGTCCGTACTTATTATGCATGCGTCCCGAAGCGGCTGAGCTACTACTAGAAGAATTACATGAAGGAATCTGTGGAGCCATACCGGAGGTAGATCTTTGGCTCATCGAGCTATTACCCAAGGTTATTGGTGGCCGAGCATGCAAAAAGAAGCCCATGAATATGTTAAGAAGTGCGATCAATGTCAGCGATTTGCGCCGAACATACATCAACCAGGTGGAGTCCTCAACCCACTATCTAGTCCATGGCCATTTGCTCAATGGGGCTTGGATATAGTGGGTCCATTCCCTAAAGCCGTAGGAAACAAGAAGTACCTTCTGGTCGGCACAGACTATTTCACCAAATGGGTTGAAGCTGAACCTCTAGCCAACATCCGAGACGTAGATGTGCAGAAATTTGTGTGGAAGGATATTGTCACTCGTTTTGGGGTTCCTCATACTCTCATCTCGGACAATGGCCTACAGTTTGATAGTAAAGCATTCAGGAATTATTGTAGCGAACTGGGGATCACAAACAGATACTCCACATCCGCCTATCCCCAGGGGAATGGACAAGCAGAAGCGGTCAGCAAAGTCATAGTTAATGGATTAAAAAAGAGACTAGACGATGCAAAGGGCAAATGGGTGGAAGAATTGCCACATGTACTTTGGGCATACAGAACTACACCTCGTAGATCTACTGGAGAAACTCCCTTTTCAATGACCTATGGCGTTGAAGCTGTCATCCCTTTGGAGACTGGGTTCCTAACTCTGAAAACCAGCTTGTTCAGTCCGACCGGTAATAATGAGCAGCTGGAGAAGAGTTTGGACCTAATTGATGAACGGAGGGAAAACGCAATGATTCGGCTGGCACATTACTAACAAAAGCTCAGGCAGGGCTATGATGCCAACATTAGGCTAAGGCCTCTAGAACCTGGTGATTTGGTGTTGAGGAAAGCTGTCGGCATTGCAAAGAACCCAGCTTGGGGAAAATTAGGACCCAATTGGGAAGGGCCATATCGTATTACTTCAGGGACTGGCATTGGGGCGTATTTCCTAGAAGACCTGGATAGTCATGTAATACCCCGCACTTGGAATGTAAATAACCTCAAAAGGTACTACTATTAATCGAAGCTTTTCTCCAGTCAATATGCCAAGTCGTTATGCAAAATACTCTCATAAGTGTTTAAACTTAAACCCAATCGTGCCTGTAATCCTCGGACCAAATGATTCGGGTTAATTAGCACTCATTCACAGTTCTCTAAGTGTTTAAACTTAAACCCAATCATGCCTGTAGTCTTCGGACCAGAAGATTTGGGTTAGTTAGCACTCATTCACAGTTCTCTAAGTGTTTAAACTTAAACCCAATCATGCATGTAGTCCTCGGACCAGATGATTCGGGTTAGTTAGCACTCCTTCACAGTTCTCTAAGTGTTTAAACTTAAACCCAATCATGCCTGTAGTCCTCGGACCAGATGATTTGGGTTAGTTAACACTCCTTTACAAGTTTTCTAAGTGTTTAAACTTAAATCCAATCATGCCTGTAGTCCTCGGATCAAATGATTTGGGTTAGTTAACACTCCGATACAAGTTCTCTAAGTGTTTAAACTTAAATCCAATCATACCTGTAGTCCTCGGACCAGATGATTTGGGTTAGTTAACACTCCGTTACAAGTTCTCTAAGTGTTTAAACTTAAATCCAATCATGCCTCTAGTCCTCGGACCAGATGATTCAGGTTAGTTAGCACTCATTCACAGTTCTCTAAGTGTTTAAACTTAAACCCAATCATGCCTGTAGTCCTCAGACCAGATGATTCGGGTTAGTTAGCACTCTTTCACAGTTCTCTAAGTGTTTAAACTTAAACCCAATCATGCCTGTAGTCCTCGGATCAGATGATTTGGGTTAGTTAGCACTCCTTCACAGTTCTCTAAGTGTTTAAACTTAAATCCAATCATGCCTGTAGTCCTCGGACCAGATGATTTGGGTTAGTTAACACTTCGTTACAAGTTCTCTAAGTGTTTAAACTTAAATCCAATCATGCCTGTAGTCCTCGGACCAGATGATTCGGGTTAGTTAGCACTCATTCGCAGTTCTCTAAGTGTTTAAACTTAAACCCAATCATGCTTGTAGTCCTCGGACCAGATGATTCGGGTTAGTTAGCACTCCTTCACAGTTCTCTAAGTGTTTAAACTTAAACCCAATCATGCCTATAGTCCTCGGACCAGATGATTTGGGTTAGTTAACACTCGGTTACAAGTTCTCTAAGTGTTTAAACTTAAATCCAATCATGCCTGTAGTCCTCGGACCAGATGATTTGGGTTAGTTAGCACTCCTTCACAGGTTCCCTAAGTGTTTAAACTTAAATCCAATCATGCTTGTAGTCCTCGGACCAGATGATTTGGGTTAGTTACCACTTCGTTACAGGTTCTCTAAGTGTTTAAACTTAAATCCAATCATACCTGTAGTCCTCGAACCAGATGATTTGGATTAGTTATTACAATTCTCTTAAATGTTTAAACTTACAGTCAACCATAACTAAAGCCCTCGGCCCAGCTCATTTGGGCTAAGTAGCATCTCCCTACTGTCATTGTTAATGTTTAGATTTATCATGCCTGTCAAACTTTCATCTTACTTATCGTTGTCATTACTTATTAATAATTCTTGTGTAAACCACTCTCTTCAGTATTGGTTTAAGTCATTGGCCACATCATCATCATAGCATGATTAAGCTTTCCTACACTACTATAATCATAAGTGATAGCTGTTTGCAATAACAGTGAGATTTATAACATGAGCAACAAGGAGATTGAAAGTAAAAGAGAAAGGGTTCCATTGATCAAAATAAGATAGTTTACAAATCCTTAAAAAAAAAAAAAAAAAAAACTATATAAAAGTACAAGTACTAAATAAAAACTCCTAGCCATCTTAAGTCTTTGTCTGAGCAGCCGAGGGATCAACTGTCTGGCTGGGCTGAGCAGCAGCAACGTCTGGGACTTGTTCTTTGTCCTTCTCTTGAGCACCCTCAGACTCTTTAGTTGCTTCAGCAGGAGCAGGAGGGGTCTGGCCAGATGGGGGTTGCTCCTGAGATTCTGGGAGTTCACGAATGTCTGGATCATAATATATACTCCCAGGTAGCCTCAAGTGGGAATCTGCAGGAACCCCAGCAACGTCCAGTGCTTTTCCCCACGTTATATCACAGTAGTCTCGGCCGACCGAGGCAAACTGCTTGGTGAGGCTGATTTGGGTCTCGTCCACCCCCAGCTGATATGCTGCTTTTCTTTTAGCCTCGATTGCCTCATTAGCCAGCTGAGTGTTCTGCTCGACCAATCGAGCATTCTCCTTGGCTTTTTGAAGCTTAGCCCTAAGTCCTTTCGCCAGCTCCCTCTCTGTCGCCAAGTTGATCTCTGCCATGTGCAATAGTTTACGTTGCTCTTCGGCTTGCTTCTCAGCGTTTTTGAGGCCAGCATCAAGGCTATTCCTCTGGTTGGTCATGACTTTCAACTGCTCGGACAGTAGAGAATAATCCTCCTTCAGGCTACCCAGAGATCTTTCTACCTCAGATCGAGATTGGGTTGCTGCCTAGGCTTCAAGATAGGACTTCTTATTCCACTCTTCAGCCACATAAATTTGTTGGGTAATCTACACAATAAAAAATTTCAACACGGAGCAAAGAGAAGAGGTTAGTTTAAAAAAAAAAGGGGGGGGGGGGGAGGGTCAACACCTTAATTAAGCGGATCGGTTCACTTACCATAGCTATACCCCTCTTAAGGGATAGGAAGAGCTCATGTTGGTTGAAGTGCCTATAAGAGTCCATGTCCTTGGGAAGGAGAAGTGGCTGCTCCAAAGCCTCAGTAACAAGACCTGCCCTTCCCCCATCGTAATTTCTGAGGGAGGTCTCCCAGGGGATGGAGGCACCATCCAACTCTAGTCTTGGGGACCAAGTGCGAGGCCCTCGGCGTACATCAGTAATGTGAGGGTCATCTCGGCTCTCAGTAGATGAAGCCCTCTTGCTCTGGTGGTCTTTCACCACCTTCTGTTGCTTGGTACCTTTTTGTGGCACCACCTCCCTTTCTTCAGTTTCGAGGAGGGGCCTCTTCTTTTTCAAATCCTGCATAGGCTTTAGGTCAGGATCAGGAACCTGAGGTGGTGGTGGAGGCAGACTCACCATGGGTTGGGAAGTGCCAATCCCTTTTGGCTCGGCCTTCTTGCCTCTATTCTTCATCAGATCCCTCAGATTTGACATGTCTTCTTCTTCCGAAGAGTCTTCTGAAAGAGCAGTTATCAAAATGGGATGGATACTAGATTGCTTGTCAATCCCCTCCTCGGCGTCCGAGTCAGCTATCACTTGAACCCCCCCCCTGAAGCTTCTCCTTCGAACCTAAATTTGTCTATTTGTTCCTTAAGTGAAGAGGTCGAAGAGCCAATCCTTTTGCCTGCAACCACTGGTTCAAGGGGGACCTACTAAACTGGTTGGACAAGCAGTGGCACACCCTGTGGATTTGGATGCGGTACAGGTTCAAGATCGTACGATGCCAAGAAACCACGCCGAGCAATGTCTATTCGCTTGAGCCAGTGGTCACCCTGTGTGATGGCGTTGCCGACCGACTGAAAATCAGTGGTTTTTGACGTATAGCCAAGGATAAGAGGAACGGACCGCAGCTATCCGTCTTCACTCATGAAAATCTCTGAGCGTAATAAGTAATTAAGTGCGGCAGCGTTAGTAAGGCTAAGCCAAGGAGAAACGTGATCCTTATCTGTTAACATCACAAAAGAAACTTGGTCAGAAAACTAGAAAATAATGATATAAAAGAGAAGACAGGTTGTAAAAAGTGAAGACCCTAAATCTACTAGTAGAGATCCTAAGTCTAGGAAGTCACACCTGGCTCTCCTGGCTGGGTCGGGCAATGAAGACCGTCATGCAACGCTCCCAAGACGATTAGATAGTCATCTTTCATCCCTTTATTTGACTTGGGAAGGCAGGAGAGGAGCCTAACGGCGTCGGACTGGGATTTAACGTAGTATCTCACTCCCTTCTAGCTATGACACTCGTACATATGTACCACGTCACGCCAGGTCAGTCCTAATCCTAGATGAAGGTTCAAGGCATCAATGGCTCCTAGGATCCTAAAGGTATTGGGCCTGCATTGCTCTGGGGAAAGTCTATGATTGCGAAGATAATTTGTGGTGATCAAACCCATTGGAATAGTCATTCCCCCTTCTATAAACGCTATCATGGGAACTACGACTTCCCCCACCCTTTGGTCGGTTAATATCCGGTCCGGAGGACAATATCTCAGATTCACCCCCTGTGGTATCTCATAGATCTGCTTAAACTCTTCTATTAGGGCAGGACTATCGACGAGGTATTGAAATCTACCCATTTTTGAGAAAGGCTCAAGGCAGTGCCTAGGAAATAAGGGTTTGAAGGCTGAGAACACAGGCCGAGAAGCGAATGAAGGATTTAAAGATGTCGAAACTTATATAGACTAAACTGGAGAATGATCTTTGAATTCGCTGGACTTTTTGCGGATTCTGGGAAGTACTAGGGACGAAGAATGGAGTAGCTTGGAGGATTTGAGTGCTTGAGTTCGCTGGATAGTCTGAGAATTTGTAAGGTAAAGAAGAAATGAACTCCTCTGAGGCTTTATATAGGGGGACAGATGAAAGAGTATAAGTCATCCCGCCCAAATCCCGAGGAAGAACCACGTCCGTTGGATCAATAGCCCACCATTGGATACAAGGGAAAAAATGTCGCCTGGAGTAATTAATACAGCGCTTTGGGAATACGGAAACAACAGCGGCAATGATGAAGCGCTTGCATCTATGCCTACACACGTGCAAATTCAGATGTTTGTGTGCTTTTTTAAGCCTTTTACTTTGTGACAAGTCAAAATCCTATTTTTTCTCTTCGGATGCGAAGGAAAAATTAAAATTTTGAGGGGCTATTGTGGGGGGTAAAAGCCCAACCATACGTATTGGGCCTAGGGCCCTGTTTGAAGATTACTGTGTGTCTGAAGAGAAGGAACCGGCTGAGATGGAGTCCACCTGGAAGAAAGATACCTGGAAATGAAGGAGGAGTACAGTCCGAAGAGGTCACTAGTGGTCTGAAGAGATCTTACTCCTCGGATACGAGTAGTCTTGATCAATCAAACGTGTGGAAGATCCGAATGATCTTCCTAGCAACCCCAATGAAAAAGATAAGCTCTGGGTATATCTGGAGATGATAAGAACGAAGAAATATCTAAAGGAAAAGCTACTACCACCGTATTTAATGCACTGCAGCAACTATTCTAGCCACATTTATGTGGAGAAGACCCTTGAACAGTGTAACCTTAGCTACCGCCACTCACAAAGAGCTAAAGAAGATATTTGACATGACATACACTCAAGTAGGTACACAGATGAAGAACAAGTGGACGATGGAGATAATGAGAAAGGATGCTATATAAAGAAAAAAGGCTCCTGATAGAGGGGGGATCGGAAAAAATCATAAGGAGGGCAAGAAAAAGACTTCACTGTAGCTCTAAGAGTTGTAACCACCTTTCACTCAATAAAATATCTCTTCGGACTTTCATTTGTTCAACTTTTCAAGCATGATCTCATGTCAGTTCATTCTTAAATACCATAGTTAGTTACTGTTTAGCTCACATCCAGCCTAGGTCTTTCACCCAGTCTCTACAAATTCATTGTTCTGGGTTTATTGGGCCCATAATCCAAACCCTCTGGGCTTGGGCTACAAAAGCAGACCCTACAAAACACAATTAAAAAAGAAAAATATAATTAAATAATTGATACAACTTAATTACCTATAATAAATATTCTAAAGTTACATTATCTCTTTCTTCTAATCAAATATCATCTTCCTAATGAGATTTTACATAATAAAGTTTAACTAGAACTCTAATTCTCTTACAAGTACATGTGAATATAGCACTATTTAAAGTAGATCAATTATTGGATTTTGATATCATGATACGTAAATCAATTCCATTGTTACAAGGGAATGATATCAATTTCACACTTTCATTCTATATACACGGCATGTTGCAGTCTATCCCTCTCTTCAATTTTTTCCTTATTTACAAGGTAAATTTCTATCTTCCTCAATCTAAAAGCTACGATAATGTTTGTTTATAATTTAATCCGTTGTGCTCGAATATGGTTCTTGGGATTTTCTTAACTTTTGTTACGGTACATATTTGATGGTTTCTTTTTTTGAGACTTCTAAGATTTAGATTTTAACTTCACACCTCCACAAATTAAACTAACATTAGATTTTTTGTTCATATCAACTTCTTTTATGTGGAGTGGACATATATATATATATATATATATATATATATCAAATAATTCATAGAACCATACAAATTTTTTCTCTATTCATCTCTTCTTCTATATGTATTTGTTTACTCTAATTTATTCATCTCTATTCATAACAACTATCTTCTTTTTATTTTTTATTCATTGTGTTTCTATTTTTCTATTGACGTAGTTCAATTATTGTTTAAATTCTATTATTTTTATAAATTTTAGATAATGCAATTCATTTCAATTAGTGATATATTTTTTTAATTTGGTGTTTTTAATTGATTGTGCAGATTATTTCCTCACTAAGGGCAATATCAAAATGGCTAGACACAAATGTCAATATCAAAATGGCTAGACATGGGTAATTCATATGTAAACTTTTACATTTATATTGCAATACAATATATTTTTTTCTCTTTATATACCTTTATTTATCTATTTTTGAAATTATTTTGAGTGTGGTACCCTAGAAGGTCTAGATACTTATTTTTATTTTATTTTTATTTTTGTAATTTATGGAATATTTAGTTCGGTCATATATACAAAAAATTTTATCACCAAATCTATTTGGAATGGAACTCATCTACAATATGAAATTAGGAGATTTATGTGAGAAGAGCTATCTTTTTTATTTTATTTATTGTGTTTCTATTTTTCTATTAACGTAGTTCAATTATTACTTAAATTCTATGATTTTTTATTTAAAAAAATTAGATAATGCAATTCATCTTAATTATTGATATTATTTTTTGATTTGGTGTTTTTGATTGATTATGCTAATTATTTTCTCACTTATGACAACGTTAAAAAGCCTATGACTGGTAATTTATAGGTAAAATTTACATTTACATTGCAATCTAGATACTTTATTTTTGTAATTTATGGAATTTGTTTTTGGTTATATATGCAAGAAATTTATATATGGTTAGCACTTCTACTACTCCATGTGTTAGCAGGTATAATGAAAAGATTTTTAAGTGCCATATATATATATATATATATATATATATATATATAAACAAATTAAAATTTTACTACAAAGAGCTTCTAAAAATTTAAAACTTGCCATAATTTTTTAAAATTACTATTTTATTTGTTATTAAATTATATTATATTATAAAAAATATATTTTTTAATTTAAATATAATTTTTTTTATTAAGCCGTGCATAGCACGGGCATAATACTAGTATATCTAAAAGCGAAGAGTAACATTTATTGTTGCTAGGCTCTAGTTAAGCCACATCAGCACCATGTCATCATTTATTTATTTTCTTTCTTTCTTTTTTTCTTTTTTGTTTTACTAATTGCCGTTTATTGAGTCTCTTCTTAATTTCAAGTGTTACTTTATCTCCATATCTATCGCATGTCTTTCCATTAACCCAGACTCTTGAGATGCCGCTATTATATAGAGACTCTTGAGATGCCGATATTATATAGAATTCTTATAGTCACAGATACTTTATCTCCAAATCTGTCGTGTCTTTCCATTAACCCAAACTCTTGAGGTACCACTATTATATGGAATTCTTATAGTCACCGATAGATTGCAACCTCCTCACCTCCTCACCTCTCATTTTTTTTTTCTATAAATTCTCAATTGTTCTCTTTTTACAAATTGGTCGGTATGGCCTTCAATGCGATAGTTTCTTGAGTGTTTTTTTCGTTCTTTTGGTCATGGCTCAAGTTCATCTACCAAAACCCAATCAAATGAGTGTAAGATACAGACAATGACTCTAGAGCCTGCAGATGAAACTGAAGCAGATGAGAGGTGAACATTGGTAGCCTAGGTCCAAAGAGTATAAACTCAAAATGAGTTATGCTATTTGTATTATTCTTATTCTTAATTTATTTATTCCCATTTCATTACTAGGAAGAAAAAAACGTGGTTCAATTTTGGGATTTCATTCTGGACGAGATTGAGTTTTCATGGTCTCAAAACTATTGAAATATATTTTTTTTCTTTTTTTAAAATTGATTTGAGTTAGGCATTTAATCATGTTTTTTATAAATTGTTTTATGGTTGCCCTTCTCTAGACTGTAAAAATGTTACTCTCAATATGTTTGCTACAATGTATGATAATTAATTTCAATGTGATGTTTTTATTTTGGTCTTTGTTTTATAGTTAAAGTGTTATTCATTTTCATCAAAGAGAAATTGCTATTGTTCTCTTTTTCCAGTTGTCTTATATTCTAAACTAAATTTCATTTTTATCTCTCTTTTGTTTGTCAATTTCTTGACAGACGTTAATGATCAAGACTCACAATCACTGGAGGCTTTTTAATCTATTGAAAGTCATACTAAGCAATTGGTAACCATTCTTTTCTTAGAACCTTTTGAAGGAAAGAGGAATAAATTTGTTGCTTTTCTTGGGTGGTGCTTGATAATTTGCTTTTTATGGTTCAGTACACATTAACTATATTAGATTTTCATTTCCTTATACTAATAATTTGTTTTTTATTGTTTAATTTGACTATTTGGTGTCCCAGAAATTGTGGGAAAATGGAAAAGAAAAGAGAGTAGAGTTTGAACCTTAAATTTTTTTTTGTGTATGGAACTTGGGATGTAACAATTTAAATTTTTTTTATCTTAATTTTTTAAAGAAAACTCTAATTCTTCAAAGTACATTAGCTTAAGTAGATTGTTGTGTTGTGGCTAGAATTTTTGTGTTTGGGACCTTAGTTGGCCAGTTTGGTTGACGAATAACTTTAGGGATTGTTTAGCTTATGAGAAATTTTTTGGTATTTTAGGAGTGATGAAATTCAAAGAATTGAATTATTTTTAAATTTCATTAGTACCTAGCTTTATGCTAATTGTTGTGTGGATAGAAAAACTAATTGGTTCTTGATTTTTGAATACCTATCTATAATACTGTGTACATGAACAATAATTGGGTTTTTAGTTTTAGATTTTGAATTATGCTATTTTTTCAACAACTTGATTTTCTTTTTAGAATTTTCTCTTCTTGAATATCTAGAATACTATGTACATGAGTTTTAGACAAAACTTAACAATACTATTTCTTTTGGATTTTACTATTTCTTTCCTTATTAAACACAATATTATATAGTTGATGTGTTCCAATGAAGGCAGAAGCAATTGCTATTCTTGGGGCATAGCAACTAATACAAACTAATAACTTTTCATAGCCATTTGAAATTCATAACCTGGAATGTTAATAGACATCTTCTCCGAGGTAAGAACAATTGGCCAAGTTTAGCAAGTTTGCACCAACTTTGACCATATATGGCAATACAAGTGACTCACTTACTTACAATTCATACACGCACTATTTTGATTTTCTCTAGGAATTCAAAACAATGACAATTGAGTGATTTATGTATGGACACATCGATAAATGTCTATAGTGGACATGGGTGAAATCAATGGCACATTACTATTTGACAATTTGGTCTTTGATGGAAATTGATATAAGTGATGGTCTATTAAATTTGATCATTTTGCTGAAGTAAGGTTTGTTTAGTATGTATTTTATTTATTTGCCATATTGTAAATAAGTTTTTGTACATGATGATTCTAACCTATAAAACTTCACTTTATTTATTATTATTATTTTTTTTTTGGTGGTCTTATTCTTTTCTGTTGGCAACTAACTAGACATCACTTTTAGGAATTAAGAATTTAGCAACTGGTACGAAGGTTGCACCTCAAAATTTTGTAGAATTAAAATATGACACAATCTCATCATGGGAAGAAAAATAGGAAATCTAATGTTGTGTTGGCATGTCCCTCCATTATTGGGTTACAAATATCATATCTAAAAAAAAAAAAAAAACCAAAATAATATAATGATATATTTGTAGAGATAGAGAGTTGGAAAATAATTTTAGAAATAGTTCAATTTTTTAGGAGGAAACTGTCTTCAATAAATTTTAGAAAATAATTTATGAATTGTATCATATTACAAAATAATTATATATTCCCACGCATCGCGTGGGTCTGTGACTAGTTATGATAAAAATTTGAGCTCTATGTTCTACATCGGATATATATTGCAATTGTTTTGAAAAATCAGACTAAGCAAGATTAAAAAGGAATACAATGGATAGATTTTATGTGGTTCTTTCATGTGCCTACATCCAAAGGAGCCAAGGAGGGAGCTGCTTTCATCTGCTATATGAGAAATTAGGATTATAACAATGTTTATATATAGCATACCCTACCCAGTGAAAATCCCCAAAAAACCCTTGATGCCTATAAATAATGCATTGACCTAGAAACAAATATGAGGCAACTCTAACTACAAGAAAATACTATAATAAACATTGGATAACAATTCTTGTGGTTTTTTTTTTTCTTATTTTTTTTCTAGGTCTGAGAGCTAGTCTGTTCTACTGGACTCCTACAATGACAATTCACAAAATAATCTTTCTATCTGCCTATGGATATACCCATTTTTACACCTAATTTCATAACTTGCTGAATCGTGCAATTAAATGGTTGATGAAAGGTTATGTCGTGTCCATGCAATCAGTAATGGGTAGAAAATGTTCATTACTCATAGGGTCATAGTTGCACAAGTCTTATATAACAAAGATTATCTTTTCATAATTGATAAATCCAAGGAAAAAAATATAGCAACTTTCCCATGAAACAAACAAAGACTTAAACAGAACCAAACCAACCTCCTAGGGATCTACTTCACATAATAATATCTTGAACAGTCTCTTAATAGCAATTTAGGAACACCCTAAAAAAAGAAAAAGAAAAAATGACATCCTAACATTACGTAGATTAGCAGAGTGTCTATGCCATTACCTATGCAATTTTGTCAAAAGATAAACATACATGGTAGCTTTTCTTGCTCAAAAGTGCAAGTGTTATTATTACTCAGTGAGACCGACCCAAAAAACCAAAGGGCAGAATTGAAAAGGTCAATGTTAAATCTACTTTTAGAGATTAGAGATGGATTTTGATGATGCCAAAAATCGTTAGTGAGCCACACGGTCCTCACATGCTCTTGACAGAACTTGCGAAACAAAAACATAGAAAACCTTGTAGAGAGTACCAGTGTGGTACCAGCCAAATACCCTCCGAAGTTTAAGTTAGAGAGAGAATTTCTACAACTCTAGAGGGCCAGAGCTAGGGAATTACGTGTACCTTGATTTATGAGGGCTTTGAGGTTTTTATAGTAGTGTAAAGCTGACCTCTATTCCTTGGCGGCGAAGATATTTTCTTGTAGAGAGGATTCTCATTAATACTCGTATTTTATGGGATCTTTTCCTTGTAGGGACTTCTCTGATTAGGGTTGGGCGTAGAATGCAAGACATTTCCATATTGGGATTCTTGGAGATCACTCATGCCACGTAGGTGCCACGTGGCTTCAACAAACCGTCTCCCTTAGTCCTGTCTACTTTAAGGAGTCCATCCGTCGCCGTCGCCTTGCCTTTCCGTCCAAGTCATGAACCCATGTACTAGTTCTTTGGTTGGTAGAGTACCTAGGCCGTCTCTTTTGATGACTCCATCACTTATGATTGTCTTTGTTCATTGGATCCGTCTGCTTTGGGGTTTATCCCTATTAGCTTTTTTCTTTTTCTTTTTTTAGAACCTAGATTAGATAGGATTTTGACTAAATAATTACCATATTAGAGAAGCGTGTAATCCTTAGAGATAGAGAAGGAATGGAAGGGAGAAAGGGATTAAATTACACGTTAAAAAAATGCCATATTAGCTCAAAAGAATGTGGTTTTGAATAAGTCAATTAAACCTTTGAATTATGGTTTATGGAGTCATCATCATATTTAACTTTAATTAAATATTTCATAGTATTTCCAACAATATTCTTGATCATATGATTTTTGACATCACTCTCAATCAATTTAATCTTGACCAAACACACCTTGCCCCAAACCTGGGTTAGCTATTATAAACTTCAAGTAAAAAATAATCAATTTCGTATTCTTTCCAGAGCAATTCTAATACCATAAAATAAAAAAATAAAAAAAATTACAACTTTTACCACATCTCTTCTTTGTAACAAATTATGATTGATTGTATATTATTTTTATATGAACCCACCATTTTTTTTCTACCACTCATAGTTTACCACGGAGAATCGAAGACAGTTTGATGTCACGGAAGCTTGAAGAAAGCACACACGATACTCTCTTTGATGGACATAAACTAAATTGTTAGTTTTTGGATATTAAACCTCAAATTCACAAGGAGTTTCTTAAATCCACAAGGTGATAGACCTGTAATTTATTAGAGAAAATAATAGACAAAAGTCTAAATTTTTATTGATAATAAACTATGAAAAAAGTTTACAGACTTAGTGGCCTATTTAAGGGCTCTGTAAAACTTGACAGACAAGAAAATATATTCTAAAATAACTCCTAATTGATACCTAACCATAACAGGAACTAAATTTGACCTAAAAAGCATTAAATGCACCTAAAAACAAGGAAATAAATCACCTAAACCTAAAATAACAAAAATTACATAAAAAAATATTGTGATTAAAAAAATTACAAAATTTAAATAAACTATGTCCTACATCATAGTTGTAATAAGAGTTGTGCATTTATTTGTGGTACTAGATTTTTCGTAACAGTAAATCTAAAAATCTTCGAGAGAGCAAATATAGATGCGCAATATTTATATTAGACAATAACAGAATTTTTTTTTTTTGAGACTTAAACCCTGGCCCTTGCCCCCCACAAATACTTATACTTGTGGAGTGACCATCACACCAACGGTGGTGACAGTAACAGGATCTTGACTTGAAGTTTATAAGAAGAAACCCAGGTGAGTTAATTTGGTCCTCATGGGTGGTTCCCCTTCTTTGCAAGTCGCCAGTAAGGAATTAATTAATTGTCTTCACTAAAAAATCAAACGACCATAACTTCTATAAATGAGACCACCTAAAAAATTAAGAGAATTGTCTTCGCCAAAAAATCTACTCGAACGGCCACTGTCAGAATTTTAATTTTATTCAACTACGTACCCTCTAACATGACAAGCCTCGCAATCAACGAGCTGCCATTTGTGAATTATTTATTAATATTGTAGAAAGAATTACCCGTTTTCCTATTGCTATAAAATTCTACATCTTTTTTTTTTTTTGGTTATAAATTGTGATTTTTACGGTTTTAGATTCTAAATGTGCTTGAATCTTCTTCTTTTTTCTTCGATTGATAAATTTTAATATACGATTCTGTGTTTTAGATATTAAAAATAAAAAGTTTAAATTTTGTTATGACTTTACTTTTTATTTTTGGTTTTAGATACAATTCTGTGTTTTAGATATTATAAAGAAAAAAGTTTAGAATTTTTTGTGACTTTATTTTTTCTTTTCGGTTTTGAATTGTAGTGTTGTTAGATTTCAAATTGTTCTTTTCAATTTTTTTTTTATTACTTTTCACTGATTTAATATTTTTAAAGAAATATATTTTGTGCTTTAGTAGATATTAGGTTGAGAAAGTTTGGATTTTGAGAGTTTTATTTTTGTCAATAATTGCCAATTTTAAACATATTTCAATGATGCATAATAAAATTTATGTAAATCTTATTTATGAATAAATATTTTTCTTACTTTTCCTTTTGAATTCTTGAGAATTTTTTTTTAAATTTTAATAATAGAATAATAAAATTAGTAGCAGTTCAAAAGGCCTATTAATTAAGGAAGTAACAAAATGTCAAAAACCATGTATATATATATATATATATATATATATTTGAAATTCAAATACTATGATTTGTGAATAAAATAGAATGAAGGAAAAAATATATATATTTTTAATTGACCCAAAAAACTTGGGGACCAATGACCAAGGCCTTGTTAGTGTTTTTTTTGTTGTTGTTTATTTTGATAATGGAAAAAAGTGTTTCATATATATTTATCACTTTCATATAAAACTTTCTTACACGAAGGGCAGGTTGGGTACTAGCTCCACTAATTAATCTAAAGACCTCATATGAAACCTTTAATAAAGTGTAAGAAATAAATTGCGGCCTTAAACCATTTACTGATTGCACTAGTCAGGT
The DNA here is from genome assembly GCA_019022515.1 of Quercus aquifolioides. Lineage (NCBI taxonomy): Eukaryota > Viridiplantae > Streptophyta > Magnoliopsida > Fagales > Fagaceae > Quercus > Quercus aquifolioides. The sequence goes on from CM032325.1 coordinate 45,230,254, forward strand.
TCTTCGCAACAGTCCTAAAATTGCAAGGATTCAAAAAATAAGAATAAAAATAAATAAAATTGCAATAGCTTCGCAGCTAGTCCACTAAACGGAGCTGGACTAACAGTCATCCAACAACCGCGCAATGTGGAAATGATTGCTAAGAAAGACTTAAAAGTAAAAAGTGAAAAGAAAAAAAGAAAAGAAGAACAAGAATAGAAAAGTGGAAAGAAATTAATTTCCAAAATGATTTCATGCGGATAAATTTCATGTAAATTTCTGCACTTCAATAGGATTTTCAAAAAGACGATACTTCGTGAGAATCATGTTGGTATTCATTCAAAGTCAAAAAATCTTAACAGAAATAAAAAATACATAAAAACTTGACAATGACCTATAAACCCATGTTAAAAAAATCTTAACAGTGACCAAGTTTAACTAGGCTTAATCTCCAATAATTATTGTGGGGGGAGAAAAGCCCAACCCAACTTATTGGGCCCAAGGCCCTATCCGAGGACCACTGTTCGTCCGAGGAGACCAGGACACAGTCAGAGGCCCATGTGAAAGGAGAATGTCCGCAGATGAGCACGTGTACTGTCCGAGGAGACGTTCATATGTCCGAGGAGACCGATACCCTCGGACCCGACGAGGTTTTTGTCCAACGTGTCAAGCGACCTGTTTGACAAGTGTTAAGGGAGAAAGGGAGCCTCGGACACACAAGAAGGTAACAGGAGCAGAGAAATATCAAGGAGACAAACTTCAACCACCGCATTTAATGCACTGCACCTACCCTCCTGGCCGCATTTATGTGGAGAAGACCCCTGAACAGTGCATCCTCAGCTACCGCCACTCAGACAGGGCTAAAGGGGGAGTGTGATGGGACATGCACTCAAGTGGGCGCCCAGATGATGAACAAGTGGACGGTGGAGATGTAGGAAGGCAGTACTATATAAGAGAGAGGGGTCTCTGATAGTGGGGGAGGGAAAAAAGAAGAGAGAGAGAAGAGCATATTATTTTACTGTAGCTCCAACTTTTGTAACCTAAGGTCATCAATGAGAATCACCTCCTCGGACGAGACATTCACCACTGTCCGAGCACATATTAATTCAGATCTTCCTGTCATTATTGCCGTTTGATGCTGTTATTTTCATTATTAGCCTAGCTCTTTCACCCACTCTCTACAAATTTATTGTTTTGGGTTCAGTGGGCTCCAAATCCACACCTTCTTGGGCTTGGGCTGCAGAATCTGACCCTACAATTATAAAAGTGCTAAAATATGGAGGCAAACATGAATCCAATCCATGCATAGAGGAATAGAAGTTCAAGAATTCAATGCGGAGGAAGAGAAGTAAGAAAGCAAGATGGAATAATATTCTTTTAGTGGAATTTGTTTTTTTTTTCTCTTCTCGATTACATGCAGGCACTTACGTACCCATACCATGTGAGTTTGGCCCTCAAGCGAGATTAAAGCACCGTGTGGACCTATGTTCAGAAAGTCCGTTAGATATACATTCAATCACTTAAATAGGATCCATGTTGGTATTCTTTGGAAGTCAAAAAAAATGAAGATACCCACTATTCACTCGATAGCTTTGTCTCACCAACTAAAGTGTATTGATCCATGGATATAAAAATCAACCATTTTCCATTACAATCAATCATACACTTCAACATGGGCATCCAAAGTTTCCGTTTCCATTCTTTTGATTAATAATTCAGAAGCCCGTATTGACTGGAGTCAATCTATGCAAAGGGACCCATGCAATAGCTAGAAAATTAGCTGCTTTGATCTGGGTTATGATTAGCTGCTTTTGGTTTCAGTTATTTTGTGACGAATGGATTGATTCAAGGAATTTTTTTATTTTATTTTTATTTTTTATGATAAGAATCCAAATAATCTTATGGAATTGAAGTAGTTCCTCAAGAGAACTAGGCCTTATAGAAAGGAAGAGAGCAATTTGCTTACAATTAGCTATAGCTTCTTATAGTACAATTCCCTTCCCAACACAAGTCCCCAAATCCCAATCCGTTACAACAGTATCAACTAACTAACTAATCCTAACTAACAGCTGACTATAATGCCAACTCAGAAGCCAAGGCTAACTGCCAATGCAACTAGCTTTCAGTACTTATCACTTCAGCAAAGCACAGCTCCTATCGAATTAAGTTTCCTGGTCAATGATTGGAAATAGTTGATGAATGATAGAAGCCAATGGTTCCAAGTATCAAGAAGACAGCGTAGAATATGCAAGCATTGTAGCCCAGGAACTCTAGCAGGTTCATCGAAATTCTGGCGTTTGCTCTAGCATAGAAATAGGGGCCATACGCAAACATGAAAATGGCGACTGATCCCCCACGAAACACAGATCTGCATTACAGATTGACTTAGATCAACAAATAGATAGATAGATAGATAGATATTTGATTTTTTTTTTAAAATCAAATTAGGAATAAAAGCTAGAAAAGCATAATTTGAGCTTAAAATTAAATGAAATTAAACATGATTTTAGCTTCAATCTTGCCCCACAAATGTGAAAAAGTTGTGAAATTATAGTGTTTATAACATTCTAGTAAGAGAATTACCTCCACCACCATTGGCGATCTTGCCTGGACAGGTGATAGCGTTCACATGCCACATCCACTGTCATAGTTTGTATGATGACAATAAGGAAGGCCCCAAACATAGTACTAATTGCACCACAGACTTTCAAATTGTACAAGCTTGCATAGATTTCATCCATCAAAATGTAGATCACGCAGAAAGGCAGAAGGCCCCCAAAGAACACTTCATGAGCAGGTGTCTTCATGTACCAAGCCTGATTATGAATCTCACTTTGAGAGTTTATGCTGGAACAAGCTATTTCAGATTCTTCTATGGAAGACTGCCCCAATCTGCCACCCAAAGTTAGGATTCCGAAAGCAAAGGGTAACAAAATGATTTTCCAAAGATAATTATACCAATCGTGCGGAAGTGACACCCCTGTTGTGATTGCCTTTAATGTAATTATGGCAAAACCTGTTATGAACACCGGGACAAAGTACAGGGTCCCAGTTTGGAAAACACATTCTCTCTGCAAGAAAAATCGTATGCCACATAATTAAAAACCTTAACCATAAAGACTTTAATACAGAAACTACTGTGATACTGTATACGTTAATTACAACTACTGTATTACCCATCCACTTCTTGTGAAACTAGAGTGGAATGAAGCAGCCTTGTACCCAGAAACCAGTGATGTGAGAACATAACTCGTGATGATCCAAGTATACAAGCTCTCATGATTGCAGGAATATGGGCTACCAGTACATACAGCCAAAACGAAGAGGACGCAAATTCTGCAAATGGAATTCTTAAGTGACACGTGACAACATTTTTCAGAATAAAATCGCCCAAAAAACCCAAAATAGCTAGAATTCAGAATTGGAGGGTAAAAATTGAATCAACAAACATATGGCTTACATAATGAAGAGTTGAGTTCCAACACCCAGAATGGCCCCAAGTAGGGACGAGTACCGAGGACACCTGCACCTATAACCATGAATACGAAAAGAGTTCCTGCAGTAGAATTTGATTTGATCATCGTTAGGTGAATACAATGGCCTGCTTGAATGGAACTACACCAACATAAAGGAATGGAGCGAGTACCGAGTAAAATAATCTCTAAGGTACGTCACAATCACAATACAAAGCAACCCAATCCAGACGAAAATGATGATATTTGTAGCATAAGAAGACATAGGATCATCTCCTCCAACGGGCTCGAACAAGTCACTGACCGATGACAGAACACGTGTTTCGTCCAAAAGCCTTTCATTGGGATCAAAATCATCCCAGTACACAGAATACGTGAACTTGACATTGACTTCAGTGTCCTCAGACACATCCGCTACAGTCTCGTTGTAATTCATAACATATATAGCTGTCACTTTGTTTCCCAAGTAAAGGATATGAAAGTCCAGATGACTGAAAATATAAATCCTTTGACCTATTACATTTGGGTCCTGCAAATTGCCGTACTCATCTACGGACCTGTTATCTCCAACTCTCACTTTCAATCCAATGTTGTCATAGTACAACTCGTACATGGTTTCATTTAAAACTGCATCTCTAAATTTCGCAACTTCTTCTCTAGTCAGAGTTTTCTCACAAAGAAGTTTCTCCACTGTTTTCGTCTTGAATCTCAATACATACCTAGTGTTGACATAGCAATCCCCTGCTGCAACTTCTTGAAACGATTTCTTTCTGTTGAGCATTGGATCTATATATCGAGATGTCGGTTTGAAAATGCATAGGAATGGGAAATCATAAACTTTATACTAATTTGAGAGCAGATCCTACTGAATTAATTAGGCAAAATTTGCTGAATAGTACCTTTTTTGAAAAAAAATTGGTGAATAGCATGCGACTGAAGTCTCCTAAACTTGAGATCTACGTGATTTTTTTTTTTTTTTTTTTGAACTCCACGCCGGACTTATACTAGTTGGACCTCGAGTTTGTTAAACTCAATTTTACCAAACTCAAGTTCAAACAGTCTACATAACTAAATAACTTCAAACCCATGTTATTCACCTAAAATTTATCTAAAAATGTACTCTTCAACAAATTTTGCCCAAATTAATTATCTTATCTACGCCTAGAAACTAAATTCACAAACCAAGAAAATTATTCTTACATCCAGGAGGGCAGAATGGCAAATCAAAATACGAATATGCCTCACTGCAATCGAAAAAAAATAAAATAAATAAACAGAGATGTATCAAATTCATCAGGAGGTCCAAAAAGTATTTTTCTTTTTCATTATTTCAGGCATTCACAAAAAGTATACACAACCTTTGTTGCTCACTAAAAATATGATTAGAAAACGTTGAAAGAGATGAGAGATTTCAAAGAGAAATGAATTACCATGGACCTCTTTGATTAGGATAAGCTATGCTGGCGAGGAGAGGAATGTAATCACCTTCCTTGTACCCCCGATCTTGCTTCCTTGAAGGTTCAGTTCTCAGAGTTCGAATTGCGAATACCAGAGCCGGAAGAGCAATCATTACCAGTACCAGAACCAAGAAACTTGTTGTTCCTCTACGAGCCATGGATTCTCTGTGATTCTGAGAGAGAAAGTGAGAGAGAGATTTTGAAGAGCTTGAATATTTAGGAGGGAAAAGCTGTTAGTGTTGCTTGCTTATATACTGTTCGTTACGCGGGTTCTTTTAATCTTGGTCGTTGATCTTTTTTGATGGAGTTAATCAGATTTTTTGGATGGTAAAAGATTGACTTGGATTCTGTTGGACTGGCGGGTAGTTAATTACTATTTTGGATAACAGAATTATGTTGCGAGCAGTTATCGAGTCACAAGTTGGTGAAATAACTATCTCACGGTACTTTCCTTCTTGAAACTTTTTTTTTTTTTTTTTTTGGTGAGAAGGGAATGGAAATAAACTTGGGTTTGGGTTTTGAGACAATAAAGTGTGGGGCAATTAGGAAAAAAGATTTGTACGCTGATGCATATCTTAATTTAAATACGCTAGCATGACTTAGATAATTAGTTGATTATGACTTTACTTACCTTAATTTACTGCCTTTATGTGAGAAGTGTTTCTCACGAATGTAAACTATATTTTGATTTGAAACCAATTTATGGGCATCCTAAAAAATATATAAATAAACTATATTGTGGTCTACTTACTTTTCACCACCTAGCTTAAAATGCTTTTATATTTCAAAATTTTCAATAGATCAATTTAAGTATAGAAAAATTAAATTGAATAATGAAATAACCAATTAAAAGCATAGTTTTCAAATTCGGACCATTCAAAGAACTGGTAAAATGAGAGGTTCAAGATTTTTAAGGTTGGATCGAGGTTCAATCGAGATTGAACCGTAATAATGTCATAAATTTGAACCGTGATGTTGTCGTAAAATAAAAATAATTGTATCAAATTTGTAAATATTAACAAGATTGACTAAAAATATCTATAAAAAAATTGAAACAGACTTTCAAATCAATTTTCATGATATTATAAGGTTAATAGAAAATAATACAAAATAAATAAGCATGAAAATAAACTTGTATAATTATCCCTCAAGTATAAATCATTTTGAAAATAAATAAAAAAAATCACTTTCAATTAATTTAGTAAATTCCCGTGCAAATGAATTATTATTAAATTACAAGTAAATTTAGCAAAAAAAAAAAAATTAGTAATATTTAATAAATTGAGAGAGATGTGATATAATAAGTTGAGAAATTATAAATCATATAAATATAAAATAAATATAATAATAGATCATAGTTAAACACAAACAACCCAAGTGGTGTGTTAGTTATAATGTCGAAATTGGGGTCATACCTATCAATTAATATATACAATTCATTCATTCAAATTTGATTCTTTTGTGGGTTTATTTATATACAAATTATCAGTTTGGTTATTGTGTTTTTCAATTAAACTCTTATCCTTTTCTTCAAGAAAGAAAAAAAGTGACCTAAAAATTTGTAACTACACATTATCCAATAGGCCAGTAACCCATTTAATGGTGCTACATTGAACCAAATAACCCACATGAACGATTTTTTTTTTTTTTTTTGGGAGAATGTAATATACGTTTGCCTAATTTATCTATGCAATATATAAGAATGAATGACAACAATTAATTTTGGTGTTGATACCTTTAGAGCTCCCTCTCCCTCTTATAGTTTGTGTAGGGGCTGGTTTTGTCGTAGATCCCCCAACAATACATTTATTTAGAGAGTGGGACGAAGGGTTTGGCGCTAACAGGCTTGCCGCCGGCTCTCCAGAGACTCCCTTCTTCGAGGGGACTTTTCCCGTTCTTCTTCTTGGCTTGGGGTTGCTCCTCGGACGGCCGAGGAGTCCCCTCCCCCTCAAGAGGGATACTTTTTCTTATATAAGTCTCCTTCGGTTAATCTTAGCCTTACGGCTGTCAATCATCCAGGGCCCTTGCTTTAGAACCTGTCCCATCCGTTGGGTTCCCAACCTTACTGTGGGTCGCAGCACCCAAGGTTGTGCCGCTCAGAGGTCCTATCAGCATTAATGCTGCCAGGGGAGTTAGGTAAATGCATTAAGTGTGGATGTGACCATCTGGAGTTTAGACTAGGAGTGCCGAGGAAGGGGTGTCCTCGGCGCGGGCCTAGTAAGGGCTGAAGCCCATAGACGCCGGCCTGGGACAATTGTCCCTCCTCGGCATGGGCCTTGGGCCAGCCTAAAAGTGGGCTGGGGCTCCCAGGCCCACAGGCCCCACAATAGCCCCTCAAAATCCTGCTGCACGTTCCCTCGGACGGGGAGGAGGGTTTTGATACCCACGGCCCCTTCATATTCCGGAAGGCCTTTCGCTGGCTGGTTCTTCCCCAAATGGTCAATGTAGGGGCTTCAATTCTTCGGTAAGCAATCAGTTTCCTCGTGGGGCTGAGTCCGAGGACCACGCAGTTCCTTGGTTTAGTCGCTACTTTTGTATGTGTGGCTAGCTCCCCGTAGGCTTGGGTCCGAGGACCATGCAAGACCTAGGCACAGGTGCTGCCTTCAAGATAAGTGGCTAGCTCTCCGTAGGCTTGGGTCCGAGGACCATGCAAGACCTAGGCACAGGTGCTGCCTTCAAGATAAGTGGCTAGCTCTCCGTAGGCTTGGGTCCGAGGACCATGCAAGACCTAGGCACAGGTGCTGCCTTCAAGATAAGTGGCTAGCTCTCCGTAGGCTTGGGTCCTGAGGACCATGCAAGACCTAGGCACAGGTGCTGCCTTCAAGAGTAGTGGCTAGCTCTCCGTAGGCTTGGGTCCGAGGACCATGCAAGACCTAGGCACAGGTGCTGCCTTCAAGATAAGTGGCTAGCTCTCCATAGGCTTGGGTCCTGAGGACCATGCAAGACCTAGGCACAGGTGCTGCCTTCAAGAGTAGTGGCTAGCTCTCCGTAGGCTTGGGTCCGAGGACCATGCAAGACCTAGGCACAGGTGCTGCCTTCAAGATAAGTGGCTAGCTCTCCGTAGGCTTGGGTCCTGAGGACCATGCAAGACCTAGGCACAGGTGCTGCCTTCAAGAGTAGTGGCTAGCTCTCCGTAGGCTTGGGTCCGAGGACCATGCAAGACCTAGGCACAGGTGCTGCCTTCAAGATAAGTGGCTAGCTCTCCGTAGGCTTGGGTCCGAGGACCATGCAAGACCTAAGCACAGGTGCCGCCTTCAAGAGTAGTGGCTAGCTCTCCGTAGGCTTGGGTCCGAGGACCATGCAAGACCTAGGCACAGGTGCTGCCTTCAAGATAAGTGGCTAGCTCTCCGTAGGCTTGGGTCCGAGGACCATGCAAGACCTAGGCACAGGTGCTGCCTTCAAGAGTGGTGGCTAGCTCTTCGTAGGCTTGGGTCCGAGGACCATGCAAGACCTAGGCACAGGTGCTGCCTTCAAGATAAGTGGCTAGCTCTCCGTAGGCTTGGGTCCGAGGACCATGCAAGACCTAGGCACAGGTGCTGCCTTCAAGATAAGTGGCTAGCTCTCCGTAGGCTTGGGTCCTGAGGACCATGCAAGACCTAGGCACAGGTGCTGCCTTCAAGATAAGTGGCTAGCTCTCCCCATAGGCCTGAGTCCGAGGATCATGCAGAGCCTTGGTTCTGTCTAACACTCGATCTTCTGAAGTAATTAGTTTCCCCATAGGCCTGAGTCCGAGGACCATGCAGAGCCTTGGTTCTGTCTAACACTTGGTCTTCTGAAGTAATTAGTTTCCCCATAGGCCTGAGTCCGAGGACCATGCAGAGCCTTGGTTCTGTCTAACACTTGGTCTTCTGAAGTAATTAGTTTCCCCATAGGCCTGAGTCCGAGGACCATGCAGAGCCTTGGTTCTGTCTAACACTTTCACTTTTCTGTAAGTAGCGGTTTGTCCTCGGACCGTTTTTCTGGGGACGATTCCTCATTCGGTCGGACAGTGATTTTACACGTGGCGTTGATCTCGCCTCCAGCTCGAGTCCCCATCTTCTATCTGGGAAGCGTCTCCTGGCCGTTCGTGTTCTGCGCCTGACGCTTCGGTGTGCGAGACACGCCTTCATTAATGGTCTCGTGAATCAACAGAAGTACAACGGTCTGCTGCCCCCTTGGAATTTGGTGGCTTCATTATTGTCCGCCGCTTCGGTAACTCACTTTTCGAATTCTGCGTGAATTAATTCTCACCAAACCTCCTCCTCTATATAAGGCCTTCTGGGGGGATGGTTTCTCCTCATTCCATGGACCTTCCACCACAACCAGAAATACGTCCTTCCGCCTCTCTGAGCCCCTTTAACACCACCGCCAGGATTGTGACCAAAGTTGGGAGATATGGGATCGAGGGCCGCTGTGGCCGCAGCCCCCACTGGGCTTCCGGCGCGGCAGAGTCCGGGCGTAACCCTGGCAGTGCCGTATGCGGTGGCCAGGTGGGACGTTGTTGAAGTACCTAACGTCTCTCCCCGGGGCGCACCTCCGGTGGAGGAGACACGCGAACTCATGTCATGGCTGGCGCCTGAGTGTTGCCGTCTCCAACGGCCAGCGCTCGGGCGGATTGGAGAGCATCAAGGGAACATCACGGGGGAGGACATTCCGGTGCCCCTGCATCTGCTCCTCACTTTGTTCAAGCTTCCGCCTTGAAGTGAGCCAGCCTCAGCCCCCTTCCCCACTTTTATTGTCAGGCTCTCCCATTCTCCTGATGCCAATAAAAGCACGGGTTGACACTTCCCCCTCCCTCTAGCTAGTTGTAGAATCGAACCGCCTGAGCCTCCGATTGTAGGATTAGCTTGTAATAAAGCTTGTAAAACAAGCCTGCCTGAGCCTCTGATTGTATTTTGTAACTTTCTTTTTCATGAAATAATATCACTCTTTTCTCATTTCTCTTTTTTTTTTTTTGCTGTTGAATCTTCCATTTTGCTGCGACTGTACTTGTTTATTTTTTTTTTTTTGCGAAGTGACTGTTTAGAACGATCGCCGGTTGCGCCGGTCGGCGCACTAACCCTTCCCACAGACGGCGCCAATTGTAGGGACTGGTTTTGTCGTAGATCCCCCAACAATACATTTATTTAGAGAGTGGGACGAAGGGTTTGGCGCCAACAGGCTTGCCACCGGTTCTCCAGAGACTTCCTTCTTCGAGGGGACTTTTCCCGTTCTTCTTCTTGGCTTGGGGTTGCTCCTCGGACGGCCGAGGAGTCCCCTCCCCCTCAAGAGGGATACTTTTTCTTATATAAGTCTCCTTCGGTTAATCTTAGCCTTACGGCTGTCAATCATCCAGGCTTCTTGCTTTAGAACTTGTCCCATCCGTTGGGTTCCCAACCTTACTGTGGGTCGCAGCCCCCAAGGTTGTGCCGCTCAGAGGTCCTATCAGCATTAATGCTGCCAGGGGAGTTAGGTAAATGCATTAAGTGTGAATGTGACCATCTGGAGTTTAGACTAGGAGTGCCGAGGAAGGGGTGTCCTCGGCGCGGGCCTAGTAAGGGCTGAAGCCCATAGACGCCGGCCTGGGACAATTGTCCCTCCTCGGCATGGGCCTTGGGCCAGCCTAGAAGTGGGCTGGGGCTCCTAGGCCCACAGGCCCCACAGTTTGATTTTAGTTTTAGTTAATCTTAGTTATTTTGGACGTGAAAATTTGAGTTTATATCAAAACATAATTTACATGGTTATTTATTTGAACTAGCTGCAAATTCACATTCCATTTGAACTAGCCGCAGTTTCACACAGTGCATGAGAACAAATAATTATTTTGTAATTGTGTTATAATAATAATTTGTTCTCTAAAACTTGTTGAAGATAATTTATTCTTCCTAAAAATTAACAATTTCTAAAATCATTTTCCATTTTTCTATCTCTACTAATATACCAAAGTTGACTAAAATAGACCAAATGGACCCGAGTGAATTGAAATGGACTAAATTGGACCAAAGTTAACAAAAATGGATCGAAGTTAACCAAAATGGATTGAATTAGGGCCCATATCTCTAATTTCTAATGTGGCTTAACATAAGCGTAGCAATAATAAATGCTACGATTTAGCTTTTAAATATTATATAGATGATAATTGTCCTAAGAGAAGGAGAAATTTGAATAATAAATTTGAAACTTAAAAAGTTTAGTTTTACAAAAAAGAGATTAGGAAAACATAATGCACATTAATAGAAGTTAGAAGAATTTGAATCACCTCAAAAAATAATAATATCAATTGAACACATCTAAAATAATATAATGATTGTGGGGCCAGAATAAGTCAGCAACCCCGGCCCACTCCAAGCCAAGCCCAGAGGCCCATGCCGAGGACGCCTCCACGATCCGAGGTCCGAGGACGAAAGTTTAGAGCCCAGGACTCAAGGAGCATTGCCGAGGATGGTTACATCCTCGGTAGGCCGAGGACAGAAAGTGGGCATACGGCACACCTTTAAGGGAAGTCTCCCCAAGCATCCAAGGAGCAAATGGCAAGAACCAATCACCGGACATTGAAGCATGGCGGAGGAGCAAGTCCCAGGCGAACTGTCACCTCCACATTAAATGCCCTCAACTAACGCTCTGGCCGCATTAATGAGGATAGGACCTCTGAACAGTGCCGTCTTGAGCGCTGCAACCCACTGGAGGTATGGGAATGCGGCTGATGGGACAGGCACTCAAGTGGAAACCGGATTGAGCAACAAATGTAGGGCTAGGATCAACTGATTGAGAAATATATAATGTAAAAATCCCTCTTGTGAGGGGGACGGATGAAAAACCAGAGAAAAAGGAATACTGTAGCGAAGTGTTTTCTCTCAACTCTTGTAACCTTTCTGAAAAGAGATAATAAGAATTTCCAGCTCCATAAGGCACGTCCGAGGAGCCTCATTGTGTGTTCAAACCCACGTTTTAGTTGTTAGCAATCACGTACAACCATGCATGGCCGTTGCCCTCTTTACTAAGGCCTAGCTCTTGAGCCCATACTCTACAAATTTATTGGAGGGTTAGCTGGGCTTGGGTCCACTCTCTCAATCCTTAGAGAGCGCTCGAATCCACCCCCTACAATGATATATTCATAGAGACAAAGAAATGGAACTACTCTTAGAAATTTTTTCATTTTTAGTGAAAACAAATTATCTTTAGCAAATTTTAGAGAATAAATTATACATTATATCTCATTACGAAATAACTATATATTGTCATGAATCACTTAGGGTTGCAGCTAGTTTAAGTTTTTAACTAAAACTTAGATAAGTAGGTGTGAATGTTGTGCTTTTCTCCTCCACTTGTTTATTGATCTGACTTTTAGATTGACTAGGGCTTAAGTAAATTTTGATTTTCTCCTCATATTTGTTTATTGATCTCCAAAATTATTACAAGTCAAATCTTGGGATTATGGTGGTATTGGTATCCGAACAAAAACTAGGATCTGTCGATTTTCTATGTTCAGAAATTAGAGGTAGATAGTTGGCCTTATCCCTCACCCCTTATTAGCTGAGTTCTGACTTGAGAGTTGGTATACATTTGCAATTTTGCAACTCACAAGATCAGTGGAAGCGCACATTTCCTTCACAATTTTCATTGATGCTGCATTAATTGAACTGGAATTACCCTTCTAATTCTTCCATTTTTCATTTATTGTTTTGGTCTGGCCATAGGGTACCTGATGTCGATCAGAATGGAATTGAGTACTAAAAAGACAAACTGATAGGAGAAAAATATTTCTCCAAATTCCTTGTAATTTTCAGTGAAGGTGAATTTTATTCTCTACTTTCATCATTTATGACTAAATATTATTGCTTCCATTGCTATAAGCTTGGTATTTCATTATTTTCCGTCTCCATTATCCTCACCAAGAAGCTATTTTGCAAGGGACTATTACCAGAACCACCATCCATTGCCAGGGCACCATGCCATGACCACCTCATACAAGAGCAAGAGGTCCAAGATTGACAGTATAATCACCATCCTCTGCCTCTCTTCAAGATGACATTGACTGATACCCAAATTGGTGTGACAGTTTGTATGAAATAAATGAATATGTAGTTTTGCTTTCAGTTATTTCGTGACAAATGGATTGAATCAAGAAATTACTTTTTTAATTTTATTTTATATAATAAGAATATTTGGATTCTAATGGAATTGAAGTAGTTCTTCAAGAGAACCTCCTTGGAATTTAGAAGTAAAAACAAGAAATAGAAAATGAAGAGAGCAATTTGCTTAACATTTCTGATATGATCCTTTACAATTACCTATAGCTTCTTATAGTACAATTCCCCCTTCCCAATACACGTCCTAACTAACGACTGACTATAATGCCAACTCAGTTGCCAAGGCTAACTTCCAGTACTTATCACTTAAGCAAAGCACAGCTCATATCATCCCACAGATCCTATTGAATTCAGTTTCCAGGTCACGACACTTTTAGACCTCGGTGTACACGTTTGGAAATAATTGATGAAGCATAGAAGCCAATGGCTCCAAGTATCAAGAAGACAGCATAGAATATGCAAGCATTGTAGCCCAGGAACTCTAGCAGGTTCATTGAAATTCTAGCGCTTGCTCTAGCATAGAAATAGAGGCCATACGCAAACATAAAAATGGCAATTGATCCCCCACGAAACACAGATCTGCATTGCAGATAGACTTAGATAGATCAATGGATAGATAGATATCGGATAAGAAGAGATTAGATTTTTCATCAAGTTAGGAACAAAAGCTAGAAAAGCATGATTTGGGCTTCAATCTTCCACCTCAAATGTGAAAAAGTTGTGAAATTTATAAGAGAATTACCTCCACCACCATTGGTTATCTTGCTTGGACAGCTGATAGTGGGTACAGCCCATTCCCATTGACACAGTCATTATGATGACAACAAGGAAGGCCGTAAACATAGTACTAAATGCACCACAGACTTTCAAATTGTACAAGCTTGCATAGATATCATTCATCATGAAGAAGATCATGCAAAAAGGCAGAAGGCCCCCAAAGAACATGTGAGCAGGTGTCTTCATGTACCAAGCCTGATTACGACTCTCACTTTGAAAGTGTATGGTGGAACAAGTTATTTCAGATTCTCTTAGGGAAGACTGCCCCAATATGCCACCCAAAATAAGGATTCCGAAAGAGAGGGGTAATGAAATGATTTTCCAAAGATAATTATACCAATCGTGAGGAAGTGACACCCCTGTTGTGATCGCCTTTAACGTAATTATGGCAAGACCTGTTATGAACACTGGAACAAAGTACAGGGCCCCAGTTTGTAAAACACATTCTCTCTGCAAGAAAAATCATTCGCCACATAATTAAAAATCTGAACTGTAAAGACTTTAATACAGAAACTACTGTGATACTGTATATGTTAATTACAACTACTGTATTACCCATCTACTTCTTGTGAAACTAGAGTGGAATGAAGCAGCCTTGTACCCAGAAACCAATGATGTGAGAACATAACTCGTGATGATCCAAGTATACAAGCTCTCATGATTGCAGGGATATTGGCGACCAGTATATACAGCCAAAACGAAGAGGATGCAAAATCTGCAAATAGAATTCCTAAGTGACATGTGACAACATTTTTCAGAATAAAATCGGACCAAAAAACCCAAAATAGCTATAGACTTTCAACCAAAGAAGCTAGAATTCAGAATTGGAGGGAAAAAATTGAATTAACAAACATGTGGCAGATATGGCTTACATAATGAAGAGTTTCCAACACCCAGAATGGCTCCAAGTAGGGACGAGTACGGAGGACACCTGCACCTATAACCATGAATACGACTTGGAAGAACTAGCCCTGTTGCTTTGGTCATCATTTCAGCTTGAAAAGCATTCCTTCTGCAGAAGTTGATTTGATCATCATTAGGTGAATTGAATACAATGGCCTGCTTGAATGGAACTATAGAAACATAAGGAATGGAGAGATACCTGGTAAAATACTTTCTATGGTATGTCACAATCACAATACAAAGCAACAGAAGCCAGGCGCAAATGACTATATTTGTAGCATAAGACATGGGATCGTCTCCCCCAACTTTCTCCGACGAGTCACTGACCGAAGACAGAATACTTATTTGTTGGTCCAAATATAACTCTTTATATTCAAAATCTTCCCAGGAGACAGAATACGTGAAGTTGACATAGATTTCCTCGTCCTTAGATATATCCTCAGCAATATCATAGTCATCCCTAACATATATGTATTTGACTTTGTTTTCTAAGTAAAGGATATGAAAGTCCAGGTGATTGAAAATATAATGCATAGGATCGTAGGAGGTTGCACTCTTTTCTCCAACTTGCATTTTGAAGTGAATGTTATCAAAGTACATCCCGTACACAGTTTTATTTTCAATGGCATCTTTAACTTTCGCAACTTCTTCTCTCGTCAGAATTTTCTCACAAAGGGGTCTCTTCTTTGTTTCCGTCATGAACCTCAATTCATACCCAGTGTTCACATAGCAATCCCCTGCTATAACTTCTTCAAACGATTTCTTTCTGTTGGGTATTGGATCTATATATAGTGATGGATATGTCGGTTAGAAAAATGAAAATTTGCCCAGAAACTTGGCTCATAAAAGTCTATCAAGATAAATTTTATACTAATTTGCAACTAACCAATGAATTCGCTATGTTATCTATGCGTAGAAAGCTAGGATGCACATACACTTCATTTGAGATGCCGTATCCGTGTCATAACATGTCCTATATGCCCTATCATGTTATAATTTTTCAAAAATTGCTTGTGTCACCGTATCATATTGTACCACCCGTGTCTGTCCATGTCCGTGCATCCTAGGCTCCTAGTTAGAAAGTAGAAACTGAGATCACAAGACAATATGTGCAAAAATTGTAAAACTAAGTTCACAAACCAAGAAAGTAATTCTTACCTCCAGGAGGGCAGAATGGCAAATCAAAATACGAAAATGCCTCACTGCAATTGAATTGAAAAAAAAAATACAAATTAATATACAAACAGAGATGCATCAAATTCATAAGGAGGTCCCAAAAAAAAAAAAGCATTATTTTAAGAAAAATTTTCTCTCCTGTTAAAAGCTCACAATATTATAACCGACTTAAAGATTGACTTGAATTTTTTTTTTTTTTTTTAATTATATCAGGGATTCACAAAATGTATACACAAACTTTGAGAACAAAATCAAACACCTTTGATGCTCACTAACAATATGAATCTAATCTAACAACAAAGAAATGATTATTTTCTCAAGAAATTTAAAGATTTCTTAAACAAAATCAAAACATTGAGACCTAAAATCAAAGTGCAATTTAATTTACTTTACTTTTTTATCTCCGGCTTCAACAGATAAAACTCTTAGCAACTGATGATGCCGGAAATCTCACCAGTGAGTTGCACAATGCTTATACGCTCGGAATTACACCTGCACAACAAAAAGGAGAAGACCTAACAGAGAGCACCGGTGTGGTGCCGGCCAAATACCCTCCGAAGGTCAAGTTAGGACTTGTTTCAACTCTAGAGTGCTAGAGAGGGGTTAATTGTGCGTACCTCGATTTGTGAGGGTATTGGGGCTTTTATAGTAGTAGAGGGTTGACCTCTCTTCCTTGGAGTAGAAGTCTTTTCCATATAGGAATTCTTGTGAGCGTAGATTGCGGAACCCTTTCCTTATAGGACTCTATCACTGGGCGTGGTGTCCAAGTAAAAGGATTTTCTTGAACCGACGGCCTCATGATCCGTCGGCCTCATGATCCGTCGGCCTAGCCAGGGATGTCATTCTCTAAAGTTATCCTTCGTCACATGAATCCGTCAGCATAAGTGTATGCTGACGGGTTAAGCATGTGAGGCTGTATAACCGTCATCCTGACGTATGCTGACGGGCTAATCATGTGGGGCTGTATAACCGTCAGCCTGACGTATGCTGACGGGTTAATCATGTGGGGGCTGTATAACCGTCAGCCTGACGTACGCTGATGGGTTAAGCCTAAGGCGATGTTAAACCGTCAGCCTTAGTATCCGCTGACGGATCAGGACTACAATGCTGCTATTTTTTATTCCTTATCAGCAACCAAATTAAAAAAGCTCAAAACATAGAGAACAATAGCTAGATATTAAATAAGAAATATTATAACCAAATCAAAAGAATCAGGGAAAAAAAAATTCACATAGAAGAAGATTTGAAAACGTTGAAAGAGATGAGATTTTCAAAGAAAAAAAATGGAGAAACTAATTTACCATGGATCATCTCCTTCATTAGGATAAGCTTTGCCAACGAAGAGAGGAATGTAATCGCCTTCCTTGTACTCCCCATCTCGCTTTACCTCCATGAAAGGCGCATATCTCATAGTCTGAATCGCAAATACCAAAGCTGGAAGAGCAACCAGTATCAGAACCAAGAAACTCGTTCGTACTCTACGAGCCATGGATTCTCTGTGAGATTGAGATTTTGAAGAGCTTGAAATTTAGGAGGGAAAAGCTGTTAGTGTTGCTTGCTTATATACTGTTCGTTGATCTTTTTGATGGAGTTGATCAGAAATTTTGGACGGTAAAAGATTGACTTGGATTCTGTTGGACTGGCGGGTAGTTATTTATTTTTGCGGGCAGTGATGGAGTCACATGTTGGTGAAATAACTATCTCACGGTAATACTTCTTGAAACTTCTGGTTCTGGGAGGTTAGGAGTGAATTGACTAAATTGCCCTTGATGGGAATTGGGAATTTAAATTGGGTTTGCGATTTGAGACAACAATTTGCTTTAATTTGTGGGAAAGACCTTTTATTAGATTTCACTTTCATGGCTTCTCGAATGGTGGCGGAGAAGATGGGACACGTGGCGAGGCGGCAAGTCCTGAACTTAACGGACGCCGCGGCCGCCAGAATACGCCACCTGCTCCAGCAGCGCCAGCGACCCTTTCTCAAATTGGGCGTTAAAGCACGCGGCTGTAACGGCTTATCCTACACCCTCAACTACTCAGGTGGCTCTTTGATCTTAGATTTCAATCTCATATGCCTTTTTTGCCCTTTCAATTTTGCGATACTTTTACATGATATATAATTTTAGATTTGAATTTGTATGTTAGATAAAAAAATAATAATAATAATGAAAATTTTAAGGGTTGGATATGTTGGAAATCGCTAGTATAAATTGGGTTAGATTTAATTGTTTTTTACTAGACCTAGACCATGCTTAGTAAAATTGACATTTGCAGTGCCACAATTCAACAAGATTGGTAAATGGCAATCCCCCAGGCACATGAAAAAAATAAGCATGTAGTGTGAGTGAGGTCATGTATTCAGGTTCCAATAATGTTGAGTTCTTCCACCAAAATTAAAAAAGATTGCAAAACCATTACTAAGGATCACTTAGAGGTTTTGCAATACTTGAACAATCTTTGATCTCATGTGGCTTCTCTTATGGGCTTTAATAGGCAGAATTGCTAGGTTTCTAAGAGATTAAATAGATGATAAATCACAAACTCTTATATCATTTTTCACTGGGTGTTTACCATTTTTCTCAGGAAAAATACACAAAACCTCCTGCAGTTTGCTTTTTGTTCTAAAAACACAGAATACACTTGGTGTTTTGAGTGTAACACTTAACCCACCTGTGGTATTGTTTTATGTGTAAAACCATTAATTGTTTAGCACAAAACCCCCCATGTGGTATTGTTTAATATGAAAATGCAACTCTAAATATAAACTCATGTCATCACTTTAGCAACTCGCCCATTTTTTTTTTCCTTTTTTTCTTCTAAAACTCACTGCCTCTTTGAGTAGCCATATGAGTTATCATGTGCCATATTGGCTTAGTTAGGAGGCAAAGATTAATGGTCTTCTTAAGTCTTTTGAGGGGACTTTTGCTTCTTTGTCGATTGTCCTCCAAGCAGTCTTAGGACATAATCTACTACAGCATATATTTTTCCTAAGAACAGAAAAGTTGCCTCTTGAATAACTGGAGCTGCATAGTGGACTAATGCAGCTCTTCAGTTTAGACAGAGGCAAAAGTAAGATGGTGTATGGTCTATGGTGCATAGTTTCATCATTGCGAACCAGATTGAGGATGAGGATCTGTTATCTTCATTGTTCCTTTCCTATATGCCTTCTCATAGCTCTGCTTATTTTTTTCTTCGTTTTTTTATTTCTTTTCTTCATATGAGAACCCACAGAGAGCCACAAAGACAGAGGAAGAAATCATATAAATTATTTGAATCCATATTTAAGGTCAAACTTGTTTCTCAATCTTTATCATCAATGGATGCAAATCTGAAATCAAAATGTGAAAAGTATGTTAAGAGTCATCAGCAAATTATGTAAGCAATTATGCATGTTGATGAGCTAAATAACGTCATGAAAAATTGTGGCCAGATGCACATTTATTTTCTTCTACTAACCATGCCTTTTTAATTTTTGTGCTAGAAGGTGTTACATATGATTCGTTGAACTGATCATCCATGTTTTTTTCCTTTGAAAGTATTTTGTTGAACTGATTCTTAATTTTATACTGTGTACAATATGATAGATGAGAAAGGGAAGTTTGACGAATTGGTTGAGGACAAGGGTGTAAAGATATTAATAGATCCAAAGGCCCTCATGCATGTAATTGGTACCAAGATGGATTTTGTGGACGACAAACTCAGGTACCCTTTTTTTTTCCTTGTTTTTTGTTTTTTTTTTTCCCCCCTGTTTTTTTTTTTCTTTTTTTTTTCCCCCCGTTTTTTTTTTTTCTTGGGGGGGGGGGGGGGGGGGTGTTTAAAACATTGTAGACATTAATTATTTAATAGGATTACATGGGTGTATACTAATTTGGCTCCTATCTTCTTTTGTTGGAGTGTTTTTGGATCTGAATCACGATTCCACAAAATCAAAATAAGCTTTTCTTAGCTACTCACTAGATTGTGCCTGCATTGACTGAGCTTCTGCTGTTCTGGAACTGGAATTACTCTTCAAATTCTTCTAGTTTTTCATATATTGTTTTGGTCTGGCCATAGGGTACCTGATGTCAGAATGGAATTGAGTACTAACACAGGAAAACTGATTGGAGGAAAATATGCCTCCAAATTCCTTGTAATTTCCAGGGAAGGTGAACTCTCTAATTTGAGAGGAGCTGAATGGTTAAAAAACCATTATATAATCATTTAGGATTAAATATTTCTGCCATTGCCATTTCTATAAGCTTAGCATTTTCATTATTTTCTTTCTTCGTTACCCCACTCCAAGAAGCTATTTTGTAAGGGACTCTTACCAGAACCACCATCCATTGCCAGTGCACCACCACTAACTATGACAGCATGCCATGACCACCTCATACATGACCAAGAGATCCAAGATTGATTCTATGATCACCATATTCCGCATCTCTTCAAGATGACATTGACTGATACCTGAACTGTCATGAATATGATAACCAACCTTATCTTCTGACTTTTAGCACCCATACTACTTTTCTGCCACAAATGCTGATGATGCAACACTACAACCATCTATCATCCCCACCAACCATTCTGATGTTAAATATCTTTTTTTGATGGTTGATACCCCCCAGGCCCCTTTTTTACCCTCTTTAATTGGCTATGTATGCTTTGATGCATTACTTAATATTGTCAGCAAATCATAGAGATGTGTCTTGTGGGATACATATCTTGTCATTTATCCTTTTGATTTGAATACCAGTTACACATGCAAGCCAGAGGTAGTGGTCACTGGATTTCTCTACAATTTAGGACCTTGGTAGTTCAATCTGCCTTAGAAAGAGCCCATGGATGTGACCTTAATAAATATCTCCATTTCTCAACTGTTTGAAATCCTTTATCAGTTATGCTACAAGTACTAACAAGAATGACAATTCCATTGTGCTTAATTTTGTCAGCTTTACTTGCTTTTGTCCTATTGCTGTTGCATCTCTGAGTTTGCACATAATTGTATTGTATATCCTTTTTTGGTCAGATCTGAGTTCGTATTTATCAATCCAAACTCTAAAGGGCAGTGTGGTTGTGGGGAATCCTTCATGACAACAAACAGTACAGGAGCTGCTAAGTAGGGTCATGGTTAAACTTGTGATCAAAACTGTAAGGAACCCTTTGTTTTATTATTCATCAGCCAAGCTTAGTATCAATGGTTGTCTGCTAAATTTTTACCTGAAGAACGATGAAGAATGAAAGCTTCGGCGTCTCCAGTTGCCTCTCTTAGCAGTAGCGGCCATGCTAACATGGCTCTAGTGTATACACTCTTCTCTGGAACTGATGCTCATTGGGCTTACAAAAACGTTAATCTTGCCATGTTCTTTTTTGATGTAATTGTTACGTTGGTAAGGACCAGAATATCTTAAGCAGCTTACGTGTAAAAACTGTTGAAAATGAATCTTAAGACAACTTATAGTGTTACAACTCCTACATTCTTGATGAGTTAGATACGTGTCTTTAACCTATGAAAGAAACATTGCCAGGTTAAGATGTAAGTTTCAGGACATTTTGGGAACAATTTTGTCAAATTGTAATTTTGTGACTTTTCTAATAATCAAAGAAGTTTATGCTAGGTATTTTTCAATTGTGAGGTCATGATAGAATGGCTAATCATTGGAGTTGCAGTAAATAGAGAGAGGCTAAACTTAAACTTACTTTTTAGTGGAATGAATAACCCGAACTTATTGAAGTATAATAAAATATTATTCCAAGCTAGAATATGGATGATTTTAATTGTAGATTATGGCGGCCCAGATGTGAAGGTGGTAGAGAGTGTGAATTTTTGTTGTCACCCTTATCTTTATTGAATTTCATAATAATGTTGCTCTTAAGAATTCTAGTCCCCCAAGTTGGTCATTCTGTTTGGACAGGTTAGATGAAGTCTCAACTCTAAATCAGTAGCATTTTAGAGTTGGAGAAAGAAATTGTCACATCGAGTTGTCCTAAAAGCTTCAACTACCCCATCGGCATTATAGCTCAAAGGAACCTATTATGAAATTTCTAAAATTGTAGATGATGTGGTAAAACTCAATCCACTCATTCAAAGAAATTTAAAAATTCATAAAGTAATGATAGGTTCAAAATAGAAATTTACAACAATTTCACCTCCTAATTTGTCTACCACCTCACACGAGTCCTATACAAAATTTATAATTATTGATTATGATAGCCCATATGTGGGGGTGCTACACAAATTAATCCTCACTATTGAACTTCATAATAAAGTCACTCTAAGAACTCTAATCCCTCCAGCTGATGATTCTATCTATACAGGGTTAGATGTAGTCTCAAACTCTCAATCTGTATCATTAGGGTATGAGAAAAAAGAAGCGTCGTTACATTGTGTTGTCTTAAAACCTTCAGCAACAGTTCCATTATCACTCAAAGGAACTTTCAATGGACAATAGATCATTCTCGGCTTGAATTTGAAAGTCTTGAACTTACCATAATTGATGCTTATCTGAACCGAGAGCCTTATATCAATACCAAAAACCCCAGCACTCTTCTCCTCATCCATCTTCGAAAGGTCGAGAACCTGAAGCGACATATCTTTCTGCCCTTCAAAAACTGGCCTTAGAATGCTCGTGTTCTTGTGCCCCTGGTAAAATGGAGTCAAACCCACATTAGAGAACAACTTGTTTTGGTAGTAAGCAATGGCTTCAATGCTGTTGTAGTTTACACCGACCCTTTTGTTAGAGTTTCTGAGGGTGATGTTGGCAGAGAGGTTATAGTAAAGCGTGTTGTTGGTGGTGTTGAAATTGAACTGCGTGAGTGTGGCATCTGTGACATGGAATTTCACCTCTTTGGGACGGAAAATAAGCCAGAAAATGAAGACTGCAAAGAAGCATAATAAAAAGGCAATGTAGACGAGTTTGAAAAGCCAGCAAGCGCCACACTTAGCCATGGCTTGGAAAATCAAGAGCTGAAAAAGGATGAGAGTTTCTTTGTTTTGTTGAAAATCTTAGAAAGTAGTAGTGAAAAAATTCAAAAATTGAGTCTCTGTATATTCTGGACAAAGGAAGTGAATCTCTTATATAGGAGAATCAAAATCCAAAGGCGTGTGAGTGAAGCAGCCAAATGATTTCGATGACACGGTAGTTGCGCCGTGTGATAGACTGAGAATATTTCCTACTTCCTTGTAACTTCTAGGCTTCTAGCTAGTTCGATGCGTGATTATTTGTTTTAGTAGGAAACTTCCAAAGCTGTTGGTTGCCTTTTTGGTGCGGTTTCTAGGCGGCTACGTTAGATTGGTCAGCCGTGTCTGATGTCTCCATAGAAAATTTGAGCTTTGAGGGAACTATTGTCCGTTGAAATCGAGTGCCTGGTGTGACCGTACTACGTACGTACTTACTCAACATTCTCAACCCATGTGGGAGTTGGGACCGCCATTGACTCCGTTATAAGTCGTAGTCAAAAACTGTTTTTTAAGTACTCTGCTTCCTCTTTTCACATGTATTGAAAAGATTGGGTTAACTTATCAAAAAAAAAAAAAAAAAGATTGGGTTAAAGATGATTATGAAGCAATAGTGGTTGCTAGGTGTTGAGAATGATGAAAGTATTGCGAGAAATGATTGTGAGAAGGAGGATCTGATAATTTGAAAGAAGTAGATCTTCATTTCATGATTCAGTGTGTTTTTCTTGATGAGTTTCAATGGACTCTACCATAAATTTAATGAATGGATTTTACCATAAATATGAGAAGATGAAGTACTATTTACCGTGCTCCGGGCATATCTAAGAATTACTCATGTGAGAGGTGGCATAAAACAAATGAACAATAACATTAGAATTAAGCCTAAACCCTAAAATGCAAATTGCACACTCTAAATTTGACTTGGATTCTAACTTTATTTTTGTTCAATTGAGTCGCATTTAAGTTTCAAATTTAATCACTTCAGTCATTTTTGTCAAATTCCTTTAAAAAAAAATGTCATTAAATATGCAATTAACTAATAATAAAAAAATTAAAGAAATTCTCGCATAAAAAAATCTATAAATTTTTTTATATTAATTTTGTAGATTTTTATCACGTGAGGAAAATTTTTTTTTAATTACAAATTTTTAACAAAATTGGACAGAATATCTAAATTGAATAAATTTGAAACTTAGAAGACTCAATTAAACGAAAGTAAAAATAAAGAACTTAAATGAATTTTAGTCAAATTTAGATGGTACAATTTTCATTTTAGCCTAGAATTAATTGAAATGATTAAACTTGTTGTACACACACTCAAAAGCATAGAATTCGTGACTTGTTTTTGAGTGTCATAAAGACTTGTTTTTGAGTGTCGTACAACTATGTAAAATAATTTGTTTGTAATAACTAATAAATACTACTCTAATTGTAAAGCCTATGCCTCATTAAATTTTTTATTGAACTAATAAACAACAAGCAGTATTTCTTTTACGAACAAAATAAAAAGTAATTGCATTGTTTGAGTTTTTATAAGGTGAAAAGGAAAACAATATTGTTCACTTTTAGAGGAAATGAAAACCGCCTTTATCTTGACTGGTAGCGTTATTAATGAAATAAATTTAAAACTGAAAACTGGAAACTGAAAATACTATAGCAAAATAATTTTTAAATGTGTAAATAGTACTATGGGACCTATTTTTAATATTTTTTAGTGCGTGAACAGTGATAAACAGTGTGTGAACAGTGATTTTTGTTCCCAACACAGTGAACTCATGTGATGTTACTGTTCACATGCAGGGGGAAAAATAAAAATTGAAAACGCAAGTTTTATAAACGCAGACGCTGAAACCAAACGGCACCCTAATTGCAACTTTTTTTAGTTTTTTTGCATTCAATAAGCGGAGGACTTGCTAACTCGATCTTGATACGAGAATTGCATTTCCCTTCCCTCCATGAAAGCATAAGAATTGAAGCATACACGATTATTTGGGCTGGGATCAGGCTAGGCCTTAAATATAAAAATTCAAACTAAGCTCGAAGGTCAACCTAATTTTTTTGGGGGAGCCCAGCATAAGAGGTAGATCTCAAGCCCAATTCAGCCTTATTAAACTTCCATTTTTGTTTTTTAACTTCGTTTTTACGTTAGGCCCAATAAAACTTTTTTATTGTTCTCGCTAGGGAAAACATGATCTCAGGCCAGTGTTGCAGATTCCAAAGCATTTCATTTAGATTTAACCTCAAAAACTAAAGAACCTAAAAAATAATAAATTTAAAGGAATATTGTTATTTAAAATTTTAACTAATATAGCTAAATATAAATTGTTAAATCCAAGAAATCAAATCTTTTCTTGAAAGAAGATCATGTTTTGCATAGATAGGAAGTCTAAGACAAGTTCTATAGTTTGAGAGAGAGAGAGAGAGAGAGAGAGAGAGAGAGAGAGAGAGAGAGATGACATAAGAACAATGCCATTTAAGTTGCATCCACAATTAATGCAAGAATATCCACATTTTAACACATAAAAGTTGATATAAAAAATTTGTGAAATAGTAAATGCGTGAGGATCAATTGTGAAAAAATAAACATTCTTGCACCAAGTATATTAAAACCGTTTGCTAGATTCTCTTATCCTATGTTTGGCTTGAGAGAGATGGAGGGAGAGAAGAGAGGAGGTAAATAGACCCTGAAAACTCAAAGGTGTTAGAATTATATATGATTAAATTCACAAATTTTTAGATGTTTAAACTTTTGGAACAATCAACTTGGTTGAGATGGAAGATGATGCCAATTAGGCCAACGAGTAAAAGGATTATGGTGACGATGCAGTTGAACCTGAGGAAGCAGCAGTCATAGCTGCAGCCACACCAGTTAGCCACGACTGACAAATCAAGAGCTAGCGAAAACTAGTATTGACTATTGAGAATGGCACAACTAGACGCTGTTGCTTGGAGCAATTAATCCGTAGGAAGGAAACTTAATCCCACGCGTGTATAGAGGAAATGACAATCGGGACGTTTTCTTATGACTTCCAAAGTCCAAAGCCATCGACTTTTGGAAGGTTCCGTAGCTAAGCTATTTCAAATTGACAAAGGTAGAGTATAGAGCTAGGACTCTTTCAACCTGAAAACGAAGTAGCATGAAGGAGATGAAGGGAGAGGAGACAAAATTAATAGAGGGGAATATGATTGGAAAATTTGGAATACATTAAAACTTAGTAGATTTTAGTCATCTTCAATTCTCCTATTCTCTCGTCTTCCTCCATCCAAACATAAGGTCAATGAAATTGAATTCTCTTTTTATTAACGCTCTGTTTGTTTTGACGTAAAATATTTATAGAAAAATATTTTCTCATTTTATCGTGTTTGTTTTGCAGTAAAATATTTAGTGAAAAGTAAAATATTTTCAACCAACTAAACCAATCTAAGCAAATTTGTGTAAAATATTTTACGCTTAAAATTTTGATAAAATATTTTACAATTTCTCTCTAGCTGTCACCCAACAACTCTCAGGCTATCTATTCATTCCCTTTCACGCTATCTCTTCCCTCCCTCTCAATTTTCTCTCCTTCTCAACCTGAACCTTCTCTCCCAAAACCTGGTGGCGCCACCCACTGACCGGCGCAACCCAACAGCAGCGCCACCCACCGACCGGAGCCACTCACAGACCGGAGCTGCCCACCAGCGGCGCCACCCACCTTTGGCGCCACCACCGACCGACTCCCATTCCTCCCTCCTCTCGTCTCTCTCACGAAGTCCATCGGGTTGTTGGTGGCTGTTCCGATCTTGCTCTGATCTTGCTGGTGGCTGTTTTGATCTTGCTGCCGCTAGATTTGCTGGGTTGTTGGATTTTCATATTAGATTCTTTGTTTGTGGATAATCTTTTCAGGTTTTTGATCTGGTTTTATGGGTGATTTAGCTTTTCTGATATGGATTTATGGGTTGTTAATGGTTGTTTTTTGGGTGGTTGGTGATGATTTGGTGGTTGATGGTTGTTTTTTTTGGTAGTTGGTGGCAGTTTTTTGAAGCTTTGGTGGTGGCTGATGGTGGTTTTGATGGCTGTGTTTTGAATGGTTGGTGGTGATTCTGATGGCTCTTGGGTGTTTGGGTAGATGGTGGTGGCTGATGGAAGGGGATTACAGTGGGTATATTTTTGCAATGGTTGGTGGTGGCTGGGTATGTGGTGGCTGGTGGTGGCCGATTTATATTTGCAATATTTAGGTCACAACACTTGCCAAACACTTGCAAATGATTTACAGTAAATTATTTTACAAGTAAAATATTTACATGTAAAATATTTTTCATTGAAACAAACAGAGCGTAATTTAAGAGATGTTATTTATCGATTTTGGATAATCAAGGATATATAATTGAGTTTCTATGAAGGCATGGCCAAGTGAAAGAATTAATCAAGCTTTTACCTACCCTCAGTCAACAATGTTTATTCCCACACTAAAAATCGATTCACTATATTCAATTATATTAGTACAATCAATATGACTTAATTGGTGCTTAAAGTATACCACATAATCAACTGTACTATTACCCATTACTTATTTATATATTCACCAGATTAGTCTCAATTTTCAACTAATCAGCATTAGGGTCTGAGAAAAAATAAGCATTATTGCACCAAGTAGTCTTGAAACCATTTGCTGGATTCCCATTAGAGCTCAAAGGAACCTGCAAGGGGCAATCGATCTTGGGTGGCTTGTAACGGAGAGTCTTGAACTTACCATACCTCACCCTTATCTTAAAAGAGAGCTTTACATCAATACTATAAACCCTAGAACTTTTCTCAGCGTTGAAATTGGAAACATCACGAGGCTTAAGCCATAGAACTTGTTGCCCCTCGAAAACAGGCCTCAAAATAGTTGTATTCTTGTGCCCTTGATAAAATGGGGTCAAGCTCACCGTGGCAAACCATTTCTTTTCATAGAATGCAATGGCTTCGACGCGGCGGTAATAGATGCCGACCATTTTGTTTGAGTTTCTAAGGGTGATATTGAGTGCTAGGTTGTAGTTGAGAGTGTTGTTGTTAGTGTTGAAATCAAATTGTGTGAGTGAGGCATCTGTGACTTTGAACTCAACCTCCTTGGGAAGGAAGATGAGCCAGAAGATAAAGCTACCGAGGACAAAGAATAGGATGCCAAAGTAGAAGATCTCCAGAAGCAGCACATTGTTCTGCCACACATGCAAGCCATGACTTACAAATGATTAAGAGTGAAAATTAAAGCCTTAATGGTACCAAGAGTAGCAATATTGTACCTTGTCAACTAGGTTTAAATAATAAAAACCAACGCTGTTGCTTTGGTGTTATTTCTAGGAAACTTGAATGCTACTTGTCTTCAAAGCCATTGACAATAGGGATATTTCCTTATTCATTTTTTAAAAAACCATTGGCTTCCCGAAGATTTCGTTGCTACATATTATAGGTCGGAGTAGGACCCATTCCACCAAAGGGGAATCAAGAACCATGAAGGATCAAGAAACGTATTCACACCAGAGGTTTACTTCTAATGTCTACATACTTGGTAATTGGTATATACGGTATACCATGCCTATAATGTTGACCATATCATGCATTTATAATTTTATTCAACACTACGTTGTTACATAATAAATAAAAGTAAATATTATCCATTAAGACCATTTTCATACAAGTGTATTTTTACATAAGGGCGTTTGTATAAGGCTAGAAGCTGTTGAAAAATGGTATTTAATTTGAGTTTAAAATGAATGTTTGTAAAAAAAACTACGAAGAGCTGTTGTTGCAAAACAGAGTTTTGGATTTTAAAAACGTTTTTTTAAGTACTCAAAATGCCTAACCAAACAAACCCATAAACACTAGCCAAGAGCAACATTGTCAGCTAATTATAACCAAAGAAGATTATTACAAACGTGTAAAAACTTTAGTAATAAATAATAGGCCCGGTTAATATATTATGCTCTTAGAGCATATATTAATCATCCATTTTAAGAAAAATTTTACAAAAAATTAACAAAGCTATTAAAAAAAAATTAATCACTCTTAAATTTTCTTATAAAAAGTTTTTTAAAATAATTTATTAATATATACCTAGATTACTAAAAACCGCTAAATAATAACCGGTCTTTTTCACAATTAGCTATTAATTAATTTGTAATCTCAAAGTCAAAGGTCAGCTGATCCTATGTCATGCACTATAATGTCGTGCAATAATGATCAAGTTGCTTCACATTATGGGCAAATCGAATCTTTGAGCCATTCCATCACTTGGGATAGAGCCTGCCGCGAGTTCCGCATATGCGGTTTGAATTTTTATTTTTATTTTTCCCTAATAATACTTTATATTATTTTTTTATAAGAATAATACTTTCTATTAAAAGAACAAAAAGTCTAGGAACAAAGCTCTTATCTCTCTATTGAGTCCCAAGACAAAAATTAGTCATTAATTCCTACGTGATCACTACTAAGAAATAAAGGGGGGGAAATTGCCCATGCCTTTAATGTTGACCATGTCATTATATAATTTATTTAAGAATTGAGAGAATAAAAATAAAATGATTTCCAGGCCAATTCAATACAAGAATATTTTTACATAACAGGGAAAGTTAGAAGGCATTGAACATCGAGAGAAACCAATATTCTTTTTCTTTGTATCTAAAAGATAGATACAGATATTATTTTTCGTCCTAAAATTTTAGTTTTCTAACTTTTCATCCCTAAACTCATTTCATCCTTAAATTATATATATAAATAAAATAAAGGTTACATTTAAAATTTTAAAAAAGTTACATTTTTTTTTCATCCAAACTTTACATTTTTTTTCATCCAACTCAAGCATCGTATTGAGAAATTCTTAACCTTCATCACATAACAACATATCAACGTAACTCCAATAATTGTGTTTTTCATCCAACTCAACACATCGTATTGAGAAATTCTTAACCATCATCACATAACAACAATTCAACGTAACTCCAATAATTGTGTTGGGTGTAAAACTCAAACATTTCATTTTCAATAAATAATTACAATTCATATAAGGACAACTATTAGTTTACATTAATTGTACAAATGTAAAATGTACATTGTAGGCAAAATATATGGCAAATGTTAGCCATTTTTTCCCTAAGTGGCAA
The DNA here is from genome assembly GCA_019022515.1 of Quercus aquifolioides. Classification (NCBI taxonomy): domain Eukaryota; kingdom Viridiplantae; phylum Streptophyta; class Magnoliopsida; order Fagales; family Fagaceae; genus Quercus; species Quercus aquifolioides. Next base: position 45,260,126 of record CM032325.1, read on the forward strand.
ATGTTTTACGTACCTACAATATACATTTTACCTGGTATTATTCATGTAAACTAATAATTTTCCATCACATAATATATTTAAATTACATTTCAAAAATTATAATTCATTAAAACTGATTCTCAAAATACCAAAATAATCAAACTAAAAAGACAAAAATAAAATAATAACATAAATTCATATATATGTCAGATTCAATCAAATGTGTTAAAAAAATTGTATCAAAGTCAGACCTAACCCAACTTAAGGCACAAAATAAATTTCAAACCCAACCTAACATATATATGTCAGATTGAGTCAAATGTGTTAAAAAATGTATAAAACCTAACCCAACTCAAGGCAACCCTGCCTTGGGTTGGTGTGTTACAATGCACAGCTGGTTTCATGCTCTCTCTTTTGAAGCCAAGCCTAATAGACAATAATGTTACTTGGTTATGTGAGTAAATTAAAAACTACCAACATCAGGTTTAGGAGCGGGCGGGTGAAAACTACTCGGTTGTTAGTTTTTACTAATCAAGGCCGCATACATGTACCAATGCCCAAGCGAGTCTATGTTTGTAGATTAGTACCAGCTCAAGAGACGCGGGAGACTCGATCGGGACAGAAAACTCAAACAAGAGCAGGGGTGCACAATGGAATAAGAACACTAAGAGCAACATTATCTCCTAATTATAACGAAAGAATATAAACGTGTAGCTTCAGCACTAAACATAACTAGCTTTTACACACTTAGGTATTGATTAATTTTTAATCACAATGAAAGGTCAGCTGATACAATGTCATGCACCAAACCGTTGTGCAATAATGATCGAGTTGCTTCACAGTGGGAAAATCGAATTTCTTCTCATCACCCTCATCGATCTCTTTAGCCTTTCCTGCATTGTGATCTGGCCTTTGCTTGCTTCATTCCTCAGTCTGACCTTCCACTTTTCCTCCTTTCACTGCATATAGGTAATTCTTTAAGCAGATGAATATAACATGTATCGGTGCAGAAGAAGAGACTCATCCTAAAATGATGCAACTCAAACACAAAATATGAATGCAATTACCATCTCTTCATTCACAATGGGCAACTTAAGTTCCTTCTCAACATCCTCAGTTTCTCCTTAGCCTTTTGAGCCTTGGTATGAACTTTTGTTTTCATTTCCTCAAGGTACTGCCAGAAAGAAGAATTAAAGAAAGAATATAAGATTAAAATACATTAAAGAAAACCCAAATCCAATTAACTCAAGGGTTCTACATAATGATTTTGACAAAAGAGATTAAAATAATATGACTAGAAGAGTAGTTTGAAAGAAATTTTCATCACATCCACAACTCCACATGGAATGGCCCTATTATATATATAGGTTCCACTGCATCTGAAAAATATGGCAAATTAGAAGTACATAGCCATCAATTAAGTGATCAAACATGCAATTCTTTTGTGACAGAAGACAATAGGGCTATCTAACACTGGTGGGTTGAGTTCCGAACCAAATGTGCAGTCCATGCGTTGATGTAAAAACATATGATTAATTATGCATTAATAAGAAACAAAATCCTTGAATAATTACCTGTTGCTTTCTTTTCCTCTCAACTTCTACCTGTTTAAGTTGAAGAGAAACAAAAGCGAGACTTGTGAGTAAATACCTGGGACATCTAAATAAATGGCAACCTCTCAACCAATTAATGCTCCAAATGTTTATTACCAAAGCTTGCTTAAGGTGGGTGTTCTCTTCTCTCAATTGGTTCAGCTCTGCTTCTAGTTCAACTGTGTATGCCTGTAAAAGTAAGTACAATTAGATTTTACATAGCTTACGGTATTTTAACCGTATTAGCATCGTGGCACCTTGTGAATATCATTTAGGCTCAATTATCTTCAGGAAATTACAAATAAGTGTTTTCCTTAAATCTGTTGTAGGTTCGTATTTTGCAAAAATAATTTGTGTGTGTGTGGAAAGAGAGGAAAAGGAGGGAGAGGGGGGGGGGAATCTACAGCACAAGCTGCATTTTTTTATTCCTCACTACGCTTCCATGCTATTTGATAGAACCAACGAACCTTCTTGCCCAGACGAACCCATCAAACACCTTAGTCTATCTTGCCACATCATGGACAAAGGAACGCAACCATTAAATGGAGTATTCAGTACCTCGAACAATTACAAAACCAGTTGTAAGACTATTAGAAGCCCATCAAAACCTACGTTACTGAACCCAAAGGCGTTACAAAAATGGCACTTAAGCCACAATAAAAGCCACAACGGCTAGAAGCAATGGAACCATATATAAACGTTCCTCAAAACCAAATAAGGTACACATTCTGATATATGAATACGTCATAGCTCTGATGTCCTAAGCTCTCATATTTTCTTAAAGTTTTTATACGCTAACTTTATCATCGGAGATTCTGTAACAGGCACCACACCGGTAACCACCTAAGGAGAGTTCTTTATGACAATTGCTGGCACAGGGACGAGGTTGCTAACTCATCTGGACAAACCTACTCGACTGACGATTACCACATCATCACTATTCAATTACCTTTTTTGTGTTCTGCACTTAATATCATCTCCTCTATAACTCTCTTCTAATACCATCTCTACATCCACTAGCATTCTTTATGCATCAACTATCATGCTAGGTGAATTGTCCATCAAGTCGGAAAAATATTCCACCATGACATGTAGCCAAGCTAGTTATATTATTATGGTTAAAAATTACTTAAGTACCTTATTGTATCACGCACAATCAAGCCCTTCTGTTTCTGTCTTCGTTTGTGGAAGCAAATCATTACACCTCTAACCGAAGCTTTTCCACATTAAATCAAACCGAGGTGTTGTTTCATTGCTTGGTGCAGTAATTAAATAGCACTTAGCTAAACTGCCACATTGATTGAATTTTTTATCAAGCATCTTAAAGAATCTAATGTTGCTCCATCAATGCTTGCAAGACCTTAATACTACCAGCCTAACTCACTCAATCATGAAGTCACTGGCAATTGTTCTAGATGCATTTTCCATCAACATGTGTACAAGGGAACCACTAGGATCTGAACTCTCTACTTTCATGTTAAAACTCACAATATTAGACAACTCCTAGATAGTTTGAAGCCCTTCACACAAAGGTAGACCTCCTATGCATCTGTCCCAAATATGGAATAAGATCGTCTTCATTTCAAGTGAAGAAAGGTTACGATTTTATTTCTTATATATAAGAGTACAATTTTAAATGACATATTATAAACATAGGTTTAGATTCGTAAATATTAAACAAAACCATGAATTGAATCATTTGAAATAGAAATGTTCCTTTCCCCCAAAACATGCTATGCTTCTAATTATTAAAGAGGAAAAACAAGACCCACAGAGACAATAAAGAGAGGGAATTGACATGCCCTACCAGCTAGTATTTTTCATAAATGGTAAATATTCTCTCAAAATCTTCTTCTTTTTTAACACAATCGTACTCACAATTTCCACAATTGCATTCAATGATCGATGTACACAAATTAAAATGTAAAAAAGTAATGTCCACATTTAAAACCAAACCTAAACATATTATGCTTTCTAATTATTAACGAGGAAAAACCTAGACCCACAGAGACAATAAAGAGAGGGAATTGACATGCTACCCAGCTAGTATTTTTTTCCAAAAAGGGTAAATTCTCTCTCCCCTTTTTTACACTTGTATACACAATATTCACAATTACATAGCACACATTAAAATGTAAAAAGGTAATATCTACCTTTAAAAATAGTAGAAAGTGAATGTGTATGAAAAATGTGAAATAAATTATGTTAGAGAATCATCATACATCATGTCTTTAAAACATCAACATTACCTCTTCTTTAAGTTCCATTGTGAGTAATCAATCACAATACATATGACTAGAAACAAACAGATGTTCCAGGTTCAGTAATGCTATATTCATTGATGAATAAGGTCTAAAAAATTCCTCCAGTTAAATGAGATTCACTTACACTCCCACTAGGATTTATTGTTTGAAAACCAAATCCTTAAAAAATTAGCATGGCTATCAAATTCTATCTATTTGTGAGAGAGAATGTATTGTTACCTGTTTCCTGGCTCTAGACCTTGCTGCAGACTCTCTATTCTTGATCATCCTTCTCTGTCTCCTCTCCACCACTTTTTCCACCGGACCATCTATGATCCTCTTCCTTCCCCTCATCCCACCCATCTCCAACCCAAATTGACTTGTGTTATCAACCTGAGCAGTGCACATCCCATCAGAAGAAACTGGACTCACCGGTCCCATTGCCGGTGCCGCCCCATATGCACCACCACCACCATTCACTACCCTCCCACCAAAACAAACAGTTAGCGGTGGCGGTGGTGGGTACCCACCACCACCACCCCTACCACTTCTCTTGCCATTTCCAGCATACCCTGATGACTCTCCAATACCACCACCACCACCTTGTGACATTGCTTGGTATGTACTAACACTAACACTAGCACCAACGCCACCGCCGCCACCACTAACAACACTACCTCCAGCTCCACCACAAAGTCCTAATAAAGGCCTATTGACAAAACTGTGATTGTTATTCTGGTACACCCCGTACTGCTGTTGTGGCTGAGGTTGTAGTTGCACTATCGCTGGTAATGTACATGATTCCCTTACTACCCCTGCCTTTATCAAAAAATCCTCCAAGGTCATTTCGCTAAAAGTCGGCTGGCGAGGGGCAGACTCGGGATTTTGAACATTATCACCATCATTACTATTACCACTGATGTTACTATTACTATTCTGATGTTGTCCTTCCTGCCCTTTGTTGCGTATTTCAGACCAAACCTCTTCCACTGTTTTCCTACACAACGGTGCTGGAAGTGTAAGCGAACCTTGCCTTGGCAAGCTTGGCTGCTTTGCTATCATTTCCTTCTGATCACTATGCGTTTCGCTTAGAGACAAAAAGGCATTGCTGCTCATATTGTTGTTGTTGTTGTTGGCGAAACTGGTGGTGGTGGTGTTGGTGGTGGTGGTGGTGATGACTTGGTTCTCTTCGGCGGTCCAGATACTATTGAGAAACTCGTCCATATTCATGGACCCAAAGTTCTTGCCGCTCTCACAGAGAGTGTGTTGGAACTCATCAAGGGTGAGAGAGTAAATGGAGGATTGTCTTCCAAGCGAAGAGAAAGGGTTGTTTTTGTTGTTGTTGTTGTTGTTGTTGTTGGGCTGTTGATCGTGTTGCAATGGCGAATCTACATCTACCTCGCCTTGGGAGATCATATCGGACTCAGTGACTACCATGTTTGTCATGAAGAATATGAAAATTGATGAAGATCGAAAATAAAGTACCTGCTTTAATCGGAGAGCAGTACATCGATTAGAATTAGCTTGAAACTTTTTAAGGAAGGTGTTTATAAGATTCAGAGTTTATGCTCTAGTCAGTGTTGCAAAGAAAGAGAGACTATTTTTGCATTGTTCGAGATGTGAGTGACGTAACCTTAGCTGGTTTGAAACTCTTGGAGTTTGGAGCTCCAATTGCAGAAGAGATAAGTGCTGCTGCTTACAGATGGGGTCTAAAAGGTAATGAATGCCATCTCAAAAATACTGAGAGACTGAATGGTAATAACTGAAGAGGGATATAATGGGAAAGCCCCATTGCTTGTATTTTAATTTGCCCAAAAAAATTTACAATATTTTTTTATATTATTTAAGTTCATAAATTTTTTATTCATTATTTTTTGAATTAATCATTATCATCATTTTTATTTTTTATTAACAATTTGACACATTAATCAAGTGTAAAAAAAAAAAAAATTGTATTTATAGACTTTTTCTAAAATTATGTAACTATTTTGATCAACCCGACAAAAAAATTATTATTTTTAAGAACAATTAAATTTAATTATGTAATTAGTTGATCCGAACAATTACATGACTAAAATTAAGTAAAAAAATACATATCTTTAGATGGACTAAATGAGTAAATGTAAGAAGAATATAAAAGTTGAAAAATAGAAAATGATTCAATTTTCCTCTTACGTGATTTTAATAATAAATTATACCTTTACATACTTTATTACATAAAGATAAAAATATTGAAAACTAGAGAAAAATGCCTTCACATCACCTAAAATTGAAGGCAGTGGTCATTACACCCATAACCTTTTATTTTAGTTATTTTGCTCATCAAACTTTACAAGTGTGCCAAATTAGTAGTACAATTAGTCTGTTGTTAATAAACTATCTCCTCACAACTACAACAACCCCAGATCTATTTAACTAAAATGATTTTGGTAATTTATATGCTCATGTGTATTACACGTGAGTAACCCATTTTATTAAGGGTAGACTAATTGAAGTATATGCTCATGTAATGGTCCCTGCCTTAAAGACCTTTTTCCCGAAAAAGGCATAACTAAAATGGACAAAATTGTAATTAAATATAAAAACACTTTCTTCTCATTTCTTCTCCCTGTTTGGAAGGATGGTTTTTGGTGGGCCCAGATGAAAACATATACCTACCTTATTTTCCATCCTCTCTCTTTTTCATCACACTAAAGAATGGAGAATTTTCTTTTTTTCCATCCTTCTCTATTAAAACAGACAAAATTGTAAATTAAATATAAGAAACATTTTCTGCCCACTTTTTCTCGAGATTTGGGAGGATGGTTTTTGGACCCTATTTTCCACCACACCAAAGAAAGAAAAAACCCTATTTTCCCATGTTCTATTTTCCTTTTTCCATCTTTCTCCTTTTCCACCCAATTAAATGCACAATTCATGAGGATTAAAATAAAAACATTTCAAATGATGAAGCCAATTTTGAAACATAGGACAAAGGTTGAAGATGAAATGTGTAACTTTTTTCTTGTGTGTGTCTGTGTGTTATATGCTCATGAAATGCAATTAGACTCTAGACTCTAGAGTACAACCAGACTCCTCAAAAAAACTGTATGGAAATTAAACCTCCATTTATTATAGACAGCTCCATTCGAAAATGACTGAATAATTTTTGACAATTGCAATGCTCTATCACTTTGACACATCATGTATAATATGGTGGATGATATTGCTATATGATCAAAGAGGAATTTTGCATTTTTTTTTTTTTTTTTTTTTTTTTGATAAAGTCGAAAAGCAACAACTTTACCAAAAACAAATTCAAAAATTTGAGACCATACCATATATATAAATTTTAAAAAAAAATAAAAAAAATAAAAAATAAAAAACCATCTGAAAAGATAATTTATTAAATATAAAGGCCAAGAAAAAGTCAAAACAAATTTAAGATATGGCCAATGAATTTCATGTGAATGTGCTAATCAATATTTATATTAAACAAAGGCCTACTTTCTTCTGTTAATATGCAAATTAAGGAGTAGGACCAGGTGAAGTGGTTCAGTTCTTATGAATATAAGTAAGACAATGACACAATTTTGAAAAGTGTCCTCTATGTACAGGGTAGGTGTAGATTTTTAATGCCGCCATGCAAGGTGAGTTGGTACATGATCCAACAAAGCTGAATGACACGTTTCGAGCATGCAATGACATAGAAACCTAATCAGCCAGCAACACATATATGGTGTTTATATGAATGACTGATTCGAATTGGTCCACCTGACTCTCTTACAAGATACTGTTGGCATGAGGGTTCCTTATTCTTTAGGACTCCACCCAGAAGATTAAAAAGACTAGCTAGCAAGCGTTTCATTGGACACATTTTCGGAAATTGCTTCATCTTTTTTGCAATGCTAAGCTGTTTTTAACTTTTATACTTTTAGTAATTTCCATTTTTTTTTCCTCGCTCTTTCTCTTTCATGAAACGTTTTACTAAGTGTTGCTGAATATTTTCAGGAAGAAACAAAATATTAGAAGAGATTCACAGAGAAGTTAAGAAAACATTTTTTTTTTTTTTATACATGAATTAATCATCATGCCAAACCAAAAACATAATCATTTAAATGTAATCTTCTTACCTACCAATTTTTTTCTATATTTTTATTGGGGGTAATGTTATAGTTGAAGATCCTTTAGAGTTAAAGAGTTTTTAGGTATTTTAAAATTTTACCCATTCATTTTGAAAGGAATAGATTATATTTTGCCACATCATCAATAACAATAATTTATATAGAATAAATGGATTGTATTTTGTTACATTATCAATAATTTATATAAATAGTCTCTTTATTCTCAATTATTGGTCTTTTATTCCATTTTGATATGTCTCAAAATGTATTTCTCTTTTAAAAAGTCAATAAATAATAAATAAAAAAATCTAGAACAAAGGTAATACCAAAATAATGATAGTAATCCTAATAATAGTCATTTCTTTTCAAAATAAAATAAATTAATAGGATGTTAAGAATTTTACTTTAGAGCTGTCTAAAAATAGTGATCATAATAATACTCTTTAGAAACTTTTCATCAATATTTCCACTAGTTGAACACATGGTTGTGTGTGTGTGTCTATATATATATATATATATATATATATATATATATAATTGAAGTGCAAATATCATCTCTTTTATAGGCTGGAAGCCATTAAGAATATAAAGTAAGAAAAGAAATATTGGACAGAAAACCATTAACCCTATCTGACCTTTGGGTACCACAATAAATCCTACTTCTTTGACATGGTTCCATTCTATTGGAAGCTAGTTTTCTTTTTCTTTTTTTTTTAGATAGCATTGGAAGCTAGTTGAAAACTATATTAAGTGGGAATTTCCAACTTGTAATATGCCGCAACTTATTACCAGCCCTCAAAATTACAAGACACGTGTTGGGAAATCTTTTTTTGAGAACAAACGTGTTGGGAATTTTGGTACAACTGGATGTATGGAACACCCTATTCCATAGTTCATACTTCGTACTCGATCATACTCATACTGTTGAAAACGATGAGAATTACTTTGTAGAAAATAAAACGAATAGAATTTTTTTTTCAGAAGAATAGACAAAAGGTTCAGAATGTGAGAGGTCCATTTGACGGACATAATGATTAATGACTAGAATCCTTCTCTCTTTGTGTATTAAAATCTCATTTCCGAAATAGGAAGTTAAGAATGGGTTGGAAAGCAAAAGAAAAAAAAAAAAAAAATCTTTCCTATTTTAGTAAGTCACTTAGTGCTTAAATAAATTATCATGACAAACCAATAAACACATAGCCAAAAAAAAAAAAAAAGAACCAGATTTTTTACACGAAAAGTAGCATCTCGCAGGTCCTACGTACCTAGAATTTTTCAAAATTCCTCACTAACACGCACTAACATTAATTAAATAATAACAATGAAAAAATCTATATCTTCCATTCAAATAATAATAATAATAACAATGAAAAACTGTTGCATGAAACTAAACCATAAAACAAACAATCTCCTTCTTCCTCAGATCTTTCATATCATATCCAACACATAATAAGATCAACAATATCAACCCCAACCAATAACACAATAATTTACCACGATGATGGAGGAGAGACATAAAACATGCATACATATATAGTTACATACCCGATTGAGTTCAAGAAGCTTTTGCTCAGCTCAAAAACTAGAGTTGCACCCTCCTCTTTGAACAGATCGATCTAGGAGCTCACAAAAACGCAACAAAGGAACATTTCTTTTTCTCTTAGCTTATTAGATGGTACCCCAAGTACCAAATTTGAGGGAGTAATAAATAAAGTTTGTAAAGATTAAAATACGAGTAGAGAGTCAAAGAGGGAGGGTTTTTGTTAGTGTTTGTGAGTGTATAATTGATTTTTCTAAACTCTATTATGAGTCTATTTCTTCCCTCTGACCACCTCTCTATCTTCCCGGCGAAATAGTCGTGTGCGTGGGGGCCCACAATAGCGTCTTTAGTCAATCACATCGATCCACAGTGCTGCTCAGTAGTAGAAATAATTCAAAGCAAAGTCCCAAGCTCTGTCCTCTCGCCACGTGTTGGCCATGTGGCTTCATTACCCTTGTTATGGTGCCGCCTCTATTCCGAGCCTAACACGTTTTGCTCCCATTTTTGCTGGTGCCAATTCTTGCATGTAAAACACTCATACCTCGCAAACTGTCCACTTTTCAAATCCTACCATTTAAAATTTTAACTAATTAAACGTACCATCACATAATGTGACTTGATAGTAAGAGTCTTTGTATCACTTCACTTGATGAGCAATTTGAGTAAATAGTCATATCAAAACCCCGCTGGTGCATATAATATTATTTATTTTTTTGTGTGATATAGGGTTGGTAAGTTCACACAGTAAATCCCATTTTTTTATTCAGGAAAAAAATAAAACTATGATAAAAATGTCAATAATTAATATGCCTATTTTATTTTATTATGTCACATTTTATAATGTTTTTGTTCCTATTTTTCTATTTAAAATAACTTTTTTGTGAATTAATGGCAATATTTTAACAGATGTTATGTTAATGAAGATGATACATTGACACTATTGTAATTCTCAAAAATATATATGATAAATTTGTATAATTAAGAAGTCAATGTAGAAGTGATCAAACTTAGAGAGGTTAAATAACATTTTATCCATTATTATTTAATTTAGTTTAGATTGTTAGTCAATATTTAAGACTTCTTTTTGTTATTGAATAACGTGAATGAAAGGTAGAATGGAAGAGACAATAATCAAACTCAGAATATCATGCTCTGATATTATATTAAATTATCGATTGTCTCAAAAGTTTAAACTATTAAGATATAATAAATTTAATTATTTAACCACACAATTCTAACCAATATAATTATACTTTTGCTCAATTTCAATAAATAAACAAGTCAATTCAAATGCACAAAAACCCTTTAATTCAGAATCGATTTTATGGGACATAATGAGCAAGTGATTAGTAATAATTTATTAATGCTTTTTACTCTCTAAAATAGGGAATTTAAAATTTTGACAATAAGCAGGTGATCATCATGAAGTTTTGATGGTTTTGATTAGGTAAAGATCTCCCACGTGTCACATGTGATGGTGGTGGATAGCTCATGCCTAAGGTGTGAGCATCATAGGCAAGCTGGTCCTACAATTCTGGTGGATTTTATTGAATAGTAATAGTACCCGTAGTTTTGTGGTATGGTGGGGCCGCTGTTTTTCGGAGAGTTGGGTTGTATTTTTTTTTTTTTTCGCCCAATTGATTCTATTTCAAGCTGTTGTGGTACCCAGACTGGACGCAATAAAATCATTTTCAGTCTGAATTGTAGGTTCTACGTAACGAGAACTATTATGTAACTTCATGCATATACACAACTATATTTAAAAATAATTATAATTATATATATATATATATATAATATCTAATTGAATTTAAATTTTTTGATTTTTGCACACAATAATTCATTTACAACAAAAATTAAAAAATTAGATAGGACACATAGCGTAAAATTGATCTCTAATTTAGAATATAATTGAATTTAGACTTTTTGATTTTTGTACCTAATAATTCACTTGACACACAATTTAAAAATTAGATGAGACACGTGGCGCAAAATTAGACTCCAATTTAGAATTTAATTAAATTTTCTCTTAGTTTTACCTTTTATATATATATATATATATATATGAGATACCTTATCACTTGATTGTGGCAATAAAACATTGTCATTCAGCTACAAGTTTCTTTCTTTGGTTCAGCGATAATGTTTTCTTAAAAAATGAGTTATTTTTCAAAAAGAAAAAATTTATAAGTTATCTCATCTCCTTATGTTTAATAGTAATTTTAAATAAGTTGAAAAACAATCTTCTAACTTCTTTTATTTAGTTTATTGTGAAATAAAGTTTTTTAAAAAAAATTAGTGAAAAAAATATTTAAAAATGAGTCCAAATTTGGTAAGGACGAGATGTAAAACTCATGTTTTACATCATCCAATAAGAGATTGTCACATCATCATTTTATTTAAAATTCAATACATTCTACCATACATAATAGCATCTCAATAAACTCTCAATTTGGTTGGATTTATATATGGGTATTAGAATTGATTGAATGTGTTATTTTTAAATATGTAATAAGATGATGTGGCATGTTAAGATTAAAATAGTAAAACATGGATTTTACACCACATCTTTACCGAATTTAATCTCTTTAAAAATAAGCCATACTTATTCCATTAATCAAAAATAATTTTTCTTTTACTCATTTTATCTGATACTATCAAATACTGAAAAATACGAAAAGTTACCTTTACACAATTTTTTTGATCGAAAAACTTTGTTTTGTATTTGCATCCCCTTTCTTATATTTACGGGTTATTGGCTGAGTTTGGAGTGTTTTTGGGCCCGTTTGGTAAAGAAATTTCAGTAATGTTGTTTGTATTTTTTTTTAAATACATGTGGATGAAAAAATGTATAAAAATACGTGCAATATTATTTAAAAATTGAAAATATATTATTTAATAATTCTACCGAACAGGGTCTTTTTATCCTAAACTTTGTAATTTGTACTTTTTAATTCTACTTAATTTAGGTTCCCTTTGAAAAAAAAAAAAAAAAAAAAAACCTAACCAGTTATACTTAGATGAACTGTGATGTGATGTGATAGAGCATTTGGAACAACTTTTGAAGATTCAACGGTACGCCGCTATTGGAAGCTGATAAGGAATAAATAATAGCAGCATGGTCGTCTTAGTCCGTCAGCGTATACTAAGGCTGACGGTTTGACATCGCCTTAGGCTTAACCCATCAGCATACGTCAGGCTGACGGTTATACAGCCCCACATGCTTGACCCGTCAGCATACACTTATGCTGACGGTTCATGTGGCGAAAGGTTAACTCTAGAAGCTGACGGGAATGACATCCCTGGTCAGGCCGACGGATCATGAGGCCGACAGTTCAAGAAAATCCTTTACTTGGACACCACGCCCAATGATAGAGTCCTATAAGGAAAGGGTTCCGCAATCTACGCTCACATGAATTCCTATATGGAAAAGACTTCTACTCCAAGGAATAGAGGTCAACCCTCTACTACTATAAAAGCCCCAATACCCTCACAAATCAAGGTACGCACAATTAACCCCTCTCTAGCACTCTAGAGTTGAAACAAGTCCTAACTTGACCTTCAGAGGGTATTTGGCCGGCACCACACCGGTGCTCTCTGTTAGGTCTTCTCCTTTTTGTTGTGCAGGTGTAGTTCCAAGCGTACAAGCATTGTGCAACTCACTGGTGAGATTTTCGGCATCATCAGAAGCCGTGTTTACTGATCTCGAATGCTTAGGTACGCCACCGTTGGAACCCTATGTAGTGTGTACTAAACTGGAATACTTCAAGTATGTTTAGATATAGTTTATTTTACTAAAAGCTAAAAATTTATTATTAAAAGTATTATAAAAAAATAATTTTAAAAAAAAAATATAGTTGCTGTGTTTTACTAAAGTTGGCTGGTCCATGAATCATAGGACCAATCCAAAAAAATGCAAATGCACAAACATTTGTTAGCAAACGCACGCTTAGGCCCCTTAAAGAAACAACACAGTCCATACGTGCCATCGTGCAAAAATATCTTCTTTCTTTTCTTTTTCCCCTTTTGTTTTTCTTTTTTTTTAATAAATTTAATAATAAAAAGATGAGGGATTTAAATTCAAATTGTCTTTATTGAAATTATTAAGAAGTGTTAATCAGTTAAACTATAAAGTTTTTAACACCATGAAGATATCATTGATTAGTCTTATATCTTTACAAATATTTTTATTAAATTCTCATTAATTACCTTTATTTATTACATTTTAAACTTGTCTCTAAACCCAATAAAATTTGATGTCTGACTCTCTGCTTTTACGTTTGTGATAAAAAAAATAAAGAACTTTGCTGACTACATATATAGCATAGCAGTAGCGTGCAGTCTAATGGATAAGCTTCATCCAAAAAAAGAAGAAGAAGAAGATAAGCAAGATTCGGCAAGTATAGGTAAACGTAATACTTTGAAAAAAAAAAAACGTAATATATATTACTGTACTGCTGTAGTTTTCAGAATTGTCTCAAAAATAGAAAAACATTTTTAGGAAATGGATAACTAAAATTTCCACCATCCCCACCAAAGCTGCCAATTATTGGTAACCTTCACCAACTAGGCACACTCCCACACTGTTCCCTTCATGCCCTATCTAAGAAGTATGGCCCTATAATGTTCTTAGACTTGGACTGTGCTCCAACAATTGTGATATCATCTGCAGATAGGGCCAAAGAAATCATTAAGACAAATGATATTATTTTCTCAAATCGGCTGGAAACCATGGCTGCCAATTTCTTATATTATGAGAAACGTAGAGAGAAAGGGAAACTTAGAGAGAGAGAGAGAGAAAGTCGGAAGTCAAATTTATTGGGTTTGGAGATAGGTTTAGAATGTAATAAATGAGAGTAATTAATGAGATTCTAATAAAAATATTTGTAATAATGAGGGTTTTTTTTTTAACCGTTGGATCTACTTAAATTCAATGGTTTAAAAAAAGTGTAATTCTAAATAATTATACCAGGTGTAACTTGAACCCATCTCATATAATTATGTACTATCTCAATATTTGATATAAAATCTATTAGTAAGGTAAATCAATTTTGTTAGACTACAATACTCTTTACACAAAATTTTGTGGTCACTTCTAAATTCGCTCCTTGATTATTAATACTTGTAATTTACACACTCAAGTATATTATGACGTAGCTTACATTACCATTTCATCAATATCTATCCTATTTTCAGCATTAACCATTAATTAGCTTAATTATTACAATTGCAATTTATAAAAATTCAACTTTTATTATTTAATATATTATATTAAAGGTAAAATGCACTACGATCCCTTGAACTTTTATCGTGTTGCACTAAGATGCTGTTAACTTTTTTTTTTTTCATCAATTTAATATATCAACTTTGACAATGTACCTAATAGACCTATTATATGTCAAAATTCCATCAATTTGCTAATGAAAAAGTGTATGGTGATATACTAAGGTGCAATTTTTGAATTGTGACTTAGTTTGTCCATTCAAAAGATATCATTTTACTAAGCAAAAAAAAAAAAAAAAAAGATGTCACGTTAATAAAAAAATCTAACTCAAGTTCTAGTTCACTCATAGCAATTTTTGAATTGTGACTTAGTGAATGGAACAAGAAAAATCTCTCAACCTCAGTTGGCCCCTCACTTTCTCTAATTTTTTCTTTGTTTTCTTGGCAACCATAAGATGTATTTGTTTGGTTGGCGAGAAAACAAAGGAAAAACAAGGAAAAGTGAGGAGAGAGAGACCTCAATGGAGGCTAAGAGATTTTTCTGGTTTCAATAGCAATGGGTGAGCTAGAAGTTGAGTTGGGATTTTGTTAGAAACGTGGTGTGTTTTAATTTAATAAGTTAAGTCACATTACTAAAATTGCACACTTATAATACTTTGTCACAATCACTTTTTCAAATTGACAAAACTTTAACATAAGTGTTCTATTTGGTACAATGTCAAAGTTGATGTGCTATATTGAAGAAAAATAAAGTTAAGTGGGTTTTAGTGCAATAACATAGTAGTTAGGAGGTCTAGCTTAGTGCATTTTACCCTTATATTAAATTTAAATAGATCCTGATTGGGATTTCAATACCTCTCCTATATCTTCTAATCCTTCCCCTACTTTCAACTAAATGGGAGATATGGTGAGATATGATTAGTGTGAATCTGTGAAAATAAAACTAGCTATGTATTCAGGATTAAAGATAGTACAAATTTTTGTCTATGAGGTGAAACTGTAAGTAAATGGCCATTTCCAAATTAATCTTCTTACAAATTATTCTTTACGCCCAAACCACGCTTTTACGTACTGTAACTATCATGGCCTCGTTTTGGGGGCTCATTATTAAATAAGCTTGTGGGCTAAAACCAAGCTAAAAGTACTATTTGACAATGAGTACTGTGAACTTTGGTTCAAGACTGGCCCAAGTGAAACTAAAAGTAGTTCAAGCATGGTCATGTCTAAAAGTGTAGGAATGGGAAGCTAGGCACATAGCTCAAATGATCAATTGATGACCACCACGTAGATGATAGTCACACATAGGCAGCTTTTTGTTCTAGCTTATAACTTTGCATCAAGTGAGAAAAGGATTCAGGCTCAGATTGAATTTTATTGCTTAAAGTTTAAGCATGCATACACGTATAGTATAGAAAACATGCTACATAAAACAGAATTTTAGTTCCTTTTTTCTCTTTTCTGATTCTGACTATTCCAGACACCATTTGATAATTCTGATCTGAAAAATCATCACCTTGCCAATAGGTGGAACTAATCATGATTTAGTGGCCTCATCCCTTCACTTCCAAGCAAAGATTAAGACCAAATTTACCATGTTATCCATCTCCTATTCGATTATAAACTTGGTTTTCATGAAATTGTATTTCCAGAATGTAAATTAATACCAGTTACCTTTGTTCACGTGGTAGACATCAAGAACCTATAATCAACTTTTTTTTTTTTTTTCGAAAATCACATTTTCGTCCCTACATTTTCAGACGATTCCCACTTTGGTCCTCATATTTTATTTTTACCACTTTTAGTTCCTATCTTGAAAAACGATTCTTGTTTTGGTCCTTGCCATTACATCAATGACGAAAAATGGACATGTGGTAAATGGCAAAATTAAAAAAAATATTATTTTATTTTAAAATAAAATAAAATTTTAGTTATCAATAATTTTAAAATAAAAATTTTAAAAATTTTAATTAAAAATAATTGTTCTTCATATTCTTCCTCCAAGAATGTACTTGCCCAGAAAATAAGAAATTCAAAATTTTCTTCTCTTTTATTTCATTTTCTTAGCATCCAAACAAGCAAAAACATATACAAAACTATGATCAAACTCAAATACTCTAACACAATCAACTAACAAAACCCAAAACACAATTATGAGCTAGCTAGATCAAACCACGGTGACTATCTGGGTTTGGAGAGAAAGAAGATCAGATCTCAGAGGACCACGGTGACCACGATGACCACCTGGGTTTAAATCTAATTACTTAAATATATATATATATATATATATATACAAAACAAATAATTATACACAAATATATGTTTATATTCAACCATAAACAGATAATTTTCAGTCACTCACTCACTCTGGGTTTTGTTAATGGCTTCTACAAGCTTTTCCTCATCTGGGTCTCGGAGAATAGCCAAATTCTCCTCAGTCCCTTGCTGCGGAGGCTCGTAGATGAAGTCCACCTCGACTTTTCCGTTCTCTGAAACGGTACCGTACATGACCCGATATTGTGAAATACACTTTATTAGCAGGTCCTGATTCTTCTTTCACCTTCACTTCCTGAACAATCGGGTTAACACAGAGCAACCCATTTGATGAATTAGCCCCCTCTGACATAGACCCAGACCCAGAATTCTCTTCTATAACAATTGGGTAAGCGTTCACTAACCCAATAGACTCAAACCCATCACAATCAAATCCTCCAAACTCGTTCAGATCATAATCAAACCCAAAAAGATCTGAACTTTTTGAGAACCCATTGTTCAAATTCGAGTTCTGGGTCTGATACAGAGGAAATTAAACTAGGGTCATTTCGTAGAGGGGTGGGTTAGTGCGGTTTTGGGTATAGCTGCCTTGTTTTTCATCTTCATTAGGAAAATTGACTTTGGCTTTCTTTCCAAGAATCTTGTGAGCCTCTCGGTCGTAGGCTTGAGCTACTTCTTCGGCGATGTTGAATGTGCCGAGCCAGACTCTAACGCCTTTCCTCGTAGATGGTTTTGTTGGTTGATTGTGTTAGAGGATCTAAGTTTGATCATGGTTTTGTATATGTTTTTGCTTGTTTGGGTGCTAAGAAAATGAAATAAAAGAGAAGAAAATCTTGAATTTTTTATTTTCTGGGCAACCATGTTCTTGGGGGAGAATGAAGAATAATTATTTTTAACTAAAATATTTAATATTTTTATTTTAAAATTATTGATAACTAAAATTTTATTTTATTTTATTTTAAAATAAAATAAAATATTTTTAATATTTTTTTTAATTCTGCCGTTTGTCATATATGCATTTTCTGTCTCTGATGTAACGGTAAGAACCAAAACGAGAATCGTTTTTCAGGATAAGGACTAAAAACGGTAAAAATAAAATCTAGGGACTAAAGTGGGAATCTCCTGAAAATGTAGGGACGAAAATGTGATTTCTATCTTTTTTTATTATTATTTATTTATGGGAGAACCTATAATCAACTTAATCATGGTTTGTTGACGACTTGTATACCATGGTGTCAAATTCCCACTATTTGATTTATTGCTTGAAATAATTATCAATAATGTATCCTTTTGTATTGGCAGATGAGATTATGAGTAGTAGGACCCGAATTAGATAATTGTGCTGTATGAAACTATTGCCTCTTGCACAATATGAACCTTGAATCCTCAAAAGCAAAAATTGCTAAATCTTAATGCAATCATACAAGGAGGATACTTGGCTTGTAGTGTAAGGGCGTTCATGGAATTGTAAAAATCTTTAAAACTCTATTAAAACCCGTCCAAAACCACACTCAGATCATAATCCAATTGAAAGAACACAAAAATGTCTCCAATTTTGGCTATTTTGGTTGTTGCATTCTTTCTATATTGTATTACAACATCAGCTTCAGACCCTGACCCAATTCAAGATTTTTGCATACCCAACCCAAAATTTGGTTCCATAAAAACTGCTCACCATGGTAGTCTTCCATGCAAGAATTCATCCGAGGCTACTACTGATGACTTTGTTTTTTCAGGCGTGAAGGGAGCCGGAAACTTCTCTGACACAGGCCTTGCAGCCATATCAGTGAACCCAGCCATCTTTCCTGGCATTAACACACTAGGCATGTCATTTGTACGTGCTGACCTTAAAGTTGGTGGATATAATCCACCACATTTTCACCCAAGAGCCACTGAAATTGCATATGTGGTGCAAGGAAGTGTATATGCAGGTTTTGTGGATTCCACTAATCGGGTTTTTGCTACAGTAATTGAGCAAGGAGAGGTCATTGTGTTCCCACGGGGTCTACTGCACTTCCTGATGAATGTTGGTGATAAGCCAGCAACAATATTTGGTAGTTTCAATAGCCAAAATCCTGGATTGCAAAAAATACCAACTGCCATTTTTGGATCTGGGATCCATGAGGAGCTTTTAGAGAAGGCTTTTGGATTAAGTCCTAAGCAAATTGAGGTCATGAGAAGAAGGTTTAATCCCAAAAGGGTGAAGTAAGGGGTGAGTGAATGGCATTTTGTTCAATTGGGTGACATAATCTTATGGAAATACTTATTTATGTTATTGAGTATTTATCTATTATGGAATGGCTGTTTTTCAGGGTCCAATGTTCGGTCACTTGGTAATTTTCATTTTGTTATTCTTTTCCTTTTCTTTTTTTTCCATTTTCTTTCTTTTTATCTGTTGAATACACCCTGCTTTGTTAATGGAAGGAAACAACTATAAAGATTATATTATTGAAGCCAAACTAGTCTTAAATAATCAGGGCACTGGACTTTAAAGAATGCATGAGAATGAGTGACATGCCTTCATCACTCCAAACCCCAAAGGCAGAGGTAATTTGCAAACACTTCAAAATAAAAAAAGAAAAAGATGACATAATTATATTTTATTCTCACAAAGATCAAATTCCATAATCCTTTTTCGCTGTCTCAAGAAGCCAACTAAACAGTGACAGAAAATAAGATCATAACATGAGTAAGTGTAAAAATTTTGAACATTTTCATAGGAATTATCTTCATTTGTTTAGGGTTTTGCTTCCAAAACCAACTTGTTTGGATTGCCACACTGAATTGTTTCCCAGCAAGGTGGATTTTTTCTTATTCTAATTTGTAACAATGTTGTTGATGCAACTGAAATTTATTTGATTACAAGTTGGCATCACAGCACAGTCCTGACTCCTGAGTAAATGTAAATTAATCAATATTTGGTCCAGTAGTGGCCATCAAGTTGCAAAACCCAGACTTGGGGAAATGGAAGCAGAACTCTCTAGCTTTTACAAGGGAAAAGAATGGTATATATATGCTAGCTGATACCTTTCACCAATTGTCAGGTGGGATTTTTCTAATCAGCTCTGTAAAATGGCTGAGTATTCCAACAAACAAGATCACTAGCCTTCTGAAGAACCTTTTTTTTCAGTTAATATTTATAAAAAAAAGGAAAAGAAATAGCAACAAAAAAAAAGGGTAGATACACAAAACGAAGTCTCAAAAAAGGAATAGAAAATATTCTTGTAAGTTGTCTAAAATATTCTTACAATCCATAATTTTGAGTGGAACATAACATACAATGGCATCCATTAATGATCATCCTCATGACTAAATCTACTACTGAAAATACTGAGTTAGCATTTACTGATTAAAGTTCTGAAGTCCTAACTCCTATGCCATCAGTTGCGCCAACTCACATAATTCTGATGGCCCATCAACAGTGACAATTTGGCACCTTCAAACACTACAAAATAGAAAATGAAGCCATATGATTTCATGTGTATAACAAATCTATAACCATTATGTTTAAGGAAATCTATAAAACTAACTATTACAATGGCAAAAATATGGGCATTTGCATGGTACTTTTCCCACCAAAATGATTTAAAGAAAGGGTTTATAGTTGTCAACTACATGATCCAGACCCACTAAACAATGCAGCACATGCATCGACTAAATACCCCTTCAAGAACCTCACCTTTATGTTGAATAGCTGAAACTTTTCCACTCAATAGATACAAATGAAGTGAAAATATTTCTCAGTTCATCCACTCACCAGTCATGATACTATAGATGTTGACTATCTGACCATCAGTGTCACAGAACACATTAAAAGCTAGGCAAGCTCAAATTTTCAAATTATATTTTTCAATTCAATCCCCAAGTAGCAACTGTGTTCTTATGCAACAGTTCATACAAAATGCTGATGCCTGGTGCAAAACTTGTCATACATATCAAAATGATCAAAAGAAATTTCAGATTTCTATGTAATGCACAGAGCACTGACCTGGGGTAGCCCATTACAAATGTGGAACTGGAAGGCTACTTCTCCCTGATCAAAATTGCCTTAATGATACTATCACACATTCCATCAGCATGTGGGAACAAGTGTCCAGTACTTGGTAGCTCGTGATAGTGAATCCATGGTAGCTGTTGGGCAATGTATCGTTGCAGTGTAACAGGCACAATCAAATCTTCATCTCCATGCCACAAGTGGACGGAACCTTCATTGTTTGGAAATGGGTTTTCCAGATCCATAGGACTGAATTCCCAGGCCCCAAATCCAACATTCAGGTCACGATGCAGAGACTCAAATTCTCCTTGCTGTCTTACCTGTGCCTGGGGAAGCCACATTTGGAAGATACATACATTTAAAGAAAAAAAAAATTTCTCCTATTAGTAACTCATGCACTCCATGGGAATTGAACCCAAGACATCACCACCATCACATACTTATGAGGATGGGGGGAAGAGGTGGTGATGAAAGTGCCATTTGACCATGGGTTAAAAAAAACATGTTGATTATAATAGAAAGAAAATATGGTTTTAAATCCATATCAATTGCCCAATAAGAGAGAGAGAGAGAGAGCATTAGACTTGATAAATGATGCTATGAAAATAGATTTACATGGAAAAAAGCTGAAAAAAATATATTCTTAATTTTACAAAAAATTCATTTAAACCTTTGTCATATAAGGTGATCTAATCAGTTAGACAAACAGAAATCATTAATTAGACACCACATCAAAGCTATGAGGCAGTGAAATAGAAGGTTAGAAATTGATGTGACTATGGATCTTTTTCCAATCCACAGCAATTACTTAGTAAATTGAAGCCATCAGAAATACCAAACAAGTTTTAATATGTTAAGCAAAATGTTCTTATATTAAATTAGGAAATCCAAAACTCAACCATCAAGAACAAACTGAAATAAGAAAACAACAAGCCTAACCAAACACATGATATTACGGAGTCATCACACCTTCACTTCTAATTGCTATAGTTATAGAAAGTAATAAGATATTAATTCAGAGTTGAAGGTGTCCTTTCAAAGCCTTTTGCAACCGATGTAGGTTTGTGGTATGTAGTAAAATTCTAGTACTAGTTATGTGCAGAAATCAGGCAACAGTTTCTGAGTCTTCAATAGACAACATTAGTCAGCAGAAATGCTCAAAACTCTGCTTTGCATTTTAATAGTACAACAGATCAAGATAATCATACAATGTCAGAAACTTTAAGAATCAGAATTAGTATTAATTTTATAAATTTTAATATGGATACATTTGCAATATATATATATATGCACACACCTAGTACAAAAATTGGATTAATGAAATAAAATTTTTGAACTTGCAACCTATCAGAACATAGGATGAAGATACATCCTAGATAATGTCACTAGGAGGTGGTGCTTGCATTATATTGAGCAACAATCTTCATTTCCACAAAAAATAAGCCATATATAATTAGTCAACTGATATCATTCACTAAATCAATCACTGTAGCTACTTGTTGCTTTTTCTCAATGCCTTAAATAGTATCAATAACCATTGTAATATTCATTTTCCAGAGAAGATAGTTACTAACCACATATTTTTTTTCTCTCAGAACGCTTTGCCATGAGTTCTTTGTCTTGGCTAGAAAGAATATGCAAATTGAGAGATGCAATGCTAGAGGCAGGGAACCATTTTTGGGTGTTCCACCAGTGGGTAAGCCAGGGAGTGTAGTGAGCAACACGAAATGCCCATTGATCTTGCGGAAGCTGTTGGTAGTAGGCTTCACTGGATAAGTTGTCAGGAAAACCAGGCCACCAGTAGTTAATCACTGGAGCTAATAGTCCTGCCCCTGCTAGCCTGTTAGCATTCCAACCCCACACATAAGAGAAAAGACACATAACGTGGTAGAATCTCTCTCTCTCTCTCTCTTATATACACAAATGCAACTGTTCTCGTTATTCTCTTTTCTAGCATTTATTTATATAGCTATGGCAAATCATACATGTGAGGGATGTATTTGAGGCAACTCCAAAGCACCTGCCCACCCATTGAGAAACCAGTTACATAGAATTTTGATCCTAGTCCCAATTGATCAGCAAGCTCTTCTATCCAAGGCCATGCTCTTCACAGTTCTCTTGGGATTAGGATCACTCTCCCCATAACCAGGTCTGTCAAAAGACAGTGTAGATTCTTAAATGTTCAACAATTTCCTGGAAGAACCCACCATTGATTCAAATGATACTAAGTCCAAGAATATCATATTTAAAGGTTTGAAATAGACCCAAAAAGAGAGAGGAAAAAAACAAAAACAAAGGGATAAGTACCGGAGATAGTGTTTTGGCAACAACAGCATCATGCCTGCAAGAATCAAAACCATGGACGAAGACAATTTTATAATTGGCCATTTCTTTAGGCACACCATGTTCTTTATAGGCCAAATGCCTTCCATCACTAAGTTTTATTCTTGCTGCTGTTACAGGGGGGCCATCTGGAGAACCACATATCTTGGGTGGAGGAGGTTGGGTTGCCTTATAAGCCCATGTCAGAAACCCCACAAAAAACAACGCTACAGATTGCTTCAACATCCCTGAAATGTTGATCAATGTTATACTAAATCTTGGAGACAAAAAATATTAATCAACACATTAAAATCCATGAGTAGAGCACAAAAATTGTACTAAAGACATGCATATTTTGCAACATATTTATTTAGAACAAGTTCTACCTGCAATGGCTGCAGATTATGAGAACAAAATACTAGGTTGACAACTCACATTAACTATAGAAGTATGGTTGCCTTGAAATCCATAGTCAAGTTGTGGAAATGACCTCCCTAGCACCAATTCAAAAAATAAAAATAAAAACACCAGTGCCAGCTTAATGAAGAAACATTCTGTTCCAGCAACATGAGTTGCTTGTGATTTGTGGAGTTTTGTTTTAGATCTTTTGGGATTCAATGGGTGTTTCCAGAAAAGGTCATTGATCTTTTATTTGGTTGGAGGAATTGGGTTGGCAAACATTCATCAGATATTTGGAATTTAGTCCCTCTATGTTTGATGTTCAAATTGTGGAGGGAAAGGAATCGTTGTACTTTTGAGGAAACTGAAAGTTCGGTGACTCAATTGACAGCATTGTTTATTAGATCTTTGTTAGATTGGTCCCGTGTGTGGGGTTTTACCAATGGTAATTCCATAGATGAATTGAAAGAGTCACTACACTTCTGTATATAATACATTTTCTTTGTAATTCTTTAGGCTTCTTCATGTTCATTATATATGTAAGGATCTACCACTATTTTGGAAATATATATGGAAAGAGACCAAGTCGATTCAAATTTCAAATTCTTTCCATCAAATAGATTTCCAATTCACATCAAAAGTAAAATTCAAACAAAAATACAACTTTAAAGTAAATTTCCAATAAAATGGGGGTAAGGTAACTTTGATTAAAAGCACTCTTTCGAGTTTGCCCACTTATTTCCTTTCACCCTTTCCCATTCCGGTGGAGGTGACTAACCGTTTAGAAGGGATTTCTTATAGAGTGGGATTGGTGAGGAACCAAAATTCTATCTGGTTAATTGGGCTCAGATTTGTGAACCTTTGCAATTTAGAGGATTGGGAGTTTGGAATTTGATAAGATTCAA
This sequence comes from Quercus aquifolioides, assembly GCA_019022515.1. NCBI lineage: Eukaryota > Viridiplantae > Streptophyta > Magnoliopsida > Fagales > Fagaceae > Quercus > Quercus aquifolioides. The sequence goes on from CM032325.1 coordinate 45,284,697, forward strand.
CCAAGCATTGCTAGGAAATGGTTGTGGTAATATGGGACTAGGAGAGACCATCTATGAAGGAAGATTATAAAAGTGAAGTATGGGAGTGAATTGGGTGGCTGGTGTACTAAAGGGGTTCCAAGTCCTTATGGTGTAAGTCTCTGGAAATCCATAAGACACGAGTGGTTGACTTTTTCCCGGATTATACAATTTGATGTGGACGATGATACTAGAGTAAAATTTTGGCATGATTTGTGGTGCAGTTATTGTCCACTTAAAGAGAACTTCTCAGAGTTATATAGAATTAGTCTGTGATAAGGAGTCTTCTAGAGCAGAGGTTATGCATTTCCCCAATGGGATGCTTCATTTGGATTTTTAGTTCTCTAGATTAGTCCAGGATTGAGAGTTGGAGTCTTTGACTGCTTTTATGGATTTGACCTATTCTACCTTAGTGAAAGGTGAGGGACTTGACAAAACTCTGTTGAAGGCCAGCCAATAGTCGGGGTTTTAAGGTGTCTGGGTACTACCTTTCCCTTTCCTCAACTATTGGCATGTTATTTCCTTGGATGTTAGTGTGACAATCAAAGTTTCCTCCTAGAATAACTTTCTTTTCATGGGCCACTGCCCTAACGAAGATTTCTTCTGATAATTTACAAAGGAGAGTTATTATTGACAAGAATAGTGCTATATGTGTAAACGGAGTGGGGAGTCAGTCGACCATAATCTTCTTCATTGTCTCATAGCGTATGAGTTTGGACAATGTTGTGGAGTTTGTTTGGTCATCTTTGGGTTATGCCACAGAGGGTTCTTGATTTGTTAGTAGCTTGGTAAGGTACCTTTGGTAGACACAAAAATAAAGCTTTTTGGAGGGCTGTGCTGCATTGCATTATGTTGTGTCTTTGACTCTTTGGTAGAAATGGAATGCCAAATGCTTTGAGGGATGTGAATGGTCTATTCTTGAGATTATATCTCTCTTTTTTCATACTATACTGGATTGGAGTGTTGCTTTTAAATCTCTTCCCTGTTCTAATTTCTAATTTATTAGATATGCATGAGCATTGTAATTTGAAAGTTTGATTGTACTGCAACCCGAGTACACCCCCAGTGTAAATGGGTGTTTCCTATTTGTTCAATAATATTTCATGTCTTATAAAAAAAAATTCCAATAAAAACACAACTCTAACTCTTTAATATATATATACACACACAACAACAACAACAACAACAATTTTAGGGCCAAGTACCACTATTTGGCAAAATATGTATGAATCTACCACTATTTGCGAAATAATTAAGAATCTACCACTTCACTTTTTTTAAACTCGAGTTTCACAAACTCGAGTTTGCCGTGTAACTCGAGTTTTACAAACTCAAGTTTTATGAAAAATAGCCACCAATTTTTGATGTAACTCGAGTTTCATAAAAAATGTAAAGCGAGTTTCACAAACTCGAGTTCTATGAAAAATAGCCACCAATTTTTAATGTAACTCGAGTTTCATAAAAAATAGCACAGCAAGACTATTTTTTCAAACTCGAGTTACACGGTAAACTTGAGTTCCAAAAGAGTGGTACATCCATATATATTTCTAAAATAGTGGTATATCCCTCCATATTTTTTCAAACGGTACATGCCATTTTGGCCCAATTTTAGTTTCTGTATTGTCCTACATTTTGCAATGACAAATGTTAAACAGAAAGAGCGACCCTATTAAGACAATGTTATGGTTCCCACGTATACGATGAAAATAAATAAGGCACAACGACAAATTAACAGCACCCGGATCAAATAAAAAGAAGAGAACAAAAAACCCACCAGAGGGAAGCTTAAAGGAACTGTTTTGCTTGGCTTTTCTCGTATGACCTCTGGCTGATGCTGCAGATATCTTCCTGTTCACTCCTCCCGCCATTTCTTTCTCACAGAATACGCAATTACACAGATATCTGAAGTGAAGTTTGAAGAGTGAAGACTGTCTATGTTGATACCAACAAATGCAGGACCGCAACATTTTACCCCATTTTTGTTACGTGTCTAATAGTAAGTGATGAAGATATGACCTACTACTTTCTGCCTATAGCTTATTGGTGAGCAAGTTATAACAAAAGTTGTATAAAATCAAGTTATATTAGCATTTTTCGTCTTACTTGTTTGATACTACTGGGCCCTTATATGTGTGGTGTTTGTGTATCTATTTATGATTTTTTTTTGTTCAGTAAAAAAGCTACAATTTTTACCAATCTTAGCTAATTATTTGCTACTTTTATATAGACTTATCACTTTTTTTTTTCACCAATTATAATCTATTACATGAATAATTATGGCAAAAATTGTGGTTTTTTATGTAGTTATAGATTTATTATTTTTTTTCCTGCTTTGGATTGGAGTGTTTGTTGTATTTTTCTAAAAAATAATATATAAAAAAAGGGTCGCAACTCACAAATAGAACTTATTACTATTTGAACCACACGAACACAATAGAACTTATCACTATTTGAACCCATAATTCCTAGACTCATAAGTGTGATGAGTTACAACTCACAAAAACTTCCTACTCCTTGACCACCTCCACGGATGATTTATTATATGTTTTCTAAGATGTTTTTTCAAACGAAATATTTACTACTTTGCAAGATGCCATATTTCTATTCTTTGTACGAAAATGGAATTCTAGAAAGTGATGTCTAACTTATGTTTAAGCCGTTAATTTTCACTTTTGGACAGTTTTTTCGAAACCAATTTGGAGAAATTTGATCCATCTATTATGAGATAATTTATAAAATTATAGATTTTATTAAACCAAATAACTTATTAAATTTTTAAAAAAAAGTCACATGACTTGTTGAATATTTTATGTGACTAAAAGTATGTATGAATAATTATTTTAGTAGTCGCACAATAATTTGAAGGAATATTTCTCAAAAACTTAATTAGAAATATATATATATATATATATATATGCGTTTTAACCTCTCTATTTTACATATTTTTCCAAGTGAAGTGCAGGACACACTCTTCAAATGAGCCTTGGAGAAATTATTTCATGAGACCTCTCTCTTGTAACATAAGAGACTCACATATATTATAAGAAAGATGTCTCATAAGACTGTTTAATAAAATAAAAATTTCCAAGCTTTGAGCCCTTGACTCTCCTATTTGGAGGAGTCACAAGTGTTGCTGAGACGCTTAATTCAAAGAAATATCTTCAATTTGGGAAAAAAAATTTTAAGTTTTTTTTTTTTTTTTGGATAAAAAGTAAATTGGAATCCTTAATATTAATAATAGTGTGGGATCTTATCTATATTATATATAATATCTAAAAGCTTAAGAGTATAAGTTATTATTGCTACACTCTTATTGAGTTGCATTAGTGTAGCATTTTGGTCTATTAGGTCAATTTCAGTTCATTTTGGTCCACTACAATCCACTTTGGTCCATTTCACTCCACCTCAATCCACTTCGATCCATTTAGTCCACTGCAGGCAATTCGGTCCATTACGTCTAGTTCAGTTTACTTCATTCATTTAGGTCCTTTGTCCTTCATTGGTTTTGTAAATGGCACAATAAAAAAAAGATTGTTTTTTAAAGAGAAAATTTAATAGTTTAACATACCTAAAATGAAATATTCTTATGAGAAAAACACTTTGTAACAAATTACAGATTTTAATATATAATCTTACAAGTTAAATCCTTTTTTTTTTTTTAATGTTGTACTAAGTGTAACATTATTTTGAGAAGGGTTCAAAACTAACACTTATAAATCTCATATACTATTTTTATTTTTCACTTAACAAAAAAATAAATCGTCTAATTTTTCCGCGCAAGTCTGCCACTAGATTATACTAATTTTCAGTGAAGTATTTTTAGGATTCGTTATCTTATTATTAGCCATCATAATAATTATAGAGCTGGCATACCAATCAAATATTACACGAGAACCTTGGAGGAACAATTGTTACTTTCCCGCCTTATGTTGTCTAGACCTGAAGTTGCCTAAGCTGCCACATGTCGAGCACTTATGTTTTTGGTGGGATTGGATTGGGTTCTACTCAACTGAACCAACTTGAGCTAAGATCCTAAGATGAGTATATGGTCACCTCCATCAGGAACACACGCAATACAGGCTATTAAACCAAACGTATTCAAACTCAACGCAAAGTAGCTCATGTTGGTAGAGAAGGCAACAAAGTAGCTCATACTTAAAAGCCAAATATGCTTGGTATAATGAGAACACATGTGCTTGAATAAAAGAGACTTAGAGACCCCTATATTCCCTGAATGAGTACTCATGCAGATGAAACACAAGTTTCACAAAACAAAAGTTTTAGAATTTCAACCTATAGCGTTTACTTCATGATAATTGCTCTTATCATCAAGCTAAGATACCAACTGATTTTCTATTTAGTTGTCTTATGAAATGAACGTATCCAAATCCAAACTTATTCACAAGGATGGTTAAATACTCCATGATATTTATGTATTCAAAGCAACGCATTCCTGTAGAACCAGATTAGTCTCAATTTTCAATTCTCAAGCATCAGGGTCTGAAAAGATAAACAATGTTGCACCAAGTTGTCTGAAAACCACTTGCAGGATTTCCATTGGAGCTCAAAGGAACCATCAATGGACAATCAATCTTGGGCAGCTTGTAATGGAGTCTCTTGGTGGTACCTCACCTCACCCTTATCTTAATAGACAACCTTACATCAATAGTATAAAGCCCAACACTTTTCTCAGCATTAAACTTGAAAATATCTAGTAATGCTAGGGGCACAACAATTTTCACATTCTTAATCACAAATCTTGACATGACAAAATATGATTGGAGCAACATTACTTTCACCTGGATCTATCATTAACATCACTTTTATTAATACTAATCAAAACATGTTACTTCAACAGTTATGAAAATTGTTGTGTTCTTAGACTTATTAGGAACATCACCATGTTTAAGCAACAGAACTTGTTGCCCCTTGAAAACAGGCCCCGAGTTACTTGTATTCTTGTGCCCTTGGTAAAAGGGGACAAGGTCACCATGGCTAAAAATTTCCTTTTTATAGTATCAACTGTATTCTTACACAACAGTTTATAAAAATTATAATGCCTGGTACACAATACTTGTCATAAATATCAAAATGATCAGAAGAAATTTCATATTTTAACATCAGGGAGAAAATGTAATGCACAGAGCAACTGACCTGGGGTAGCCCATTACATACGTGCAAGGCTACTTCTCCCCAGTCAAAATTGCCTTGATGATAGTATCACTCATTCCATCAGCATGTGGGAATAAGTGCCCAGCTCCCGGAAGCTCATGATAGTGAATCCACGGTAGCTGTTGAGCAATGTATCGTTGCAGCATAACAGGCACAATCCAATCTTCATCTCCATGCCACAGGTGGACAGAACCTTCATTGTTTGGAAATGGGTTTTCCAGATCCAGAGGACTGAACTCCCAAGCCCCAAATCCAACAATCATGTCACGATGGAGAGACTCAAATTCTCCTTGCTGCCTTACCTGTGCCTGAGGAAACCACATTTAGAAAATAAGAACATTTAAAGAAATAATGTTTTTTTCCCCTATTAGAAACTCTCTCTTTTTTCTTTTTCTTTTTATAGGTAATCAGAGAACTATTATTAATGAAAACATAAGGAAGAGTACAAGTTGTTCATGGAAATTGAACCCAAGATCTCACCACTATCACATGCTTATTAGGGATTGGGGGGAGCGGTAGTGGTGAAAGTGCCATTTGACTTAGAGGCCATCAGCTTAAAAAAATATGTTGATTATTAACAAAATACGGTTTTAAATCCATATCAATCACCCCCCCCCCCCCCAAAAAAAAGTGTGTGTGTGTGTGTGAGAGAGAGAGAGAGAGCATTACACTTGATAAATGATGCTCTATGGAAGTAGATGCACGAGGAAAAAGAAACGCCTCTTAACAAACAAAAATTTCTTTTAAACTTTTGTAATATAAGATGCTTTAATCAGTTAATCTAACCTTAAATTTGGCTGAGAAAAGGAGCTGAAAGCATAATCTTATCTCAAAACTTTGTTTCTATTAGTGGTGCACCAGAATTTGTCAAGAACATTTTTATACAAGAGGGATGTTCATTGCATTTTTAAATTCAAAGGTTGTTATTACAATACTCTGCAACTATGGTAGAAATAGAATCAATCACCAATATGCACAACTAGGGATTATTTAGTCAACCCCTATTTCAAGTCAAGTTCCTCACTTTAGGAGGTAAATAACTCAAATTATTTTTACAGAAAGAGGTGGTGGCATTTCAGTCCTTAATGTTCATAATACTTTAACAGTTTATATTTGTTCTAAAAGTGATATTTTAGAGATCCTTCACAGCCATTAGTGTTATTACCAAACAAATGAGGGGAAAAATAAACAATACAACCATGATTCTCAAGACAAAGAATGTCTCATTAAGGATCATAGAGTCCATTAAAAAACACCAAATTTCAGGGGGTTTTAAAGTAGGAGACATAAAGATATGATGCACACAACACAAAAAAGATATTTCCCAATCAAGTTCACTGTAACACTGTCACTATGTACTTTCTTATGAAATTTTAGCAAAAAGATGAAAGAAATCTGTACATTTTTGAACTTGCGACCTATAAGAATATAGGATGAAGATGCATTCTAGATAAAGTTGCTAAGAAGTGCATAATATTGAGAAACAATCTTCATTTCCGCAAAATACAAGCCATATATTGATATAATTTACTAAATCAATCACTGTAGCTACTTGGTTTTTCTCAGTGCCTTTCATGGTATTAATAATATTCATGAAAATTTCCAGAGAAGTTAGATGCTAACCATATATTTTTCTCTCCCAGAAAACTTCGCCATGAGTTCTTTGTCTTGGGGAGAGAGAATATCCGTACTATGAGCTGCAACGCTCGAAGAGGGGAACCATTTTTGAGTGTTCCACCAGTAGGTAAGCCAGGGAGTGTAGTGAGCAACACGAACTGCCCATTGATCTTGCCAAAGCTGCTGGTTGTAGACTTCACCAGATAGGTTTCCAGGAAAACCAGGCCACCAGTAGTTAACCACTGGAGCTAATAGTCCAGCCCCTGCTACCCTGTTAGTGTTACAAGCATCCCAGACATTAGAGAAAAGGCACATAAACTAGCAAATGCAGCTGTTCTGGTTATTCTCTTTTCTAGCATTTATTTATACAGCTATGGCAAATCATACCTGTGAGGAATGTACTTGAGGCAACTCCAAAGCACCTGCCCACCCATTGAGAAACCGATTACATAAAATTTTGATCCTAGTCCCAACTGATCAGCAAGCTCTTCTATATCCAAAGCAATGCTCTTCACTGTTCTCTTTGGATTAGGATCACTCTCCCCATAACCAGGTCTGTCAAAAGACACAACGTAGATCCCTAACTCTTCAACAATTTCCTGAAAGAACCCGGTCCAATGATTTCAATGACGCTAAGTCCAAGAATATCATATTTAAAGGCTTGAAATAGGCCCCAAAAAAATATAAATAAAGCAACCAATGGATAAGTACCGGAGAGAGTGTTTTGGCAATGACAGCATCATGTCTGCAAGAATCAAAACCATGGACGAAAACAATTTTATAGTTGGCTTTTTCTTTAGGCACACCATGTTCTTTGTAGGCCAAATGCCTTCCATCACTAAGTTTTATTCTTGCTGCTGTAACAGGGGGGCCATCTGGAGAACCGCATATCTTGGGTGGAGGAGGTTGGGTTGCCTTATAAGCCCATGCCAGAAACCCCACAAAAAACAACAGTACTGTTTTCTTCAACATCCCTGAAATTTTCAAGTTCTAATTAAAATGCTGTGCAATGATTGAATAAAAAATTGAGCAACTTTATGCTAAGTCTTGGAGACAAAAAAATGTTAATCAACTCATTAAATACCATGCAGCAAGAATAAAAACTGTACTAAAAGACATGCATATTTTGCATCATATATATCTAGAACAAGTTCTACTTCAAGTGGATGATGAGAAACAAATACAAGGTTGACAACTCACATTAACAAAAGAAGTATGGTTGCCTTGAAATCAGAGACAGACCCACATTGGAACCAAGGGTTGCCTTGAAACAGGAGGCTAAGAGCTTTCAAGCAAGATTACTTTCTATTCTAAGGTACCTTCTTGCTCTTAGGTATGTCTGTGTACACCCTTCCTTTTTTTTTTTAATTAATATATGGAAAAAAAAAATTCCCTACAAAATTCTGATGGGGATGGTAGTAGATCTGAAGTACAGATTTTTTTTTTTTTTTTTCCTGATAAAAAAAAAAAATTTGGGTGAATTTTGCCTTAAAAATGGTTAATAAGGATTAAAAGATCAACAACCAACTAACTTTTTTATAGCGAGATTGCATCTGTGCTTGATGTTCTTTTTTCTACTACAACTACAAGACAAGTATTTATAGTCATAAAATTGTCAAAAACTAGGTTTTGGAATAAAAAGGAAAATGATTTTCTAGAGGACTATTTCATCTTGTACATTGAAAGGCAAACTAATGCGAATTTAGATACAATCAATCACATATTATTTTTAGGATTTAAAAGAACGCTGAATTCCATTTTAATAAATAATCGATTCAAAATGTATTGATAAACAATTACTTTTTGCAATATTCTCTTGTTTGTATTTTGTTAATACTGAATCGATACTAATTTTTCATAGTATATTAAGAGTCATCACATGTGTATTAGTTCAAGTGAAATTTTTGATGTTTTTGGAATTCATTGCAAATTTATATGTCAATTTTCTAATTGCACTAATATACAATTCTTAAGACTATGAAGTTTATCTTAGTCAATAGTTTATTTATATTACTTGTATTTATATATGTGTTTGATCCAGATTGGGCTAGAACTATTCAAGCTCTCCCCTGTGATTCCTTATCAGATTTGACAGAGCTATTCAAGTTTGATGATTTAATAAAGATTGTTACTTATCCACAACAACAACCACCAAAAAAAAAAGTGTTTGATCCAGATAGTTGGGATTTTGGTTACTTATTAAACTATCAAACTCACCCTATATTTTCTTATTTCAGATTTTGAGAAATATGAAGCAGATTGGAGTATTAGACTCTTGTTGGGCATAGTGAGGTTTTACACACTTGTGAGGTGAGTGCCTTACACAATTGGCTATGGTACCCGATACAATTTTTTATTTTTTATTTCCATCAAGTAGATTTCAGATTCATTTTAAGAGCAAATTTCAAAAAAAAAAACACATCTATAAAGTAAAATTCCAATAGAAAAACACACAACTCTTAACTCTTTAACTTTAAATAAATAACAACACTAATAATATAATTCAACAACAAAACCGATTGCCCAAGAATTCCAGTTGACGCAGTCTAATTTCCATTAGTCAAAGACCCAATTTTTAAAAAATATATATATAAAAATTCAAGTATCAACTTTTTGTTAATGAGAAATGTTAAAAGAGCGACCCAGATAACATAAAATTGAAGAGCACCCAGATCAAGTAAAGAGAAAAAAGAAGGGACCTGAGGGAAGCTTAAAGGAGGAGTTTTGCCTGGCTTTTCTGGTGTGAGCTCTGGCTGATGCTGCAGATATTTTCCTATTCATTCCCCCCGCCATTTTTGTTCCTCACAGAATGCCTACCCAAATCCAACAACAAGAAGAATAGATATGAGTTATGAGTTATGACCCCAAAATTCAACGAGGTAAACAAACACAACACAGAGAGATCTGAGAGTGTCGTGGAAAGTGAAGTGACTTTTTTAGTCTTAAATTTAATGGGCCAAGTATGTGATGCCGCGTGGGATTGGAGGGTTACATATGGTTTTGAATTTCATTTTTTTTTTTTTTGATAACCATATAGTTTTGAATTTATTATACTTTTTAGGAAAATGTTAGGAACAACAACAACAACAACAACCAAAAAAAAAAGTTCACAACTCAAGATATGATGAGTTGTGAGTAGTAGAAGTAAAATGGTGGGCCCACGCTTCCACTACTCACAACTTGTTACGTGACAAATTGTGACAAAAGTTGTATAAATTTTTTTTGTGGCCTTAACATTACTTGTTTTTTTATTGTTTTTTGGTTTTTTATTTTATTTTTTGGTGCTAAAATTAAAAAAAATACTGTTTGGGGTTTGGGTCAATTACAAACTAATCTCTTGTAATTTTGAAATATAGACCACCGAGGAGTATGAATTGCCCAAGTTGGATTCAGTACGAGTTTGAGTTATTTTGCTATCCCTGTTGAGTTGGTTTTAATATTAATAAAGTAATGATGAAACAAAAAAGGGAGAGACAATCATAAGAATACTAAAGAGAAAGATAAAACAATGGCATACATTAGTAAAATCCAATTATAAATAGGATTTGTGTAAGAATATTAAATATATATTAAACATATATATATACACACACACTCTCAAGGTAGTCAAGCACGGCAAGATAGGGCAGTGTGAGCAAAGCCTGTCCCAACCCTGCTCACTTTTTCAAGGTGGAAAAAAATCTGCAATGGAAAAAATAGGGTAGGTGGAAAATTTTTGTCATCAATAAATCATATTGCATATTCTATTCTATCGGGGGTAGACAGAAATTTAGTTTGGTCAAATGATATTAATAGTAGTCAATATTGTGCGTGTGTGTAAGTATTAATAAATTTTTGTGTGACAAAATGATAGTTAAGGCTGTCCACAGGTCAGGTGCCCAACCCGGACTTGACCTGATCTCTTTGAGTCCCCAAGAACTGCACCCACCGTCAACTAGGAAAAAGAGTCAGTTCGGGTGAGTTGAGTCTCTTCGAATATCAATTGGTTGTTGGTCGAAGTTAGGGAAAAGCAGATCTGGCCCAAACTCGCCAGATCTGGCTAGATCTTGTTGGATCTTTCAAGATCTCGAAGAAATCTGACTAGAGAATGCCTCATACTAGCAAAGAAAGGCAAGAACAAGTGGAGAACGATGACTTCAATGGGAGGAGATTTGTTAGGTCGATTGGAATCAGGTTGTCATGTAACAATCGCCAACCGACTAGTAAGTATTGGTTTATAGAGGATGGAGACCTGCTGCTAACCATCATAGGTGTTAAGTCAGCTGGTTTTCAAGTCGAATTAGTCGGTTTGGGCAAGTAGGTCGGTTTCATGAGCTGGTTGGACAACCCTAATGATACTAATAGATTGGTCAAGACTATATGTATAATAATCAATTTTCTAATACTAAAGTAAGTAATAATTCATAAATATATTACATTAAATTTTATCAAATTTGATGCATGTGCTAGTGTGTGTGTGTGTGTGTGTGTATATATATATTTAATAGATACCTTTTGAAGAGAATTTATCATTCTTTTTTTAACTTTAATGAGTAAACAAATGTTGTCTAGTTTGATATTATATGTATTAAAATATCAAATAAAAATATTTTTTATTTTAAAAAAAAAAAAAAAAAAAAAAACCTTAGTATTTCCAATTAAAGTTATGTTTGGTTGGTTTCTCAAAAATGAAAAAGATAAAGGAAAGTTGTGCTTGGTTGCCTAAGCTATCTAGGAGTTAAGAGTACCCTTTTTGGAATAGACTTGAGACCCATAGTGCTTCATTCTACTCTTCTCTATCTCTTTAATTGCTTATTGGAAAATAGTAATTTTTAGGTACTCTCGGAGCACGAAAAATAGTGCTCACTCCTCTCACATTCATAGTGGGATCCACTCATTAAATACATGGTGGGGTCTACCATAAATATGAGAAGAGGGAATATCATTTCACTATACTCCAAAAGCACCTAAGAATTTTCCATTGAAAGAAAAAGAAAAGAGATTAAATCATATAAGGAATTGGTGTAAATCCTTTGGTTTACAGTTTTACACCCTCCAATAAAGACATGTCAAATCATCATATTACTAAAACATAAATACATTTGATTACACAAGGTCTGTTTGGATACCGTTTATTACTGAAAACTGAAAACACTGTAACAAAATAATTTTTAAATGTGTGAATAGTGTCGTGGGACCTAGTTTTAAAGTTAAATTTACATTTTTCTGTACTTGCGGGTCCCATGAACAGTGCCCATGGACTCACTAAAAAAACACGCACCCGTTGGGAAATGCGCAAAATGCGCTTCCCAAACTCACACAGAATAACATTTCAATAAATACCACATTTTAGGTTTTAAGTAAAAGGCTGATGTGGTGTTAATCATTGTTATTAATACCGTTTCGGACCCCGTTTCGGTTTGTCCAGTGAAATGGAATATTTCGATACCGGCTGATTTCGGCGTACCGTTTCAAGGTGTTTCGGGGTTCTTAAAAATAATTTATATATATTCTTGTTGAACATAAAATTGTCAATTCTAATAAATAAATAACCAAATATCAAATAATACAAATTATTTAGTCTTAACTCTTAAGTCTTAAACATCAATATAACATCAATTTAACATCACACAATAAGAAGATTTACAAGACAATAACTAAATATCAAAAAATACAAGATTTACTCCTCCTTCTCATCATCATCCATGAGAGAAGAATCAAATTCATCATCAAAAGAACTCCCAAGAACTACCAACACCCATTGGACCTTTACTTTTTTTTTTTTTTTTTTTAATAATAGGCCAAATCTGGTACCGGCCGAAATTTTCATCTTGGCCGGAATTGGCCGGAATTGACCGGAATGGCCCGGAATTTGACCCGAGGTGGAACGTGGGGTATTCCGGTACCGGTTTGCATACCGGTACGAAAAATTCCGGCCGTTCCGGCCGGAACGGAACGGAATCAATAACAATGGTGTTAATAGGTTTAGTATAATGTATTGAGTTTTAAGTAAAATAAAATTGATGTGACGATCTCTTATTGAATGGTATAAAATATGAATTTTACACCATATCCTTATCAAATTTGGACTCAAAAGAAAATCTTTTATAGGATCCCTTGTGAACTTTGTCTTATGTTGCTAAGGAGGAAGTTGGATATTGGTTCACAAGTGCCTAGCTTGAGACTTATACCTATAAAGTCGGCCAAAATGGTCATTTGCCCCTTTCGCCCAAAACAAGTAGCAAAATGTCCTTGTTCTGGAACTATTTAGCCATATGCCCTTGTTTTAAACTCGATTTTTAGAAAATCGAGTTATAGGCAAAAAACTTAAAAAAAAAAAAAAAATTTACATGGAACTCGAGTTTCATATAACATTTGCAAGTAACTCAATTTTCATTAAATCGAATTGTTCATTGAAACTCGATTTTTTAAAAATCGAGTTTCAAAAAAGGGACATTTTGCTAGATAGTTTTAGAACATGAGCATTTTGCTATTTATTTTGGGCGAAAGGGGCAAATGCCCATTTTGGCCCCTATAAAGTCATTACCTATTATTTTTTGCTTTTGAATGGAATTTGTGATGTGTCTTTTCGTTAGCTAGAATCTCATTTTCTCTCCCTTGTATATGTGTTTATTTCTATAAAAATAAAAATAAAAATTGACATTGTCTAATAGACCTTTAATGCTGAACTCCTTTTTTTTTTTCTTTTTTTCTTTTTTTAATTCCACGTAATGCAATGGGATGGGATACGTTTTCACCTACCAAATGGGATGAGTGGTTGAATGGCTTCATTTCGTTTGGATGTGAAATGTATCAAAAAGTCTATAGTCCTTCGTGTACTAAGTATGTAATTCTTGCCTGCATGTCTTAATCCAAAAGGTTGTAGGGGGGAAAAAAACAAAGAAAAGAAAAGAGAGTGATGCTAGGTATAATATAACAATTTTTATCACACAAATTTTATAAACTGATGTACCACTAATTGTATTAAAATAATTTAGGTATTTGTTATTTGGTTTATTATGTTTTCAAAAACCACCAACTATGCTTATTGTATACCAATTTGTAAGACTTTTAGAATAAAATTTGTAATAACCTTAGCATTTTCTAAAGAAAAATCATAGCAATGGAACATAATTCGAAGAAAAATTAATAAAACTGCACCTACTATTCTTAATTAAGAAAATAATCATAGCAATTGAAATTAACTCAAGAGATTAATTGAAATTACGCTCACATACCCAATAAAAAGAGATATTGAATTTTATTTTACAAATGATGAAAAATATCATATGAATGTCTTATTATTATAAATCTCATGTTCGTGTTCAAGTAATAGTCCAATAATAATGACATCATCCTTTATGGTGTCCCACATTTATAATTGAAATCTTATCTCTCATTCCATCACTATTTATATATCAAAAAATAAAAATAAAAAAACATAAATTTCACTTCAAATCCAAAGCAACCACAATTTTTTACTTTTTATGAATTAGGGTTTCCTTGAAATTTTTAAGGCAAGTTGACTATAGAGTTCTTAAAATTCTTTACACAAATATGGAAATGCACCTATTATTTTTTATATTAATTTAAATTAATTATGAAATTACAAACTCAATCAATTCATTTTATAATAGATAGAATGAGATTTTAAAACTTCATAAATACAACTCTAGAGGATCATAATCTCTCTCTACTCACTACTCAGTGCTCTTATAACAAAATTTTTGTATTTGTGTGAAGGTCAAGCATTTACTTTTTAACAATTGTCTTCTTTAGAATATTGAATATTCCCATAGACTGGCCCGCCCATATCACAAAAAATATCTTTAGTTTTTCAACCCAACAACACAGATATCTTAAGAAATTGATCTTTATAATGGATTTTAATTGATTTTGTTTTTTTTTTTTTTTTTTGACAATAATCATTGTTTGTGTTTATAGAGAGTTACGTCACCAACCTAAATACGCAGAATCAATTAGTACAAAAATGTAATAAGGTGACGTGTTATTAAGCTCTTCAAATTCGATCAGTTTAGAATCCGCTTATTTTACTGAAACTGAAATTTTTTTGCTGAAAGTCTGTAAATAAAGGTAAAAGTTAGCTGAAATAGAATCGTGAAACCCATGAATAGTACCAAAAAGTATAGTAAGGCCCATAAATAGTAGTAAAAATAAGCTGAATAATAAAAACGAAGTACTTGTATTCTTCTTGTGCCCTTGGTAAAATGGGGTCAAGGTCACCATGACTAAAAATTTCCTTTATAGTATCAACTGTATTCTTATACGACAGTTTATAAAATTTCAGATGTCCACACTAAGGAGAAAATGTAATGCACAGACCAACTGACCTGTGCTAGCTCATTACATATGTAGTAGTCTACTTCTCCCCTGTCAAAATTGCCTTGATGATAGAATCACACATTCCATCAGCATAAGCGAACAAGTGCCCAGCTCCCGGAATCTCATGATAGTGAATCCATGGTAGCTGTTGGGCAATGTATCGTTGCAGTGTAACAGGCACAATCCTATCATCATCTCCATGCCACAAGTGCACTGAACCTTCATTGTTTGGAAATGGGTTTTCCAGATCCATAGGACTGAACTCCCAGTCCCCAAATCCAACAATCATGTCGCGATGGATGGACTCGAATGCTCCTTGTTGTTTTACCTCTGCCTGAGGAAAGCCACATTTAGAAAATAAGAGCATTTACACTTGATAAATGAGGCTCTATGGAAGTAGTAGATTTACATGAAAAAAAAAAAAAAAAAACATAACACAAATTTCCTTTAACTTTTGTCGTATGATATGGTTTATTCAGTTAAATCAAACCTTAAGAAAAGGGGCTGAAAGTCTAATCTTATCTCAAGTCTCTGTTTCTATTAGTGGTGCACCAGAATTTGTCAAGCACACCTATATACAAGAGGGATATGTTCACTGCATTTTTAAATTCAAAGGTTATTATTACAATACTCTGCAGCTATGGTAGAATCAAACACCAAATTTCAGGGCGTTGAAAACTGTCACTGTGTACTTATATGAAATTTTAGCAAAAAGTTGAAAGAAATCTGTACAGTGAAGGCTAAAAGTCAATCCCAACGAACTACAAGTGCAGAGCATTTGGTTCTCTCATTTTTACTCTATAAACTTATCCCCTAAGTCATTATTTCAAGCCTAATCTCTATTTATTAGATTGAAACCTTCACAAGTACCAAACAAATTTTAATATGGTAAGCAAAAAAGTTCCCATATTAAATTATGAAATTCGTAACTCAATCATTAAGCACAAAATGATAACACAGCCTAAACAAACACATGCTATTAAGGAGTCACACCTTCACTCCTAAATTAATTGCTATAGATTCAGAAAGTAACAAGATATTTAAAGTTTAAGGTGTCCTTTCACATACTCTTGCGACCAATATAGCATTGTGCTATGAAGTAAAATTCTAATGCTAATTATGTACAGAAATCAGGCAACAGTTTCTGGAGTCTTTAATAGACATATTTGTCAGCAGAAACGCTTACAATTTTGCTTTGCATTTTAACGGTACAACAGATCAAGATAATCATACAGCTTCAGAAACTTTAAGAACCAGAATTATTATTAATTTTCTACATTTTCTTATCGATAAATTTGCAACTTCACTTTTAAAATAAAGACAACCTACTATGAAAATTGGATTAATTTGAACTTGCAACCTATAAGAATATAGGTTGAAGATGCATCCTAGATGAAGCCGCTAGGGAGTGAAGCTCACATTTTATTGAGCAAAAATTTTCATTTCCGCAAGATACAATCCATATATTGATATCATTTAGTAAATCAATAACTGCAGTTGCTTGGTTTTCTCAATGACTTTCATGGTATTAATTCTCATCGAAATAATTCATGGAAATTTCCAGAGAAGTTAGATGCTAACCATATGGCTTATTCTCTGAGTAAGCTTTGGCACGAGTTCTTGGTCTTGGGGAGAAAGAGTATCCGTACTATGACCTGCTACACTAGAAGAGGGGAACAATTTTTGAGTGTTCCACCAGTAGGTAAGCCAGGGAATGTAGTGAGCAACACGAAGTGCCCATTGATCTTGCCGAAACTGCTGGTTGTAGGCTTCACCAGATAGGTTTCCAGGAAAACCAGACCACCAGTAGTTAACCACTGGAGCTAATAGTCCAGCCCCTGCTAGCCTGTTAGTGTTACAAGCATCCCACACATTAGAGAAAAGGCACATAAACTAGCAAATGCAGCTGTTCTTGTTATTCTCTTTTCTAGCATTTATTTATATGGCTATGGAAAATCATACCTGTGAGGAATGTACTTGAGGCAACTCCAAAGCACCTGCCCACCCATTGAGATACCTATTACATAGAATTTTGATCCTAGTTCCAACTGATCAGCAAGCTCTTCTATATCCAAAGCCATGCTCTTCACTGTTCTCTTTGGATTAGGATCACTCTCCCCATAACCAGGTCTGTCAAAAGAGACAATGTAGATCCCTAACTCTTTAACAATTTCCTGAAAGAACCGCAAATTATTCAAATGACACTAATCCAAGAATATCATATTTAAAGGCTTGATATAGGCCCAAAAATATATAAATAAAGGGAAATTCTTCTTTTACATTGTACACATTCAAAAAGTGGCAAATCACTTTTTACAAATATATACAACATTTGCCACTTTTTAATTTTATACGTTTATAATGTAAGTTTACATTACAAGTATAATGTAAACATATAAAGATCAATAAATGGATAAGTACCGGAGAGAGTGTTTGGGCAATGACAGCATCATGTCTGCAAGAATCAAAACCATGGACGAAAATAATTTTATAGTTGGCTTTTTCTTTAGGCACACCATGTTCTTTGTAGGCCAAATGCCTTTCATCACTAAGTTTTATTCTTGCTGCTGTAACAGGGGGGCCTTTTGGAGAACCGCATATCTTGGGTGCAGGAATTTGGGTTGCCGTTAAAGCCCATGACAGAAACCCCACAAAAAATAACAGCCCTGATCTCCTCAACATCCCTGAAATTTTCAAGTTCTAGTTAAAATGCAATACAATGATTGAATAAAAAATTGAGCAACTTTATTCTAAATCTTGGAGACAAAAAAGAAAAAAAGAAGAAGAAGCTAGTGTTAATCAACTCATTAGATACCATGCAGCAAGAATAAAAACCGTAGTAAAAATACATGCATATATATTTTGCATCATTTTTATCTAGAACAAGTTCTACTTGAAGTGGATGAGGAGAAACAAATACAAGGTTGACAACTCACATTAACAATAGAAGTATGGTTGCCTTGAAATCAGAGACAGACCCTGAGACCCACATTGGGACCAAGGGTTGCCTCTAAAGTCTAAAGTAAAATACCAATAGAAAAAACGACTCAATGGAAAATATAATAATAATAATAATAATAATAATAATAATAATGGTATTGCATACATTAATCATTCATTTTAAGGAACTTTTTATGAAAAATTTAAAAAGTTGTAAAAAATATTAAGTTACTTTTTCATTTTCTTATAAAAAGTTTTTTAATATATCTTAAAATCACACGTTAGTAAAACCCTAATAATAATAATAATAATAATAATAAAGGATAATTACATTTTACCTACCTGTGATTTGCCTCTAATTCTATTTGCCTACCCGTGGTTTCTTTTTTGACACTTTACCCACCTGTGATTCCCTCCGTTACTCTTCCTAACTCACCTCCAGTACAGACGTTACTCTAACACATTTTTTTATCAAAAACAAAACTCAAAACAGATCAAACACTCCTTTTTTCTCCTAGAGTTAAATAGTTTCAGGTTTATGTGGCTGAAACTATTCTGAATCTGAATCCAACTCGAATTCCTTGAATTTCAAGGCATAAATAATTAAATACATAGCCTTTATTTTATAATCCTTGTTAGAGTTTCTGAAATTATATAAAAGTTGCTAAAACGTTTAATATAAACTAGAATCACTACTCTCTCTCTCTCTCTTTCTAACTCTTTATCACCTCTCTCCAATCCTTCAATCTCTCTTTCTCTCTACGCTTTTCTCTCCTCCATCTTCCACGATCCAAACCCAGCTGAGCTCCACCCAACACCGATTATCAAGATAAAATCACCAACCTAGGGCCGTTGTCACACCACCAAACCCACGGGCCATAGCTGATCTACCATGGGCAAGGGCGGTGAACTGACAGAGGAGGACAAGGGGTGTGTCTTGAGGCAATTGATCCACCATGGGTATGGATTTGGTTTAGAAACGCGATCTTGAGGGAGGTGAATTCCACCGATCCAGCATCATCGCCGAGCCCTAGCTCCGCCAAGCCACGCCCCTCTCGGAAGTCTAAATCGGCCAAGGAGAATGCGCTGCCGTTCGATCTGACCTCCATCCCCTCTGAATCCAAGCCATCGCCAGCTATGGCGGCCAAATTGAAGAGTCCATTGCCGTCGAGGCCACCTCCTTCAAATTCTCACAAAATGAAGCTCAGCTTTAAAAGTCATGGGCTCGATGTAGGAAATTGTTGACCGATCTGGTGGCGAATCTGGTGATTCCATGGGTTCTGGGTTGTTGTTTAGCTTTGAAATTTTCACTTTGCTTCTATTATACCCAGCAAATCAAGTAATTTTTATTCTACTGTTCACGATGTTGTAATTTTTTCTAGTGGGTTTGTTGTGTGAGTGAGATCTTAGATGTTGAAAATCAAAAATTTAGAAATTAAGTGCTGGAAATTGTTGATCCTCCCTGTTGTCATGTTGTAAACTGTGTTATGCTTTGATTTTAATAAATTTATTTGTTCAGGCACAAAAAATTAGTATAAGGAAGAAGACGAAGAACTCTCTCTCTCATGGTTTTGCTTCATTTGATTTGTATTAGTTTTCTGGGTTTATGTTCTTCATGTTTGTGTATGTTTTTCATGTTTGTGAATCATGAGAAACCAATACCATATTTTAATCTTGTTTTTCTTTTGTTTGTTTTTTTTTTTTTTCTTGTTTTGAGAGGAGAGAGACATAAAATGGGTGTAAAAAGACTTATTTACCCTTCTTTTTTAACAAAGGTGGGTAACGGAGCCTAAACGGACCTAACCCCAGGTAGGTAAAGTGTCAAAAATGAAATCACGGGTAGGTAAATCGAATTAGAGGCAAACCACAGGTGGGTAATCTGTAATTATCCTTAATAATAATGATATAATTCAACAACAAAACCGATTCCTTGGAATTCCAGTTGATGCAGTCTAATTTCCATTAGCCCATGACCATTTTATTTTTTCATATAAATATTCAACAATCAACTTTTTGTAATATATACCTACAACTTAATTTTAGTTTCTGTGTTATCCTACAGTTTTGCAGTGAGAAATGCTAAAAGGGCGACCCAGATAAAACAAAATATTATTGTTCTAATGTTTGCGATGAAAACAAGTCACAACGAAAAATTTAATAGCACCCAAATAAATAAAATAAAATAAAAAACAGATGACCTGAGACTGAGGTTTTATTAACGGTGGTTTTTTGGTTGGCTTCTCTGGTGTGAGTCCTGGCTGATGATGCAGATATCTTCCTATTCACAACCCCTGCCATTTTTGTTTCTAACAGAATACCTGCTCAAACCCTACAACAACAATAATAGATGATCTCAAAATTCAAGAATACAAATCATTCTTTACCGGTTTTTGTGTTCCACTTTATGTTCCCCCAATTATGATATGTCATGCATTCATTTGACTTTCCTTATAAAATGATCAAAGTTTACAACATAATACCTGCTCAAACCCTACAACAACAATAATAGATGACTCAAAATTCAAGAATACAAATCATTCTTTACCGGTTTTTGTGTTCCACTTTATGTTCCACCAATTATGGTATGTCGTGCATTCATTTGACTTTCCTTATAAAATGATCAAAGTTTAGGGTCTACTTGGATACCGCATATTTTGCTGAAACTGAAAACTTATTGCTAAAAGTACTATAGTAAAAGTTAGTTAAAATAGTAAAGCGAGACCCATGAATAGTATCAAAAAGTATAGTGGTGTCATGAATAGTAAAATAATTTTAATTTTTTATTGGTATCCAAACACACACTTAAAATAGAAAAAATAATCAAACAAATGACACACTATAATTGAAATATAAAATGGAACACAAAAAATGGTACATGGAATTTATACTAAAAAATATAATACAGTGATGTCTTACCAAACCCTTCGCCTTTGAGTTTTATTTATTAGTGGGTTCCAATTAGCTTAATTAACGGGTAAAGTCTTTGATGGTTGAATAAGAGATCTAGGGTTCAGTCTCCGCCTACACCAAAAATCTATTGGTGTCTTGGTCTGATGATAAAGAGCTATTATCAGGAGCGGATACCATAGGGTAAAACTATTTGAAATTTTTTTTTTTTTATTTATTAGACTTTTTTCTAGTACCAAAAAATCTAACGGGTAAAGTCTTTGATGGTTGAATAAGAGATCTAGGGTTCAGTCTCCGCCTACACCAAAAATCTATTGGTGTCTTGGTCTGATGATAAAGAGCTATTATCAGGAGCGAATACCATAGGGTAAAACTATTTGGAAAAAAAAAAAGTTTTATTTATTAGACTTTTTTCTAGTACCAAAAAAAAAAAAAACCCTTTTTTAAGTTGTAATGCTGGTTCTATCTTTTATTTCCAAAAAAAAAAATTGTAATGCTGGAAAATGAGGTTATTTCAACTTTTTGTGATCTTATTCAGGGTTCCATCAAAATCTCTACTTGATTGTATTAAACTTCATCTTAAATACATGTACAGATAGCTTCAAATAATAAAAAAAGACATATACAGATAACAACATCAATTTTGTCTATCAAAAAAATAGATTGTGTTTTATTATCAACTTTTAATTATTATTATTATTTTTTTGTGAGAATATTGATCAATATTTATTTTTGGGCTACTTGCTGAAAGTCTAGGTGGGATAAGTGTTCATTTGGATATCTGTAGTTTTTCATGGCTTATTTGTTAAATATGATATATATATATATATATATAGAGGTTAACATTTTTTGCCAAAAGAGACTATAAAAGATTGTGATTGGGATTTTTGAGAGAAGAGGCCTGTGGAATTTGTGGGATTAATCTGGTTTTGTCGGCCCAGTTTTAGAAGAAAACTCTATAGAATCTTGGTCTATAGAGAGAATTAATGTAGGCATTAAATCCCACCATTCATCAGTATTGGATACTAGTACCTGGCCCAGCTTTAGAACAAGAGCCCAATTCCTATTATGCCAACGTTCCTGAAGGCCAGGTTTGGGAGAGTGAGGCAATGAGAAGACAATATTTAAACATAAATTGAAAATGAAATTCTGACCGTGAAAAGTGGGGAGATTTTTAATACTGATGTACGTTTGGATACAGTTTATTTTGTTAAAAATTAAAAATTTATTGTTGAAAACACTGTAGCAAAATATTTTTTATTGTTCAAATCTACTGTTCACCTGCAATTTGCAATTGACTGGTCCATGAACAGTGCCATGAACCAGCCAAAAAACGCAACTTAGGAAAATGCAAACACAATAAGCCTTACACAAACGCACCACTCTGAAACTGAATATGAAAAAGGGAAGAGAGTCAAAGATGCTGCTTGGCTTTATCAGCTGAAAAATGAAAATGAATCAAGTCTCTGACTTTCACTCCAGCAAATGGCAATATCCCCCCAATCTAATAGTCTGATAGTTGTTCGATTTGGAGGAAGGTGGCAGGCCATATGATATGCCCCCACCCCTCCCCCTCCTTTTCCCAAAGTTTAAAGAAATAATTATATATATATATATAGAGAGAGAGAGAGAGAGAGAAAGAGATTAATATTTGGAAATCACTATCAGAGTCCCTAATTTATCTTTTTGTAACATTCTTTTTAAAACAACATTTGTATTAATTTATGCAAAAATTGCCTATAATAAAAATGTAACCCTTAAAAATTTCCTTCATATATATAGATCGTTAGGTTGAATCATGTAATTTTCGCATTCTTATGTTACTTTATTTTATATTTTCGCTTTCACACCTATGTTATTTAAAAGTCTGATCATTGTTTGATTAGGACGAAGGTGGCGGGCCATGTGGCCCCTCTCTCCCTCCC
This sequence comes from Quercus aquifolioides, assembly GCA_019022515.1. Lineage (NCBI taxonomy): Eukaryota > Viridiplantae > Streptophyta > Magnoliopsida > Fagales > Fagaceae > Quercus > Quercus aquifolioides. Next base: position 45,307,598 of record CM032325.1, read on the forward strand.
TTTTCCAAAGTTATAAAAAAAAGTAATTATATATATATATATATAGAGAGAGAGAGAGCGAGAGAGAGAGAGAGAGAGAGAGAGAGAGATATATATGGTCACAATCTCTCAAATTATCTTTTTGTAACGTTATTTTATAAGAGCATTCGCATTAACTTGTGTAAAAAAAATTGTCTAATTAGTATAAGAACTTTTTTTTTTTTAACACAAGTACACAACCACATTTCAAAAACACCCATATCAAATGATCTTGTTTACTTTTATCAATTTTTTTTTTTTTTTTTGCTCTCTGTAATCATCTTTCTCTCTCTTTATGTATTTAAGTAAAGACATATTAAAAAGACAGTTTGGATGTGAATAATAAGCATGTATATTTACATGGTTATTATAATAACAATCTAAATTTATACAAGTTTACATGAACTAATATAAGTGATTTTTAGAATTGAATATGAAAATTTACCACTTATGTTGTTATACATGTATTAGTACGGGTGCTCTAATGGTTCATATCATATATCTTATTTTAACTATTAAGTGTTCAACAAATTAAAAAATATATATTTACAAAATAAAACCAATTAAAATAAAATAAGATTAAAATGATATGGTTGTCCGGTGACTCAATCAAGAAAATCAAATCAATTGCTTTTGCAAGTAATTTGTTTTAGCTTAGTAGCATAAGGTCATTGTCTATCTCATTTTAAGCAAATAAACGGATCTAGCTACATCAAATATTTATGTAAGCTTCTTCCCTAATTGTGCTCTCTCTCTCTCTCTCTCTCTCTCTCTCAAATTGTTGTAATCTTCTTATCATTATTGTGGGGGGTGAAAAGTCCAACCTAATATATTGGGCCTAAGGCCCTATTTGAGGGACTACTGTTTGTCCGAAGAGATGAAAGTACTTGAGAAGAAGCCCACGTGAAAGAAACATACCTGGAGATGAACGGGGGGCATAGTCCGAGGAGATATTTAACTGTCGAAGAGGCCATTATCTCGGATCCGAAGAAGCTTGGTCAAACAGACGTCTGGGAAGTTCAAGTGATCCTCCTAACAAGTCTAATGATAGAGATGAACCTCAGCACGCCTGGGGATGATAGGAACGGAGAAATATCTAGAAGACAAACTTCAACCACCACATTAAATGCACTGCATCTACTTTTCTGGTCGCATTAATGTGGAGAAGACCCCTGAACAGTACAATCTCAGCTACCACCACTCACACAAGGCTGAAGAATATACATGATGAGACATGCACTCAAGTGGGTGTTTAGATGATGAACAAGTGGACGATGAAGATGAAGGAAGAGGGTGCTATATAAGTGGGAGAGGCCTCTGATAAAAGGGGGATCGAAGATAGAAAGAAAGAAGAAGAAAACATCTTTACTGTAGCTCTAAGAATTGTAACCAACGTTCATTCAATACAATTCCTCTTCGAACGTTCATGTTTGCATCTGTCCGAGCATGATTGTATGTTAATTTACTCACAAACACCACAGTTCATTACTGTTTGATTCATCATTAGCCCAGCTCTTTCACCCACTCTCTACAAATTCATTGTCTTGGGTTCATTGGGCTCACAATTCATACCTTTTGGGCTTGAGCTACAAAAATTGACCCTACAATTATATTTTTAATTGATTTTCTTTTGTTTAATACCATAATTTATTTCTTTTATTTTTTTGATAAGATACCATAATTTATTTCATTCAATATGATGTTATTATATCAAAATCTAATATTATTAAATCTGCCTAATACCACTAGGAACTAGGATAGTTTATTATAAATCCTTATTTAATTTAACTTTTAAAAATTAGGTATGTCTAACTTAGGAACTATTGGTACACACACACACACACACACATATATATATATATAATATGTTGATCATATAGAAAACAATATGCCTTTGAATTCTATTGTTAAAAATTGAATTCCCAAAAGGTGTTTAAAGAATTTTCTAAGATAATTTGTGTTATGTGTAGTTTAATAAACATTACATTCCCTTAAAAGTTACCATAATTTTTTAGTAGAGTTTTTAGTGTGTTTTTGTGTTAAAACTTCATTCTGAGTCTCGTGTGTGTGTGTTTCTAAAAAGAAAAAAAAAATTATCTTTTTTTTTTCATCTAAATATTAAATTTGATAATTATAGTAGTTATTAATAAATTTTTATTATGATAGTGTTTGTACATAAAATTACATATTATAAATTAGATTTTTTTTATAATTTTGTTTGTATATGAAACTATAGATTCTAGTAATAATGAAAATATGATGTATGAAGATTCTAATAAATAGTTTAGTATATAATAGAATTTAAATTTAATTATATATATATATATATATATATATAATGGTATATAAAATTGTCATGCCTCCAAAACTTATATTTATTATGATGTCAACTTTAAAAGTCAAATGATTTCAATTTTATATATATTATAAATTATAGATTTGTGTATATTGAAAAATGTTGTCATATTTGATGCTTAGTAGCATGCGTGGTCATTTTAATTGGGGGTTACTTTTAAGGGCAAAGTTTAAACACAAAATTTTGTATGTTCTTTACCCTCTCAATACACATGTCAAATTTTGTGTCAATTGAATATTATTTATTATATGATCTATATGCTTATATTTAATATATTACTTTAAACTACAAAAACTTACAATTTATTGATAACATAGTGTGGGGATAAGAGCCCAAATTTGTATATTGGGCCTTGAGCCTTATCTGAGGATGTGGACATGTCCGAGGAGGAGTAAATGATTGGGAGAGACCCCAAAGTTGAGAATCACATAAGAAAAGAATGGATGAGTATAGTCTGAGAAGTAGCTCATTCTCGGATACGATGAATATCGGTCAAACCTGTATTTGGGCAATTTAGGTGATCTTCCAGGAAGTTCCAACGATAAGGATGAACCTCAGGCACGTACAAAGGTGATAGGAGCTCAGAAATATCTGAAAGAAAAGCTGCTACCACCGCATTAAATGCACTGCAGCAACTTTTTTGACCGCATTTTTGTGGAGAAGACCCCTGAACAGTGCAGTCTCAGCTACCACCATTCACAGAGAGCTAAAGAAGATGTCTGATGGCACATGTACTCAAGTGAAAGTTTAGATGGTTAACAAATGTACGATCAGGATGGTCTGAATGGAACTATATAATGTAAAAGACCTCCCATGAGAGGGAGATCGGAAAAAAAGAGAAAAGAACGGCAGTAGTATTTAAATTTGTATTAGCATTCAGTTCTATTGATTTCTTTTATAACCCACGTCCTCGGACAACCAGTTCATTCAGTCTTTACGTATATTTCTTACTTGTTCATTTTTAAATTCTTATTAATCATTGTTAAGTTCACTAAAAACCCAGTTTTTTCACCCACTCTTTACAAATTTATTGTACTGAGCTCATTGGGCCTACTCCCCATATCTTTTAGACTTGGGCTACGAATTGTGACCCTACATATAACTATTGATTTTTTATTTTCTAGAAATTTTGCAAGCATGGAGGATATAAGAACAATATGTAATCCAATAGTGAACTTATCAAAATCCACCTCTAATAAAAAGATATTGAATAAGGTTGTAACTAATTTTGTAGCTAAATTTTGTCATACTTTTAATTTGTATTTTTATTTTCTTTTATACCTAGTAATTTCAAGATAACAGATCAAGAAAAGATAAAAAGTTTATAATATTTTTCTTAATATTAGCTTATATTTATTGGGTTTGATATAAACTTTTTATTTTACATTTATTGGCTTATAAAATATTTTTATTTGCATGTTTAACTATGTTTATATTATTTTTATGCTAATATATATACACAATATATAATATGTAAAAAAAATAATTATAACATTTTAATTTGGCCTCCCAAAGTTAAAATTCTGACTCCACCAAGAGAGAAAGAGAAGATTCTTAACAAAAAAAAAAAAAAGACTAAATCTAAAAGACTTGCTGACTAAAAAACCAAAATAGATTTTTATATGGATAAAACTTAGGTTCAGTACCTTAAATGTTGTTCTTTAGGTTCACATCTTAAAATTTAGTCATATGGTTATTTAACTAAAAAATACATTTCTATCCCATGAGAAAAAATCCACATGGCAGAATTTTAAAAATGAAATTTAAGGAATATCACCTAAGTACTATACTTAAATCTAATTGTTTATACTTTATAGTATTCACAATTCAACCCATGGGGAAGGAACGGAATTTTAGGTAAGGGAGTGGCTCGGTTTTATTATCTAGCATACGTACTGCTTATTAGTTGCCATCGAACTAGAGAAGACTTCTTCTTTTTCCCCTCGATTTTTAAAGCTAAAATTGAACCAGAAAGGACAAAGAAGAGTTACAAATGCATGTATCTTTAGCTCTCAAATAATAAGAAAACCATTTTGAAAATGCTAAAACACTACTGCTAGGAACATATGCCATATTCTTTTTGGCTGGATAATCTGCGGCTAGAATATTATTTTGGGATGTGATTACTGCAGTGCCTGACTATGGTGTCCATGGGCATCATTGATATGGGAATGTATATGTATCAATCTTATTGGAAGCTTAACATTGATAAGTTATAATATTAGGGAAAATGAGAGAAAACATGGTGAGGGAGAAAGAAGAAAATAAACAAATAAGTAAAGAAATAAGAGATGAAACATGGGGCGTGGTGTAGTGAGAAATATCACATGACATGAAGTCCAGCTACAGCTAGGGATATACAGAAAAAGTACTTTGGCTTCTAGTTATAGAAAAGCCACCTTCTTCTCCTTGCTATTCTTGGAACTGAATCCCTTTTGCTTTGAAATGACCTCTGAGCACTAACACTCATTTCTCTCGGCAAATGTGGTGGAGTTCCTTTATGCCCTGAGACCCTCAAAGAATCTCCGAAAATAGTAATTTTCTATATGTGCATATGTAATCCAGGAAAGTTCTATGATTTTTGTTCAACAATTTCTACTTTTTTATTACCTTAAATGCAAAAGATGATTTCCCTATAAGAGCAATGTTCACAAAGAACCTTTTTTTTTTTTTTTTTTTTTTGGAGAAACGTTCACAAAGAACCTTGTTCATAAAAAAAAAAAAGAAGAAAAAAAAAAGGGAAGAACCTTAGGAGTTTCCTGTATTTGCTTTATGTTTTAAATATAAAGAAGAAATGACAACTTTTTTAGCAAGGACCCCACGTGCAAAATTTATAGGGACGGTGCTAAGGTAACACAAGGCTATTATTTTAACAATCTCGACACTCCTATCTTTCAAAATTTCTAGATGAGTGATGTTAGAAATATTATAAAAATTTATTATATTATTTGTTCAAATTTAAGTGTCACTGATCATTAAAAATGAGTTATACATTTATTTATTATGTTTTTTAAATCCATCAATCATATTTATCGTAACATTTGTTAGTATTTATGAAGTAAAATTTAAAAAATCATATAAAATCTTTAGCATTTTCCTATTCAAACATTACAAATAACTTGTAAATTGAGGACTTACAATATTTCATGCCGAAAATTTTCTAATTATATAATATCTTAATTTATAACTTTAACCCAAAAAAAAAAAAATCTTATTGTATGAGATTTCATTTGGTTACAAATATACAGCAAACTAAGAACCAATTCCTAGGGACCCAATACGAGAGAGGGGGGCTTCACATACCTAGTTGATTTCATAGAAAACAAACCACTAAGCTCTTGACGTGCCTAATTATGAGAGAGAGAGAGAGAGAGGTGGGAACAAACTCAGTCTAGTAACCTCTTTTTCTAGATGTCAATTATGCTATTCTTTTATGCTCAATTAACCTCAAGGCACATTAAGATCTAAGTGACTTGTACCCAGGGTACTTCAAACTACTATATATATGCTGTTTCTATTTCCATGCCCAATAGCAAACACCTGAGTTATTCAACCTCTCAAGTCACTTCTCTCCCTTTCTCACTCTTTCAATGGCAAGAATATCTGAGCCTCTCATTGTTGGCAGAGTCATAGGAGATGTTCTTGAATCTTTCACACCAAGCATAAAAATGTCTATCACTTACAACAACAAGCAAGTCTGCAATGGGCATGAGTTCTATCCTTCCACGGTAACCACCAAACCTAGGGTTGAGGTTCAAGGAGGTGACATGAGATCTTTTTTCACACTGGTACTTTGAATCCCCCTATTTTTCCTTATTCTCATTTCTCTATCTTCATTATGGTGTTGCTTTATTATATTATCTCTCTCTCTCTCTCTATTATTGAAGTGCTCTTGATTTTTTTGCACCTTGTGTTCCCTCCTCTTTATTGCAGGTCATGACTGATCCAGATGTTCCTGGCCCTAGTGATCCTTATTTAAGGGAACACCTACACTGGTAACACATATATATAACAGCTAGCCCATGTCTAACTAAATGAAAAATAAATGTAAAGTTAGATAAATATATAGATAAAAGTGATTACATACACTTGGATATGGTTATTTCACAGACCCCAGATGTTCAGATACAAACAGCTGTAAGGCGCTTAAGAGTGCAAAAACACTATAGCAGTTGCTACTTGCTAGAATGCTTCATTTGTGTCATAGAAAATTGCAGAATAACCTTTTAGCACTAGCACATATTTGTCTATCCTTGTCCTTCTATATCAATGTTTTCCATAACTGTTGTAACCAATATATGTAGTATATTTAACATGGATTAAGTTCTTAAAATCTAATCCATCCATTTTGAAACGAGTGGATTGAATTTTACCATATCATCAATTTTTAATTTCAAAATGAATAGATAGGATTTTAAAAACTCCATAATGGAGTTACCCTAATCAAAATGTTTGGATGATATATACTAAGCTAAAATTGTACAAACAGAACTAACCATTTATATATTATGTTACAGGATAGTCACAGACATTCCTGGCACAACAGATGCCACATTTGGTATGTTCATTCTATTAATTTCACATACTGGAAAGGAGAGAGTAATACAAAGATAAGGCTTTAATCTTTTGTTGGGTTTTTTTTTTTTTTTTTTTTTTTTTTGTATATTACAGGAAGGGAGGTTGTGAGCTATGAGATTCCAAGGCCTAATATTGGGATCCACAGGTTTGTGTTTGTTCTGTTCAAACAGAAACGCAGACAGTCAGTAACCCCACCTTCTTCAAGGGATCACTTCAACACTCGAAGTTTTGCAGCTGAAAACGATCTTGGCTTACCAGTTGCTGCTGTTTATTTCAATGCACAGAGAGAAACAGCCGCAAGAAGACGCTAAGTTAAGCCCCCCAGGCAAAAAATAAAAAATAAAAATGTTAGTGCAAATGTATTAGAATAAAGTGCTCTACTAAGGCTTTTTAAGAGTTACATCTCTACTCTCTATTATGCACATGTAATTATATAAAATTAAAATAAACTTGCACAAAATCAATCACTCCCTCCTTTTGTGCTCGCTTTCATTATTTGCTTTCCATTAAAAGCTAATGAATTTGTTACGCTTTAGCTGGTCTAAACTTAGTGCATAACAACCTTATCATATGCTAATGCCTGTGAAAAATCAAGAGGAGGGGCGTTCTTATTTTCAATAAGAGAATCATACTTAGGACACGTGGCACACAACCCAATGTTCAATTATCTCTCCAACTTTTTTCACTTGGTCCAGTTTAGGGTTTTGGCTTCACTGTCTTATAGTTCAAGTTCAAAGAAAAGCATGGGATTGGTATCACATCAGTCTATCATTTCCCATCTTCCTTTCTTACCAATTATATGTCAGGTGCAATATCAAAGCTCTCTGAGTATGAGTAGGAAGTGGGGTTCATCTTAATGCCACGTTCACAACATTTTTATAATAATTTTATAACAAATTATAAGTGGTAAATTGTTATTAATAAGTAAAATGTGATGTTAGTGGTAGGTCTACATCTAAAATTTGTTGTAAAATTATTATGAAAATATTATGAATGCAACACTACTTCTTTTTTTCCCCTAAATGAATAGTTAATTTCCATCTACAGCACAACAAAAACTTCGCTATAACAGTACTTAGTGGAAGTATTTGACTGGATAATTTTCATTCAGAAACCTAATCCATCACCAGCATTCCAGTTCCGTGTTATAAAAAATCAGCAAATTGATGGGTATTGATCATGTCTGATACAAACTTGCCACCCAAAATATCGAAGTCCAAAGTGCTCAAAACAGAAAGAGACGTGTGTGCTTAACGTATCAGTATACATAATTATATTGGGTGGTGTTTGTCGAAGTCCTCAATGGTTACCCATTAACATAATTGTTGAAAATATGAATCCAATCATTTTTTTTGAATCAATTTTTTTTAATTAAAGATATAACTTTTGAATAATTTTAATGGAAGATATAATTAACATAATTTTGTAATCAATTTTAATGGAAGATATAATTAAAGGAGTCTTTTTTTTTTTTTTCTTCTTTTCGGTTTTAGATATGAATCCAATAAGACTCAAACTTATGTACTATGACGTCTTTTCTATGATAATTATTTTTTATCATTATGTTAAGGTATCAATAGATTTTGTTGTAGATAATATTTAAACTCAAGTCTCTTATTTGACAACAAACGATTTTAACGGTTAAACTAATTATGATCCACTTAAAGGAGCTAATTGAGAGGATGGCAATAGTAGGTGTTCAAAATATTGATTTTTATTTTCTTTGTTCGATTGTTATGTATTTATATTAATAGTGGAGCAAGAGAACTAGGAAATACACATGTAAAGCTTCAAAACCTTATAAATCAGAAGTCCAATATTTTCAAATTTAAGGCAATATTACTTTGTTATTTAGGGGGGAAAACAAACGAACAAAAAATACAGTAAATTTTTCTTTAATTAATGTATACTTTGCATAAGTGTGCCACTGATGAGCACTATCTATAAATGTGAGTTGACCACAGAGTAAAGATTGACCATCACTTTTATATTGATAAAATTAAATTAAATTATTGAAAAATTTAAGCCATATAAATGACATAAATAAATTATAAGGGTATTTGCAAATCTCACATTTATATTTTTATGTATGGTTCATTTCAGTCTTTGTACTTTCAATTTGAGAAATTAAGTTTTAGAATTTTTTTTTTTTTGGTTAAATCTTTATGTAGTTAATCATAATATATGCACACGATTTAGTCACCACACCTATATTTTTGAGTTAAAGATATCATACACACATATATATAGAGAGAGAGAGACCCACAATATCGAATTTATTAAAGACATATTTAGTACATTGTATTGATAATTATATGGGAATATGAATCAATATAATAATGTTAGGATTTAAAAATTTGAATGTTTTCAAATGTTGATTTATTATAATGTTGAATACATTTTGTAGTATATTCAGAAATTTTCTCTTATTATGGTTGATAGATTACATAAAAATTATTTTCTATTCAAACTTGGTATCAGAGAGATTTTTCTTTACCATGTTCCCATCAACTAGGAAGTACAGACACGGACACGGGTACGACATGGTGACACGAGCAATATCAAAATAATTATAACATAAAATGGTTGGTACGACACCGGTATAACATGAGTACAACACCCAAAATGAAGTGTCTATGCTTCCTTGTCCATCAATGATTCCTCTTCTTCTTCATCATCATCCTCTCTCTCTCCCAAGAACTCATCTCTCACTCAACCTTATTGGAAAACCCAACTTATTCCTTTTTTCCGTGGCCAAGACCACCTTGATTTTATTGATGGTTCAAGCCCTTGTCCACCAGTCACAGTAACACCCAATAATGAACAAGTTTCCAATCCGGCCTTTGTTTCATGGACTCACCAAGATTAGCTTCTAATGAGTCTCATCATTTCTTCCTTATCAAATGAAGTCCTACCTACCCATCAAAAAAATAAAAAATGAAGTCCTGCTCTTGTTGTTGACATCTCCTTTCGTGATATTTGGATTAGACTAGAGTCAATTATCTTGCTTAAGCCCCCACCACTAGATACTCAAATTTAAGTACACGTTTCCTAAAAGTTTAATCCAACCATATTTTAGATAGAGAAATTCATAAGGTTTCAAGATTGTTATGCTTTTGGTATGGTAGAACTACACCAGATTTTGTTGAAACAAATATCAATTAACCTAGATTTTAAATAAATAATGAGCTTTTCAGATACAAATAACATGAGAGAGAGAGACAGAGAGAATATATTATGAATTAAAGAGATACGAATAAGAAAACAAACAAAATCAGGGCGCATCTATAATTGGTGGAAGTAAACTTGTGCAAACCATGGACCAATGGGGGCAACAGGACTATTAAGAATGGATCCAAAATACCTTTTCCCTTTTTCTTTTACTAGTTGAATTAGTTCTGCAGGTTTCTTTTCAAGTGTAATATAAAATGAAGAATATATTCTACTGCAATCGGTTGATGCAAATCATCTGCATTCGTTTGCTTTCAGAGTGTTCTAAATTCTTATCACGAAATGAGTCATAGTCGTACTAGTACTTCGGAGGCAATAGCAGACCCCAAAAAGAGATTTTGTTTTGAAGCCAAATCATCATGATATTTATAAACAGGTCAATATAGACTCAACAATTTAGATTAATAACTTATTGAAAAAACATAGATGGATTGTTCACTTCCTCCCTCATCCTAAGAAGATCTCAAAAATTGTAGGCGAATAAAAAAAATTTAACCCAATTAAAATCTTAAGTTCTTTCACTAAAAAAATTTGTTCTGAGTGTCAAATCATCATAATGTTTAACCCAATTAGATTTTTAGCTTTTCTTCACTATACATTGCCATACTCAAGGAAAATTATAATTTATATTTTCATCTCTTTTTTTTTTTGGTTACATTTTATACCTAAACCATAATATTTGGGTTTTTATATAGAATTAATCTTGATTTAGTTAGTATTAATTCACAGAGTTGTCTTAAATTTGTCTTTATTTGGACAAGTTAAGGCTGTTGGGTTATTTCATTATTAAGTGATAAATTAGGTTCTATTATTTTATTCTTTAAATTTTATTTTGTTATTGTCATATTATATTTTATATTGTAGAGAATTTTTTTAAAAAATATTTTTTTAATTATAAATGCTTTTTAGTCAATATCATAATGGATATAAAAGCTTAAGAAAAAAAAAAAGAGGAATAGAAAAATTAATTGAATCTCTAATAGAAAATTTATATTGAATCTCACTATCATTTTTGCAAAAAGAATTTTTTTTCAAAATTTAAATTGATAAAATCCTACTTAAAACCAACTATATCATAAAGACATTAAGCACATTAGTTCAATTATAAGTTGAAAATGAGATGTTTGCAAAATCTAATTACAATAACTTAATTAGTAATTGAGCATCTCAAAAAATAAGAGGCGTGAATTTTAAATATGTAAAAAATGGGCACCCCTTAAAATTATCATTTTAGATCTCAAACTATATTGAGCTAGCTTTGATCAAATTTTAAGAGAATTTGATGTTAATTTAAACTCTTATAATTATGCAAAAATTATCTAATTTTTCTAAACACGCAACAATAATATTTTTTAAAATTTTATAATTTAGTGATTCTTTGTCATGTAAATCAAAACATAACAAAAGGAATAGTTAAAAGAAAAAAAAAAAACAATGGTTCAATAGACCAATGTTTTTCTTTTCTTCTCTTTAGTAGGCTTATTGGATTTGATCAAGTTTTTGAAGGGTGGGAGAGTAAACTTTTGAAAAAAAAAAAAAATTTGTAAAAAAATAAATGAAATTAAAATTTTTGAAGGCCAGGCCCCCTTTCCTCCCTAATAATTAGCTGACACGTGGCTCCCTAACAGGTAGAATGGGCTCCCAAAAGAAGCGAATGCTAGAGCTCTGTAAAAAATTAAGGAGCGCCCAGAAAAGGGGTCTGGCATCAACAAGAAGAAGAAAAAGTATGTACTGTATGTCTCTATCTGTTGTACTGTGCATACATACAAGAGCACTTTGAGCGTATACGATTAATTTCCATTTATGCACCAGGCACATTATTGTCAGTACTTAGTAGTAGTACAAGAAGCACTCACTAAAACAGAGGTAAAGTATGAAAGTAAGTACTAAATACTTTCACGTTTTAAACTCGAAAAATATTTAGAACTGTACGGTTTTGTGATATGGCAAACTGCAAGTAACGAGTTTATGTAAAAGTGCAACCAAACCCAATTGTAACGCAACTTTGGGCTTAAGGTATTATATATGCAGAATGTACATGTAACTTGATGCCGTTGCGCAATGATATTTGTTGAGCTATTAAAGGTCCGTTTGATAACGTTGTTTTGGTAATGTTATTTGTATTTTTTGAAAATATGTATGGGTGAAAAAATGTGTGAAAATACATGTAATATTATTTAAAAACTGAAAACTGTTGCTTAAAATGTCATACCAAACGGCCCTTAAGTTTGTATTTGGTAACGTTGTTCTAGTAACGTTATTTGTATTTTTTTGAAAATATGTATGGGTGAAAAAATGTGTAAAAATACGTGTAATGTTGTTTAAAAACTGAAAACTGTTGCTTAAAATGCCATACTAAACTGCCCTTAAGTTTGTGTTTGGAATTAAAAGAATTTTTTTTTCTTACAAGAAAGGACAGAAAGGAAAGAGCTGGTCTCCCTAAAGTTAGGCCCTCCAAACCCAGCTGCAACGCAACTTTGAGGTATTATGTAGAACTAGGGTTTAAGAATAGGAATTTTTTTAATACATTTCAACTTAATTATCTAGTGAAAATTGAAATGTAATTGCAAAAATCTCCTATGATTCTATACCATTTAAATTTCATTGTAATTTCTTTTGACTCTAAAGCCAAAGGCTATCCTAAACTCTTGTATATAAACAACATTATGTTGTAATATCCGCACCTAATTCCATACTCAACTTAAAAAACAAAAATATTTGAGAATAAAAAATGGGAAAAATACAAAAGACTGCCTGAACTTTGGTAAAATCAAACTGACTTTTTGTTCTTTAATTTGAAATAATAACTTGTACTTTGAGAAATTTTCTAAATTGATTTTTTTGTTATTATTTTGTTAACAAATTCAAATAAATTTTAATACATATAAACAAGAACTTTCACTAACAAAAGAAAAGAGCCAACATCAATACAGTCAACCATACAAGCATCCAAAATACTTTCATGGGCATGCTTTATTAAAACAGAAATGGCTTTTGAGCCTAACAGTAAGTTTTGCATTGAGATTGTCAACACAAGTTCTAGCATCACCTTCTACGATATTCTGTATCCAGTTCTCTCTAGTAGCAACATGTATGGCCCAGAGGAAGGTTGTCGTCTCGGCTTGCAAAAGAGAGCACATATCATGAAGCTTAATTGGCCTAGACCTTGAGCACTTCACTAGAATTGTCTCTAGCCACCACTACCAGGGCAATTAGGTTATCATTGACAGTTGCATCCACATTTAGTTTGACCATGCTTATAAGTGGGGGTTGTCATGCTTCAAGTTCAACAGCTCTATTAAAAATCTTGGTATCTTCACTAGGTAAAACCAAGGCATATTCCTTGATCCTATTCTGTATGATGATGGCTAGGGGTGGCAAAGGGGTGGGTTGGGTTATAAATGGTTTGGGTATATAATTACCCGTTTATATATAAATTAATTATCCATTACCAACCCAACCTATTTAATTAGTAATCCACCCATTTAACCCAATATGACCCAAATACCTCTAAAACTACTTGAATACCCTTGGACATCTAAAATTATCCCCAAAATCTCTAAAATGAGTAAAATACCCATAGAACCTCTAAAATAACCAAAATACCCCCGATATCTCTAAAATTACCAAATATGCTCAAAAACCACTAAAATGACCAAAATCTCTAAAATGAGCAAAATACCCATGAAACCTCTAAATGACCAAAATACCCCTGATATCTCTAAAACCACCAAATATGCTAAAAAACCACTAAAATGACCAAAATACCTCCAAACTCTCTAAAATAAGCAAAATACCCCCTAAAAACTCTAAAATATCCAAAATATCCCCAAAATCTAAAAAATTACCAAAATGCTCCCAAAACCTAAAAATAACCAAAATACCCCCTAAACCTAAAAAATGACCGAAATACCCCTGAAACCTTAATTACCAAAAATACTCTTGAAACCTAAAAAATGACTAAAATACTCCTGAAACCTGAAAAAATTACCAAATTACCCTGTAACCTAAAAATGATTGAAATACCCCCCGATACCTATAAAATTACCAAAATACCCCCTAAACTTAAAAAATGACCAAAATACCCTAAAACCTAAAAAATGACTAAAATACCCCAAAACCTATAAAATGACCAAAATACCCCCAAAACCTAAAAAATTACCAAAATACACCCTAACCTAAAAAATTACCAAAATACCCCCAAAACCTAAAAAATGACCGAAATACCTCCGAAACCTAAAAAATAACTGAAATACCCTTGAAACCTAAAAAAATACCAAAATACCCTAAGACCTAAAAAATGATCGAAATAACCTCAAAACCTTAAAAAAAATTACCAAAATACCCCCAAAACCTAAAAAAATGACCGAAATACTCCCAAAACCTAAAAATTACCAAAATACACCCTAAACCGAAAAAATTACCAAAATACTCCCTAAACCTAAAAAATGATTGAAATACCTCTTGTGGGGTCAAAGAATTTGGCAACCCCAGCCCACTTTATACTAAGCCCAAGGCCCACGCTGAGGAGGAAGAAATGTCCGAGGACGAATGTAGAAAGTCCAAATTGTCAAGAAACATCGCCGAGGACAATCCTTTCCTCAGCGAACCAAGATCATAAAAAGGAAGAGCGGCACGCCATCAAAGGCGGCCTCCCAGAACATCCCAAGAAAATGACAAGTACAATGGGTCAGCCATGGGAGCATGGTGGAGAAACAATTCAAGGAGGAACTATCACCTCCACATTAAATGTCCACAACTAACATTCTGGCCGCATTAATGAGGAAGTGGCCCCTGAACAGTGTTGCCTTGGTTGCGGCAACTCACAGAAGGTTTGGGGAGGCGGCTGATGGGACAAGCACTCGAGTAGTAACATGCATGATCAACAAATAGAGGGCCAAGATCAACTGAAAGGGTATATATAATGGAAGAAATCCTCCAGGAAAAGGAGGAGGAGGGAAAAACGGAGAATACGCCAGCAATTTGTATCATCTTTGAAACCTTTATAACCAAGCACTGAAGAAATGATACGAGTAACAAGCTCCTCGATGAGGTCCGAGGACAGAATTTCACACAGTCCATGTCCTTGTTATTCAATCCACTCACAACCATGACTAATTGTTATAACCTTCATTAAGGCCTAGTTCTTAAACCCATTCTCTATAAGTTTATTGTATTGGGCTAGTTGGACCTGAGTTTAATCATCCAATAGAAGAAGTGCTCAAACTCAGTCCCTACACCTCTAAAACCTAAAAAATGACCGAAATACCTCCTAAACCTAAAAAATGATTGAAATACTCCCGAAACCTAAAAAATTACCAAAATACCTTGGAACCTAAAAAATGATCAAAATACCCCAAAACCTAAAAAAATGACCAAAATAACCCCAAAACCTTAAAAAAAATGATCGATAAAAACCCCTGAAACCTAAATTATAAGCAAAATACCCCTAAACATGTAAGATGACCAAAATACACCTAAAACATCTAAAATTACCAAAATAGAGGTTTGGGGTATTTTGGATGTTTCAAGGATATTTTAGACAAATTAAAGGTTCTAAGAGTATTTAAGTCATTTTATAGGTTTTGAGGGATTTTCGGTAATTTTTTAGGTTTTGAGGGAATTTCGGTAATTTTTTAGGTTTCGGGGTTATTTTGATCATTTTTAAGATTCTAAGGGTATTTCAGTCATTTTTTAGGTTACGAGGGCAATTCTGTCATCTTTTAGGTTTTAGGGGTATTTCAATAATTTTTAGATTTTTTGGTTATTTTCGGTAAATTTCTAGGTTTCAGAAGTATTTTGGTAATTTTTTAGGTTTTGTGGTATATCAATAATTTTTTAGATTTCGGGGGTATTTTGGTCATTTTGTGGGTTTTGGGAGTATTTGGGTAATTTTTAGGTTTCGGGGGTATTTTGGTCATTTTTTGAGTTTTGGGGGTATTTTGGTCATTTTTTGAGTTTTGGGGGTATTTTGGTCATTTTTTAGGTTTTTGGGGGTATTTTGGTCATTTTTGGGTTTCGGGGGTATTTTGGTCTTTTTTGGGTTTTTGGGGTATTTTGGTCATTTTTTGGGTTTCGGGGGTATTTTGGTCATTTTTTAGGTTTTGGGGGTATTTTGGTAATTTTTAGGTTTCGGGGGTATTTTGGTCATTTTTTAGAAATTTAGATTTTATGTTGATTATTTAAATTTTAAATGGGTTTTAGTGGTATTAGTGGGTTTATCCATTAAGACCCATATAATTAAATAACCTAATGGGTCTTTACCAATTTAAACCAAATATTCAAATGGGTTGGGTTAAGACTTATCCAAATTAGGTGGGTAATAGGTGATGTGGGGGCATTTTTTGCTTCAAAGGAAACTCATGTGTACTCCTTTAGGCAAATTTTTGCTCTTGTCCCACATTGGAAGGGTTTCCTTCCTCTTAGCACCTTATAAGGCATAAACCAATGGCATTAGAGTACCACTAGTTTGGTTCCTTCCAATGTGGAACAAGAGCAAAAATTTGCCTAAAAGAGTACACATGAGTTTCCTTTGAAGCAAAAAATGCCCCCATAGGTGGGTTTATGGATATGGATAAAAATTGCCACCCCTAGTGATGGCCATAACATCCCCCACCATTATGCACACATTTGTTCCTCAACCTCCAAATTGAGTCCAAAGTGAAGGTCATATGCAAATAGCACATGGAAGCCTCCTCCCCGTGTAGATTAGTACCTGAAAAGTGATTAAAAGGATCTTTATTAATGTCTTCATTTGAATTAATTGGGCATAAGTCAAATCTCATCCCCACTTGCCAACAAACAAGATGACTCTTGTAGCAGGGCATTTAAAGAACAAATGGGCAAAAGACTCTATTGTTAAGCCACAAAGAGCACAACTTGGATCATCAATGCCAATTCTTTGTAGGAGGTTTTCTTAAGTAGATAATGGGTTGGAGCCAATCTTCCAAAGTAGCATTTTGATTCTTTCATGACCTTTGAGCTTCCATAGTATTTGCCAAGGCGCATTAGTATTAGATGAGACAGTTAGATACTCTTCAGAGATTCTATAAGCATATTTGACAAAGAAGGCACCCTTTGGATTCTTTATCCAACATAAATTGTTAGGTTTAAGCCTAGCGAGGATCGAGATTCTGAGAATAGCTTGTATGGATATAGGGTCAAAAAACTCATGTAACAATTTGACAACCCAACAGAAGTTCAAGAAGCCTGCTAACCATGGTATCTAATGGTCCAACCAAATGTTAATGGAAGCTCTATCACCTACCAGATAACAAGCTCCTTTAGTGATCAAGATTTTCGTTTTCTTTATGGCTCTCCAAATTGGGGATGCATTCGTTGAAAATTCTCTTCTAAGCCAATCTTACCTCACCTTGTATTTACTCTGAAATAGCCTTATATGCAAACTATCTCTCTTGGATGCTACCACCGATGCAAGCTTAGCAATGAGAGATTTGTTGATATCCTTTGCCTTTTTGTATCCAAGACCTCCAGCACTCCTACGAATGCACAATTTGTCCCAGGCCTCCAAAGCTAGGTATCTACCATTTGAATTTTTGGGATTCCACCAAAATTTCCTAGATAAGGTATCCTAGTTGTCACAAATTTTAGTAGGAATGTCAAAAGTTGCCATAGTACAATTAGGGAGGGCTTGTGCCATAGCTTTAATCATGGTATCTAGCCGCCTATTAGAGGCCCTTGCTTCTTCAACCCTTCAATCTCGTCTCCGATATGTCTGAAGGAATTTAAAGTCCTTCGAAGGTGCTTTGGTAAGGGACAGAGGAGCACCTAAGTAAATGGAGTCTTTTTTTAGGGCTTTCACATTAAGGGCTTGCTTGATAATTCAGCATGACTGATTAAGGGTGGACCTAGAGAAGAAGATGCTAGATTTATTCCTATTGATGAGCTGACCAGACCAATTACAATACTTGTCAAGGCAATCATTGATAGAAATAGCATCCCTCCTTCAAGTTTTGGAAAACAAAACAATGTCATCAACATACATTTGATCTTAGTCGTCATCCTCATCAACATACATGACCTAAGTAATAAATTTTTAATAAATTTTTCTTTTAGATGAATATTTTATTAAATTGAATCACTTACATATCACCTAATGTATTTACCATCCAATATTGTTAACAAAATGGCAATCAAATGATTAATTTAGACATTTCACTCAAAATTCAATATAGTAACCCCACTAATTTTTAATAAATCTTACTTTTAGATGAATATATTATTAAATTGAATCACTTGCATATCACCTAATGTATTTTCCATCCAATATTGTTAACAAAATGGCAATCAAATGATTAATTTAGACATTTCACTTAAAATTCACTATAGTAACCTTTTGGAAATTTCAACTTCAAATTTAAACTTTCTTATGTTCTTTTTTTTTTTTTTTAACCCCCCTCCCCGACACCCACACACACATGTACTTGATGATGCCATTGCTCGGTCCCTGGTAGTATGTACATGTACGTGACGATGCCATTGCTCAAAAGATGAGAATCTCGAAATTTTTATCCTTGTTTGGGAAAGAAATTTTCTTTTTTAAGAAGAAAAAAAAAAGGACAGAAATGAAAGATCTAGTGGGTCATTCAAAAGCATCAATTGGTAGACAGGCATTAAGAAGATAAGAAGAGTATCCAACTTATCTGTGGATATATGAATGCACTTTAATTTGGACGTTGCACGATTATTATTTTTCGTTTCTGCTGCCGGCAGGGATTTAATGGTAGTCGTCTAGCAGTACAAGCACTTAAAGAAGGTGTGCACTTTCACATTTTACATGCTCATCACTCATGACCTGCTATTAACCCTCCGTGCTTGGATGTGATAGCTAGAAAAGCCAGTATCTGCCAATAGCTATTTTGTATGTCCTTGGGCTTTGATTGTAGGTATAGGGAGCTGATGAGCACAGAAGGAAAATGAGGAGATAGGCATGCAATTAAACCATTGAAACAAATTGTTAGTTTCGTACCTCTTTCTTTTTGTCAGATGACATCCCAGCAGAGATTTGATTCACCACAACAAAACCAATCCTTTTTTGATGAATACAACAAAACCAATCTATGCCGACAATAAATTTATAAATTATAACCCAAACACAGACACATATACATGCACATGCGCAAAACACATGCAGGCCGGTACATATACATTGCAGAAGAACACACAGCATCATTTAAAATTTTGGAAAATTCATAAAAGGATATATTATTATTATTATATGAATTTTGTTGGGCTTTTTTCTATATGAATAATCATCATGTTAGTAAATTTATGGTCAAAATAACATGATGTAATCAGTAATGCTTTAATAGAAAATAAATGGGGTTGGCAGGAAAGTCACTCGAGATATGATAGATAGACTAAAAGCCGTGAGACAGGACAAGATTCTTGACAAAAACCGACCGTCCAACTCAACTTTGGTACTTACTAATTACTGTCCATATATGCAGGGATAAGGGATCGGAGAGCGGTCAACTCATTTTTTTTGGATGAACTCCTCACTTGGTCAGTCAAGGTATTCCCATAGTCACGGGGGGTCAATCTTCTGGTCAGGAACGAAGGAGTTGCAGAATTGGTTCGATGCCATTTGAAGTCTATGCGCATATTCGAATCATGTAAAAAATTATATTTATTTTAGTATAGGAATTTACTTTTTTTTTTTTTTTTTATATATTTATTTTTCAAAACAGTCCAATTATCTTCTTTTTTTTTTGCTACATTTTAATAAAATAATATTTTCTTATCAATTTTTTATTATTATCTCAATTCATCTCTTTTTTCCTCTTTTAATAGTCAAACAAAACTAGTAAAATATTATTAAAATATTCATTTTCAAAGCTACAGAGACAATATAAATTTACACAATTACTACATTACAAATATATTTTTCCACAACAATACATATAGACTGGTGTGGGAGGTTTTAAGTGTTGGTTGGGCAAAATGTGAGGCTTATTCTTTTTTACAAAGGCTAATGTGAATGCTTTAAGACAATATTAGTTGACGGGTTTTTTTAACTATATTTTTAATGTATATTTAAAATATTTTATTTGAAATCCATATATTTTTAATTATGAGATGAAAAATTACTAAGGTCATGTTTGGTACACTATAATAGATCATGTAATCAAATGCTTATTCATGTGGAATAGCTATTAATCATTTGGTTAGATTTTTATTACGGACATTGAATGGTTATTCATCAGGAATAATCATTTCTCATTAAAAGTGATGTAATAACTATTCCTTAATACATATAATAACTTTAGAAATTATTATATTTCCAAAATTACAAATAATCTTTATGTGCATTATAATTATAATAATTTTCAAATCATTGTGTTTCCAAAAAATAATAATTTGTGGCTTTGTTCCTGTAGGGTCAATTTTTGCAGCCCAAGCCCAGGAAGGTATGGATTTTGAGCCCACTGAACCCAAGACAATAAATTTGTAGAGAGTGGGTGAAAGAGCTAGGCAAATAATAAAATAACAATATTAAACAGCAATGTTTGTGGGTGAATTTGTATTAGTATGTGCTCGGACAGATATAAATGCAATGTCCGAAGAGGTGTTTTTCATTGATAAACTAGGGTTACAGTTCTTGGAGCTACAGTAATGGAATACCCTTTTTTCTACTTCTCTTTTTTCGATCCCCTCTATCAGAGACACCCTTCTCTTATATAGTACTTCCTTCCTACATCTTCACCGTCCACTTGTTCATCATCTAGACGCCCACTTGAGTGCATGTCCTATCATACTCCCCCTTTAGCCTTGTGTGAGTGGCGGTAGCTGAGAATGCACTGTTCAGGGGTCTTCTCCACATAAATGTGGCCAGGAAGGTAGGTGCAGTGCATTCAATGCGGTGGTTGAAGTTTGTCTCCTTGATATTTCTCTGTTCCTGTTATCTTCATGTGTGTCCGAGGCTCATTTCCCTCTTAACATTTGTCAGAAAGATCACTTGAACCTCCCATACACCTGTCAGGTCAAACTTCCTCGGACCCGAGGAAATTGGACTCCTCGGACATATGAACATCTCCTCGGATAGTACACGTGTTCATCTCCAGGCATTCTCCTTTGACATGGGCCTCTGACTGAATGTCTTCATCTCCTCGGACGAACAGTGTTCCTCATATAGGGCCTTGGGCCCAATACGTTGGGTTGGGCTTTTCTCCACCCACAGTTCCTATTTCAAAAGTAGGATTTTATCAGATTTAATATTGAAAAAATATATATTTTTTTGTATAAACAATCGTGACAAGTTTTTTTCAGTTAAATTCTATAAGAGTTATATGCATTTGAAATGAAAATAATCTTTTATATAATTGAAATTTTTTTTTTTGCATAAACAATTGTAACAAGTTTTGTCAGTTAAATTCTATAAGAGATACATACATTTGAAATGAAATTATGCTTTTATATAATTGAGAGTTATTATATTACATGTTTGATCAAGGGATCTTATTTGATATTCAATTAGTTTTTTATTCTTCTTTCATTTTTTTTCTTAAGTTTTTCATATCCAAATTGTTATTTTTAGTGAGCATTTAATATTTGAAAAATATTTAGAAATGAAATAAATACAATATAAATATTTTTTTTTTTCTTAGAAATATTTTTTTTTTTTTTTGAGATAAAAGATAGAACTTTATTAATATAGAAGTATACAAACACCATAGAAAACAGTATCGTGACACAAATCCAGGGAAAATTCAATTACAAAGACAAGGAAAGAGAGGCCATAAATAGACATGTGCTGAAAACAAACTAAAAGAAAACATCAATAGTAGCCTAATTATGCAGCAAGCATTAGTAGTATATATATGCCGCTCCCATGAACAGCATGTCTGTGCAGTAGGCATCTTTTGTGCAGCAGCCTGCCTCTGATACTCCTCCAATAGACCAAGTAGCTCCATCATGTATAGATCACATTTATTTTATTTTGTGCCATAGTTTAAAAGACACGTTAGGATTATGTTTAAAAAGAGAGTGGGCCGAACAGTAATGTAGAGAAAGCATGATTAGTCTAAGGCCCATTTGTATCATGTCCAAAATTAGTTAAAGTTAGAAAACTCTTGAAATGAGAGAAGAAAGCCCAATTTTAAAACGATTTAAGCACCATGTTGGTCTAACGAACCTATAGTCTTTTTTTCTTTTTTTAATACATGATAGAAATTCTACTCTAGCATAATTTAAGTATATATGTGTATGAAAACTTCTTCCTAGAGACTTGAACCCCAGCTTTTGCCCCTCACACCCCACAAATACTTATACTTGTGAAGTGTCTATCGCACTAAAGGTGTGCCGTGGTACGAGCCCATAGTCTTGAACATTCTGCAAGACACCTCACACCTCCACTTAACCAAAATTATTCACCTACTAATTAAACACCATCAGACAAAGTTTGGCTCCACACCAATTTGAAGCTATCTTCCCTAACATGCTACATGGTGATTTATAAAATGTCCATGTGTATTATTTAAATAAAGGAAAATGTTTGGTTCCAAACTGATTTAGAGCTATCTTCTTCAAATCCTCAAATTTACTATGTGGCAAATATATGTAATTTTAGTTATACAGTTTTTTTAATAAGTCATGTAACTTATTCAAATAATACACATGAATAGTCTTATAATTCGCCACATAATATGTTAGAAAAAAAGTAGCTTTAAATCATTTTGGAGTTAAACTTTGTCTTTAAACCTTGTTGTGCCCTAGACCTGTTGGATCACACTACATTGACTATTATCTAATCCCACGTAAGTCTAACCAACTTAAAGCCATGCTCAACCCTTAACACACAATCTTGTACTTACATTTATGTTCAAACTCCCAAATTTGACACGAATCTCATGTGAGTAAGCAAAAAATAAGGATATGGTACCAAATCCTCTTCCTTTTGCTTTCATGCTACTCAACTTTAATTCGCTTGACTACTTTCCTAGCATACCCTTTGGGCCAAATTATTCGTGCTCATCGATTTTCTATCTTGTGACATAGGCAAAGGTCACATGACATATAATAAGAGAGTGATAGGATTTACACAGCAAGTAAAAATGGACCCATTCTATTACCTCACTGAGCAATGGTTGTGACAAGCATATGTAGTATGATTACATGTTACTTTTTTTGTAAGAGTGTATGTCCTTATTTGTTAGTGAATCTTTCCATCGTACAATCTTAGACTAGTCTTTTCGCAACAATCTAACCCAAGTTCTTTGTTTGCTTGCTACCCCTAATACCTAATCAAGATCTCACATCTGCCATTTCCAGGTTGCAAGATCATTGGAAAGAAATCGTGCACGGTCTGTTTACTAGTGTAGGTCTTATCTTAGTCGAACTAAGTTGATGTTATCAATTTGGTGTTTATCTTTGGTGCTCTTTAAATGCATGTTGTCTTTACATGCTTTCCAACGTACACTAATGGTCCATTTGAATTGAGGGGGAGAGATGAGCAGTAGAGTAGAGTAGATTTGATCCAAAATTAGTCTATTTTTAGCAAACTCTACTCTACTCCCCTCCACTCTTCCTCCTTCTCCCCTCAATCCAATCAGGCCCTAAAGAACACAATGCCTCATCTTTGTGTGCTACCCAAGTGTCGAAAGCTATCACATTTTTATTTACAAAAACTCAAGAATACACACTATGTAGTATGTACAAAAGTTTTTTTTCCATGTGTGTATTACTAAGGTGTCCACCAACACCAAAACATGTCACCATGAGTCCATGACATATCCAATATCATGTGCGAAAACAAGGACAACTACAAAACAGCTACAGCTTAACAAATTCAAATGAGTACTCGGAGAGATTCAACACAAATGTAACTTCTCAATTAAAGGTGTGAATTTTCTCTTTGGTATTGGGATTCCTATTACAAGCAAAAGTGGACATAAAATTTCTTAACCTCATAATCTAGTTTTAGCAACTTGTTGCAACCTATATATGTACTTCAAGAATCCATTTCCTCACTCCTTTACCAAAGCAACAACACTTACAAGGCCATCATATCACCATTGAAGACATGGTGAAGCTTCTTAACTGGTTATTATTTTGCAACTACTTATTGTGGCGGTTTAAAAGAGCAGTAATAGGTTTGTTAAAAAAAATATAAAAAAAAATCAATTTTGACGATTGGACCTATTGCAGCGCTTTTGAATCACCGTAATAGATTTTTAATGGGAACTACCTATTGCGGCAGTTAAACAGCTGTAATAGGCCTTGTATGAAAAGAAAATGAACATAAAAATTAAAGCACTGCTATAAACCCATCAAGTGCCGATATAAATTATGTCTGTTGTGACGCTTTGAAAACGATGCTATAGGTCTAAGATTTCTAGCGAAGTTTACAAAAACAACTGCAATACTACTGTTAGGGGTGTGCATGGGTCGGGTTGGATAGAGTTAAAAGGATTTTTTGACCTAACCCACCATGGTGGCTAAAAAAAAATCCAACTCAACCCAACTCATCACAGAAATCCAACCCAACCCAACCCATATGGGTCGGGTTGGGTCAGGTTGAACCTATGGGTTGGACAAATTTTTTATTATTATTATTATTAAATTGAGTAAAAAAAATATAAATATAAATATATTAAAAAAACTCAAAAATTAGTATCAATATAACTCCTTAATTTACTAGGGTTTGTGTAAACTAATTATCTTTTATATAAGATAGGAAGAGCTCGTTATTTTAAAAAATTTATTAATTATATAATATATTTTAAATATATGGGTGGGTCGGGTCGGGTCAGGTTTGGCGGGTTTGAAATTTTATGACCCAGATCCAACTCGATCCGTTATCAAAAAAAATTTTGTAACCCAACCCAACCCACCAAGTCCTAAAAACCGACTCAACCCAGCGGGTTGGGTTGGGTCGGGTCAGTTTTGGCGAGTTGATGGATTGGCTGCACACCCCTAACCACTGCAATAGGTTACTTATAACGGCGTTTACAAGAAAAATACGCCGAGATAGTCCCTTTTTTTTTTGTAGTGCCATCATCTCACTAAGCTTGGCGGCTCATCCAACTGGTTACTATAATTTAGGTTTCAGGTAAACCTAAATTACTATTCCGGATTTTCCCCATAATATTTCTGAGCAAATATACTTGCCCCCACTCAATACATAGTGATGCCCACGCAAAGGTACTAGAAAAAAGAAGGGCAGAATAGAAAAATGTGAGTCAAATCCAGTTGAGTGTACGAAGAGTTTAAACTATAAACAAGAGGTGGAAGGGCTCACTCTCAACAATAGAAGCAAAAGGCGGTGGTTGCTTCAAATACTCACACAGCTTTCTTTGCACTGGGGGCCTGGGGCTGCTTTCTATTTATCAGTCAAAACACCCAGTACATTGCGGTTACGTGGTATTATTGGTTGATAATTGTTAGATTAAAACGTTTTACATGGTTATTTGTACAGGATCACGTACAAGTACAAGAAATACTGGTCGTATTTCCCAGTACAATACAACAATGATATAACTTTTGTTGATTGGCCAAAGATCCATTCGGATTTCCCAGTACAATACAGCAATGATATTAAAAGTATAACTTTCTTTTTTTCTTTTTTCCTTTTTTTTCTTTTTTGGTTAAAAGGTATAACTTTCATTGATTGGCCAAAGAGTCATTGACGAGAAAATGAGCTTGAGTTTTTTTTTTTTTTTGATAAACGAAAATGAGCTTGAGTTGATAAGACACATTGTACTCTTATAAATTAAAAAAAAAAAAATCTACAATCAGTACAATCACGTGGAAATATTTATTATCACTGTTGTTGGCTGGGAGGGACCAACGACACAGTTGATAGTAAAGATTTCTGCTGCCCAAACACGTTTGAAGTCTAAATTTCATCAACTTATTAATTTATTTTAAAGAAAAAAAAAATGTAGCAAAGGCAACAAAATAAAACAATTCGGATTTCCCAGTACAATACAGCAATGATATTAAGTATAACTTTCGTTGATTATTCACGAGAAAATGAGCTTGAGTTGATAAGACACATTTATAAAAAATAATCTACAATCAGTACAATCCCGTGGAAATAGTTGTTATTACTGTTGTTGGTTGGGACTTGGGAGGGACCAACAACACAGTTGATAGTAAAGATTTCTGCTGCCCAAACACGTTTGAAGTCTAAATTTCATTAACTTACTAATTTATTTTAAAGAAGAAAAAAAAGGTAGCAAAGGCAACAAAATAAAACAAGCCAAATTCAAATTTTTCGTTTATAGTATTGTGTAACAGCAACAGGCTAATCCTACTTCCTGCTAATAGGTGTCACTGGACACCCCAAAAAATGTACCACCCCTGTATTGTAATTGGTCTATCATATACATTTTGCTTTCATTTGCCTCTGTGTCCGAGATACCCCAAAACCACCCAAGAAAGGTAGCCTTAGAAGCTCACCAAGGGGCATCGGCTCTGCAATCACAACAAAATTAGCTTTTCCCGCCAACGACAACGGCTCGCTTGATTTGGATACCATAGGGACAGCGCTAGAAACATCTTTGGATACAATCGGAACAGCACCGGAAATGTCAGATATGGGCAGGAGACAATTCGCTAGCAGCACATTTCCAGTCGTCGTGAAATAGCTTTCCCAGTAATGTGGTGGAGGGATACTATTTACAGCTTCCAAATTGATCTCAAAAAGATCTTCGTCCTCCATGTCTGCTAAACCTATACTAGACATATCATGTTCTACAGGATCTTCAACTACAGAACCCATGATGGCTGGCTTGTGTGGTTTCATTAAATCTATGAAGTTATATATATATACCTTGAAATTTTTTTGGTGGTGGTAAGTTAAACAGCCTTCAACAAATGTGGTTGGTTTCAAAAGAGTATCTGTAGCAGCTCCTCTAAATTCGATCTACCATAATGCTGACACAGACCTATCCGTGTTCTCTTTCATTTTCAAATGTACTTTTTCAACACTAATATTCTTTATAGAAACAATATAGTCATAAGGTATTTTGAAGTAAACACAATACATAGACTACAGAATTTAAAATATAAGTCAAGCTACTCAATTTCCTAACTTGGTAGTTAAATATGTCTCCAATATCCACGCATGTCAGTGAAAACAGCTTCGAAAACAGTATAAAAAAACTACCAGTCGATAACAGAACAGTGAGAAGCCATCTTAAAATAAAGAAAAGCTCATAATTTAGTCTTAATTGAGGCTTCTCATTCACATCTACCCAAACCATCAAATAAAGTCAAATGAAGTAGACCTAACTACCTCAACAAAAACTGACTATTTTGTACATTTTCTTACGTATATATATAATCAAGCAACAGCAGCTTAAGTCACAACCAACCATGCCAAAAGCAGGACGACTACTCCAATTAGAAAGGTAGATCACAATATTTCTTTCAGTTGCAATTCCAATAACCGACAGCCCTGACCAATAACATCCTGATTCAAAGATTGTTTTCCCCTAAACAAAAGTTTTCAACTTACATCAAAGCTAAATTCCACTAAAATTTGTTCAAGGAGAAAGAAATAAGTCAAGAAGAGAGCCATCACATGAAAGAGTTGCGCTATTTCCACAACAACAACAAAAAGTTCACATTGTACTCAATTACGTACTTGATTTCCAAATTCAGAAGGAACTGCTAAGTTATGAATTCATTGTTAATGGGACCTTGTGAAAATGACTCTATTACACAAAAAAACAAACTAGGGAGAAATGTGCTCCTGGGGGCTGGGACACAACCCTGCCTGCTACACCTAAATACTAGGAAAAAATGGACACCACCTTATCTATGGTTCGTCAAGAGAATCTCATCTGCAGTGCTGATGTTTTAATAATTGAACCAATCAAGAGTTTTTTCTTTTGATAAGTAATAAGTTTTATTAAACGTATAGAAATGCATCAAGCACGCTGAACCAGTCAAGAGCTACTAGAACATTGCAGACTGAAAGGAAAGATTCAAAAATCTGTCCTGAAATCTCAGTGCCCTTGGAAATAACCATTGGGGCATAAATGGAGAGATAATAAGAAGGATTCTCACAAACCCATTGGGGCTAGACTTCCATACCATAGCTAGCTTATAATTAATTTTATCCACAGGCCTTCTTGGCAACCAAGTAGATCACGATATCCTAATATCCATCAATGTTGAGACATTCCCAATACACCAAAAAAGTACCACAGCAGCATTGCAATTTGCATTGATGAATTCCCAATAGGCATCCTTTGCAATCAAAGAGACAATAATATCCATCATCAGCAATGAATTCCCAATACACTTTTAAAGGAATACGGCCATAGATTTAGAAAAGGATGCTAAACAATTTTCATGTCCCTTAAGTTATACTTCATATTGAAAATAACTTTGTACAGAAACATGCTTTAAATTATGAATAAGCTTGTTAATTAGAAATGAATACCTTCCCCAACAATAACTAATAATAAAATATTCAGTTTTGCATTTCCAAATCTGGATAAAGCATGAACAGGTTGGAGGGGTTGGCATAACAAACAACTTACTTCATAAACTTTTGCCATTTTTGTTGACTGCAACAACATCAAAGTCTCAGCTCTTTAGGTCTAAAACTTTGAGATTGGCTATGACTCCTCTTGTTGACCACAAGATCCACAAAATACATTTTTATTCAGTAATTGCACGCAATTAATAAGTCTTGAACCCATGACCATACTCTCCTTCCTGCTCTCACAGGGGGTAGGAAGCGACCCCATGAACCCACTCCGACACCATGGATTGGTTTTTTTTTTTTTTTTTTGATAAGTGACACCATGGATTGGTTTTTAATGGGTTGATAGGTTGAGTTCCATTTGAAACTCAGGTTAGATTGGGTTTAGATTCACAGAAATTTCAACTTGATTAATCTGAACTAGTTAACACTGTTAATAATTTAAAATTTATTTTTATTTAAAAATATAAGTTTAATTTATTTTGAATTTTAATACTTAGCTTAAATTTGTTAGTTAATTTATTTTGGTATTTTACCTTATAAACAAAAATATTTTGGAATTTTAAGATTTTTTGTAAAAATAATTCGATAGTTGGAGGAGTGAGGATTTGAAACCTAGATGTCTCCATTGGAAACACCTAAGTGTCAACTAAGCCACAAAACTCTTCATAGAATTTAAGACTTAGTTTGATGAAGTTGGAATGTAAGGTTCAATTGTGTAAATTGCAATCATTTATAAAATAAAAGACTTAAATAGTTGAATTAAAGCCATTTTTATTAGGTTTGACAAAAGTGCCCAAACCTAGGAACCCAACCCAACCCAACCCAAGTTGGGTTAGGTTGGTTTTTAGGACTAGCATGGGTGGTCAAGGATTTCTCAACTCAGAATAGGTGATGCAATGTAGAGAACACGGATAAGGTGTAGAAGAGTAAGAAATTCAATCAACAAATAAATTTTTTTAGGCTCAAAGAGCTCAAGAAATATTCAATTGTGAAATTTCATAAAGTAGATGAGTAAAGACTGCCTACAATGACTCAAAATAGGCTATTTATATTAGCCTTTAGAACCCTAGAATCATAACCCTTCATCTTACATATAACTATAAGTATATAACAAATAAATCTTAGCCATCCAACTACATTAAAAGCTACATACTAGTCACATGACCTTTTAAAATACTACATAATACTAAATAAAACATGATATCTAGAAATAAAAGACAAAATACTAAAGCACGTCTTTTTTTTTGGGCTTAAAATTTTAAATTATTCTACACTAGTTCTCTCCGGGTTGGAGAGATTCATCCTCAAGTTCAAACCATCCCCACCTCAATCTCTCGGATGTCCAACCAATCCTTTCCGTCCTCGTATTCTCCTTTGCAAAAAAAATGAATCAATTCGCTACATATAAATCTTTTCTTGCTCATAATAAATCTTGATGAATGAATTTTTATTCTTGTCCTCTTTTTCTATGGTGGAATACGTGAAGCAAATACTAAATAGGAAATGAGGAGTCCATGCATACATTGGTAAACGTCAAATTGCCTCCTCCACAAAGTTTAACCAACATCACTCTTGCACGCCTCTTGTTCATCTTTCCTAATTCTTGTTCAATAAATTCTTCCTGAAAAGGATCAATAATGTTCTCCATTCATTTTTCAAAAGCAAGGTTAACTTATCACCAGGGAAAATTTAAGAGAAACTCATAAACTCTAGTAAAATCATAATGTTGAATGTGTTCAAGCTCTGGGAGATTGAAACTCCATTCAACAAAAGAAAACCTTTCTATTACTAAACAAGCTCATTAAAACATTGAATGATTGCCTTCTATAAAATCAAAGGCCCTTTGTACTTGAACAGCGAAAGCCAATGTTGTAAATTATGGATCACACTGTATGCATATGACTTTATCTTCATCAAACCCAATCTTGTATCCGTGACTACTTTTACATAGACACCATATTCTATAACTTGCTGTCAACAGACTTAGTTCAATAGCTTCACTTGAAATACTTTCCAACAACCATGAAGTGTCTAAAAATGGTTTTATAGACGCATACAATACAATAACAGTTTTTTGGGCTCCATTTCTTCTTCTGCACCTTGGTAGACCTGATACAATTACTGCCTACTTCTCAGAAGACAATAAGTTGTGGCTAAGGCACTTCCATGGACTAGTTGTTCAGGTCTTGGGTGCTGCTTATGTTTTTGTTCAAGCCTGGACGAGTGCTAAACTTAATTTTCCAGCAATCCCAATGTTCATTGCTGGGACTATCAAGTATGGAGAGAAGACTAGGGCTCTCAGGTCTACAAGCATGGAGCATTTTTGAGACTATGATTCCTCATCCCAACCCTGGCCCCAAATATATCAGATTCATGGTTTCTTCCTGTTCACATCTAATCACACAACCATTGATTCAACCCCCCCTCCCCCCTTTTCCCCCAAATACTTGTATATTCCTACACTATTAGAAAATAATCACCGAGCCTAGGTCATCATCTTTTTTCGTTCTTTGGACAAGCATGTAAAGGTGTCATTAGACATAATAAGAACAGTAAAATTACAATTTTCGGCCAAGAAAGTTGAAGGAATTAACAAAATAAAAAATAAAAAAATAGAATCTTATATTTGAACTCATCACAACAAAACCAAATAGCAGAATGGCATTCAATTAATGAAGGACTGTGACCACATATTTCATTTAATAATATCAAGAAAAAACTAAATCCAAATTTTCTTTTATTCTCCTATACTTTCTCAGCAACATAAGTTTCAAATTTCAGCAGCAAACAAGAATTTCTCTAATGAATTAACCGAAATAAAATATGGCATTACTCTATCCAAGTTAACGATAAGCTAAACACAAACCTCTTACTGCCCCCATGGACCAAGGATTGAGGTTTAGGAGGGATATTTTGTGGAGTCTCTATGGTGGGGATATCTGGCATGGCTAAAGGTGCAGGTGCAGGTGCAGAAAAAGGCAGTTTAGACCCCTGAAGAGGTGGGGATGGGGAAGGCAGTGATGGAGGAGGGGGATAGGGATATGTGAAACTCCAAAACAGAGGAGGGAAGCAGGGGGGGGGGGGAGGAGGAAAAAGGAAGGGCGGCAAAAAAGGAAAAAAAGATGGTGATGGATGAGTGGGGGGGGGGTGGATAGGAGGAGGGATGGGTAGGGGAGGGGGGTGGGGCTGAGTTATCATAGGTGGGAGGGGGGTCCTTAGACTATGCTATGCAAGACATTATCCCTGCCAATGATATGCAGGTAAGTTCTCTCTGCTCTCTCTATTCCGCCATTGTTAACCCAGTAATCTAATTGATACGACCATGTGAATTGGGAGGCCTTGTTTTATCCATTGGCGAGGATGGGTTTTGGATTGAAATGGAAGGGGTGGATTAAGGCTTGTGTCACTTCTGTCCGATTTTCAGTCCTAGTAAACGGTTCCCCTGAAGGTTTTTTTGGAACCTCTCGTGGGTTGAGACAAGGTGACCCATTATCCCCGCTTTTGTTTCTCTTGATTATGGAGGTTTTAAGCAGACTTCTAAGGAAGACAGAGGAGAGCAATCTTATTCGGGATTTTCATGTGGGAGCAGTGAATTCTGTCGATGTGCGTATCTCCCATTTGTTATTTGCCAATGACACTATTTTATTTTGTGATGCTTCTAGGGAACAGATGTTGTCCATAAGGCTGGCATTGTCTTGTTTTCAGGCTTTTACAGGTTTGAAGGTCAATGTTGGGAAAAGTGAGATCGTCCCTATTGGGGAGGTGAATAATCTAGATGCACTAGCTAATATTCTTCAATGTAGAGTGGGCAATTTGCCTATAAAATATTTGGGGATGCCGTTGGGAACTTCTTTTAAGTCAACTTCAATTTGGAATCCTATTTTGGAGAAGATGGAGAAGAAATTATCAGGGTGGAGGCGTTTCTATTTATCAAAGGGTGGTAGGCTCACATTACTAAAGAGTACTCTCTCAAGTCTTCCAGCGTATTTTTTATCTCTTTTTACTATTCCTAAAGCTGTGGCTGCTAGATTGGAAAGTATTCAGAGGAATTTTCTTTGGGGGTCTTCCGAGGGGAGTTTCAAATACCCTTTGGTGGCTTGGGAAAAGGTGTGTCTACCCATGGGTTTGGGCGGTTTGAGGATAAGAAGTGTGGTGTCGTTTAACCAAGCTTTATTAGGAAAATGGCTATGGAGGTATGGTCATGAAATTACCCATCTTTGGCGGAGAGTAATCTCCACAAAATATGGTGAGGGCCAAGGGGGATGGATTTCTAAAGTTTGTAGGAGGGCTCATCAGTGTTGTTAAAAGCGCGCTTAAGTGCAAAGCGCAGAGCCCTTGGGGCTTTTTCCCTCTAAAGTGAAGCGCCCTCACAAAAGCGCGCTTTAAGCGCGCTTTTTTGAGCTTTTTGTAAATTTTTTAAAATAAAAAAAAAAATCCTGTTTTGATTTTTAGCCATTAGATCTAAATATGTTTGATATAAGCCATTGATTTAATATATAAAAACTAATAGTGCGGTGTGCTACCATACACCTAAGCCTATCTCTTTAGATATTTTTGAACTTTTAACTACAACCACAGAAAACAAACACTAAATCAAACACTCACAAAGATAACATTACTTAACATTCTAGTACTTTTTAGCCTTCGGCTTCTTGGTTCTATACTTCTATTTTGATTCAACCATGTTTTGTAATCATGGCAATCAAATATCATGGTTGCATATATTTTGCAAAACACAATAGAATTATATAAATGTTATATAAATTATATAAAATGTTTTATTGTAATTTATATGATTAATTGATCACTTGATTGTTGTATTGATCATTAATAATTTTTTTTTAAAATGTGCGCTTCACATCGATCAGGCGCGCCCTTGCGCTTTGCACCTAGGCTCCAAGAGGCCTTTGCGCTTAAGTGCGCTCAGCGCTTTTAACAACACTGGGACTCATGTATGTGGTCTTTGGAGAAGCATTCATGAAGGGTGGGAGAGTTTCTCTAAGCATTTGTCTTTTGTAGTGGGTGATGGCACTTGTATCCGCTTTTGGCATGTTAGGTGGATTGGTGATAATACCCTAAAAAACCTCTACCCGGAGATCTACATATGTTCAGCAGCCAAGGATACTTGTATTTCTGAGGTTTTGTGGACTCCAGAGGGGGGTACTATAAGAGTGTGGGATTTAAGGTTTTATAGAGCTTTTGAAGACTGGGAGCTAGCTGCATCTTATTCTCTCCTTCAGTTCATCCAATCTCGTATTCCTCGGGGTGATAGGAGCAATAGTCTTTGTTGGCGGCTAAAATGTGATGGTAAGTTTGACCCCCGGTCTTACTACCATGCGATTCGGGGTTCTCCGGATTCTTCGTTTCCTTGGAAGGGTGTTTGGAAACCAAAGGTTCCTAAGCGAGTGGCTTTCTTCTTGTGGACAGCCGCTCATGATCGGATTCTCACTTTGGATAATCTCATGCTTAGGGGTCGCCCTTTGGCAAATCGGTGTTGTATGTGTTGTTGTGATGGGGAATCAGTGGACCACCTTCTTCTTCATTGTCTTGTTACACATACCTTATGGACTTTTATGCTTCAAGCTTTTGGTATAAATTGGGTTATGCCAGGATCGGTGGCGGGATTGTTATTTTGCTGGCATCAGTGGCTTGGGAAGCACAAATCAAGCGTCTGGAATTTGATTCCAGGCTGCTTAATGTGGACTATTTGGTTGGAACAAAATCGTTGTTCCTTTGAAGACAGTGGATGAGTTAAAGGTTTTATACCAACGTAGTCTTTTTGAGTGGTCTCGGTGTTGGGGATTTACTGATTATTCTTCTCTCTCTGAGTTTATGTTGTCCCTTAGATTAGTTTCCTGATTTCCTTCTCTTTTGCTGTTTGTTTTATCTTTTTCTTGTTGTTCATTATCATGAACAACTTGTACTATTTCCTATTTTTTCATTAATAATAGTTTTCTAATTACCTATCCAAAAAAAAAAATTTTAATAATTGTTGATGGGACCTATTACAATTGGTGCAGAATATAAGTAGCATAATTGGTGTATTAATAAATACATTATGTTTTTCCAATCACAACTTATAAACTTAACAAGAAAATAGTGGGAATTGGGACCAAGTGAAAATCCTTTTTCTTTTTTTAAATTGAAGAGTTATTTATAGAATTACACAATTACCACAAACAGGTAAAAGTGTAATTGGGAAGTAGAGGCATTTTGAGACAAATCAATTTATCAGTTTAAACTTTAAATATTATATATCCCCTCCTCTATGCAGCTTCATTTCTTAAATCACCCATTGCTAGATTTCAACTAAACGCTCACTCAATAAGGAAATTCCTTATCTCATTCCACTACATTAGTAGGGAAGCCATCAAGTACATTTCCCAAACTGCCTTCATCGCCAAATGGAGTCACTTGAGCTCTGTTTAAACCATTGACATGAAAGCAATATTGAATTTTACAACAAAAATTACAGGAAATGACATAAAATGTTATGGTATTTGTTAGTGTAAGACAAATGGTAAACATCTAAAGAGCATCTGTGGTCTGAAAGAAAATATCCTAATGAACAGGCCAATCTTAGGCAAATTATCACAATAATCTTATCTAAGCTGTTTCGAGAAGAGAAGATAACAATTTATGACACAAAATAGCAGATTCTCTCCAAACAGTGTCAAATAATAAACCAGCACATGGGCACAGATTTCTCAATCTAGTTCAGCCTCACTTTCTCTTGTTTTGGTGCTCAATGTTATAACTCAAATACATTATAACAAGTAATCACATTACACATGTAACTCCAACGCCAAAATAAAAATCTATCGGCTTCGAAAGTTCAACAATAAACACACCAATGTAGCAAAGCATTCACCTAAAAACTCAGACAATTCATTAACAAATAACATATCCATTTCCTCCATATCAAACGCCCATTATAGCACATTATAGCACAAAATTATAGCATTACGATCAATATCAATTATAAGCCAAAATTACATCTAACAAAAGGTTTTTTTTTTTTTTTTTTTTTTCTCTCTATTAAACAGAAATTTCAATACCAAACAGCGAATTCCAAAACCAAATCCCACTAGAATATAACAAGCAACGAGAACAGAGTGTAAATCAAGAAACACGCATACGCTATTAAGCTGCGATGCTCGTCGCCGCCATCAGCGAGCGCAACCATGAGTGCCGTGGAAACCCTAGTCGCCCAGAACACGAAGATCCCGGCGATCGAGAACCTGACCCCACCGATTTGAGGCAGGAAGAGCGACACGGCCGAAAAGATCACCACCGGCAAGAGACAGTAGCCAATCACGCTCGTGCACGTGTGCAGGTCCAGGTTACCGTTCCTTCCGGCGAGCATGTTGTACACCACGTAGAGGAAGATAGAGGAGACGACGATCCAGCCGAGTATAACGCCGAATTGGAGCTTACCGGCGAGTAATTGGAAGAGGCAGAGTGACATGTAGAGGAGGATCGGGCCGGATAGATCCGAGTCCTTGTGTACGACCGGGTTGACCCGGAACGGGTTGAGAATCGACTTGGTTTTATTCCAGATTTGCTCCGGGTGGATCCCGAGCTCGTCGAGCAAGGGTTCCTCGTCCTCGAAGCTACCACTTCCGGGCATAGATCCACCTCCTCCGCCGATAGGACCGCCGTAGATCGAGGCTGAGGAAGTGGAGGCCGCTGCGGATCCGATATCGAATGACATGAAGGGGATGCTGGAGCTCGAGGGTCTCTGTGGCTGAAACGGTGCCGTTGGGACTCTCCTTTGCTGAACGCTGGTGCCGGCCACCGGATTTGCGCCGGACGGGAAAACCACCGGCGGTACTGCGAACTCCCTCGTCATTTTTTTTAGGGTAACGGAGAGAATTCAATTTGCTACAACAGTTCAGTTTGTTGTTTTTATTTTTGTGCATGAGGGCAATTTTGACATTTTGTGCTGAAAGTTTATCAATTCAGGTGGGTTTTAACTTTTAACGGCACGATGTTTGAGAGGTGACGTTTCTTGGGATACGGTATTACCTTCTTGCCCCTCGAAAGGAAAAACGAATTACTTTGCCTTTCATGAGAAGAAACGCGTCTCTTGATACGTCGAGTGGGAAGCACGTGGTGTCCAAATGTAAATTATGGTGAATAAATGTAAGGGTGAGTTTTGTTCAGCTTTTTGTAAAAGTGCATAATGAAAAAGTGGAGTTTTCAAAAAGTGCAGTGTATTTTCAAAAAGTTGAGTGTTTGGTAAAAACTGTTAAAAAGTGCTTTTTGAAAAAGCTGAGTGTTTGGCTAGCACTTATAAAAGTGGCAATTTGAGGGGTAAATTACCAAAAATGACAATGTATAAGGGAGTTTATTTCATACTTTTTTTATTATTTTTATGTGAGTTTATTTCATACTTAAATCAACTACTTCATATACTTAAATCAATTTTTCTCTTTCTAAAAAAATTATTTTTTTCTCACCAATATTAGCTAATAATAACTTACCCCTTAAAATTTATTGTGAAAGTATTGTGAAAATATTGTGATAAAAATTGATACTGATTTTAATTTTAACGTACTATTAAAATGATTTTTTTCTCTTTCTAAAAAAATTATTTTTTTCTCACCAATATTAGCTAATAATAACCTACCCTTAAGATTTATTGTGAAAGTATTGTGATAAAAATTGATACTGATTTTAATTTTAACGTACTATTGAAATTATTTTTTTCTCTTTCTAAAAAAATTATTTTTTTCTCACAAATATTAACTAATAATAACCTACCCCTTAAAATTTATTGTGAAAATATTATAAAAATATTGTTGTAACATTTCCTTCTTTCTTTCTTTTTTTTTTTTTCCTTTTTTTTCCCCTCTTTTTTTCTCCTCCACACGTACACTTCTCTTTTTTCTTTTTTCCTTTTCTTTTTCTTTTTTCCTTTTTTCCCCTTTTTCTCTACCACTTCTCCAGAACATTCCACTTTTCATTTTGTCTTCGTTCATTTCCCTTTTTCCCTTTCACTTCCTCCAGTACGCTCCGGTCCGCTGAGCTCTTTTTTTTTTTTTTGACAATTCGAAAGCCGAGAGGAAGAGAGAAGATGATGATGAAGATGAAGATGATTGAAACATTGGGTTTGTATTTGATTTTGATTTTGGGTTTGGGTTATGGATTTTCAGTTAATGGTTTAATTTTGAGTTGATTTTCTGCTTGATTTTGATTTTGGGTTTGGGTTTGATTTTGAGTTGATTTTGTTTTGGGTTGATTTTGAGTTGGGTTTGGTTTGATTTTGTTGATTTTGTGCGCGTTGAAGAAGACGAAAGAAAGAAGAAGAAGAGGAAGAAGGTTCACAGATGACTTACCACGGAGAGGGCAGAGCAGAGAAGAGATGAGCGTGAGTGAGCTTCAGGGCTTTACGGCAGAGCAGAGAGATGAGATGAGAGGAATTTACGGCAGAGCAGAGAGGGAGGGATAGCGTGAGAACTGATGTTTATGGACCTTTAGGGTAATTTGGTAATTTGTGGAAGAGCCAATGGATACATCACAGAACGCGCATTCAGCTTTTTGTTTATGGACCTCCTTAGCTCCATATTCCTTGTGCGTTCCCAAAGCATTTTTTGCCTTGGCCCAAAACGCAGCTTTTTTCAAAAAGTTGCGTTTTGGGCTGAACCAAACGCAAATAATGCTTTAGCTTTTTGTTCAACGCGCATATTGGGCTCAAAACGTGGAAACAAACGGGCACATTGCATTTAAATTTTGCACCAAAATATTATTTTGGTCCTAAATTAAAAGTTTCTTTTTCATCTATAAATTTTAAAAATTTCTGTTTTCATTATTGAATTTGTAAAGAGTTTTTTTTTTTTTAAGTTTAGAGACAAAAATAAGGATGAAAAAATAATTTTAGGATAAAAAAAATATTTTAAAGTTTATAAATGAAAGTAAAACATTTTTAATGGTTTAGACTTACTTTTATATAATTTAGGGACAAAAAAAGAACTTGTTAAAGTTTATAAACAAAAAATAAACTTTTGGTAAAGTTTAAGCATTAAAAATAATATATTACCCTAAATTTTACTAGTATAGATTTCACACTTAAATTTTGAAATTGTATTCATCTTGATTTTTACACTTTAAACATTTTTATGACGATATTTTACGTTTGATTTTATTTTTACATTGACCTTATGTCTATTTAGTTAGTAATATCACTCCAATGATATTTAATATTCAAATTACCAATAAAAATAAACAAAATAATGAATATAAAAATGAAATTAAACATAAAGGTCAAAATTTTATAATAAATATTTAAAATGTAAATAATTCCAAATTTTGAGAACTAAATTTATACTTTCATATATAAATTTTATAATTTATTTTTGGTAGATGACTCTTTTATATATATATATATATATATATATATGTAAGGTAAGAATTGGTGAATTCCACCCCATCTAATTGTTATCCTACCGCGGAGCCAGGCGCGGTGCGGTTTTTGCCTTCACCCCGAGTGCAGGCAAGTAAGGAGGGTTTCATAGTCTCAGCCCCAAGCCTGGAGTCCCACATCAGTTAGAAGAGCGCCCCACTCATGCTTTATATGCCTCTGGGACTTGCATGAGTGTACCACTACTCACATGGTCCCAGAGGCATATAAAGTATGAGTGGGGCGCTCTTCTAACCGATGTCGGATTCCAGGCTTGGGGCTGAGATTATGAAACCCTCCTTGCTTGCCTACACTCGAGGCGAAGGCAAAAACCGCACCGCGGTAGGTAGACAATTAGATGGGGCGGAGGCAAGCTAAGGCTCATCCCAACCCCAAAACATGTGAGTAGTGGTACACTCATGCAAGTCCCAGAGGCATATAAAGCATGAGAAGGGCGCTCTTCTAACCGATGTGGGATTCCAAGCTTGGGGCTGAGACTATGAAACCTTCCTTGCTTGCCTGCACTCGGGGCGAAGGCAAAAACCGCACCGCGTCTGCCTCCGCGGTAGGACAACAATTAGATGGGGTGGAATTCACCAATTCTTACCTTACAATATATATATATATATATATATATATATATATATATTATTTCAAGTGATGGTTATGATTCAAAATGAAAACAATTTCAATTTTTTC
The DNA here is from genome assembly GCA_019022515.1 of Quercus aquifolioides. Lineage (NCBI taxonomy): Eukaryota > Viridiplantae > Streptophyta > Magnoliopsida > Fagales > Fagaceae > Quercus > Quercus aquifolioides. The sequence goes on from CM032325.1 coordinate 45,347,345, forward strand.
ATAAAAAAACTAATTAGTTTTATTGAGAATTATAAGGACCAAAAAATTTGTAGCCCAAGGCCGCTTAGAGTAATGGGTTGTACCCTTCAAACTTGGCCCAAATTAATAAAATTTGTAAGAGGAGGTAAAGAATAACAACAATGGGCTCTGCCTGAGGATAGCTACAAGGAAGAATCAGGTTTGTATTAAAAAACAAATAAGTATTAGACTCTACACAAGGGCGCCCGAGGAGATTGAATTTGTATAAAAAGTGGTACTGTTTACTTTCATCTCCAATGTTCTTCTTTCTGTTTCTTTTTCTCTTTTTTCCGATCCCCTTTTCCAATGCTTTCTCCTTTTCTTATATACCTCTACCTCGATCACATCTTCACCATCCATTTCTACCTAACCTCTCTCCTTTTTTGACACTTGTTACCTTTCACATCTGAAGAAGTTGGTGGAGGGAATCTGCCTAGCTGTGGCTCACACTGTTCAGGTCACTTCCTCATCAATACGGCTGATAAAACTGTTGTCTATCATTTAATGCGGATGCAACAGGCTACACCAGGCTAGAAGCTTCCCTACTGCCCACTGACTTCCACTCTCTTCAGATCCTAGCTCCCGATTAGAATACCACAAAGTACCATGACTCATTTCGTCTCCTCCTCGGGCGGCTTCCCCCCTTGGGCCCGTGGCTTCCAGCATTACCACGTCAATGCTGCGACCTTTCAACTTCATTCTCGGTCCTCGGGCCAAATGCTGTGACCTTTCAACTTCATCCTCGATCCTCGGACACCCACAAGAATAATCAAACATAAACATCAAGTATAATTTTTTTAAAATGTATAGTTTAATTTAAAGCAAGCATAAATTATTTTCCTAGAGTACATAAATAAATAATAGCTATACTTGGAACTTTGGCAACCAATTTTTTATAATTTTATAGAATAAAGATTAATGAAAATATCATGCTTCTTTACCACGTCAATGCTGCGACATTTCAACTTCATTCTCGGTCCTCGGGCCAAATGCTGTGACCTTTCAACTTCATCCTCGGTTCTCGGACACCCACAAGAATAATCAAACATATACATCAAGTATACTTTTCTTTAAATGTATAGTTTAATTTAAAGCAAGCATAAATTATTTTCCTAGAGTACATAAATAAATAATAGCTATACTTGGAACTTTGGCAACCAATTTTTTATAATTTTATAGAATAAAGATTAATGAAAATATCATGCTTCTCCCCTAATATATTTCTTTTTTATAGTAGGTAGACTTTTGTTAAGTATTGAATGTTCAACTTTTTCTTGATAATAAAAGTAAAATGTTTAAGTTTAACTTAAGCTAAAACCAAACCTACAACCAATATTTGAGCTCAAGCTCATAAAAAAATCCCAAAACTAGAGCTTAACTTGATTTATTAGTTAAGTCGAGCTCGACCTCAATATCCAATTAAAGTACATTATCAAGCTTGATATTCATTAGCAAGATATGAGTTTATTTTTAAAGCATATATCAAACTTATTACTAAGTCCATAATTGAGCCTAGGCTCAGGATGTTTTAAAAAAAAAAAAAAATTATAAATCAAGTCTTATTGCTCATAGGTTTGTTCACAAACAATTTGTTTTTCATGGGCTCAACTCGTGTGTTAAGCAAGCCTTAAACTAAGATTAAGTTTGGCTTATTTATAGACGAACAAACATGAACTAGTTTATTATCAAGCCAAATCTAAATTGTTTATGAACGGCCCACTTTTTATTGAGCAAATACTACCGTGTTTTTATTTTTATTTTTGTAAATCAGCAAATACTAATTGTTAAGTCACATCATTTAAAAAATGCCACTGAAAATTTCCATTAGATACCTACGCCAAAAAAAAAAAAAAAAAAAACTAACAGAAGTTAATGGAGAGACCAATAGATCTCATCTTTAAAATCTTAGGGATTAATAGTGTTCATTTCAAACTTCAAGAACCAAAAACACCAAGTAGGTAAATTTTAGGAAGCAACTATGTAGTTTTGCCTATAATATTCATCCAAAAAATGTTATATATATTTTTTTAAAATTAATTATATATAAGTACAAATATAGTTTTCTTAAAAAAAAAAAAGTTATGATGAAAAAAAGAAATGCTAAAACCACATAAAATTACACAGCTTGCCACTTATGCAAATTGTGAATAATATAGATATGGTGATGAGTCTATGTGAGGACATATCACCGTATCTTTACTATATAAGAATACATGGCAAGTTGCAGCAAAATTTGTACTATTTCATTTGTTCCTAAGCATTACCTTGCTTGATAGTTGAAACCTTCCCCTTTTTTCGAGTTATTTTTACTTTTATTTTTAGCCATTGAATAATATAGATACGATAATGAGTCGTATGTAAGGACGTATCTTTACCGTATAAAAACACGGGGCGAGTTGCGGCAAAATGGTTACAATTTCATTTGTTCCTTACCTTGCTTGACAGTTTGAAACTTGAAACTTGAAACCTTCCCGTTTTTTCGAGTCATTTTTACTTTTATTTTTGGCTCTTGGACAGGCCTAGTGGTCAAGAAAAGAAATAGTAGTGAGTACCGAGTAGCAGTAGAAATGGTAGAGAGGGATTCCAAACAGTTACACTGAGCACAAGAAAAGTATAACAAACCTCCAATCCGACCTTCCAAGTAAACCACAAAAACCAGCCTTAACTAAATTTCTCTCTCTCTCTCTGTGTTTTAGGGTTTGTGAAACAAAAGGTAAAGCTCATAGCAATGGAGGAAGAAGCCATTTCGAAATCGGCGGCGGTGACGGCCTGCACCGCCATGGCCTTATTGTACGTTGCGATTCTTCACGCTCCCACTTTGATCCTCCGCCTCCCACCTCCTCCTTCCTTCAACAGCTTCATGATCCGACGCTTCATTTGCGCCGCCATTTCCTCCGTTCTCTCTCTCCTCATCTGTACTCTCATCCTCCCAGTAAGCACTCTCTACTTTCACCAGTAGTGATAATGAAGTGGTCGCCTCGGCTTTTGTGCCGAGATCGACCATTATGAATGAGTCAAATTAAGAAAATTGAAAAGACACTTGGCACAAATTTAGAAACTAATTTGAATTTTGATTGTGCCTCGCTTTTAATATATAGTCTATGATATAATTTCAGATAAGAAGTAAGGAGGCGTCAATTCTATTCGATGTTTACGGAATCCGAGTTGATCATATGGTGAGTTGATCGTATCGTTTATTTGATTGAATGTTTGCTAAAATTATGTTGCGAATGGTAACTTTTCGATCTGCATTCTCTTTTTTTATGGTATGCAGATTGGAAAAAGAGTGAATGGTTGCTAAATTTGCACGCTGAAAATTGCGATTTTGTGTATGAAACAGTGGCAAGCTGTGGTGTTTCCTGTTTCCTTGACTTGTTTAATGTACGCGGGATCTTTGGTCCTCAAGGCTCTGCTATTGGTGGATAAGTGGAGAGAGCGTGTGAGTCGAGGTGAAGAACTTTCGTATGAGTACATCCAAGGTTCATTACAAGGGTTTATTGATTCGATAATTTCGGTTGCTTCCAATGTTTCGGCTTGGCGTAATTATGTTGTGGTGAGTATCTTTACTGTTTGGTGTGCCCTTTGAATTTAATTTTAAGGATTTATGCCAGATGGTATCGATTTTTTTCATGATTAACCATTGTAATGATGCGTACTATCTTTTTTATTAGAATATCCCATTATTGCAATTTGTTTCTTGTAGGTGTATTGGAAAATGATAGATACATAATAATTTAGCATAATCCAGACGATTACTTTGAAAACTGCTAGTTTGTATAACATAGGAACGTTTGTGCGCGTGTGTGAGAGAGAGAGAGAGAGATACACATAAGACTTTAACCATTGACGATATTAGGCTTAATTTAAAATGCGTAATGAATTGTACACCATTTTCCCCCAACTATTGAATGATCAAAAACAGAGTTTCCTCATCATTGCTTTGTTCGCTTATATTGTGAAATTTATCACGATGAAGGATTAGTTGATTTGTGATTTCCCCTTTCATTATTGAATCTTTACTGATTACTTGTAATTCGGTTGATTGAAAGATGGAACCCTAAGTATTTTCAATTATACCTCGATTTCTAACGTTGCTTTACTGAACAGGCACCACTTACTGAGGAGCTGGTCTTCAGGGCATGTATGATACCTCTACTTCTCTGTGGAGGATTTAAACCGTACACTGCCATACGTCTCTGCCCTATTTTCTTTAGTTTAGGTAATTTGATAAAAAGTCATTTTCAGCATGTGTTAAATCTATGATTTAGATAATTATGAATCATCTTTTGTGATGTACATAGAGCATGGCGTGATGGTGGTGACTTATGTATACCATCATTGATGTGTTTTAGGAATTAGATGGTCTTTAGGAGTTAGGTTGTTATGCAATCAATTTCTATGAAACTGACATTCAGGTTTAATGTGAAAATGGATTTGCACATAATCTATCCATCATTGCTTTGGAGTTAATTATAAAAAATCATGATTAATTCACCCTCTTGTTAAAATATGACAAAAGTGAGTTGCTATTGTGGAAAAGAAGGAGAATCCTCTCACACTTTGAAGTCATTAAATAAAAAAGCCGTAGAATCCTCATCCTGAGTTTACCTGAGCATTTAAAATATTCATCCTGATCATTGTTTATTCCCAGTCTCACTGTTTTTTACATTTTTGGCAGCACACCTAAACCATTTAATGGAGTTCTACAGCAAGCAAAACTTTAGCTTGATAAAAACTTTCATGGTTGTAGGTAAGCCCATGACTTACTGTTTCCATGGGATACATGCAATTTCTAAAAACTTTTCTATCCATCAGATGTCAATTCCCTTGTTATATGTGTGGTTTTCAGGTCTCCAGCTTGGCTACACTGTTATATTTGGTTCATATGCATCTTTCCTCTACATTCGAACTGGTAAGTGATTTTTGACACGTTGGCATCTTATAACTAATGCAAGTGCCAGAAGTATTTTTTAAAATAAAATATAAATACTCCATCTGCTGGCTTCCAAGAGAATTGAAGATTGTACTATACGTAGTTTACTATATTTTTTAGAGCCGTGCTGCCAGTTGGTCAATAAGATAAACTACTGTGGGCCTAATTGAATTTTCTTGATAATAATTAGAGTGGACATAGACATGCATATAATGGTGCTCACCTATAAGTAGTCCGTAGCAATTTGCAGTTAGGATTGTGCTGGGCTAGATAGCATACTGTATCATGTTTTCATTGCATTGGAAATTCTCAGAGTTTTGTTGTTTTAGGCAATAAGGTAGTAGTTGTTACTCAAGTTTTAGAATTAATTATACCTTCTCAAAATGAAAATGGAAGGGTCTCAAGCTTATGATTATAATCACAGTAGACTGTAGAGTTTAAACTCTACAGTTTATTGTGATTACTGAAGAACGAATGGTATGCAGTTGTTTTAAGTATTTTTGTCATCTTCTTTTGAGTTATCTAAATTCATCATTTACCAGAAAAAGATGAATGTTTTATTATTTATTTAATCTTGATAAGTGATGTGTTATTTTATTTTGAAAAGATGCCTAAGCACAGATATTATTCTGTTCAAAGATCAATGACCCATGCTTGAATAACATAGTTGTTGTTGGTATTTGGGTTTGGCTCTTGATCCTTATATATAGTCATCCAAACAACTCAATTATGATAATTCTAGATGCTTTTAAATTTTCCCTCTTTTTTCCCTTTTAATATTTAGTTATTTTACATGGATTATTTAACAATACATTCTTAGGTATTGGGAGGCTCCTTTGGTCTCTTTATTCATTTTTAATATTCTACCTCACTTGCTAAGAACCTCGTAGCTTAGTGGCATTACATGGTCTCCTTCATAAGGAGAACTAGGGTTCAAGTCCCCCTCAACCACTTGTCTTAACAATTATCAAAAAATAATATTCTACCTCATTGTTGTGTACTTTTACTCATTTCAGGACATCTTCTTGCTCCATTAGTTGCTCATATCTTCTGCAATTTTATGGGATTGCCTAAGCTGTTTTCACAGAGGAATGGTATGCCATTAGTTGCTTCTGTGCTATTGAAAAAAAAAATCTTGGATTTATTTGACACTACAAGTAGTTCTGACCTTTTTTTGATGCTGCTCTTTAAATCTGTTGATAAAATATCCAACTAAGTTGTAAGCCTCTTGGCAATGCTTTGACTGTCTTCAAAAGAGGAGGGGTGGGGGGGGACACCTTCATGTTCTGTCCAAATGTATGGTACTAAAGGTTGGGCTGTTAAGAAGCAACATGTACATAAAATGAGTATAGTTGAAATGAGAATGTTAAGATGAATAAATGGAAATACAAGAAAAGATAAAATTCGAAATAAATAAATTCATTTAAAGATAGGGGTGGCCCCTATTGATGAAAAGATGAGGGAGAGTTGCTTGAGATGATTTGGTTTCAGAGATGAGCAATTAATGAATATGTTCATTAAATTTAGGGGAATGAAAAAAGGTACAGGAAGACAATAAAATTCATAGAAGTAGTACTGTAGTAAAAAGGTACGTATTAATTTAGGAAGTAACATAGAGTATGCTTTCAGATAGAATAATCAGACAGAATAAAACGACGTAAAAGAATACATATGGCAGACTATGACTAGTTTTTTGAGGATCCATAGCTGACCGCAACATTTTGGGACTATGGCTTGGTTGTTGGTTGGCTCTCTCCAAATCTATGTGGGGAAACTTTAAAACTTAAGTTTTTCAATGTTGGCCAAGCTTCATCATCTTAGAAATTTCACCACTCTGTTCTGTCTTTGACTATAATCTAAACTGCTGGGGATTCTAATTTCAGTGCTTTGGATCTATTAAATATTAAACATGCATTTGCTCAATATAATAATATATTACAGATTTACATGCGAACATAGTCAAATCCTTTTAACTTCAATTTTTAAGTCCTTGATATCACATTTTATTATTTTCTTGAACCTTCTTTTATCAAAGCTTACCTTTGTTTTTTCTTTTTAACAATTGTTTCAGGGATGGTAAGTGTAGCATTTGTTGCGGGAATGGTGGGCTTCCTCTGGCTTCTTTTTCCAATGACACACCCAGATTTGTATAATGATAGATCAGATAGTTGCAAATGTTGGCATGGATATTGTTCTTGGAGCTAATTATGTGAAATTTTAGAGAATAGATAGTTTTATAAAAAATAAAACTTGAAGTTGAAAATAGGGGAAAATAGAAAGAAAGCAAAGGAAACTGGAAAAACAAGTTTATGCAACCTCTTCGGTATATTACTTGTTATGTCATTCATTTCAGCTACTCTTGGCTATTATTGGGCCATAATCTCTTCCCAAATAGTAAGAAACCTTTACCTACCATGAGATTTTGTCTCTGGGCTACACCACATGCATTTAACCATTGTCCCATTGGCATTTCAGCAAACCAGCACGCCAAGGGTGGCTTGTGTTATGTGAGTTTGGTTTTGTTCATCTCAGTCTGTACATACTAAACCGTCGTCTTACTCCGTGTGTTGCACAATGTCCTATGTGCTATGTGCGAACATGGCAATGGGTTGTGCTAGGTGGTTGATTGATTGAGACCAAGTTTGGGCACATTCTCATCTCCACTACACGTTAGCCATAGTTTTCAATTTTGTACTCCTTTATCTTCCTATGCTGTGGGCTTATAGTACAAGCAAAAAACATTTGTGAAACTTTTAATAATGTGTAAAATGGGCCTATCCTGTGTATTAATACAAAGACATATAAAGATTATAAATTTTGAATATGCTCATTCAATGACTTCGGTGGAGTTATGGTAGAAAATGTTGTGCACGCAGAGCCACCAAGATTCAGATTACACTTTTGGAGATCAGCATTCACTGCTCACGACACAGCATTCCATTGTTCCATGCACAGGTACCATCTTATTTGCTTCTTGAAGGGTATCATTATATCTGGTTTGGATAAGAATTTTGGTCCGTTGGGTGGGTGTATGAAAGCGTAGACACTAGACGGAGAATACTGCAAGGGTGCTACTGCTTTTGGGAAAATATGTTTTTACTGGTCTTAATTTTTTTCCCTTCCTTTCTTCAAACGGTACAAACAGAGATAGAATAAGACCGATTCCCTAAATGCTTCTTTGCCTCTTTGGATATTCTTCAATATCCCGGCTATTCACGGAATGCTTCCAGAAGTAGCTCGATAACACCCTGGCTTGCTCTATCGTGGTGGTTGAATGATGGAGATGAGAGAGAGGCAGAGAGGTGGATGGGGTAGAGAGAGGAGAGACAAGGTCAATGGACCAGGTCATAGAAATGGATTCAGAATTAGGCATAATCCTTGAAGGATTAGGGGTAAAAAAATAAAAGGATGGTGTGTAAGATTTTCACACTTGATATCTGCCCGAATACCCAAAGTTTCGTCCATCTTAGATTTGTTACTTGATTGCCCAAGTGACTGAGTTTGCCCATGATCTTTTGGGTGGAACCCAATTTGTTGGGTGGGTCGGTTTTCTAGGTTTTGAGCACTTTTAAATAATACAATCGGTTAGGAACCATGTCTCATGAGTGGAGGTTATTATTTTAATCTTCTCTTCCCATTTCTTAGGGCTAAAACTTACTTTAAAAAAAAAATATAATAAAAAAGTCTTATTGATATAATACCTAGAGAAGTAGTTCTTGAAACTTCTTGTCTATTTTTGAAACTTCTTCTCTAGTGAGCGGTAATAATCTTCATTTAGGAATGAAGCACGAATACTTCAAATTAGTAGTTGTAACTGTATCGGGCATATTTGATTCTCCAACACTACAAAATAATTCTTCTTTCTTATTTTTCTTGGACTCACCCGCTAGCTTTCTATTTGATAAACTAATTTCTTTTACAATTTTGTTATATTTTTTTTCTAGGAAAATAGAGTTTTGTTATTTAAATATATATTTTATTCCATTTAGCATTTGTAGATTATCTTTGAAATTCAAAAAAAAAAAAAAAAAAAAAAAAAAAAGAAGGAAAAAGAAAAGAATAGTATGTCCTTATAATTTAAAAATATATATATATATATATATTACGTACCAAAGGGATTGGAAATCAATATTCATGAATGGTATAGGTCTCTATATCACCTTCTTCTTCCTTTTTCTTTTTTCTTTTTAAAGTCAAATTTGCGACCTCAGGCCAACTCAAGGTGAATGCCAATTAGGCCACGCTGCATTGGCTTATATCCAATCATGATGATGCACAAAATCGTCAGTGAGTTGATCGTTCACACGCGCTCCAATTAGAGTACCTGAAGAATAAGAGAACGAAAAACCAATAGAGAGTATCGGTTGGGTGCTGGCCAAAGACCCATCCGAAAGTTAAGTCAGTGATAAGAAAATCTGCAAGAACTCAATAGTATGAAAGTTAGGAATTTTCACATACCTTAAGGAAGAAGAGTTTTGGTGCTTATATAGTGGTGTAGAGCTAACCAAAATCTCTTGAATGTAGGAGCTTTCTTTGTAGAGAAGATTTTAGAGTTAAGGCTCCAAGATCTTAGGGCTTCTCTTCCCATTCAAGGAAGATATGAACTTGTAGTAGGGTTTTTGGGTGTAGTGTGCAAGTAATTTCTATGTAGGGACACATGTGTGGAGAACACGTAAAAGCTTGTGGGACCTCGTGTACTCAATTATTTGTTAGTTCATCCATCTGTTGGTATGCAGATAATGAGGTGCGAATCGTCCGAGCATATATGCGGGCTACCCGACGGGTCTTCAAGGAGAGTGGAGTGCCGAATCGTCGGGCTTTAAAGGGATCGAATGGGGACTTTATCCTGACGGGTCCTTGGTTGGTAGGTCCCGTTGGATGAGGCATGTATCCTAACAGAAGCACAAGATATTTCACCCTGATGAGTCAAAGTGCCCAAAAGACTTTCTTAGACGAAAATACCCCTAGCTAATAATATTAATCATAACTAAAATGAAAGGACACATTTGCCTTTGTAAATATTAAATACTGACCCACTGGACCATCACAAGAAGAACCAAGAGATGAACATTTTGGAAATTGGGAGGGTGGCCTTTAAGGTTTGGGTGTATTCTGATTTCTGAGTTTCTGACTGTTCTCATTTTTCCCTCTGAACGCTTCAAGGTTTTAGATATTGTTATGATGCCCAGAATCTGCAGGGTATCTTAGTGAAACAAGGGAAAACTTGGCAAATATTATATTCAACCTGTTGTAGCCGCACAAAAGCCATTTTACCCGTTTCAAAATATTATATATACACACACAAAGGTCATATTATTTAAAATGTTTTTGGATCGTTTCAAAAATCCAAATGTCACCTCTTGTCATGTCATGTGTTCATGACATTCATTCCGGCTTTGAGCAATAGTCAATAGTAGGATAGTTATTAATTATTATAGGACCTAAGTTTTACTATAACCCTTTTTTTGTTTTTACAATTATTGTACGTGGTACTAGTTGCTTGTCATTTTTGTGTGGATCTACCATTAATGAGTTTTGACAAAGTTGTGGCACAAAAGGTTATAGTCCTTAATTTTCTCATAGTAAGAAGCATTTCTTATAATTTTTTTCATAATTATTGATATGATTTTGTAATTAGGATTTTATTAACGTATGCCCTTAGGGCATAAGTTAATAAACCATTTTAGAGATTTTTTTATTATAGAAAAGTGAAAAAGTGACTAACTTTTTAAACAGTTTTTTAAATTTTCTATAAAATATTTCTTAAAATAAATGATTAATGTATGTCTTAAGGGCATATATTAATTGGACCATTGTAATTAAAGTAGCATTATTTTTGTTATGCACCAAACAAATCAAGTCATTTGAATAATTGTGAAAAAGTATTATGAAAGATATTGCTTAATTTTTTATTTTAATAATTCAATGATAAAAATAAAAATTTTAAATTTTGAATGTTTTTATTAGAAATACTTGACTTACGGTTGCTCTTGACAAATTATTTAACTTTTTAGTATATATTTTTAGAAATTGGGACCGAGTCTAACTGTTAGCTGAACCCATTCCTTCCGGGTAATTTTAAAAGCCTAGATTCAGTCATCATAGCTTGGCCCTTAATTGAGCTTTCCAAATTGACTTGCTGAGTTGGTGACATGGTGTTGTGACTGGAGTCCAGAGGTCTATAATGTGCAGGGAGGGCCATGGAGGTTGAGGCCTGGCTTTGTTAGATGCACTCGAGTTTCGATTAGACATTCTTCATATTATTGTGATGGGTTTGTTTTGTTTGTTTGATGGTCAACCTGGCAAATGCCATGGGGCTATGTCTTGTCCAAGAGTTTCATATTTGTGGCATTGTGGTGTGGGTTACCACTTTATCAAACTTAATAAACCTTCATTGACTTTTTTTTCTGCTGAATCTTTTATGACGTTCTCTTTGATTAGATCTTCCCATCAACTCTATTCTGAGACAGAATCTGAATGAAAAGCCCCTTTTCTAATCTTACAATTTTTTGGGTGAAAACTTTTTTCCTCTTAAAAAAAGACACTACAAAGCTTGACTTCGTATCTTATGTAGTGATATAGTCAGAGTGTACAAAGTTATGGCACTAGGCAATCTTGCCAAACCAGCACTTGTTTCAGAGTGTACAATTTAAGGTCAAGAATAAACTGAGGTAGTAAAGAAAATTTTGCTTGCAAGGACTTTTAGAAGCTCTGCCAACATCCTCATTAGGATTCAGTTTTTCACAGAATTTCCTGGTGGATTAGGGATAGACAATGATGATCACGGTAGATTTGCGTGATAATTGGATTCTGAACAGCTAACAAGTATGACAGCGAACTTATTTGTTGGTTACTCTGCCTTTTCTAGTATTTGGTTGATGTAGAACTAACAGTCCAAACTTTCATTGATTATAAAAGTATCAAACTGTAAGAAGTTTGAAAAGTAAAATGCACTAGCTAGTAGAAATCATCATGGCCAGTGATAGAATTGTACAAAATTTCCTCAAAATAGTGATGTATCAACAATACCTCTCCAGGGCAAGTAAAGTGTTGAATTTTGCAGGATAGCTGTTGTTCTAGAATATTACACATCAATATTTTGTAGGATTTGCTGCAAACTTACTTTGCAGCAAATCCTTGCCCAAAATTTGGTGATTTAAAGGAAATCATCGTGAGAATCAAAACTTATTGTCTAACCATTACATATGCCGCTTTATAATTAAATTCCTTTATTTAGGCTAGATCTATTCAAATTTGATATTTATGATAATTTTTTCATTTTGTTATAATTATCAATTAAGATTCTTTTTTTGAGGAAACACATTTTTTTTTTCCAATTAAGAGTTAGAAACTTTTTTTTTTTTTTGAGGGGGAAGAGTTAGAAACTTAGAATAAGGTCTTGTCAATTTTAGGGTGTTTCCTAGAGTTTGTAATATTATTTTATGTAATGTTCTCAAATTTTCCTATTTTTATCCTAGTTTTTGACCTAGCATTAATTAAGAATTTTTAGCTGCCCTAAAATTTCTCTACTATATATTAGTGGTTGTAACTCATGGACATTCAGACTATTGAATAATTAAGATTTAGAATGTTTCTCATACACACACACATATATATATATATATATTTATTTATTTATTTATGGATTCCAAAGAGTTTTTCCTTATGCAATCAAGGAGACTCTTAAGAATTTAAGGGATTATTCTTGAAATAAAAGTGTTTTATTTCCTGTGGCTACCCTTTTGCAAGCTCACACAAGTTTACGTGAAAAGGATTTGGCTCAACATATTCCATTCGATACGAGTAGGAGAAGAATCCAACTTGGTATTCTTAGAAAAAAGAAAAAGAAAAAGAGAAATAAAAAAACATAGTAAGGTAAGGTATGCCTTTTTTATATTTTACTAGGCGACATCTAGATTTGAATTGGTGAAACACGTTTTACAGTCTCCCGCCTCACTGATCGATCCGTGATCATCCTTAATTTGTCTGATATTAGCCATGTGTTTAGACTTTGGACACAAACACGATGTAGATTATCTTAAAAAAAAAAAATAATAATAATAAAAAATGCTCCATAGGCAGGACCTATACATTGTCTGACATAAGATACGATGTGGTAGCCGTTTGGCATCATTTGAAATTGTCACCATCCTTTGAAAAAAAAAGATGAAAAACATTATAAATAAATTATCATACATAACAAGCTAGAAAAAAAGTACTGCATTTTAATAAAATGCATATTTCTAAAATGAACCAGTTTAGAGGGTCATCTTATCCTCTATGCTGAATATTAGGAAATATATGGATGCCACTTGATGTGGTTAAAACCAAAGAGTCATCTACAGAGAACAGGCCAGGGTGACAGTGCATTCTATTATCTTTCTTCTTTTCTATTTTTTTTATTTATTTATTTTCTGCTGAATGGCTGCATTCTGATATGATGAATAATGAAAACAGCAACTGGCTCATTACAGCTAGCTAATAATGCAGATATTAATTTGATCTTAAATGTAAGAGAGAGAGAGAGAGCTAAAATTATGATAAATATTATATTCCTGTCTAGCAGATAAGTCTGATACATCCTTGTAGTTCAGAAATCTATATCTTAACCCCCCCAAAAAGAAAAGAAGATATGATAAAAGATGGAAATAGAAGCAAAAGTGACCCTGGTAGGAAGATACTACAACTGTCCTATATAACTGAAACTGGAACTAACACTGGCTGACTATGGTTTTACACAAAAAGAGGAAAGGGCATCTAAGTGGGGTCAATGATACACATATATCCTGCTAGATCAGTTGCTGGAACTGGAAGGATTTGCATTTGAGCTGGAGTTGAGATTGAGGTCAGGAATGTTACTGTTTGGAGCATTGTTTTTTGGGTTTGATCCCTTGTTCAGCTTCTGTTTGAGCTCCGTGAGCAGTGCTTGATTCTCTTGGTTAAGAAGCTGTGCTTTCTTCCTTAGCTTCTCATTCTCTTTCATTATGTAACAGTTCTGCAAGTACAGCTTTGAGTTCAGCCTATCCATTGTTATGATAAATGTGTTCCTAACTGCTTGTAAATTGTAATGCCCCTGAAACCAAAAAAAGAGAGAGAATCAGAACCATGAGAAAGAGTATCTTCGGATAATGTTTCTTAATACAACACATGAGACAATCCTATTATACTATATTTTATTATAACAAAATATCTAATATTTATACAGAAAGTGTAAAAATATATATATTGATAGCCATATAAAATGATAAAGGAAAATTGTTAAGTGCACCTAGTTTTGTCATGGACTAGTGGTGTATGAACCTATATAAGTATTTAAAGAAAAATTACCCAAATAATTCAAATACAAGGTGGAAGTGGAGCCAGTGCGATCTCACACTAAAGGTCCAAAGACAAATCAAAATCTGTAGCAATTAGTCTTGCTTGGAAATTTCTTGCTGTACCCTATGCTTTGCTAGTTATAATTAAATAAAAAAAATGAGAGCAAGAATGGAAATTATATCACAGAAAAGCAGAGCAGGTGGAGGGCATGAGCAACTCAATATTTGGACCACCCTGACAAATATATAGAGCAAATTGGTTGTCTTAGAACAAAAAGAGGATATATTGATGGAATATGAGTTGTCTGAATCTGCACTCATTAGATTTCTTTCGGTTGTCCATACAAGAAAGAAAAGGATAAAGCTCATATAACATTCCAAAATGAAGATTTAAACTTGTTTTGTGTTTATATTTGTGTCTATAAGTACAATTCTAAACATGCATACATACACCAGAGAAGATTGCATCTTTTAAACAATAAAGCAGTGGGCCGAAAGTTAAATTATACATACAAATACAAATAAAAATTAAAAAAGAAAAGAAAAGAAGAAGACGGCCACAGATAGATAAAGACAAGAAGACCATTAGAAAAAAAGTAGGGAGAGAAACAAATGTTGAGAATCCAAGGTGGGAAACATTCAAAAGACAAGAACATTCTCTCCCACAAAATAAGGTTTTTTAAGAAAAACAAAGAAAACACAACAATGTGAACCCCCTCTTGCAACTATCATACAAAATAGAAGAAGGAAAAAGTGAGACAGAGAGCATAGCATATAGCATATAGACATAGAACTAGTTGAACTAGTTGAGAATTGCCACTAAAACTAGTACCCCTCTAGTGAAAGAATAGAAGATAAAAGTTTGATAGAGAGAAAGAGAGAGATAGAGTGAGAGGTGGGGACCTCTTTCTTGGTTTCTCTCTCTTTATGTTTTCAAAAAAGATCACCTTTTAGTGGTTGGTTAGAGAGAGAGCCTTGGCCGAGGAAGTAGAAGTAGCAGCAGTAAAAAAACGAAGAGTTGTAGTAGTGAGTGACAAAGTGAAGAAACAAGGGTGTTAATTTATAGAGCAAAAAAATAACACTTAAAAGAGAGAAATTGGTAATGGGGGGTGAGTTTGAGCGAGTGAGTGAGAGAGGGTGTGGAGACATGCCTCTCTCTTTCTGACACAACAATCATGCATGTGTAAGCATGTAAGGCGGCGAGTTAGGCTTAGGAACCTAAAAGATTTTAATGTTTTTTTGTTTTTGTTTTTGGTTTCTCTATGAATATGAATATGATGATGGAAATTGGCGTCATGGGAATTATGATGGGTTTTTTGGGTTTGTGCAGAGAGTAAAAGGACATTTTGGGGCATAAATTGGTAGCATTATGGGTATGAGAGGGACAATTATGTGACTTCTGGCTAGGGCTTCTAAAATGATGGTGGGCTAGGCCGTCCCAAGATTCGCAATGATGGTTTGGATTGGCTTCGAACCATCATCACTATCCACCACACCCCTTCCTTCATCATCAATTACTCTTTTGTTTTATTTATCTGTCTTCCTCTTCTTCTATTTTTAGTCTATTTTTTCTCTTCCAATTTTTTTTATAAAAATTTCCTGGTGTTGGGAACTGTTGGTAATAATCATTTTGTGTTTAAGACACATTTGCGTATGTCATTGTTGTCTAATAATTATTCCCAACTATAGAGTCATACCAAAAGGATTACATCTATTTGTAGGGGGGTAATTATATAAATAAATAAAAAATTGGGAAAATCTTATTATTGTCTTGGGGACAATATGTTGTTTCAAGAATTATTCATGATGGGTTTTAGTTTATGTGCCTAGGGGAGTGTATTGTGTAACCCAAATGCGAAATTTTAGAAAAGGGTTTTCCACAAATGAAGGAAAAAAGAAGGATTACATGATGGCAATGTTGTTTTAGTACGAGTACCTTGTGAAAGGTTTTCCTAGGGGATGTTGTTGCATGCCAACTAAAACACCATTTTTACCTCCTGTAATTTGCACTCTTTGCACCATTGATGGTGTTTTGTTTTACGTTATTATTCCCATAATTATATTTGCAAAACTAGTATCATAAGTAAAGCACAATTTTTTGCCAAATATAGGGGTTTATAGGCTTGAAATAATGGATTGGAGGGTTTGGGTGAGAGTTGGGGCCAGCCCTCATGGGTTATGAGTAGCTTAACGTGAAACATCATGGTTGACAGGTGGTGTTTTGGATGGGTCTTTCTTGAATGGGTGAAATTGTCAACAAGTTTTTGGTGCCCCCTCGTGGGGCTCGTTTATATCATATATATCACTCTTCATTTGGGGGGCTATATACTTACATCAATGTAATTATGGGGGGTTCTCAATCCATGGGCTGGCACTGCCTTAACTTACCTTATTAACCTTAACGGTTCTTTTCTTCAATTTTTATTTATTGAAGAACAAAATTCAATTAATAGTGCTACATAGATACAAGAAATTTAAAAACTTACCCAAAAAAAAACCAAGAGGAATTAGAGATAAAAAGGCCATTTGCTGCATATATACTTCACAGTGTCAGTTTGTTTCTTTTAAAGCATTTTCCCTTACTTTTAAGGTAGGAGAAATTTAAAAGTTGATTACCAAACTTTTTTTTTTTTTTATATTAATTGTATAATAATAATGGAATGAAAGTTATAAATTTAAATACTATTGTATCTATAATAGCTAATACAAAATACAGAAAGATACTTCGTTAGATTTTTAGGATAGTTGCTTTGGATTATTATAATAAATAAACATGATATTTACAATAGTATTTTTTTTTTCAAACGATGAACTGGAGGTTGCATGGTAAAATGACTCCCAACTTATTGGTGTGATTGGCTGATTTTCGCGTCCACCTAAAAGATAAATTTGTAAACAAATAAAAAGGAAAGCAGGAGAGGTTGTCCTTGTGTTGTCTACCACTACCATTTGATGGAAAATGTCTTAAAACTATATATATTAAAATAAAAAAGGAATTTCCAATCAAATCATATGTTGTGATGTTTGCAAATAATTGGAACTTCACTCCAAAAAAAAAAAAAAAAAAGGAACGAAGAAAATGGAAAATCGACTCCTATGATTGAGGGAACCCATTTGAAATTCTTGATAATTTATGAAAAAAAAAAAATACTAAAATTATTACTAATTGTAGGAGTCAAAAACAAACACTGTATGGGGTTCCAGTGATTGAGCAGATGATTTGCACAATTAATTTATACAAACTATAGGTAAAACTTCCACAATGGGAGATTAAAACAATTAATTAAAAGGTGATGAGAAACAAGAAGACAATTTATAGATATGTAGATTGTTTTCTCAAGGTATAAAGGGTTGGGCTGAAACTCGAAGTTCTTAAATCTACTCAACTATTACAAGTTTCACTCCCTTGTTCTTCCTTAAACTTTTTTTCTTCAATATTTTTGAACTCCCTCTCTGTTGCACCCTCTCCCCCTTTTATAGAGATTTTTCTTTCCCTTATCTCCCCAACTAGCCTGCTTTTTGCTAGATTTTCTGGATACTTGTCACATCACTTCTCTGTTCTGCCTCCCTTTCATAATGAAATAGGACTTTTGAGAGTGTCTACATTGTTCAAGCTAATCTATATGCATTTAATGTAGAACAGATTAGGTAGAGAACCTCTCATTAATTCGAATGTGACTATCTCTGTGATTCTTATCCTTTCAAGGAGTTTCCTGAAGCAAATCTGATAGTAGTGGCATCTCAGATCAAAAAGGGAATCGGTTGCCCATGGTCTCCTACGTATCCGTCAAAGGAAAAGCCCCACTTGTTACCTCGGATAAGAGTTTCGGTAATGGTAGCTAACTCAGATCTCCATGGGACCTGTTCTGGGGAATTGCCCTTTATTCCTCAGGTGTTCTTGCTCCCATCCACATTTTTGGGCCTGGCCCATCTCTTAAAGCGTGACCTTCTAGGCCTTTGGGCCTTGGCCCAGAATCAAGTTCATCCCCCCACACTAATTTTTATGGATTTTTTTTTTTTATAATTCAATGGTGGGGGGTTTAGGAGAGATATGACTCATTGATGTCTCTATTGGAAATATCACAAAAATAGGAAGTGTCAAATAATTGAGATACAAAACTCTTGACATAATAAACTATTTATAAGTTGACATGATAATGAATATGATTACTGTTATCTCGATAATATAATAAATTAAAACGATGCGATATTTTTTTATTTATATGGTTTATTTAGGAATAATTTCTTAAAAAAAAAAAAAAAAAAAAACTTATCTCTTTTTCCCTTTGCCCATTATGTAACCAATTGCCATTCTCTTCATAGATAATTAATCACATTCAAGAGGGGGAAAAACTTAATTGTAATTTTATTATAAATTATTTGGGAGTTTAATTGCAATTTTTTTTTTAATTTTACAGATTAATATGAAATTGAATATTTATTAATAAGTCACAATAGGTGTTTCATCTTACTCCTTACTAACATACATTTGAAAATCCATATTTACTTTTGTCAGTAGCCTGCCGGTCATTTTATGAAAGTTTTAATAATACCACTTTCATAGAAAATATAAGAAACTGTAAGAAAAAATATAGTTACTTTTTTCTTTCTCATAAAAGGTTGCTAAAAATAGTTCCTAAGGCAAGAAAGAATGGTGGTTATTTCTTCTCCCCCTTCTCTTTTTTATTTTATTAAAGGGCAAATTACAACTAACCCACTTGTGGTTTGGCTGAAATTTAAGTTGCTTACTTGTTGTTTAAAATTTGACACTTTATCCGCTTGAGGTTTGACTGAAATTTAAGTTACCAACCTGGGGTTTGAAATCCCATAATGCAAGTGTTTCGTTGGATTCTTTTTTATCTTATTTGATATTGTACTTCTATGTTTTTTGTGTTTTTGGAGAGAGACATAAAAATGGAGCAAAATTATATATTTAATTATGTTTTTAACAGAGATGAGTTACAAAAATCTAACTGAGCTAATCTTAGGAGGGTAAAGAGTTAAATTTCAAACCACAAGTAGGCAACTTAAATTTTGGCCAAACCACAGGTGGGTAAGTTGTAATTTGCCCTTTATTTTATTATTATTTATGAACTCTAATGGCTTGTGGGTAAGAAACATTTAATTTCAAATGAGGAAAAATAAACTAAACAAGAGTAATAAGTTATGTGAACGTGGGTTTTGTTTTTCTAGTTTGTCGTTTAATCATTTGTTACAATACTTTTTTTCACCTTAATTTGTATTTTTGAGAAAATAAACCTAAATAAACAATAAGGATATTTTTTAAAATAATGAAAATTGGACACCAAGAGTTATATTCCAATCATGGTTTTATAAACTAGTACGGTCTAAGAACTAGATTTAGATTCGTTTCCTGATTTTTGACCGGTTTTGGCCAATTATAGGGCTTTTTATAGAACCAGATCAGTGCTCGATTCCCAGTTGAATCGGTCGGTTCAGTCCGATTTTTAAAACTATGATTCCAATTATATATATAAGTTTCAATATTACCATGATACCATCAACAAATAACAACATTACTTTTTATAAAAGAAATGATATGAGAAGAAATATTATTAAAAAAAATTATTAATCTTATTCTTTTTCATGTTAGTGGTACCTCAAATAAGGTTACTTTTTTTTTTTCTTCCTTTTTTTCATTTCTTTCTATTCATTTATTTTAAAACATATAAAATAAAATAGTTTAGTTCCATTCAATTCCAAACCTTTGGGGAGTCAAATATAATAATTACAAGTAGGACTATCCAGACCAACTGACCACCTGATGGAACTATCTAACTTGGCACCACCAAAAATAAAACCGACTCAATCTGAGTAAAGAGGCGGTCAACAACGGATCTCTGGCTTCAGCAACCAATGTGAGTGGATTGAGTGGTGGGTTAAGTGTTTGAAACTTGACAGAAATCAAATCGATTGACCAAATATCATAAAGATCATCGAAAATCACAATTCTCCCTCAACTGTCATCCTCTCTCTCTCTCTCTCTCTCTCTTAGTCTTAAATCCAACGAGATCTTGAGTAAATCCCGTGACTTGCCTCACTACCGCTCCTTCATCGATTTTGAACGAATCCGACCATTGTCCACCCAAACTGGAAACGACTTGACCTGTAGTTAGTGGCTTTTGGCTTCTTCTGCCACCTGATGTGAGCAGTTTAGATTTGGATTAAGCGCATAGGTCAACCCTAATAATGAGTTAATAAATTAAATGTCATGTTAACGAGTGTCCTTAGGGTAATAGTTAATAAATTATTTAAAGAAAATTTTTATATCATTTTTATAGAAAATTAAAAAAGCTGTCAAAATATTAATTGTTTTTTTTTTTTTTTAACTTTCTTAAAATGATTCATTAACAAATGTTCTTAGGAGATTCTATAACTTTTCCCATACACTAATTTGTAATAGAACAAAACCATATGGAATGTCTTATCAAAAAAAAAAAAAAAAAACATATGGAATGAATTTTGATTTCCAAAAAGATTGTTAGCTACATTTAAAAGGGGTCATTCTACTTTACTTGCTATGGTTGTGTGACTTTTGTCACATTACCACACTGTCGAAGTTGACAAGAATTTCTTTATTAAATTAAATTATCTACAAATATCGTTGTCCAAGTACATCTTGATTTAAAGTTTTAAACAACTATTATGAGTACTTGCATTGCATTTAAAGTCTAAACCACATTTCATTATTTCTGGCTCATAGAAGGCTCCACGCCACAACCTATGCTCTTAGCTTGATCATCTCATTCAGTCTGTCACACATCAATTAGCAACATTTTACCAGGTCAGCCCATCCGTCATTCAAACTACGATACAGTCAAAGTATAGGGGGGCAAAAGGGGTCTGTCAAAACGTGCAACAGGGAAGTAAATAAATTTTTGGCTCAAAACTGTTAATGAATATCCAGGGTTATAAATCTTCTCTGAACACAACCAATGATGGCACCCAAATAATAATGGTTCCTTCCTCTTGTAATCCTTCAAACCCCTCTTAAATAAAAAGCACTTCTCTTTTTTGTGCAGCAATTTTAAGCCGTCCTTTAATTTCAAAAAGTTATTAAAAAACAAAAAGAAAAAAAATGAAATGAAATGATTTTGGGGTTATGATTTAATTGGGGGGTAAAGGGGTTGTTTATTTTCATAAATGTGTTTGGCAGTGCTCAAAAGATTTGCATGGCCACAGATAGCAGAGGCATTCATGAATATTTATCATCATCATCATCATCATCTTCCACATTGCCTATAATTACAATTTTACAATTATGCAGTGTGGTAATGATCCTTAAATTTTTTACCCAAAGAAAATGTGTGTGAGAGAGAGGGAGAGATGATTACCTCACCCGTGGGGGAGCTAAGTGGTTGACCCGTGTATTATGATTGGACAACATGATGCAATATACACGTGAAGTTTTAAAGATTTCTATTCTCTATAAAATCGAACAAAAGCAAAGAAAAAAAAATCCCTAACTTTTTAAGTTCTATGATTTTATCCATTTCATGTAGTGATCTGATTGGCAGGGTTTGTAGTTTACGTGACCCACAGGTAATGAGTTAGGTTATGTTTTTAAAACCAGGCCATGGGCATGAGGTCATCAATATTATTGTGAGAGCCTTTAAGTCTCTACCACCCCTTTTTTTTTTTGTTCTGAAGTCATTTTAATGATTTCACATAATACCAATCCCTGCATGGCTAATGATGAATTTTTTTTACAATTATTATGGGTTAGCAAGTGCATTGAATATTTGAATCCTACACGTGATCTAAGAGGGGGGTTTTTGATCTTAGGCCTTTGATCACTCATCAGTTACCATTAGTAATGTTGACTTTAAGGGACCACAAGTTGGAAAAAAAAGAGAAAGTACTCATGGAACCCAACTTGAACGCATTGTCTTCGTGTTCATACGGCTTATTGAGTTATAACTTCTTGAGATTTTCTTTAGGATCAATGCTTTGCTTGGGAGGGTCATGGAAGACTGATCACAACTAGATATTAATGGCTTTTTCTTTTTGCATCCTCGTTTAATTACATTTTAAAGAGTGTTTTCTTATTATGTCTTTGTATTAACAACGTAGTTGGATTCAATTATTGACAAACCAAGATATAGTACCTAAAAGTTTTGTCCTATAAAAAAAAAAGGGTGGGGAGAGGATAATTACACTTTATCACCTTAAATTATATATCTAATTACATTTTGCACTACAAAATATAATTTTTGTTACACACTTTGCATCCCGATATTAAGTTTGTTGTTAACTTGGATAAAAAAATATAACACCACATGAAAGACCTAATTGTACATCTTCTCAATCTCTAAAAAACAAAGGAGTAATTACATTTTACCATTTTAAACTATAATCTTGATTACACTTTGGATCATAAATATCGAATTTTCATTCAAGTTAATAGTAAACTTAACGTTGGAATACAAAGTGTAATAAGGGTTATAGTTTATGGTACAAAATGTGCATTTGAAAAGTTTAGGGTGCAAAGTGTAACATGATGTATAGTTTTTTTAGTGTAGTAAAGTGTAATTTCTTAAATAAAAAAAAATAAAAAAAATAAAAACCTAAATAATTTTACTAAGTTTTGTCCAGAGCTTTGATTTTGTTCTTTCATTTTTCAAAGATTCAGATGGAATACTTATCTCAAGTCTCAACTGCTCCCATTCTATAATCTGAGCTGGGCCCCAAGGATGTTTCTCAAAAAAGAGCTTTGGTGTTGAAGTATTACCACTAATGCTAAAAGGTTGCCTAAAATAAAAGAGAAATCAGATTTTAATGTCTACAGCAGTTGACTATTTGAATGAAATTAATGACATAGTTGCGGCCATGGTCACCTTAATACGAGTGTTGAGTGGCTTTACTTTGTGCACGGGTAAGACATAGAGATCATAATCATCAATGCCATTGTTGAACTGATACATCCTTAGTGCTTCCAAATTCCAAATTTCCAATCATCTATTTTGCACTGTGGATCTACTATGGAGTGGAGTCATATCCTTGTGAGCTTTACCCACGGAAAAGTTGTTATTCCATCATGCTTGTTGAAAATCTTTGGTTAACAGCCAAAAACCTAATCCATTCTTTATTGGGTAAGCTTGACATATTTAAAGTGAAAAATAGAAATTTGCTATCTCAAAATTGTATTCCACTGTGTTTGTAATCCAACTTGGTTAATCTTTTTCACAAGCATTTCATTTGAAGTGTCATACCCATGTCGTACTCTTGTACTCGTATAGTAACAGTGTCCTATTTGTCGTATCATGTTATAATTTTCAAAAATTATTCGTGTCGCCGTATCGTATCCGTACCGTGCATCCTAACTGTATAGTCTACACTCTACAGTAACAATCTAGTCTCTATGGCAGCATGATATTCTTGGGCACAACAGTTTCCACATAAGACCATACTTTCATTTCATTGTGATAACGAATTATCATTAAGTTTAAATTAGGGAAAAAATACAAAACAAAATGATGCTTTATCTCCTTTTTATTCCAAGGCTAAAACTTTCAATATACTTCTAACTTCTAAGACAATCCACAAGGGACCACCCCACCGCTGTGTACCTCATCCACACGTTCCATAAAGATTAAAGAAACCAAGATTTCTTCACTACACTCATTTGAGGGAACTCCAGTCCACATCAACAACTACAGTTTCATAAAACAAGAAGATCACCATATTTGACTTTTAAGAACATTATTATGATTACAAAGCATAAGGCTCGGGTTTTAGGAGGCATAAATTGTGGCAAAGATGTCTTTAATGGCCCAAGGATAATTATTACAAACTATCAATGTACGCCACATTGATAGGCAAGAACATAACGATGTTTGTCTACAAAATTTCACTTTGCAAAAAAGAGAATCTCATTTTTGGCCTGTGGATGGGTTGCAAGGAATGTCAAGGAGATGATCTGTGGTTGAAATCTTGTTGACTCATTTTTGGGGGACATCAAATCCAACTTCTTCCACAGCTATCATATTTTTCACATTGTCCAGTATATCCAGTTGCAAATCATCCTTGAGACTATATGGATAAAACCAGATATAGTAATGGAATCAGTAAAATATGAAAGGGGGAATTCTGAAATTACTGAGATTACAAAGATCCTAATGTCCCAACCAAAGACAAAGAGGAGGGACAAAAGTAATACAGCTGAACAAAACAGATAATGCTGCACAAATTACGCTAAATTGTGATATCGATTAGCTTTCATTTACATTTGAATATCTCATGGCACCATTCTTTTGGCTAATAATAAAGAATATTCAGGGGGAAAAAAATAAAAGAACAAAAAGCAGCAGCAGCAAGAGCAATCCAAACTCAAATTACATAAAGTCTTGGGGAATCATGACCAGAAAGAACTTCAGGGGAATCAACGGAAGAAAAATAGGTGTGAAAGCACAATGAATCTTGCTTTTCACAAGATATTATGCCAAAGTAATCAAGCTTTAAGAAATGGTTAGAAAGTTTATATTATATTGTAATCTAAGCTGCACCCTGCAGCACTCGAACTCCACCCCCAAGCCTTAAGACTAGGCGAGGTACCAATCCAACTCAAACTCGGTTGGTTAAAAATAATATTTTTCAATTTTTCAATTTGATAATTTGATAATTATAATGAAATAAGGGGGATTTGAATGCTAGATGTCTCCATTGGAAACACCAAAAGGTGTCAGTTGAGCTATAAAAGCTCTTGGCATCTCATTCAACTTTCACACTGAATTTTTGATATATGCATCCCATAATTAATCCAAGGAAATAGTACATTATATTAATAAAATAAAAATAAAGCTCAAAGAAGGATTCCATATCCCTTAGTGAGGGCTATCTTTCTTAGTGAGAATCTCTCATATTCTAAAAAGAAGTAGGGAAGGCGGCTATTATAGTCTACTTAATATTTTTCTTCAAATTTCAGCTGTCCAATATGATAATTTCCTTTGTATGAGTTAGCCATTTGATGATAGAAACTTGTCTTGCGATTACCTTCTTGTAGACAATTATCTTGTAGCCAAATTGTCCAAGACTTTTGCCTCTAACTGGTTTCTTCCATAAGTATGATCTTTTCCAATGCTACTTTATTATTTCTCTCTTCAAACAATAAAAATCCCTCCTCCTCCATGAAGTCGATTAGCTTGATTGCTCAACTAAGTGAATGCCCCCCTTCTAGTGGAAAATCCACCAGACCAAGCTAAAAATAAAATTTGAGTACTCCCACATAGTTGAGGTATCTCTTGCACTTTGGAATCTGGTAACGTTGAAATCACCTCCAATCTACCAAGGGCCCCCCAGCTAATTCCTGCACAATCAGATTGTCTTTGTCTACATTTGGGCCATTGACTCAATTTCAAAGAATACCCAAGAAAAGCCATTAACTACATTTTTGAATCAACAAGAGATAGAATACTCACCAACGAATTCATCAATCTTAACAACTATCCTTGTGTCCCACAACATCCATATGCCTCCTGAAGCCCCAGTGGAGCCAATCAACAAACTGATTTCCCCTGATACTTAGGACAGTTTCTCTGTTAGTTCCTTGCAAACAGACAGCATCCACCTTCCAACTCATTAGAATTCTTACCCTTTCCCATTTCAATTTATCATTCGGACAATTTTATTTATTTATTTTTAAATTTGATGGTCACAACTATAGGGGAGGGGGGATTCAAACCTTGGTTTTCCTCATAATTCATTGAGTAGATTAAATTCTTCAACTCCCTATATCGCCTTCCAGGATGATGACCGTCCTTTTTCAACCACCACCTCTGCACTCAGTTAAATTCAATTATTTTCCAAAGGTATTGGTGCATCTTTGGGCCCTGAAGACTTTGTCTGCCTCTCTGTTAGTCCTTATGTAGTCCTTGGACCAATTTGCATGAAGAGCTCACCAAGAGCTACCTTGCACTATCACGTCCCATGAATGTAGAACATAGATAGTATTTCCCCCTCATAGATGCTTAATGTGAAAACATTACCCTTTCATCCATCACAACCTCAAACAGTTTGGATTCAATGTGAAAAGCTGCAAGCCTACCATGATCTCCCTTAATCAATAGTTCACTAGACCTATCTAAAGCCTCAACGTGATAAACAGATAGAAAAGAAAAATCCTATGAGACTACCAAGTTTTGCTGTCAAACGATGACCGAGAAGGTTTGATGAAGTTACTGGTGTTTCCCTAAAACAAGGGAACACTTACAGTCTCTTCAGGATACCCTTCAAAAGCTCCTGCTTACTTTAGAATCAATACACCTAAAACAACTTATCATGAACCCTTGTCTTCCCCATTCTGCCAAATTGACAATTTCTGTTGCTCTTATATTCCGTATAGAAGTACACAAGGAGGCTATTTTGGAATACTATCTACTAAGTTTGAAAGAGTGGAGTTTTGACAAAAAAAATATATGATCTCCACCCATTTTGCAGCATGAAGACTGAAACTCATAATCCCACAGGGGCATTCCCCATTGGACCCACAAACACAAATATAGCCCTCCAAAGTTGCTTTCAGCATGATGACAAGAGTAATCTTCAAGTGAATTTACCTATGTATGTGCAAAATGCTTGCCTCCAAAATCTCATCATAATTGAGTAAGCCTATCAGGAAAAGAAACCAGAGTCAACTTCGGTAAAATAAAATCCATTCAATACATATAAGCTGGACACTTAACAGAAGCAAACGGGAAATAAATTCACTCCTTGTGTGATGGTTTTTTAATACGTGAGCAAATTTCGTTGAAATGCGGAAAAATACACAGGAAGTATACAAAGACATAGTCAAAAAGGAAAAATACAAAGAAACTAACTTCTAAAATTCAAACTGTCTAGAAATTCCAAGAAACAAAGGGAAGAAAATTGAGTAGTAGTCAAGGTCCAGTCATATAAGGTCTTTAGAAATAGGAACTCAACTTATGTCGGCCTTCGGTAACTCTCTCCCTCCCATCAAAAGTGCATAAGTTCCTTTTCCCAAATGCACTACTTATGGACAATGGAGCTACCATCCAAATCTCTCCAGAATTACATTTGCTAAAACTATCTTTCCAAGAGCAATCATTGATTTTGGCATTACCCAACACCCCAAATAATAAGAAAACTAAATCCCATTAGATCAGAACACGCAGCACCAATCCACAATTACTATACCTCGTTTCTCAAATTATCAGCTGTCAAAACTTTTCCTATGCTATTGTTCATGTGAAAAAAGAAACTCTACGTGGAGCTCTTACAGTCTTACTTTCCAAATACTCCTCCATGCACCTCCTTGTGTAATGCTAATGTCTAACCTGTATTTTAAAAAAAGTTGTAATATGTTTGAGATTATGACACTCTGGAAAAAATAAATTAAAAAATTTTAAGCCGTTTGGTTGCACAGGAAAAAAAAGGATACTTTTCATCCTAAAATTTTTTATTCTTGAAATTGAAACCTTAGACATCAAAAGTAAAAAGTTTTATCAGGTATAAGTAACCCCTCTCTCTCTCTCTCTCTCTCTCTCTCTCTCTTAGATCACACAAAGCAAAGATTTAAACTTATACATTTTTGTTTTGACTAGAAATGCAAATAAATATGTAATATTTTCCCATATATTAAAAAAAAAAAAGAAAAAAAAAAGAACCTAAGATTATCAACAGAATCATATATACAAAAGCAAATTGAAATGCCTTTAAAATAAAAAGAAAACAGAGCCTCTATTGATCAAAAAGAAGAAGATGAAACTCAAAATTGATTACAAGATTTTTAAAAATTCAACTGAGGTTCAACATTAGCAATACACCAAAGAGGTGCATTGCTTTCTTCACATGAACTATAGCATGGGAAAAGTTTTGACAACTGATAATTTGAGAAGACAAGGTATAGTAATTGCAGATTGGTGATGCATGTTCTAATCTAATAGGGACTCAGATTTGGATGGTAGCCCCATTGTACCTAAGTAGTGCATTTAAAAAAAAAAAAAAAAAAGGAACTCACACTTTTGAGGTGAGGGAGTTACTGATGGCCTACTCAAGTTCCTATACCTTCTATGAGTGGACTGAACCTTGACTGCTACTCAATTTTCTTCCCTTTATTTCTTGGATTTTCTGGACGGTATGAGTTTTAGAAGTAAATTTCTTTGTATTTTTCCTTTTCGACTCTTCCTTTGTATACTTCCCATGTACTACAGTTGTGCCTCTATTTCCACATTTCAAAGAAATTCACTTATTAAAAGACCCTCACACATGGAGGTCAGGCGGTGAATATATTTCCCATTTGCTTCTGCTAAGCGTCCATTTTATATGTATTGAATGGTTTAAAAAGAAACATAGGTGAATGAGCTTGAGAAGAATAATAAGGAGAAGACCTAAGAACCCACATATATAAGGAAGTGGTGTCTCAGCCTTTGGCCAAACTATTCTACTTCCTGCTCATGAGACACCCCGGAAACCCCATAGTGTGGTGGATTGAATATGGGACCTCCGGGTTTACATCACGCCCCAAACCAATGAGCTCACCAGCTGGTTACATTCGTGGGGGGTTTTGTTTCTCTCAATTCTCAATTTGCAGAAATAAGCGAAAGTAACCGACATTAGAGATAGTGTAAGTGTGTAACTCTGGTCATGATTTGAGTTGGGCTAACTTTAAAATTAATCATAAATCCTCACCTTGATTGAAATAGTCCCTCTCTGTTTCAAAAATCAAACAGAGAGGATTCTAACACTAAAATGCTAGGAGTCACAGTGTTATACACACTTTTATTTATTGACTTATTGGGACTAAATTTGATTTCTACGTTATAAGGCAAAATGCTTAATACAATTGTAATCTTCGAGAAAATCAACTTCTTTATGCGTAATAATTTGCATTAGAATTCAAGTCCTAGTAAAGTAATTTTCTCTCTGAACAAACAAAACCAAACAGAGAGGATTCTAACACTAAATGCTAGGAATCAATCACAGTGTTATACACACTTTTATTTATTGACTTGTTGGGACTAAAAATTTGATTTCTACGTTATAAGGCAAAATGCTTAATGCAATTGTAATCTTCGAGAAATTCAACTTCTTTATGTGTAATAATTTGCATTAGAATTCAAGTCTTAATAAAGTAATTTTCTCTCTGAACAAACAAAACCAAATCAGAAAAAAGAAACAAACAAAATAGCAGAGTGCAGAGAGAGAGAAGTACACGAGGAGTACGAAAGTTGAAGGCCAATGTTGCTCTGCTGATTGGAAGAACACCCTAGCTCCGGTAATCAAACACCGGCTGCGGCGGAGGCCGATGGTGACGTGGCATATACGGTGGTGATGATCTGGGAGAGTGAGCTTGGATTCCAGCTCCAACTCTCTCTCTCTCTCTCTCACCAACTCTCTCTTTTTTCTTTTTTCAAATGTTTTCTTTTTATATATAAAAATTTATGGGAGAAGTAAGTGAGTTGATTTATTTCTACCTTCACCATATCTTACGTATAAATTAATTTTACATATAACATAAAATTATTGATTAAATAATGAATAATATCTTGTTAACACAATTTAAATTACAAAAAAAAAAACAAAAAATTTAATGTATTAATGATAACTTATATTAATATAATAAAAATTGATGAGTGGTGTAACATAAATAATAAAGTATTTTTATTATTTAATTCAAAACCAAGCAATAAAAAATGGGTTTCTATAAATAAATAAAAAAAGATGTTTAGTTTGGTCAGTCTAGTCCTGTCCTTTTTTTTTTTTTTTTTTTTAGTTTAAAACTTTATATATAACATAAATTTATTGAATTGATAATGAATAATATCTAATTAACATGAAATTTAATATGTTAATGAGAACTTATGATCCAGTAGTTAAAATTTTTAAATATTAATACAATAAAAATTGATGAGTGGAGTAACATAAATAAAAGTATAATTTACGTCTTAACACCCAAATATTTTGTTATAATGACTAGTTTACTCCTGTAGGGGTGTTAGGCCCAGCAATATGTATCTATGTATATATTGGGCCGGGGGCCCAATCCGAGGACATGAAGTAGTCCGAGAAGGGGTGGACATTATCAGAGGAGTCTGTGTTAGTAAGTGAAGATGTTAGTTTTGATCATAAGGGTCCAAGAGGGTGGTCCGAGGACGAACGTCTCCTCGGTTGATCAAAGCCAAGATCCGAAAGGGTGGTTTACCACCCAGGCAACGTTCCAGGAGATTCTATTGATATGAATAAGCATCACAAAGCACAGGATAGAGAAAAGTCCTAAAATATATTTAAAAAAGTTGCTACCACCGCATTGAATGCTCTGCATCTAACCAACTGGCCGCATTAATGTGGAGGTGATACTTGAACAGTAATTTTCAGCCTTATAGCTACTACCAGAGACTTCAAGAAAGTGTTGATAGGACAAGGATCAACACTAGTAATCTACCCTACACGTGGAGGGTGAAAAGGAAAAAAGGAAGATAGTATAAAATAGAAAGAAGACCCTGAAGAGAGGGGATCAGAAAATAAAGAGATAAACACTGTAGCAATCAAGAGTGAAACCTGTAATCAAACTTAAGAAGGAATATATAAGAACTAATCTCCTCGAATTGTGCCGAGGACGATTTTCTTTAGATTAAACCAGTCTATCTTCATTTTCTTGTCATCTTGATCCACTTTACTTGTTGTCTAACTCATTAAAACCTAGTTTTCCAACCCACTCTCTACAAATTCATTGTATTGGGCTTTTTGGGCCAAAACCCATCCATCCCTTGGGCTAGGGACTCAAATTGCGTTCTTACAACTCCTCTTTAATAAACTAGGGTTAGTACACTCCTCTCATTTGAGATTTTGGAAAATGACACTCCACTCCAAACTTGAAGGGGAAAAATTATTATTTTTCTCCATTTACATCCATTTGATCAAATTCTTTTAAATTGATATTAAAAATGTTGTGTACTAACCTATTCTTTGCTTAAGGGGAGGTTATGCCCCCTTTCAAAATCAAAATCAATAGATTTAAAATTTTAATTAAAGAGTATTTAAAAATATTTAGTATGACTTTTTTCTTATTTTTTTAGTTTTTCAATGGGTTGTGGAGAGATTTGTCATTGCAAATATTTTGGTGCTTGATAAACTTTGCATTATTATTTTAAAAATTTTAGTTATGCTTTTACTAATCATGGTTAAACTT
Organism: Quercus aquifolioides; assembly: GCA_019022515.1. Taxonomy (NCBI): domain Eukaryota; kingdom Viridiplantae; phylum Streptophyta; class Magnoliopsida; order Fagales; family Fagaceae; genus Quercus; species Quercus aquifolioides. Next base: position 45,378,780 of record CM032325.1, read on the forward strand.
TGGTAAAGGGAATTATATAAAAAAAAATTGAATATTCTAATACTAATATAAACAGAACTGGGGGGAAGTGTTATTTTTTTCAAATTTCAAGGGAGGGAAGTGTTTTTTCCCTCATAAGGTTTGGGGTGGAAAATTGTTCTGCCAAACCTCAAGGAAGGGGAGTGTAATCCCCATAATAATAATAAAAAAAAAAAAAAAAAAAAAATCACTCTAGTTTAATAAAGAAGAATGAGAAATTTATTGTTTATTGCAATTTTAACACTAAATAATTTAAAGAAGCTGAAATAGGTTTCCAAGTACAGTGATTATTTCCTGGTAAACAGTTAGGGTTTTTTTGGTATATTGAATTGGGATTATGATAGGACAATCTTTATTGTTGCGAATAAAATATGTTGCAATAGAATAACTAAGCATATTCATAAGTTTGGTTGTGAGTTGTAATATTAGAATAAAGCTTAATTAAGATTTATTTTAGGAAATATTTTACTCATACAATTATATTTCCTTAAAAATAATATTTTTTAAATTTGAGAGAGAGATGAGTTATTTTTTATGATTTTTTATTTTTATAATTGTTACGTGTAAATGGAAAGTTTGTTTATTTGAAAATATAATAATTTTCGATGAACAAAAATATATTAATTTTAGATATTATTACACCTACTGATAAATAACTATTCATAAGAAATGTCTATTTCTTATAAAAAAAAAAATAAAGAATACTTATTCTTCTCAAAAGAATAAAAATCAATAAATAATAATTAAACCATAAGAATAACTATTACTACATTACAATGCCTATTGAATAGTTAAACTATAAAAATAACTATTATATTACAATGCCTATTACACTCTCAAACGCATTTCTTTCACTCTATTTTATAGAAGTAAATGAAACACAACTTTTTCACGCTTTAGTTTTACACTTCAAGTGCAAACGGGGTTAATTAACTTAATTCTGCCGTTGCTTCTCAAAAAAAAAAAAAAAAAAAACTTAATTCTGCCGTTTACTCTAAAAAAAAGTGCAAACGGGGTTAGATGAATGACTTCTCAACCAGACCGAGTCACTAACAACCGGCTGATCATCTTGATTTCTGTGCCATGTCCAGAGCGCATGGGTTGCGTTAACCACGTTGAGTTCCCCATGCCCAAAGCTTGCCTCCCTAAAAACGGATATGCTGGGCTTTGGATCTTGATACCTGTAAGACCAAGAATGCATGAAGTTAAATTAAATGAAACAATAGTGTTTGTCCTTGCTATGGGTATACAAAATTGTGGGGCCTGAGGGCCTGGTAACCTCGGCCCACTTTACATCCGGCCCAGGGCCCACGCTGAGGAAGAAGGATCGTCCGAGGACGATGTATGAAAGCCTAAGCTTTTGAAACCCCCGCCGAGGATGACCCTGTCCTCGGTGGAGCGAGACTAACTCCAGGTGGGGGAACAGGCCCAGGACAGGTTGTCACCTCCATACTAAATGCGCTCACCTAACCCTCTGGCCGCACTAATGGAGATGTGACCCCTGGACAGAGCAACATTGGTCATTGCAAATCACTACAGTACTGATAAGGCAGCTGATGGGATGGACGGTCAGAGGGAAAGCGCAGGGATGATCAACAAGTGGAAGAAAGAGATGGGAGGAAGAGGACTATATAAGAGGAACCAACAGAGCAGTTAAAGGAGGGGGAGGGGAAAAAAGAGAAAAAGGGAGAAAAATGTTAAGCTCCTCGGATCAGGGCCGAGGAGCAACCTTAGAGCGGAACTTGGATGCACCGGCCTTCAGCGGCGGTGAATCCATCATTGGGCTTCGTTTGTCTGTAAGGGCCAAGTTCTTCGACCTACTCTCTAAAAATGTATTGTTTGGGGTTTATTGGATCATGTTCTTTCTGATTTTCGAGGGCCTTTCCAAATTGAGTCCCTACAAAAATCATTTTCATTTTAAATGAATCCATATTTTATGATTCATATTAACAATGTTATCAAACCAAAGCGAATGCAATAGTGATTCAATTGAGTAGAGACAAAAATAAATGGAAAAAATGATTCCTATTTAATGTCTTTTGGACCGAATATCGTATAATTTAGTAGTATTTCTTGATCTCTTTTATAAGAAAAACTAAGGTTATAATCTCACTACTCACTCATCGTAGCACATTAATAAAAATAAAATATATACTGGAATAAAGTATTTTTATTACTTAATTTAAAACCAAGCGATAAAAAAGATGTTAGTTAGCTTCAATCTAAACCATTCACTACCTATTGCTACAAGTACTATAAGCATTATTTTACGGTATTAAGTTGATCACAAGGTTAGCCATGATGTAGAAGATATAAATTATCTTACGTGGTGGCAAGGCCTTCACGATTTCCACCATCCCCAATGCTGATATAAACTGGAGCACAATTGTGTCCTGGTTCCCATTGTAAACGCGAGTCTGAGAGAGAAGCAACAATGACAAATGGAAACATATTAGCTAGTCACACAGAATTCTACTACTACTACTGTTTGTTTCGACATTAACATTTTTTTAGAAAATAAATCATTTTTCAAAGAGTATTTTGTAGAAAACTATATTATTTTCCTACATCTGATAGTGATCTTAAAATAAGTTGAAAAACTATTTTTTAACTTTTCTTATTTAGCTTTTAGCGTGTTAGATAGAGCTATTTTCCTTATTTAACTTCATTTAAGATAATAGAATTGTACTCTAGAATTATTATTTTTTGGTCAAAAACAACTCTATTTCATGCTAAGGTTTTTTTTTTTTTTTTTTTTTTTGAGAAACTATTTCATGCTAAGTTAAATAAGGAAAGTTAAGAAATAGTTTTCATTTTATCCATTTTTTCTAATACTACAAAATACAGGAAAATGCGAAAAATTATCTTCATATAAAGTTTTCCATTAAAACAAACAAGTAATTATTAGATATTTTTAAAGTATGGTGATATATATTATGTTTTTTTCCTTTTACATTCATGATGAATTTTTCATTATCTTATTAAGTGATTTGTTTTTATTAGATGCAGATTTTTTTTTAAGAATACCCAATAATTTTCCTGAGTTGTGCATATAGCATAGTCAGTGAAGCAAACAAAACTAAATTTAACAGATGGCAATGAAGTAGGGTAAAGTAGGACTTACAAAGCGCTCATAGGCATGTACATGTCCAGCAAAAACAATATCTACACGAGCTAGAAAAATTAACGCTTCCATGGATTTCTTCATGTCATCCGACTCTTTCTCTCCTTGATGAGTGTTGTGAAATTTTAAAGTACTCGCAAGTGTACGAACCGTACCGAAGTATAGTTTGACAATAACGAGGTCGAACCCACAGAGATTTGAATAAACGTAGGAAAATTAAATCAAATCTTAACCAAATTAATCATAATCTAATTTAATAAAAATTGGTTGTTTTGAAATTAAATAAACTAAGCAAATAATAAAATTAAGCAAATAGTTAAACTAAGCAAAAGATATAAAGCAATAAAAAAATGTAAACAATCAAGGGAAAGGAATTAAGATTTTGGAATCCGCCACGTAAGTCATATCAACATATATTTATGATCATTAATTTTTTCCAACCACTGCATGATAATCTAGAAATCAATCTTGCTATCATGGAAAATATCATCATTAAAACTTATGTTTAAAAATCTAAAGCATGTTCTTCTTCGCTTCTTAAGTATAAAAATCAAATCATCAATTGTATCCGTAGCCAAACAAATCACAAGATATATCCAATTTTATAATCAAGAATTAATAAACCAAGCATTCAATTAATTAAGATAAATCCTAAATCATGAGAAAAACATGATTGAACTCATATCTAGAATCTCATCTTAGTCAATTGGTATGAAGTAAGAACAATTTAAATCATTAAAGAACAACTATTATAGGAAAAATCAAATCACATAAATATTATTGATAATCCTTAACAAGGTTTCATCCTCAACCCTAATTATAAATTTAGCTACTCATAGTAATTGAAAGAAAACACAAAAATAAAATACTAAACATTAAACTAAACAAATAAAATAAAACTAACTGTCATGGAAGAGGTAACCGCACTCTCTATGTTCAGCCCCAGCCCTAGCACTAGCCTCAATCCCCTGAATTTTGCCATAAAGGGCCTTTAAATAGGTCAAGGAATCCTATTACAAGTTGAATTCCTGTTTGGAGAAAATCCCAGATTTTTAGGCTTCACTTAACTGACTATTTTGGCCCATTTAATGTCATAATTTGGGCTCTTGGTAAACTAAAAAGTTGTAGCCCTTTAAGTTAACTTTCCAGCCCAACTTGAATAATCTCGATTGAACATCTAAGCCGAAAGTTATGCCGAAAATACTAACTAATGAGCAGGCTGGAATCCTAATCCGAATTGGACTTGGATTTTGTGCAAATTTCCTTTGATTCCTTGCTCCAATTGGACTTAAATTTAGGGTGCGTTTGTTTTGGCTTCAAACCACTTCCGGAAATACTTTTCCGTAAAAGTGTGTGTTTGGTAGTTACCGAAAATTGGGTCAAACTGAAATGGTTTTCTGCGTTGACTGAAAAATAAGGCTCACGAGTTTAAAAGCATTTCCGTTTTTATTTTACCTTCAAATCACTTTCGGAAAGAGAGAAGAGAGAGAGAAAGAAGAGAGAGTAGGGAGAGTGAGCTATCGCGCCTCAACCCTAGACGCAGCGGCGAGATCGCGCCGTCGATCTCTCTCTTTCTCAATCTCCCTCTCCCTTTTGAACCGAAATCCACTGAACACCACCACCGCTGAGTCCGAGTTCCGTCAACGAGTTCCCACTCTTAAAATCCAACTGGACAAGGTCGTGTACCGTCCCGGCGATCCTCTGATCGTCACAATCCAGATCTCCAACCCCGACACCGTATCGTTGCTCTTGCTCAACAAACCCTTACTTGGATCGTCGCCGATCTTCTTGATCGCCGATCACTCTCTCGCCGATCTGCTTGATCTCTTTGATCTCTGATTTTTGTTATTGTTGTTGTTGTGGTGGTGTGGGTGGTGGCGTTTTGGTGGTTTCTGTGTTGTGTGGTGGTGGATTTCCTGATATAAAATTTGTTTGGAAGCTGAGAAAATGGTTAAGAAAGTGTGAAAATCTTGTAGGAAAATAGCATTTTTAGAATATTACCAAACACTGAAAATTGTTTTCTAATATAATTTTTAAAATGCAACCAAACACTAGAAAATATTTTCCTTTCCTGAAAAAAATATTTTGCACCCGGAAAATATTTTACACTGAAACAAACACAGCCTTAATTGGGTTGGTCTTCTCTTGAATTCATGCCTGGCTGGATGTAAGTTGGCTTAATTCAATTGGCCTAGCCCCACTTTGCATGTAAAACCTTGTTACCTGCAACACAAAGATATTATATAATCAGTCACAAAATAACATAAAAGTAAGGTTAAATATGTAGATATGTGAATACTTTTTTGTATATATTTCATGTACATCAATGAGCAGTATTGGAATTGTACCATGGTGCATGAATAAGCACTACAGTCCATGGAGTTACCTTCCTATCAACTTTTTGCAAGTCTGCCTCTAACCATTTATACTGTGGAGATTCAAAATCAAAGTCTGTGTATGAACCCAACATGATAACATGTACCCCGGCTACATCGAAAGAATAGTATAGGTTTGTGGTTAAGCCACTCTTTTCGAACGGCATGCGCCATCTTGCATTATAGGTTGTGAAGGGTTCTTTGTGAAACAATGGGAACTTCTCAACTTCGTGGTTGCCTTGGGTCACCATCCAAGGCCTCTTGCTAGCCAGTGGCTCCACAAGCCTCCCAAATGAATCCCAAAGAGACTGTAAGAAATCGGCACATGCTAAGTCCCCTGGCAATAGGAGCATGTCATAGTTCGATTGTGATATGTGTTGGAGGGTTGAGTTGGTCCATTCTGTCTATCCAAGATCACCTGCATTATGTATGCATTGAAATTTAAGTAAAATGGTATGAATATGAAATATGGAAAACATATGGGTGTCTCAACTCTCTGAAGGGTCGTTTATTTCCTTGTGATGTTACATTACACGTTGTGGGGGGTGAAAGCCCAACCTTATGTATTGGGCTTAGGGCCCTATTTGAAGATTACTATGTGTCCGAAGAGAGGAAAATGTTTGAGAAGGAGTCCATGTGGAAGAAATATACCTGGAAATGAATGAGGAGTATAGTCCGAAGAGATCACCAGTGGTCCGAAGAGGTCATTCTCCTCGAATACAAAGAGTCTTGGTCAAGCAGATACCTGGGAGGTCCAAGTAATCTTTCTAACGATCTCGATGATAAGGATAGGCTTCAGGCACGTATGGAGATGATAGGAACGAAAAAATATCTAGAAGACAAGCTGCAACCACCACATTAAATGCACTGCAGCTACTTTTCTGGCCGCATTAATGTGGAGAAGACCCCTAAACAGTATAATCACAACTACTACCACTCACAGAGAGCTAAAGAAGATACCTGATGGGACATGCACTCAAGTGGATGCTTAGATGAAGAACAAGTGGACGATGAAGATGATGAGAGAGAGTGCTATATAAAGAGGAGAGACCTCTAACAATGAAGGGGAGCGAAAAAGGAAAAGCAGAAGAGAGTAACTTTACTGTAGGACTAAGAGTTGTAATCACCTTTCATTCAATAATACACCTTTTCGGACGTCGTTTGTTGAGTTTTTCAAGTGTGTTTCTACGTTAATACATCTCTTAATACCATAGTTGACTATTATTTAATTCACAACCAACCCAACTCTTTCACCAACTCTCTACAAATTCATTGTTTTGGGTTCATTGACTCATAATCCAAACCTTTTGGGCTTGGGCTACAAAAACTGACCCCACACGCGTAATATTACATTATTATAATCTTACATTAATGTAATCTCAATACAAAAATACAACATTACATTGTTTAGGAGGGTGATGTGATATATTTTGTAATTTTAGATTATAGTAATGTTAGAAAAATAAAATAAACTAAAAATTTTAATGTCACATAATCGTAATGTGCATCACATTAAGAGCACATCACAATGAACCAAATACTCCCATTAGGGTTTTGATCTTGGAGGGGTCAAAAAGGGTTTTAAGGAGGTTAAAGTTCTTTTAGAGAAATTGTTCCTTAAGGTTGAAAACTAAAAACTGAAATTTGAATCTTAAGAAAAAAAAAAAAAAACTCTACAATCCACTATATATTTATCCTTTATAATTCCATTAATTTTAAAACTTTGTTTACTGCAATTTGTCAAATACTCAAAATGCTAAAAACTGTTTTAATTAGTTAAAACTTAATATAGTAAATTTTTTTTAATTAAAACTCTACTCTTAATTAGATTCTACTTCCTAGCTACAATAATGCCGAAAAGACACATGGTCTTCAAAATAAATTACTCACTAATTATAACCTAATGTTTATTAATATATATATATATATATATATGAATGTCACATTCTCTTGGTAACATGTGTATAGTTAGCTTTTACATACCTGAAACAGCAAAGTATCAGGTTTCAGTGGAGAAATTACTGCTTCATGAATTTCATCAGACTTGTACGCCATGTATTTGTACGAAGATGAAGTCCCAAGTACGGAACTCTGGTATACACCAGCAGTTTCTGAAAAATATACTATTGGCTTGGTTGAGGCTTTAGTAATCCATGTAATCCTCATTTTGTCTTGGCCAACTGAAGATATATGCACCTGCATGCAGTGACACATTATTATTGGAAGGTATATATAAACCGTTATAAGCCTAATATATGTTGATCATAGACACTTTGGACTATTATTACACAATCAATTTTTGGTAAGAGAATGATTTAAGGTGTTTCAAGTACTAATACTTAAGCCTTAAGGTTGAAAAAAAGAAAGAGAAATCTGGCTCTAAGTTGATGACAAGAGATCTTATAGAGTTTAACTAATCATTTCTAGCATCAAATCTTATATGAAACTAGAAATTCACACTACATGAAGTTTAAATTTAATAACTAGTATTTTTTGGCCCCAAACCTAACTCGTAGACAAACTTCCTCATCCCATGAAAGTCAACAAATTAAGCTGCTATTGAAACTAGTATGCATTTCCTAATGGACACTACAAAAAACTGGTCCTATAGTGGTGTTTTTTTTAGTGGCGTTTTTTGTAAAAAACGCCACTATAGGTACCCTATAGTGGCGTTTGCAGAGTCTTATAGAGGCGTTTTAGAAAATGGGTCTATAGTAGCGTTTCAACGGCCTATAGTGGCGTTTTAACGCCACTATAGGCACTTTTTATTTTATTTTATTTCGGTTGGGTAGGGCCTATAGTAGCGTTTGACAAACGCCACTATAGGCCCTTGTAACAGTAAGACCTATAGTGGCGTTTCTCAAACGCCACTATAGGTCCAAAAAGTGCATATTCAAAAAAAAAAAAAAAGAATGAGTTTCAGCAGTAAAGTGTATATATATATGTTTATTTATTTAAATGTATATATTATTTTATATTTATATTTAAATGAGAGATGCTATGTCTACAATATTTTCACAACAAATTATAGGTAATTAGTTATTGTTTGTTCAAATTTGAACCTAACACTAAGATTACTTTTTTGACTTAACAATAACAACCAATTGCAACCTGCCACTTAAAATTTGTTGTAAAAATATTGTGAAAATGTTATTGACATATCATTTCTCTCTTTATATATATATATATATATATTATGTATGAGAGATGATACATGCACAATATTTTCACAACAAATCATAGGTGGTTAGTTGTTATTGGTTCAAATTTGAACCTAACACTAAAATTATTTTTTTGCCTTAACAATAACAACCAGTAGCAACATGCCATTTAAAATTTGTTGTAAAAATATTGTGAAAATATTGTTGACATATCATTTCTCTTTATATATATATATATATATATATATATATATATTTTTTTTTTTTTTTTTTTTTTATGTATGAGAGATGTTACGTCCACAGTATTTTCACAACAAATCATAGGTAGTTAGTTGTTATTGGTTCAAATTTGAACCTAACACTAAGATTATATTTTTGCCATAACAATAACAACCAGTAACAACCTGTCACTAAAAATTTGTTATAAAAATGTTGTGAAAATATTTACATTTTTGCCCTAACAATAACAACCAGTAACAACCTGTCACTAAAAATTTGTTGTAAAAATATTGTGAATATATCATTTATATATATATATATACACACATACATACTTATCATTTCTCTTTTTATATTTATATATATATACATATAAATTTAAAAAAACATTAAAAACCCCCCACCTACCCCCACCCACACCCACTCTCCCATATCTCTCCCTTAAGTTCTCTTTTGGTTACCACCAGCAGGTGTGGTACAACTGGTAGGAGACTGCTGAGGCTTCACCACATCCCAGGTTCGAGTTCTCACGAGGACTGTAATTGCAATTTCTGGAAGTCCCAGAAACCAATAGAGCCTGGGGTGTGTGTGGGTTCGGAGTTTCCGAGCTCCAGTTCGAGCTGGTGGTACCCATGGGCTTACCCAACTGTACCATGGGGCGTGGGACAATGACTACCACACGCGAGTCCCCTTTTTTTCTTCTTAAAAAAAAAAAAAGTTCTTTTGGTTTTTTTTTTTTTTTTTTTCCTTCCTTTCTTTTTCTCCCTTATCTCTCCACGCCAAGTCTCAGACTTCCTTTCTCATTTTTTTTTCTTTCCTTCTTTTTCTCCCTTGTCTCCACTCCTCCATCTTTCTTCTTTTGTTTTTCTTTCACTCTTCTTTCACTTCACACCTGAATTGATACTTTTCTCTTCCTCTCCATTTTGATTTTATTTCTTTTGTTTTGTTTGTGGTGGTGTTAATGTTTGTGGGTTTTGGATTTGCAGATGATGTTGCAGCTTATTGATTTTGTTCAAATTTGTAGATGGTGTTTGAAGCCATTAGTTGTTTAGTTGCAGGTAAGCATTTTTTTTTTTTTTAAATTATGATTATTTTGGTCTATTTATTTTTTGATAATAGTTTTGGTCTATTCCTTGTTTGCTGTCAACTTTGCTTCGTGGGTCTATGAGATTTTTGATCAATTTGATGATTTCTTTTTGCAGGTTGGTCTGTGGCGGCTGAATGTGTTAGGGTGGAGTTGCTATTTTTTTTTTTTTTTTTAATTTTTGGATGTGAGCATTTTGTGTTTGATTTTGAATTTTTTTAGGTGGGTTTGTGTTTTCATTTTGAATTTGCTGGGATAGCTATAGTATTTGTATTTGGAGTTGCTATTTTTTTTTTTTTTTAATTATTGGATGTGAGCATGTTGTGATTGATTTTGAATTTTTTTAGGTGGGTTTGTGTTTCATTTTGAATTTGCTAGGATAGATATAGTGTTTGTATTTTGTTTTATTTATGTATTTTGTTTTGTAACTTTTAATTTAATTAAAAAAACTTTTTCACGTAAAAAAAAATTCTTTTGATTAATCAAAAAATTTTTGGTGGTTTTTTAGCTATAGTGGCGTTTCACAAACACCACTATTGTACCGTCACTATAGACCTATAGTGGTGTTTGTAAACGCCACTATATCCTTTTTCAAAAAAAAAAAAAATTGGTCTATAGTGGCGTTTGCGTTTTTAAAATGCCACTATAAGTCTATAATTGCGGTACAATATAGTGATTCAACAAGAAACTTTCCTTTTTTTTTTTTAATCTTGGATAAAAACAAGGGTTAGGCTTATCTCAAGTATTTTTTTAATTAGACATGTCATTTTGTTTTAAATATACAATGGCAAGTGGTGGTGGGTTTTAATTTTCACATTTTATTTAGTTAGTGAATAACGTGACAGTCTTTTATTAAAATAAAAAGAAATTTAAATTAAGAAAGTATTAGAAGTAAGCCACAACCTAAAAACTAAACATTCATCATTGGCTGTATTTCATGCAAAAGAAAATTCCCCGTAAATACACAATTAGAGTATAGTTTTATTGATAAAACAAGAAGCACAAAATTTTGTTTCCACGATTTTCAGAAACAGATTCATACTGAAAATAAGAGTTTCCAAATATATATATAAAACCATTTGATACCTGTTGTGGAGCATAATCATCAATTGGAGTTGGTTCTTCGTCCAAGTGACGATCAACTAGGTTTTTACGCATAGGTGGGCGAGTGCATGAATAAACGCCACCAATGGATTCGGCAAAGGCCAAGGCCACTGCAACTGTTAGAAACAGCCTAAACCCTCGCAAATCCATGGTGGTTATAGATTACAATTTTCGTTTTTGATGAATAAGATTATATAATAACAGAAGAGAGTAAGTTATTCACAAAGAGCTCTCGAAGAGGAAAATGGCCCACTTGTGAAAACTGTTCTCTCCCGTTATGTTTTGTCTCCTCTGATACAAGGATTGGTTTCATTATATATTATGCAAAACCATAACCATCCATGGTGACATAATTAGCAAAGAGAATCATAAAAGGAACGTACGTACCTTAGATGCTCTTAAGATTTCAAAAATGGAAAAACAATTTTACTATTTTTTTTTTTTTAAATTTTAAGAACTCGTCTTTTGATGAGAATTTGAAGAGCCTATTTACTATTTATATTTATATTGTTAAGTATGTGGTACAAAATAGTATGATAGTTGTTGGCGGTGAGTTTGCTAGGTATAGGTTTTTTTGCTAAACATCTTGTCGCAGTGTGTGGTTGTTGCATGCAATTGTGGACATGGTTTCCTTTTCAGTGACAGCTTCTGAAAACGAATTTTTAGTACTGCCATTTTTGGTGTCTACTTAGATGAACTCCTGTGTTTGGCAGTATTTGAAAAAATAGATTAATAGAAAACTATTTATGATCAATGAAAAATGCTATTAAAATTAAAGTATGGTTTATTTGTTTATGATGTTGTTTTCTGTCAAGCTAGATAAGAGATGCCAAGAGATATTCTTTTAACTCATTTTGCCTAAGCACTCTAAGATAGTTTTCTGAAATATGTGCATGGTCAACATAAATACGGCCAAACAAGATTAACAAATGCCCATCAAGTTAATAGTATGTTTAGTAAACTACGCAAGAGCCAATCACACGTCGACATGTGTTGGCAATGAGCTATCCAATCGAGTGCTGACATGTGTCATTGGAAATTAAGACATTTCGGCCAATCAAATGATGTCATGTGTCTTGGAGAAAAAGTTTATGGATTTAAGCCTCCAAAACCCCGAAGAATTTCCACCATAAACCTTTGAAGACTAAGAATGCACAAAGAACACACGAAGAACACAAAGAACAAAGAATTTCTAACAAGCTTATAACTAGAGATTCGTTGTAACTATGTTTCAAAGATCTTTGATCTATTCTTCAACCAAATTTCAAGATATTTGGTGTTCAAATCAAAATTAATTTAGTACAATTCGAATAAATAAATCTTTCAAGAAGATCGAATTATGAATCACTCTTTTGTAATTTCAGAGAATCGTACCACATATTCTTCAATACAAATTCACATTTGTGAAACTATTTTATTTGTTTGATTTTTGTCAAACTTGAAATTTAGTTGTTTATAATTGCTCTGCTTATTGGAATTTAGAAGAAAACCCTAGCCCTGGTAATCAAAGCACTAGCTGCGGTGGAGGCCAATGGTGGCGTGGCATATTCACTGATGATGATTATTTGAGAGAGCGAACTCGGATTCCAGCTCCAACTCTCTCACACTCACAAACAAGCTTAGGTAATTAGTTATATATATATATAGTTATTGCTCGGTCCAGTCTAGTTTGGGTTTTTTTTTTTTTTTCAAATGATTTTTTATTGAATTTATTGGAGAAGTAAATGAGTAAATTCATTGCTACCTTCACAGTAACTCTATAAATTCTCTACATTTCAAAATTTTACATATAACATAAATTTATCGATTACCTAATGAATGATATCTAATTAACACAACATTTTATGTATTGAATCTATTGATGAGTGGTGTAACGTAAATAATATTAATATTATTGATAAGTGGAGTAACATAAATAATAAAGTAAAGTCTCTTATGGTTAAATAAGAGATATCTAGAGTTCAATCACTGCCTACACCAAAAACTGATTGGTGTCTTGGCCTGATGATAAAGAGCTATCATTAAGAGCGGACACCATATGTTGAAAATCTTTCAAAAAAAAAAAAAAAAAACCAAGCAATAAGAAAGGTGTTCAGTTCGATCCAATTTGGTCTAGTAAGTTTTTTTATTTTTATTTTTTTTTATAAAAAATTTATTATTATTTTTTCATTTTTGATATAGTTACTTATATGTAAGACCTTTAGGTGTAGGGGTAATTATTGAGTACTCCTGGAATACCATAAATGCGTATTCCCTCATCTCACATAACTGTAGATCCCACTAATTAAATTCATTGTGGGACCCACAATTCATGTGAGAGGGAAAAGTACGCATTTATGATACTCTCGGAGTATTCAATAATTTTCCTAGGTGCAGATGGATTCACCGAGACTTAGTGAGTATTTGGATAGAGCTGAAACACGACTAATGTGCGTTTGCCTTTTTTTATGTGGGTCCCGTAAATAGTGCACGGGACCCACAAGTATCTTCATTTAGCAACTTTTTCTTTAAAACTGGATCTCACGGCACTATTCACACATTTAAAAATTATTTTGCTATAATATTTTAAATTTTCAGTTTTCAGTAATAAGCGGTATCCAAACAGACGTGTAGTTTAAATTTGGAAGTTAAGAAAATGCACCAGCCAAAAGTCATTTTTAAAAAACTCTTCGTATTTCAAGACTACGGCTACAAGTAGTTTAAACTTTAAACTTCAAAGAAGTCTATGCTTCACGTCGTTTACGGGAAACACTCTGGGACAAAAGAGCGACAGGGGACCAGCCCAATACGATTACAAAAAGCGGCCCATTTAGCCAGTAAATGAGTTGATTCTTATAAATAAAAAAAAGTAAATGATTTTTTTTTTTTTTTTTTTTTTAATGGGAGAAGTAAAAATGAGTTGATTCATTGATACCTTCACGGTATCTTATCTATAAATTCTCTACAACTCAATTTTTTTTTTTTAATAAATTTAACACTTTATATATAACATATATTTATCAAATAGATAATAAATAATATATGATTAACATGAAATTTAAATTGTTGATATGTTGATGAGAACTTATGATCCAATAGTGAAATTTTTTAAAAATATTATTGCAATAAAAATTGATGATTCTAACATAAATAAAAGTATAACTTACATCCGAAAACACAAATTTTATCAAAATTATTAGCTTACTCCTTTTTAATAAGCTGGAAAAAAAAAATCAATCTAGATTTGACTACAGAAGAATGGAAAATTTATTATTTATCACGCATTTAACATTAAATAATTTAAAGAAACTGAAATATGTTTCCAGGTACAGTACTGATTATTTCCTGGTAAAGAATTAGTCTCATGCATATTTATGACTAGTGGGACAAACATGACTAAGATATTTTTAGCTTTTTTTTTTCTTATAATCTACTGAAGTAAATGAAACATGAAAATTTCAAATTCTAGTTCTAGCTACTTCTACACTTGAGTACTGCAACTGGAGTCAGAGGATCGGCTTATCAACCAGACCATGTCTCTAACAATTGCTTGATCATCATCATTTCTGCGCCATGTCCAGTGCGCATGGGTTGAGTTAACTACGGCGAATTCCCCATGCCCAAAGCTTGCTTCCCTGAAAACTGATGTTCCGGGTTGTGGCTCTTGAAACCTGTAAGACCAAGTATGCATGAAGTTAAATTATATGAAACAATAGAGTTTGTACTTGTTATGGGTATAAAAAACATTTTCATTTTAAATGAATCAATTTTACTATTCAGATTAATAACGTCATCAAAACAAAACAAATGCAATAATGAGTTAATTCAGTAATATTGTCTGATATCTTTTATAAGAAAAACCGGGGTTGTAATCTCACTCCTCACTTGTTATAACAAATTAATAAAAATAAAATGTCAACTGAAATAAAGTATTTTTATTGCTTAATTCAAAATCAAGCGATAAAAAAGATGTTCAATTAGCTTCAATCTAGACCATTTACTACCTATAGCTTCAGTTGTAATCTCATTATTTTATGGTATTAAGTTGATCACAAGGTTAGCCATGATTTAATTGAGTAGGTGTCTCAAACAAAATAATTGGTAAAAATAACTCCTAATTAATGTCTATTGGACTGAGTGTCGTGTAATTCAGTAGTATTTTTTTATCACTTTTATAAGAAAAACTAGGGTTGTAATCTCGCTCCTCACTTGTTGTAACAAATTAATAAAAATAAAATATCTACTAGAATAAAGTATTTCTATTGCTTAATTCAAAACCGATCTATATAATAAAGATGGTCAGTTAGCTTCAGTCTAGACCATTCACTGCCTATTGCTACAAGTACTATAAGCATTATTTTACGGTATTAAGTTGATCACAAGGTTAGCCATGATATAGAAGATATGAAGAATCTTACGTGAATGAAAGGCCTTCACTATTCCCACCGCCAGTCCCAACGTTGATATAAACTGGAGCACAAATGTCGGGGTTATCTTTGTAAACGCGAGTCTGAGAGAGAAGCAACAATGACAAATGAAAACGTATTAGTCACACAGAATTCTATTGCTACTTAAGAGCATCCGTAGTAGATGTTCTAAAAATTATGTCATTTTACCACACCAAAGGCTTACTTTATTATTTTACCACATTATTTTACAACATCCCATTTATCAGATGTTTTATAATTCAATTCTATACATTAAAATAATATTTATTACAACTCATCAACACAATCTACACATTAAAAGAAAAAAAAAATTTGCCACATGCATTCCGTACCGTGGCAAATTTGCCACGGTACTGTTCAATGTTGCAAAAAAAATAACATATGCCACATCTACTAAATAGGCTAAAATTGAGTTTGGTATGGGATATGTGCCAAATATTTAGCATTTGGCACATATCCCACATCTAGTGTGGATGCTCTTTAAGTAATTATTAGGTATTTTTAGAGTATGGTAGTATGTTATGTTTTTTCTTTTCATATTTATGGTGAATTACACTAATTAAGTTTCTTGGTAAGATCCTTCATAAACGAAAGAGGATAAACAAATAATTTTCTTATATTAATGCAACTAATGTGGTAGTCAAAAGTTGAAACTTTTTTTTTTTGGTAAGAGGGATATCATTAAAAGAAACTAAACAGAATTACAAGAATCAGGGCAGAGCCTGTTTACAAACAAACCTTGGCAGTCTGCCTCATAACTAGCAATAATGTCCACAGGCGGACTGTTATGGATAACAAAATCTAAAGATTGATGAAGACCTAGCTTAGCTAATCTGTCTGCACACTTGTTAGCTTCGCGATAGATGTGCCGAATATGGAGGCGGGGGATTTTGCTAGCCAAGTGCCTACAGTCTTCAAACAGAGGGGAAACCGCAGACCTTGCATAAGCTGGATTATTGAAAGCATCAACTAAAGCCTTAGCATCAAGCTCAATGATAATGGCATCAATATTCATCTGATTGCAAAGTAGCAAGCCATCACGGATGCCCCAGATTTCAGCCTCAAAGCTACTTGTTTTCCCAATCTTTCTAGAGTATCCTGTCACCCAATTACCTCTGTCATCTCTCAGCACTCCACCTGCTCCAGCCGAAGTAAGATTGTCATTGGCAGCACCATCTGTGTTTAATTTTAACCAACCCTCACCAGGTCTCTCCCACCTCACGTGTTTGATCACCAAACGTCTATTGTTCCTCGGGTAACTTACACAGTGAAAAAATTCCTTGGCTTGCATGGTTATTACAGTGGCTAAAGTTGGGTTAACACCCTTGTTGTTGAACACCACCTGGTTTCGTTGCTTCCATATTAACCAAATGGCGAAGGGGAAGAGGATGTTCCAAAGCACGTCTCGTTGAATCTGGTTTGGCTTGGCCGTGGCATTGGACTTTAGCCAATTCCTAATGTCTTGAGTGAAAAATGTGGAGTTTGGATTGTGCATTCCAAGTTGATGCCACACAGCCCTGACCAAATGACAATCACGAAGGGCATGGGTAACTGATTCAGTAACTTCATTGCATAACGGGCAAGTGTCATCAATAGGCATACCTCTTCTTGCAAGAACCTCTCTAACACCGATGCTATTGTGCATGCACCTCCACATAAAGAACTGGATCCTAGGCAAGGTTTGAGTACTCCAAATCCACTTTCCCGAGAAAGTATCAGCTCCCATTAGATTATTGGCTAATAAATAAGCACTTTTCATATTAAAACCCCCTTTAGAAGAGTATTTCCAAGCCATCTGATCACTATTTCTGGAGTACAAAGGAAAAGGCACAGCTTGTATCGCCTCTTTGATCTCGGAAGGGAACACAAAAGGAAGCCTAGCCCAATCCCAACCAGCTGAGCTCCTTACCTCTTTGAGTTTCAAATTAGCTGTTTCCAGAGTGATTGGGCCTTGGATGGCAGCTCTGATGGGCCCAAGATCTGACCAACAATCAGTCCAAAAGTTTAAGTTACTTTCATGGCCTGGAATCCACTTGAAACCTTGCCTGAAAATATCTTCTCCCATTTTAAGCCCTTTCCACGTGGGAGACTTAGGCAGCCTAGAAGTACTTCTAGAATTGATCCTCTGATGAGTGCAGTATTTGTATCTGAGCACTTTAGCCCACAAGGAGTCCGTTTCTGTCTGGAACCGCCAGTTTAGTTTTGCAAGAAGAGCCGTGTTTCTGCCCTTGGCAGATTGCAGCCCCAAACCTCCAAGATCTTTGGGTTTAGTCACCTCTCCCCAGTTCACCCAGTGCATTTTCTTTACTTGATCAGTAGACCCCCATAGGAAATTCCTATTGACTCGATCAATGCTGTTTAAGATCTTATTGGGAAGAAGGGCACTTTGCATGACATAGCTCGGAATGGCCGAGGTGGAGGCTTGAATAAGAACCATCCTACCAGCCATGGACAGGAGATTGGCCTTCCAACCCGCAAGCTTCTTCTTCACTCTATCAAGCACGAAGTCAAAGTCATGGCTTCTAGTCCCTGGATGTTTCAAGGAAAATCCCAAATACTTGCCTAGGTTGGGGGTTGAGCTAAACCCAAGCAAATTTGCCATAACATCCCTTTGGTCGGGCTCCACATTTGGAGAGAAGAAAACCCGAGACTTGGTATTACTAATTTTCAATCCAGACTTATGACAGAACTCTTGGAGAGTAGACTTAACGGTATTACAGTTATCCACATCAGCAGTAGCAAAGAGGACCAAATCGTCTGCAAAAAACAAATGAGATAATGTAGGCCCACTCCTTGAAGCTTTAACAGGTTTCCAATCTTTGGTGGCGCACTTTTCTTCTATAAGGTGCCCCAAGTACTCCATGCATAAGATAAAAAGGTAAGGGGAGAGAGGGTCCCCTTGCCTAATGCCTCTTGAAGGAGTGAAAGGTTCCAGGCAGCCCTCATTGAAGAGAATTGAGGAGGAAACTGTTGAAACACAGCTCATGATAATCTCAATGAGGTTGGCAGGGAAGTTGTAATTAATCAGCATCTCTCTAATGAAGCTCCATTCAAGCTTGTCATAGGCCTTCTCAAGGTCAATCTTGATGGCCATAGTTCCTTTTCTCCCTTTAGTTCTTCCTATGGTATGAATAAGCTCCTGGACAATAATCGCATTATCCGCCCCTCTCCTTCCTGGAATGAAGGCAGCCTGATAAGGCGAGATGATGGAGTCCAGGTGGGGTCTGATCCGAGCGACTAGAACCTTAGAAATCACTTTGTATATGGAATTGCATAGGCTGATCGGTCTATAGTTTCCAATGGTTTCTGGTCCCTGGATTTTTGGAATAAGCACTATGTGGGTTTTGTTTAGATATTCCGGCACCTTCTTGGTAAGGAAAGCTTTCTCAACTTCCTCTCTTACTGAATTTCCCACAGTCATCCAAAACCTCTGAAAAAACCCCGCATGCAAACCATCTGGTCCAGGAGCTTTATACGGCTGCATTGACCAAAGAGCTTCCTTGATCTCCTCGGGATTTACCATGGCAGCCAAAGATTGGCTCACTACGTCAGAAAGTTGCACCCGCCAATGTCTGAAGAGGTGTAGGGTCCATTGAGTCTCTATTTGAGAGGTGGTATAGAGATTCATGAACCCTCTCCTGAAGTAATCCATAACTTCCCTTTCCTCAGTTATCCAGACTCCCCCTTCATCTTTGACTGAGGCAATAAGATTCCTCTTCCTTCTAGCTAAGGTGGAGACATGGTAAAAGGAAGTGTTGCGATCCCCCTGTATCATCCAATTCAGCCTGGATTTCAACATCCAAAGATCCCGTTCTTGATCCAGGACTTCCTCCAGATATTTTTGGAGCTGAATCTCCAAATTGAAAAGGGAAGGTCTCGGGTTGTTAGCCAAAGCTTTTTGGGTGCCGTATAATCTTGCCAAAATTCTTTTCTTCTTATAGAAGATGTTACCAAAATGGTTCCTGTTCCACAAGGTAGCCTCCTGAGAGAAACACTCAATGGACTCAGCTAAGTTCAAATTACGACTCCAGGCTTGGGTGACAACCCTAGGAAATGTAGTGTCTGACAGCCAAAATTCTTGGAACCTAAAAGGTCTAGTGAGATGCAATGCTCTGTTAGGGTGAGTTTCTAAGAGGATCGGGCAGTGATCAGAGTGACATCTGGTTAGGTGGGTAACTTTTGCATCCGGATAGAGCATGCACCAGTTAGGATTCATAAAGAACCTATCTATTCTTTCCAGAATAAGATTAGAGAATTCCCTCTTATTTGTCCAAGTGTACCTCGGACCCGAAAATCCCAAATCAACCATGCTGCATCTGTCAAGGCAATCTTTAAAGGCAAGGGATCGGTTAATGCTGACGCCTCTACCCCCAAACTTATCACCCTCAACCAGAGGCTCATTAAAGTCCCCCGCCATGATCCAAGGTAACTTATGTAACTCCGCAACCTTGGATAAATTTTCCCATAAAATACATCTCTCCTCACTCCTAGGACTAGCATAGATAGCAGATAATAACCAAGTTAAGTTTGAGGACCATACCTTAACTTCAGCGTGTATTTCTTGTTCTGTATTGGCAAGTGCCTCCACTTTCACTCTGTCAGAATTCCACAGCAGCCAGAGACCCCCAGCAAAGCCAATGGTTTCCGTGCAAATAGCTCCATCAAACGGCAACCTATCTATAATCTCCTTAGCTCTTGCTCCGCCCACCTTGGTCTCCATAACCACCATAATTGCGGGGTCATGATTTCGCATAAGTTCATGAATGTGATCCTGAAAGGAAGGCTTGAGAGCCCCTCTACAATTCCAAGCTATAATGTTCATGATAAAATGGTGATTAGGGGTGGGCCAATTATTGCAAGGTGGGAGTAGCCCCTCCTCCTTCCTCTGATTCCATCCTATCTTCATCAATGTCTTCGTTGACCAATCCTTCCCTGTGACTGGTGACAGGCAAAACTCCACCACTTCCATCTTCAGAGCTCGAGCTATCAAGAGGGTGTTGAACTCCGTGATCGATAACAGGAATCTCCGCAACTCCTCCATTCTGAGGTTGGGCTGACTCCGTTCGTGGCTGGGTTTCGCTCTTGCCTCTGCCAACGCCATCTCTGGAGTCACTATGGTCTCCCTTCACTTTGTTGGTAGCTGAAAACTCAAAGTTTTCAATAGAAGGTTGCACGGCTTCAAGAGAAAAAGGTTGGGTCAGTGGGGATGGTCTATGCCTAGAGAGCAATTTTGTGTTTGTGGGGTGAGAAGTTGCGGCGCTAGAGTTAGAGAGGGATGAGAAGCTTCTAGCGATAGCTTTCTTGCTCTTAACTGAAGGGGAAAAAGGTTTGTGGGTGTGGGCCAAGGATCCAGAATTGGGCCCAGACTTGCTTGAACCATCAGGCCTCAAAACAACACTTGGTGCAGCAAATTTCGACAGCCCATCAAGATGAAGCTCGCTACAACTCGGCTTAGAAGAGTTTGATGGGCCTACAGACTTTAAACCCCGTCCAACCCCTCCTTGTTTGAGCTGGTTTTCAGAACTGTGCTGCATGTCTCCACGTGGCCCGTCTTGCTTATGGGTGGGACCATAATAATACGTGCTCGTCCTATCCGCAAAATTAGGATTTGGTGAGGGTGGGGAGTTTCGTGTGTGTATGCTTGTCCCCTCCAAATTTTTGCCAGATGTATTCCCCCTGTAACCGTTTCTCTTCCTCTGCACTACCATCCAAGGACTGTACTGTCCTTCAGGATCCCCCTCCTCGCATGCTTTCGGCGTGTCAACATTGGCAGAGGTACGACAGCCTTCGTGCTCGTCACGTGCTTTGAATGGCTGAGCTTCCTGGTCTTCCTCCGTCACAACCAGTGGGCTCTTTCCTTTACGGATGGTGTATGGGCAGTTGTCGGCTTTGTGTCCAACTCTACCACATGAAAAGCACAACCGTTGGATACCTTCATATGTCACTCCTTGCTCAAACCGACCAATGATGATGGTATTGATTAGCGGTTTGTTTAAATCGAGTTGGATGCACAGCCTTGCATACTTTCCCCGAGCCTTCATAGCGGTGTGGGAGTCAATCCTCAAAACCTTTCCGATGTGCTCACCTATTTCTTTCAGTACCTCTGGTTCATAAAGCTCAATGGGAAGCTCATTTAGTCTGATCCAGACAGCAATGAGAGAGACATTTGCCGAAGACGGTTTGAAAAACGGTTCCCATGGTCTCAAGGAGAGAAAGTGGTCTCCTATGAACCAGGGTCCCTTCTTAATCACGTTCTCAAGATCTTCTTTGGAGTAGAACCTGACGAGGAAGAAGCCATAGGTAAGATCTACACAGTCCATTCTGCCTGCAGGCTGCCATAGTTGATAAAGCTTGCTCTGTAAGTAGTTTAAACCAACAGATCTTCCCACCAGCTTGATGATAACGGCTTTCGACCAAGGTCCCCTAATTCGTCTTTTAGTTTCCTTGGATAACTTCATTGAGACCACTCCTACCCGAGAAAGGTCCCCAACTTCAACATCATCATCGTCCGAGTCGGGGTCCTCCTCCATTTGATCAGTTAAATCAAAGGCTTCTGCGAATGCGCCCGGTATTTCTCCAACGAGCTTGTCCTTAAATGACTTCCTGCCTTGAGAGTTTAGGCCAGGGTCTTTAGCCAGGCAATGTTCTCCCCTGAAGCTATCATTGAAGTCAGCATGGTGTATATCTTTAACCTTTTTGTTACTTCGGGCTAATTCCGCTTCCTCCTCTCTAGAGAGCAAACGTGGTTTCTCTCTCATTGAAACGTTCCTTAAAAGTTGAAACTAATATAAACAAGTTAATTTAAATTTTTTTTTTTTTTTTTTTAGTTTTTGAGAAAAAGAAACAAGTCAATTAATACAAAAATTAAAAAATATTTCATTATCTTCTTAAGTGATTTTTTTATTTTATTTGATGCAGATTTTTCAAGAATACCTAATAATTTTCCTGAGTTGCACATAGAGAATACGGTCAATCAAGCACCAAAAATAAATTTAATAGATGACAATGAAGTAGGGTAAAGTAGGACTTACAAAGCGCTCATAGGCATCTACGTACATGTCCAGCAAAAACAACATCCACGCGAGCTTTATAAAGTAAGTCTTCCATGGATTCCTTCATGTCAACCTCCTCTTTCTCCTCGATATGAGCGAAATTGGAATTGTACCATGGTGCATGAACAACCGCAACGATCCATGGAGTTATCTTCCTATTAATTTTCCCCAAGTCTGCCTGTAACCATTGATACTGTGCAGAAGTATTATCAAAGTCTGTGTATGAACCCAACATGATAACATGTACCCCAGCTACATTAAAAGAATAGTATAGGTTTGAGTTTGAGCCACTCTCTTCGATCGAATGGCATGCGCCATCTTGCATTATAGGCTGTGAATTTTTCTTTGTGAAGCAATGGGAACTTCTCAATTTCGTGGTTGCCTTGGGTCACCATCCAAGGCCGCTTGCTAGCCAGTGGCTCCACAAGCTTTCCAAATGAGTCCCAAAGATACTGTAAGAAATCGGCATATGCTAAGTCCCCTGGCAATAGCAGCATGTCGTAGTTCGATTTTGCTATGTGTTGGAGGGTTGAGTTGGTCCAATTTGTCTGTCCAAGATCACCTGCGTTATATATACATGCATTGAACATCAAGTAAAATGGTATGAGTATGAGTATGAAATATGGAAAACATATGAGTGTGTCTCAACTCTCAAGGGTTTTGATCTTGGAGGGCTCTAAAAGTGTTTTAAGGAGGTTAAAGTTCTTTTGGTGAAATTGTTCCTTAAAGTTGAAAACTAAAACTGAAATTTGAATCTTAAAAAACAAAACTCTACAATCCAATTTGAAATATTATTTACTGTAATTTGTCAAATACTCAAAATGCTAAAGAGTTTTTTAATTAGTTAAAAATTTATATAGTAAAAACTCATTAATTAAAATTCTACTGTTAAAATTCTACTTCCTACAATAATGCCGAAATGACATATAGTCTTCAAATTAAATTACTCAATCACTAATTATAACCTAATGGATATCAATATATCTACTCCCTCTATTTCAGTTTGTTTATCATCTATTTCATTTTGGGATGTCCCAAAATATTGTCATGTTTCTAAAAATAAAAGTCATTAATTTACTGATATTCCTATTATATCTTTACTTTATTTTCAAAACTATTTGAAAAGAAAACTAACAAATATTTAAAAAAATCAATCTAATTAGAGCACATTTTTAGTTGTCTCATTAAGAATAACTCTTAAAAAAAACTGATAAATTTATTTAAGGGTAATTTATATATATATATTGTAGGGACCGGGTTTGAGGGAGTGGAACTAAGCCCAGTAACCCCGCAATGAATTTATAGAGTATGGGCTCAAGAGCTAGGCCCTAGTGAGGAATGCAACGGCCTTGCATGGTTGTACGTGAATGCTAATAACCTAAACGTGGATTGGAATGCAGAACAAGGGTCCTCGGACGGGATCTTGTGAGCTAGGAGTTCTTATTATTTCTTTCAGCAAAGGTTACAATGGTTGAGAGGAAATACACAGCTACAGTATTTCTCTCCTCTGGTTCTTTTCCCCTCCTTCCTCCTTTTCTCACATGAGGGACTTTCTACATTATATACCTCTCTCTCCGTTGATCCTAGCTCTACACTTGTCGATCAGCCCGGTTTCCACTTGAGAGCCTGTCCCATCAGCCGCATTCCCATACCTCTAGTGGGTTGCAGCGCCCCATGCGGCGTTGTTCAGAGGTCCTATCCTCATTAATGCGGCCAGGGCGTTAGTTGAGGGCATTTAATGTGGAGGTGACAGTTCACCTGGGACTTGTTCCTCCACCATGCTTCAATGTCCGGTGCTTGGTTCTTGCCATTGGCTCCTTGGATGCTTAGGGAGGCTCCCCTTAAGGCATGCTGCTTGCCCACTCTCCGACCTTGGTCTCCCGAGGATGTAACCATCCTCGGCAATGCTACTTGGGCCCTGGGCTCTAAGTTTTCGTCCTCGGACCTCGGACATTGGAGGCGTCCTCGGCGTGGGCTTTTGGGCCCGGTTTGGAATGGGCCGGGGTTACTGAATTATTCTGGCCCCACATATATATATATATATATATATATATATATATATATATATGTCACATTCTCTTGGTTGTAATGTGTATATAGTCGGCTTTTACATACCTACAACAGCAAATCTAATTGGGAGTTGAGCTGGGGGGGTTCTTAAAGTGTACTCTTTGCTGGAATTTTTGCCACAAACGTAGAAGTAATATCAGGTTTTAATGGACCAATTACTGCTTCATGAATATTATCAGACTTGTACGTCATGTATTTGTATGAAGATGAAGTCCCAAGTGAGGCATTCTGATATAGCCCAGCAGTTTCTGTAAATAGTACTATTGGCTCGGTTGAGGCTTGAGTAATCCATGAAATCCTCATTTTGTCTTGTCCAACTGTAGATATATCATATATGTACCTAAATGCAGTAACACATTATTATTTGATGGTATAAACCATTACAAGCCCAAATATGTTGATCATAGCTAGACACTTTGGACTATATATCAGTGCACTTTGACTGGATCAACATTCACTACCTATTAGTATTTGCATGGAAAGGATGAGATCGATATTGATTGCTTTTAAAATTTTGATTGTATCAAGGAAAAGAGAATACGCAACGAATTGTGCGATATATACACAATCATTTTTTGTACCAGAATGACTTAAGGTGTTTCAAGTAATACTTATGCCTTAAGGTTGAAAAAAAGGGGGAAAAAATCTCACTCTATGTTGATGACAAGATCACAAGAGATTTTATTAGAGTTTAACAAATCATTTCTAGAATCAAATCTTATATGAAAACATTTTCTCAAACGAAAAAACAGATGCACAAAATTTTGTTTCCGTGATTTTTGGCAGCAGATTCATACTGAAAATAATAATTTTGTATCTTTAGAATATTTGTTAATTAACAATTTTACGAAAATTTTAATACAACCTTCATGAAAAATATAAAAAACTGAAAAAAAAAAATGTTAGTTAATTTTTTTTTGTTTTCTTATAAAAATATCTAATAATAGTCTATTAACAAATATTCTTAAATATCTGTTAACTTTTTCCACAGACGTAAAAACTGATTAATACCTGTTGCGGTGCATACTCATCAATGCCATCTTTTTCGTCCAAGTGACGAGCAACAAGGGCTTTGCGCATAGGTGGGCGATTGTATGAATAAACGCCACCAATGGATCCGGCAAAGGCCAAGACCACTGTAAATGTTAGAAACAGCCTCAACCCTCGCAAACCCATTGTGGTTGTAGATTAGAGTTTTCGTTTTTTATGAAAATTAAAGATTATATAATAACGTAATGAGAGTAAGTTGTAAAGTTTTGTGCTCTCAATCTAAATAGAAACTGAACCTTTATTGATCAAAGATTGAATGAGTACAACTAAATGATTTACAAGCCCCTGATTCTATATTTATACAAAGAGACTAGGAGCAATTAAGTATAACTGTCAAATAACTAACTTCCTAAAATAAAGGGAAATCTGTTGCAGCTGCATTCCAGCTCATGCCCACGTGTTCAATCATCTTCCCAATATCCATGCATACGTGGCATCATCTATTGCATTGAGTCTAGTATTTGATCATGGTAAGGCATTGCTTCAATCATAACCACAGCATCTGTTTGATCAATGCCTTGATCAACTTGAAGTTGTGAGCTGATTTGATTAGCAAGGTGGATTTCTCCTTGATGCAATGAAGCATTTTGCTGAGCTGTTTTAACACTCCCCCTCAAGAGCAAAGCTCTTGTTTCTTGATTATGCTTTTGATATTCTGGGAACTGTATTCTCTGAGTAAAAATGTTAATAACTCCCAGCTTTGCTAATAATCTGGAAAATTGTTCAACACCAAGTGCTTTTGTGAATATATCTGCCAATTGATTCCTTGAAGAGACATAAAACATCTTGATGGTGCCATCCAATACTCTGTTTCTGACTATGTGACAGTCTGCTTCTATATGTTTTGATCTCTCATGGAATACAGGATTTGAAGAGATATGTATAGCTGCCTGGTTATCACAATACATCAGCACTGGTCTCTCATGTGGTATATGCAAATCCCTTAACAAGTAGAGCAACCAAGCAACTTCACATGTGGTGGTGGCCATGGATCTGTATTCTGCTTCAGCAAAAGATCTGGACACTATGTCCTGCTTCTTAGACCTCCAAGAAATCAAGGATTCCCCTAAGAAAACACAGTAACCTGTTAAGGATTTTCTTGTGTCAGGGCAGCCTGCCCAATCCACATCACAAAATGCCTTTAGCTGCAGGTCTGAGTCAACTTGGAAGAATACTCCTTGTCCTGGTGTGCTCTTGATGTATTGAAGAATTCTAGTAGCTGCCTTCATGTGTGGAATTCGAGGTTGAGCCAAAAACTGACTAAGTCTGTGGACTGCATAGGCTATATCAGGTCTGCTCAAGGTTAAGTACATCAACTTCCCTATCAACCTCCTGTACTGCCCTGCATCTTGAAATAACTCCCCATCTGTCTTGGATAGCTTCAGTTGTTGCTCCATTGGTGACTTGACAGGTTTGCAACCAAGCATTCTTGCCTCTTGTAAAACCTCAAGAGCATATTTGCGTTGGTTAATGCTAATACCTTTAGCACTTCTTGCAATCTCCAAACCCAAAAAGTATTTGAGTGATCCAAGGTCTTTGATTCCAAAATTCTGGTCTAATAAGGATTTTAACTTGGCAACACAAGCTGGATCATTTCCTGTAATTATCATGTCGTCTATATACACCAATAATGCTGTAAAGGAAGAACCATTGGCATGGACAAACAAGGAATGATCTGCCTGAGATTGTTTGAAACCAAGCTGCATAATGGTGGCAGAGAGCTTGGCATTCCATTGCCTTGAAGCTTGTTTAAGACCATACAAAGACTTCACCAATTTGCATACTAAAGGAGTGGAAGTGGAAGTGGAATTAAGAGGCTCCCCCTTGCTGTGAAAACCAGGAGGCAAATCCATGTAGACCTCCTCATCAAGATCACCATGGAGAAATGCATTGTTGATGTCTAGTTGGTGCAAAGGCCAGCCTTTGGCTGAAGCAAGGGCAATCAAAACCCTCACGGATACAGTCTTGGCAACAGGACTAAAAGTCTCCAAGAAATCCAGCCCTTCCCTTTGAGTGTATCCTTTAGCAACCAACCTTGCTTTGTACCTCTCTACAGTGCCATTAGGATTGAGCTTCACTCTATAGACCCATTTACATCCAATGGGTCTTTTTCCTGGTGGTAAAGGGGTAATCACCCAAGTGTGAGTGTGTTCTAAGGCTTGGATTTCCTTATCCATGGCCTCCCTCCAAAGGGGATCTGCAACAGCCTGATGGAAGTATTGAGGTGCCTGAGGACCATGACTGACAGTCATGAGATAGGACTGATAATTTGGATCCAAATGACAATAAGTGAGACAATCTGCTATGTCATAAGGAGTCCCTGAGACATGAGAAGAACCAGCTGAAGGTGAAATGGTAGCTGAATTGCAAGCATAGTCTTGTAAGTACACTGGAGTTTTGTGAGCTCTGGTGGACTTTCTGGTTGGTGGAGGATCTGCACTAGGAATGTTAGGAACAGAAATAGCAATATCTATGGAGTCAGAGGCAACCAGAGGTGCACAAGGAGGATTAGGACTGAGTGAAGAAGTGGAAGAAGGTTGGCAAGATGAAACCAAAGGATTACAAGGAGGACAAGACTCAATAGGAACATCTGGTATGCTGATAGGAGTGACAAACGGATCTATAGCAGAAACAGAAGCAGCATTCTCAGCATCAAAAGGATCAGAAAAGTCTTGTACATCAATAGCAAAAGGAAATTTATTTTCATGAAAAGACACATCTCTGGAAACAAAAATGGTTTTGGTAGACAAATTCATTACCCTATAGCCTTTAACCCCAATAGGATAACCCAAAAAGACACATTTAGATGCTCTTGGATCAAATTTAGTTCTATTGTGAGAGAGGGTAGAGGCATAACATAGGCACCCAAAGACCCTCAAATGAGAGTAAGTTGGGACATGACCAAAAAGAACTTCAAAAGGAGTTTTATGACCTAAAACTGAAGATGGAGTTCTGTTTATCAAGTAAGTGGCAGTAAGAATGCAATGCCCCCACAAATGCAAAGGTAAGTTGGATTGAAATCTAAGTGCTCTTGCAACATTTAAGAGGCGTTGATGTTTCCTCTCAACTATTGCATTTTG
This sequence comes from Quercus aquifolioides, assembly GCA_019022515.1. Lineage (NCBI taxonomy): Eukaryota > Viridiplantae > Streptophyta > Magnoliopsida > Fagales > Fagaceae > Quercus > Quercus aquifolioides. The sequence goes on from CM032325.1 coordinate 45,407,544, forward strand.
TTGAGGGGTTTCAACACAACTTAGTTGATGCAAGATGCCCCTTTTTGAAAAGAAAGTAGACATGATGAATTCAGTCCCATTATCTGTTCTAATGCATTTAACCTTCCTTGAAAATTGTGTTTCTACCATGATGCAAAATTGTTCCAAGATGGCTTGGGTTTGGGATTTATGTTTAAGTAGATAAACCCAAGTACATCTTGAACAATCATCAACAATGGTTAAAAAATATTTGCAGCCATCAATGGTAGAAGTTGAAAAAGGTCCCCACAAGTCACAATGAATTAAATCAAAACAATGACTAGAGATGTGAGAACTAGAAGTGAAAGGTAATCTCTTTTGCTTAGCTAAAGGGCAAATTTCACAATCAACCATTTTATTAACATTGAAAGAAGGTACATCATTATGCTTTAACAATGCCTATTTAGCATTTGACAAATGTCCTAATCTAAAATGCCAAACATGTGGCTGCACATGAACATTATTGACAGCATGAACATTATTGATAGAATTAAAAACAGTAGAACAACTTGATGAAGCTGAGCTGTTCTGTTCCAGCAGATATAGTCCATTGTACTCCTTACCCAGACCAATTGTGCTCCAATGAGCCAGGTCCTGGATGAAGCAAAGAGTTCCAAAGAACATAAGACAGCAAGAAATGGACTTAGCCAATTTACTGACAGAGAGAAGATTGAAAGTGAATGAAGGAACACACAAAACATTGTAAAGAATAAGTTTTGTTGAAATTTCAATAGTTCCTATGTGTGTAACTAAGGCTAACTCTCCATTTGGAAGATTAACAAATGTGTTTAAGACAACAGTAATAGAGGTAAAACAAGACACAGAATGCACCATGTGATCTGTGGCTCCTGTGTCAATTACCCAATCAGATCCATTGAAGGCAGTCCTATCAACTTTTCTAGCAGAAAAAATGGAATGCTGAAAAGAAGGATTAAGGAAATAATTGGAGTGATTACCTGACATGAGTGTGGGATTGAAAACAGGATAGGTATTGACCTGTGACTGTGAAGAACCAGAATCCTCACCAGAGACTCCTCCTGCACCAGTAGCCATACAAGAAATGCTTGCATTTGCAGCATGATGTGTATCACCCAAAGCAGTCCCTGTCCCAGTGGTTCCTGAGTTGAGAAAAGCTAGCAATTTTTCACATTGTGCTCTAGAAATGGGACACTGATTTCCAGCAATCAAAGCACCATCTCCAGAATTGAAAGATGCTTGATTTGCATTGGCTATTGGCTTGTAACCAGGTGGATAGCCATGCAATTTGTAGCATTTCTCAATAGTATGCCCTGACATATTACAGTGAGTACAGAAAGGCCTTTCCTTTCTCCCATTTCCTTTGAAGCTTCCCTTGGAATTTGCATACATCGCCATTGTATCTGACTGAGAAGAACCCGAAACTCCATGACCAGCACTCTTGTGAGATTCCTCTTGTAAGATCAGTGAATAGACTTTGCTCATTGAGGGAAAAGGCTCCATCATAAGAATTTGGCTTCGAACGGTGTCAAAGCTATCATTTAGTCCCATCAGAAATCTCATCACATAAGCCTTACTATGAGAATTATTCAGAGTCTTCATAGCACCACATGAGCATTCTGGCATTGGTTCATAATTCAACAATTGATCCCATAATCGCTTGAATTTGGTATAAAACTCAGTCACAGACATTTGATTTTGACGGATTTGAGATATCTCAGTTTGCAAATTGTAGATTTTTGGTCCATTTCCTTGTGAGAACACATTCTGAAGTTCGATCCACATCTCCCTTGCTGTTTCACAATACATGATATTGCTTGAGACATCTATATGCATAGAATTAATCATCCATGAGAGCACCATAGTATTGCAGCTCTCCCAATCTTCATACAGAGGTGATTCAAGATCTGGTTTCTCAATCTTTCCATTTACAAAACCTATCTTCTTCTTCGCAGTGAGAGCAAGCACCATAGCTCTTGACCAGGATTGGTAATTCCTCATTCCTAACAAAGGCTGTGTAACGAGAATGTTCCCTGGATTCTCACTGGAATTTAAGAAATAGGGATTAGGAGCAACGGAAGCTGAGTTATTTGGTGAATTCGAGTTTGTGCGCATGGATTGATCATTGACAGGCTCAGGGGATGTATGAGTGGATTGATTGTTTGCTTCATTGGACGCCATTGCAGGACCTTGAAGCTCTGATACCATGTAAAGTTTTGCGCTCTCAATCTAAATAGAAACTGAACCTTTATTGATCAAAGATTGAATGAGTACAACTAAATGATTTACAAGCCCCTGATTCTATATTTATACAAAGAGACTAGGAGCAATTAAGTATAACTGTCAAATAACTAACTTCCTAAAATAAAGGGAAATCTATTGCAGCTGCATTCCAGCTCATGCCCACGTGTTCAATCATCTTCCCAATATCCTTGCATATGTGGCATCATCTACTGCATTGAGTCTAGTATTTGATCATGGTAAGGCATTGCTTCAATCATAACCACAGCATCTGTTTGATCAATGTCTTAATCAACTTGAAGTTGTGAGCTGATTTGATTAGCAAGGTGGATTTCTCCTTGATGCAATGAAGCATTTTGCTGAGCTGTTTTAACAGTTATATATTCACAGAGAGCCCTCGAAGAATAAGATCAGGGCTCACTTGTGAATACTTTTCTCTCCCGTTATGTTTTGTCTCCTTGGATACAAGGACTGGTGTCATTATATATTACAAAAAACCATGACAATGTATGATGACATAATTAGCAAAAGGAATCATAAAAGGAATGTACGTATCTTAATTAGATACTCTTAAGATTCAAAAGTGCAAAATTTCTTTTTTCTATTTATATATATATATATTTTGAAAAATCTGTCTTTTGATGAGATTTTGAATAGCCTATACCTATTTTACTATCTATATTTATATTGTCGTGTATGTGGTACAAAATAGTATGATAATTGATAACTGTATGTGTTGTGTTTGCTGGGGGTAGGTTTTTTTGCTAAACATTTTTTCAGGGTGTGGTGGTTGCATGCAATTGTGGCCATGGCTTCCTTTTCAGTGACAGCTTCTGAAAACGAATTTCTACTACTGCCGTTTTTGGTGTCCATTTGGACATACTTATGTGTTTGGTAGTATTTGAAAAAATAGGTCAATAGAAACCTAACTATATATGGTCAATGAAAAACACTATTAAAAGTATGGATTTTTTTTTTGTTATGATGTTGTTTTCTGCCAAGCTAGATAAGAGATGCTAAGAGATATTCTTTCAACTTATTTTCGTCAATGAAAAATTTTATTAAAAGTATTTTTTTTCTCACATTTCAAAAATAAACTAATTTTTTTCTTTTTATCTCAATTTTATTTCAAATATTTCACATTATACAAATAAGTTGCCGATGCACACCAAGATAATTTTCTAAAATATGTGTGTGGTCAACAACTCAACATAAATATGGCCAAACAAGATTAACAAATGCCCTTCAAGTTGATAATATTGTTAGTAAACTACGCATAATATACTGTATATTATTTATACGTATGTATTTTCTAGTAAAACTCGCATTTACAATATAAAAGAAAAATATTCTAACGTTTCAGTTCTATTTACAAAATTTTCATAAATTGTTACTAGCTGAATTTCATTTCTATCTTGCGGAAGACAAGGGAAATAGGATAGAATAGATATCATCTTATATTCGGAGTTCAGGTACTTGTACCCACCCACTCTTTTTTACCTATAAGTCAAGAAATAAATAAAAATAAAAATAAAAAGGGAAAAAATCACGTCAAGATTATTGTTTTTGATTTTTATTTTATAAACGTTTTGATTTTTTTCCATGAAAAATGATTACTTTAAAATCTCACTCCATCTTGGCTCTTCTTTCTATTTTATTTTATTTTATGCAAGTGTGATTTGTTTTAGCGAGATTTGGCAAATGGTTAGCTCAATTAGGTTTGGATCATAAATTTATTGGATTAAAACGAATTGTCATTCCTATCATCCTATGACCCTTAGACGATCTTTGATAATTTGAGTCAACTAAGAATCGAATTTACCGTACTTTTTAACCTCTTCTTTTCTATAACTTTTCAATAACAAATAAAAAAGGGGGGGGAATCAAAGATAAAAGTTGAGAATAGTATCTAAATCCTTAAGTTTATGGTCCGATAATTAAATGTAATAGTCTACTAGTTTATTATTTACACAGAAGAAGAAAAGGAAACATGTATACATGTTATACCTTAAACATCAAATAAATTTAAGCCACCTATAAATGCTTTTAAATTCAAATTTTTGCTTAAATCTTACTTGTTTACTGGTTGAAAATTGGAAAAATTATGGTTGTATTTTAAAAAATTGAGAATTTTAAAATGTTATACATAAGAAAATAAGCTAAAGTTAAAAAGAAAAAACTAATCCAAATCAACCAATATATATAGCTTTCAGAATAAAATATAATGTGTTAAATAAAGAAATAAAATAGTAAATAATTAGAAATAAAATCTATAACCACTCTTTTTCCAGCATTTTTGGGGGACGGTGGATGATGATGTGATCAGGTTAGTCTTATCTTGGCTGAACTCAGGTACTCTTCCTCAGGGACGGAGCCAGGACTTGGAGATAGGGGGGGCAACTTGCTGCTAGCTATATGCGACGGCTCCAGTCTTTGAGTCTACTGTTTTATTATTAAGGACTTTTGTTTAAATTTTTTTAATGGCCAAATTGTTTGTTCGGGGTAAAATAGATTGATTGGACTTAATATTTTTAGTTTTATTATTGGTAATTTTTGTTGTTGGGCTAATTTTTTTAGGCTTGTATATTTTGTTTTAGATTTAATCTATTAATTTTTTATGCCCTTTAAAATGTGAAAAATGATAAAACTACAAAATTTTTTACAAATTGCTAATATGGTGAGTAGTTATTGACAAGTAAAAAGTGATGTAAGTGTACAAACCAAAAAGAATTTGCTACCTCAATAGTTTGTATAAACGTTGTAAAAACGTTTGTGGCTATAATATTACTCTCAAAAGAATTGATGGCATTATTAAGGGGGGTAAAGTGTAATTTTATTGAACAAAATTGCTAAAATTAGTACCAATTAATATAGTAATATTTTTTATAAAAAATTTAGGGGGGGCCATTGCCCCCCCTAGTCCAAAAACAGTTCCGTCCCTGCTCTTCCTCACCCCGTCAATCACACTTTCATCACCCTTATTCTTAAAGTTAAAAACCCGGAGTTTGTTCATCAATATCGCCCTATAAGTTTATGCAATGTTCTCTTTAAACTTTTTTCTAAAGTGATTGCAAATAGATTAAAAAAAAAATCTCCCCATCATTATTACCGAGCATCAGTCGGCTTTTGCCAAAGATCGACTGATTTCTGATAACATTCTAGTAGCTTTTGAGACTCTGCATTTTATGAAAAATCATAATTACACTAAGACAGGATATATGGCGCTCAAGTTGGACATGAGCAAGGCTTATGATTGGGTGGAGTGGTCTTTCCTTGAGGCACTGATGCGACAAATGGGTTTTATTGAGAAATGGATTGGCCTTATTATGGTTTGTGTTTGAACTGCAACTTATTCTATCCTTGTCAATGGTGAACCCAATGGTTTGATTCACCCTTCTAGGGGTATAAGACAGGATGACCCGCTATCCCCCTTTCTCCATCTGTTGTGCACGGAAGGTTTACATGGGCTTATAAGGCATGCAGCTTGTGTAGGAGATATTACTGGTTTCTCTTTGTGTAAACGAGGACCAAAACTAACTCATTTGTTGTTTGTAGATGATAGCCTCCTCTTTTGTAGGGCAAATCCAGAAGAATGTGGTCGAGTCATGAATTTGTTATCTCTTTATAAGAAGGCTTCGGGTCAGAAGGTTAATAGGAGTAAAACAGCTATCTTTTTTAGCAAATCCACCGCGAAGGATTTGAAGACTATTATCAAAAGCATTTTCGGTGTTCAAGAGGTTCATTAGTATGAAAAGTATCTAGACCTTGCCTCACTGGTGGGTAGGGGTAAGGAGAGCTTTAATTAAATTAAAGAGCGGGTCTGGCAAAAACTCCAAGGATGGGAAGGAAAGTTGCTTTCCCAAGCAGGGCGTGAAAAGTACTCATCAAATCCGTCATCCAAGCAATTCCTACCTTTACTATGGGTTGATTTAAACTACATTTGGGACTTTGTAATGATATTGAGGCACTCATCAAATGTTTTTGGTGGGGTCAACATGGAGAATAGAGGAAAATCAATTGGTTAAAATGGGATGAGATGACAAAATCTAAGATGGTTGGAGGTATGGGCTTTCGGGACCTAGCTATGTTTAATGACTCCTTATTGGCAAAACAGACTTGACGACTATTGCATAATAAGGATTCTCTATTCTACAAGGTCTTCAAAGCTCGTTTTTCCCCTAATTGTTCTATCATGAAGGCAAAGGATTCTAGGTCGGGCTCCTATGCTTGGTGTAGCATCTTACATGGTCTGGAAGTTATTCAACGGGGGGCTAGATGGCGTATAGGGAATGGCACGAAAGTAAGGATTTGGCAACATCATTGGTTGCCAAGAAAACATCCACCATTGATCGGCTCTCCTGCTATAGAAGGGTTGGAGGATGCTACAGTGGACTTGTTGTTTGATAATGATACTAGGAACTGGAACTCTGAGCTTATTGATGATATGTTTGCCCCTGAAGAAGCCAATCTAATCAAAAACTTTCCTCTTGCACGGGTTTCAGCTGAAGACATTCTATACTGGCCTCATTCTTCGAATGGTAAGTATTCCTACAAGTCGGGGTATCGCTTTCTAAAGGAAGAGTCTGACTTCACCCCATTTGTGGTACTTGTGAACAATCAACTGTGGAAAGGTGTTTGGTCTTTGAATTGTCTGAATAAAATCAAGAATCTAATGTGGCGAGCCTATTGTAATTCTTTGCCTACGAAGGTAAACTTGGTATGACGAACTATCTTGAATAACCCAAGCTGTGACCGATATTAGCAAGATGCAGAATCAACTATTCATGCCGTTTGGTCCTGCCCTAGACTCGATGTTGTTTGGTCAGACCCGATCCTGTGGAGTGCTAGATGAACCAGACAATTTGTGGACTTTAAGGGACCCAGAGTTGTTTGCAACTATTGCCTAGTCAGTTTGGAGACATAGGAAACAAGTACGTCTCTCACAGAATTGCTGCAATCTCTCTCAGATAACTCAACTCGCAAAGGAATGACATGGCGAATTTCTTGCAGTGCAGCAACCCAGAACTCCAATCATTCCTCGCCCCTATGTCAAGTGGCTCCCCCCCTCAGTTGATTGCCTCAAAATCAATTTTGATGGTGCCATTTTCAAAGTGGAGGAGATATCTGGTTTTGGAGTCGCCATTCGAGATAGTCGTGGCTTGGTCATCACCTTGCTCTCTGAGAAGCTCCCAAGAGCTTACTATGTAGAAGAAGTGGAGGTGCTAGCTGCTGCCAGGGTGCTTGTTTTTGCCAGGGAGATGGGTGTTGATAAAATCATTTTGGAAGGGGACTCGAGCACTGTTATCAAAGCCCTAAAGGGGGAGGACGGGTCTCTTTCAGCTTATGGCCTTTTGATTGAGGATGTCAAACTCCTGTCTAGATCTTTCTCTAAATTACTTTACTCTCATACTAGGAGAGAAGGTAATAAGTTAGCTCATAGTATAACACGTTTTTCGGTTAATGTTTTTGGTTTTGAGGTTTGGATGGAGTCTATTCCTCCACCTTTTCTTGCTATTTTTCAGGCTGACTTAACCGGGGTTTCTTAATAAGTTGTGTGGGGCCAAGAAATCCTACGACCCAGCCCATTTCGTTCCTGGGCCGAAGGCCCAAGCCAAGGAGGCACCTGAAATCCGAGGAGGAAAAGAAGAAGCCCAGACACAAACAGAACGGGCTAAGGACGACCCCAACGTCGGGCATCCGAGAACTTGAGGGACAAGCTCGTAACGAGCAGTCACCTCCACATTAAGTGTACCTGACAATTGCCCTGGCCGCATTGATGAGGAGAGGACTTCACACCAGCGTCGCCTTGGTTGCCGTGACTCTCAAGGAGACTGAGAAGGCGGCTGATGGGACAAGTACCTGAGCAAATGTCCTGATCGCTCAACAAGTGTAGGGCTAGGATTAGTAGGGTAAGGGATATATAATGTAAAGGAATCCCTCAGAAAAAGGGGGGGTCCCCTGGGAGAAAAAAGGGGGAGAAGGAAAAGATGGAGGCCAAAGGGGAGAAAAGCCTCCTCGGCCGTGCTCCGAGGAGCATCCCCCAATTGTAAGTTGCTCTAAGCTTTTCATTAAATAAAAAGGGAATGGAGCCCACGCCCAGCGAACGCCGGCCGGCGCCTAGACCTTCGATCCACTCTCTACAAATTCATTGTTCGGGATTCGTTGGGCCCTTGACCCAGATCCGTTGGGCCCGGGGCGCCAAAAATGCGGTCCCTACAATTGGCGCCGTCTGTGGGGAGGATTAGTGCGCCAGCCGGCGCAACGGGCGACTGTTCTAAACAGATGTTCTACAAGAGATCGGCGGTGATGCAAAAAAGAAGAAGAAGAAGAAACTACCAAAGAAACATTGCAGTAAGATAAAGGCTCGAGACAGAAGATTCAATAACAAAAAGAAAAACTTGGTATTATTTCACAAAAGGAAAATCTACAAATCACAATCAGAGGCTCAGACAGGCTTGTTTTACAACTGTTCCTACCAGCTAGTCCTACAATCAGAGGCCCAGGCGGACCCGTCCTAAAACTAGCTAGAGGGAAGTGTCAACCCGTGCCCTTACTAGCATCAAGAGAATGGGGGAGCTTGGCAGTAAGCGGACGGAAGGGGGGTGAGGCTGGCTTGTTCCAAGGTCACCCACAACTCCTTTCTCGGAGCGGCTGAGCTTGAACAAAGCGAGGAGCGGATGCAGGGGCTCCGGGACGCCCTCCCCCATGATGTTCCCTTGATTTTCTCCAACCCCCACGAGCGACGGCCGTTGGAGATGGCAACACTCGGGCACCGCCCATGATGTGAGTTCGCATGTCTCCTCCGTCGGGGGTGCGCTCTAAGGAGGGACGTTAGGTACTTCAATGACATCCCTCCGGGCCACCGTGCATGGCGCCATCGGTGTCACGCCTAGACTCTGCCGCACCGGAAGCCCAGTCGGGGCTGCGGCCACAATGGCTTTTGGCACGGATGTCCTCACACCCGTCCAAAGCCGCCCCATATCTCCTAACTCCGGTCACAATTCCGGCGGGGTTATTAAAGGGGCATGGGGAGCTGAAAGGTGTTGCCTTTTCTGTTTGTGTTGAGAGGCTCATGGAGTATGAGGAAACCATCCCCCCCCCCAGAAGGCCTTATATAGAGGAGGAGGGTTGGTGAGAATTAATTCACGCAGAATTCGAAAAGGGAGTTACTGAAGCGTTGGGTAATAATGAAGCCATCAAATCCCAAGGGGGCCGCAGGCCGTTGGGCTTCTGTCAATTCACGAGGCCATTAATGAAGGCGCGCCTCGTGCACCGAAGCGTCTGGCGTGGAACACGAACAGCCGAGAGACGTTTCATGTAAGATAAAAGATGGGGCTCGAGCTGGAGGCGAGATCAACGCCACGTGTAAGATCATCACCCAACTGAAGGAGGGATCGTCCTCAGTAAAACGGTCCGAGGGCAAACCCCTACTCACGGAGAAATGAAAGTGTTAGACAGAACCAAGGCTCTGCATAGTCCTCGGACTCAGGCCTATGGGAAACTAACTACTTCAGGAGGACAAGTGTTAGACAGAACCAAGGCTCTGCATAGTCCTCGGACTCAGGCCTATGGGGAAACTAACTACTTCAGAAGGACAAGTGTTAGACAGAACCAAGGCTCTGCATAGTTCTCGGACTCAGGCCTATGGGGAAACTAACTACTTCAGAAGGACAAGTGTTAGACAGAACCAAGGCTCTGCATAGTCCTCGGACTCAGGCCTATGGGGAAACTAACTACTTCAGAAGGACAAGTGTTAGGCAGAACCAAGGCTCTGCATAGTCCTCGGACTCAGGCCTATGGGGAAACTAACTACTTCAGAAGGACAAGTGTTAGGCAGAACCAAGGCTCTGCATAGTCCTCGGACTCAGGCCTATGGGGAAACTAACTACTTCAAGAGGACAAGTGTTAGACAGAACCAAGGCTCTGCATAGTCCTCGGACTCAGGCCTATAGGGAAACTAACTACTTCAGAAGGACAAGTGTTAGACAGAACCAAGGCTCTGCATAGTCCTCGAACTCAGGCTCGCGGGGAAACTAACCACCTCAGATGATCCTAAGCGTTAGACAGAACCAAGGCTCTGTATGGTCATTGGACTCAGGCTCACGGGGAAACTAGCCACCTCAGATGATCCTAAGTGTTAGACAGAACCAAGGCACTGCATGGTCCCAAGACTCAGGCCTATGGGGAAACTAACTCCTTCAGAGGATTCTAGGTGTTAGACAGAACCAAAAGCGCTGCATGGTCCCAGGACTCAGACCTATGGGGAAACTAACTCCTTCAGAGGATTCTAAGTGTTAGACAGAACCAAAAGCACTGCATGGTCCTCGGACTCAAGCCTACGGGGAGCTAACAACTTAGCAACTGTACCTAGGTCTTGCATGGTCTTCGGACTCAAGCCTACGGGGAGCTAACAACTTAGCAACTGTACCTAGGTCTTGCATGGTCCCCGGACTCAAGCCTACGGGGAGCTAACCACTTAGCAACTGTACCTAGGTCTTGCATGGTCTTCGGACTCAAGCCTACGGGGAGCTAACAACTTAGCAACTATACCTAGGTCTTGCACGGTCCTCGGACTCAAGCCTATGGGGAGCTAACAACTTAGCAACTGTACCTAGGTCTTGCATGGTCTTCGGATTCAAGCCTACGGGGAGCTAACCACTTAGCAACTGTACCTAGGTCTTGCATGGTCTTCGGACTCAAGCCTACGGGGAGCTAACAACTTAGCAACTGTACCTAGGTCTTGCACGGTCCTCGGACTCAAGCCTACGGGGAGCTAACAACTTAGCAACTGTACCTAGGTCTTGCATGGTCTTCGGACTCAAGCCTACGGGGAGCTAACAACTTAGCAACTGTACCTAGGTCTTGCATGGTCTTCGGACTCAAGCCTACGGGGAGCTAACCACTTAGCAACTGTACCTAGGTCTTGCATGGTCCCCGGACTCAAGCCTACGGGGAGCTAACCACCTATACTGAAGGTAGCAACAAGACCAAGGCTCTGCATGGTCCTCGGACTCAGGCCTATGTGGAAATTAACTACACTGAAGAAATCCCAAGTGTCTACTTGAAGAAATTCTATCTGGCCCTTAGGAAACGAAAGGTGCATCAGAGCATACATGCCCCCTCGTTATAATAGTTGACACCGCGGTTGGCCGGGATACAACCGAAGTCAAAATCACACAAGTAAAGAAAAGGCGAATGGCGTGCAAGTAGGCCAACAGGCACAACAAATAGAAAAAGAATTAAAACACGTATTTCATTAAGTCCATAAAGGTTACATGGTGAACACCACATTACAATCTAAAAGAAAAAGATGCAAAAGACAAGAGAGGCGACAGGTTCGAGGGGCCTGTCCGGCCCACTTATTTTCCTCCCTCGGCAAGGGGCTGGACCATGGCAGCTCCAGGGCCTTCTGACCCTTGGCCAGAAGGGACAGCCTGTGAAGGCGCGGCAGGAACGGCTGCCTCCTCAGCGGCGGGAGCCTCAGCCTCAGAGGTGGACTTAGCAACCCCCTGGGGCGCCTCCTCAACGGGGCTCGTACCTGTTTCAGCTACCTTGGGAAGGTCACTTCCTTGGGTAGGCTCGCCCGAGGGTTCAGCGATTGAGGTGTCCTCACCCGCAGCAGCGCTGGCTTCCTCCGCGGCCTCTCCGGCCTCAGCGCTACCTGGAGTCACCTCACGGATGGCAGGAGGGTAGTACACGCTTTCCTCCTTCCACAAATTAGACGAGGCCTCAACCCCGGCCTGTCTGAGAGCCTCCCTCCAAACCTCAGCGGAGTAGCGCCTGCACAACCCGGGGACTTGATCTTTAAAGGCTGCCTCTGTCTCTGCAATCCCAGCATCATAAGCCTTCTCCTCGGCTTCCTGCTTAGCGGCCAGGGCATCTTCTTTGCCTTGGACAGCCTCAAACTTGGCCCTAACAGCCTCGTCTCTGGCCTCCTCTGCCACCCTCTTGGCTTATTCTGCAGCAGCCACCTTCCTTGGCAGATCAGCAAGCAGCTCCTTTGCCATTTTCAGCTGCTCCTCCGCCTCGCCCAGGCGCTTTAAATGATCTTCGGCCTGCTTCTGGAAGCCGGCAAGGCCTGACAGGGCGGTATCTCGAGCACTGGTCATCGCACTCAGCTCCTCCCGGGCCTTAGCAAGATCGGCCTTAGAGTTTTTAAGGACCTGTGTGGCCTCCAGGAGTTTCACACGCTCCACGTCCATGGCCTTCCCCTGGTCATGGGCCACGTCCTCCAACCTGTAAGTGGCCTGAATGGCCTGCCCAGCAGGACGAGCACACGGTTAGCCAAGCTCAGAAAAGGGAGTGAAAGAACTAAAACTGGGAAAGTCATAAGTGTTGAGGCATTTACCATTCCCAAGTACCTCTTGAGGCATAAGAAGACCTCTCGGCTCCTCATAGTCCCCAGCTCCGCCATGTCAGCTGGGAGTAACAGACACCTTTCCAGCGCGTCGGCCACGTACGCGCCTTCACCTTCTCTGAAATCCCTGAGGGAGGAATCTTCCCTCAGCGGCTCCCCATGGAGCGTTAAGGAAGGAAGCCAGGCCTGCGGCTCGGGCTGGGCGTCAGCCTGCTTTTCCTGACCTCGGGAGCCTATCTTCAATTGTTTGGGTTGCCGCCGAGTGTCATCCCCCTCCCGCGGAGACTCGGACCTCTCCTCAGCTGACCTTTTGCCCTTATCCTTCTTCTGCTTGGGATCAGAGGGCTCAGGTCTAGAAGGCAGACTCGTCTTGGACGGAGAAGGAGGAAGCCTCGACTGAGAAGAGGCCGACCTGCCCTGAGCAGAACGGGTTTTGGGAGGAGGAAGCTCTGGCTTTGATTTCCTCGGCTGGCCTTCAATCAGTTCCGACAGGCTAGGTTGGGGCCTCTTCTTGTAACCCATTTCGTGCCGAGAAGAGGACTTGGACACTGAGAAGTCTGCTTCAGTCAGACAAGGGTCACCCAAATCTCCGGGAGGGTCCTCGGACTGTTGGACTTGTTCGAACACGTCAAACTCGTCCTCGGCAGGGCCAAAGTCAGCAACCTCCTCTTCCCTCTCTAAGCCTACGTCGGCGGGCTCCGAGAGTCTAAGGGAGAAAGAGGAAGGGCCCGCAGGTGTTACGCCTTCTGATGTAGAGGGCACCTCGGGGAACCGAAACCCGTCCTCGGTCACGGTTATTTTTCGAAGCCGAGGATCCTTTGCTCTGATCACGTACTTCGGCGCCGCAAATGACTTGTGAGCTGGGTCGTATTTCAAGATCTGGTGAGCGGCCCTAACCTGATTGTCAGCCTCGTTCACGAAAACCTCTGCCCTCAGCACCTTTTGCAAGTCTTCCCGGTTGATCAGGTTGAAGTGGCGCGTGAAGGCGTGTGGATCTGCAAGAGGAATCACATTCACATTAGAAGCCAAACGGTACAAAAAGAAATGGACGAAGTAAAAAATGGAACTGATCAGGGTCCGAGAACCCTCTCCCCATCTTCCCATTGCCCCACCTGGGGTCCCCTCCGTCGTCGGGCAGTGAAGGCCATCGTGCCACTCTCCGGATACGATGAGGAAGTCCTTGTTCAACCCCTTGCTGGACTCAGGAAGGCACTGAATGAGCCGGACCCTGTCATCCCTGGTCTTCAGATAGTAAGTTTCACCCTTCAAGCACTGGAGGTTATAACACCAGTTGACGTCATGGTGGGTCAACCTCAATCCCATCTTCTCGTTTAGGGCATCCACACAGCCCAGAATCCTAAAGACGTTGATGGCACACTGGGTGGGGGCTAGCCGGAAATGCGTTAGATAGCCCCTCATCACCGGCCCCATGGGTATTCTCATGCCTCCCTCAACGAAGGCAACGATGGGTATCACCACCTCGCCCTCCTGCCTCCGAAGGCGCCACTCACCCTCCGCGCAATACCTCAAGCCCACGTTGGCAGGTATCTTATAATCGGTGATGAATTTCTCCATCGCCTCCTCAGTGAAGACATACTTCTTAAATATACCCATCCCAAACAATGCCTAAGCAAGCTAAGAGAGAGCAAATGAAAAAGAGGAAGTTCAAAGAGAGGGAGGGCGACTTACAGAAATGCGTAGGAGCTCCTCGGACCAACTTTATATGCTGGAGATGTAGACTCTTGTGTGCGAATGAACAGAGGAACCAGCTTTTCAAATGGGCATTTATACCCACCAATCAAGGGGTCGTGCGGGTTTTCCCATCCCCAACTGCCAGGCGAATCCCCACCGTTGGATCGTCATCCTCCCGTTGAACGTGGGGGGCACAGAGCCGCCTGGATTTAATGAAAGGAACGTCACGCCCTTCGAAGCGTCAATAACGCGTTTGGGGCAGATGAAAGGGCTCCGGAACTGACAGGGGATCAGACTTAGTGGGACGCGTGGCAGGCCCGAGGACATCAAAATCCCCCTTTCCGCCCGAGGATGCGGATAGCATGATTTTGAGGGGCTATTGTGGGGCCAAGAAATCCTACGACCCAGCCCACTTCGTTCCTGGGCCGAAAGCCCAAGCCAAGGAGGCACCTGAAATCCGAGGAGGAAAAGAAGAAGCCCAGGCACAAACAGAACGGGCCAAGGACGACCCCAACGTCGGGCATCCGAGAACTTGAGGGACAAGCTCGTAACGAGCAGTCACCTCCACATTAAGTGTACCTGACAACTGCCCTGGCCGCATTGATGAGGAGAGGATTTCACACCAGCGTCGCCTTGGTTACCATGACTCTCAAGGAGACTGAGAAGGCGGCTGATGGGACAAGTACCTGAGCAAATGTCCTGATCGCTCAACAAGTGTAGGGCTAGGATTAGTAGGGTAAGGGATATATAATGTAAGGGAATCCCTCAGAAAAAGGGGGGGTCCCCTGGGAGAAAAAAGGGGGAGAAGGAAAAGATGGAGGCCAAAGGGGAGAAAAGCCTCCTCGGCCGTGGTCCGAGGAGCATCCCCCAATTGTAAGTTGCTCTAAGCTTTTCATTAAATAAAAAGAGAATGGAGCCCACGCCCAGCGAATGCCGGCCGGCGCCTAGACCTTCGATCCACTCTCTACAAATTCATTGTTCGGGGTTCGTTGGGCCCTTGACCCAGATCCGTTGGGCCCGGGGCGCCAAAAATGCGGTCCCTACAAGTTGAATTACAATTTTTCACCCTCAAAAAAAAAAAAAAAAATTATGAAAAAACTAGATAATGTTAGTAATATATCAAACACTGAAATATTTATATTTAAGAATTGCTTGTTAAGTTGACAGGTCATTAGTATATTTTCATCTATATATAATATAAAAAATTTAATTAGAATACAAACATTCATTGGAAATTAAATGAGTCAATAAAGAAATAAAGTATATAATTTTATAGTAATTATAAAGGCTTGATAAGCGGGTCAAGTAGCAATGTGTTTGAATTTAATCTAAGTTTTACCTATTACCACCACGTATCTTTGGCGCGATGGTCACTCCGCAAGTATAAGTGCTTGTGGGGTGTGGGGGGCAAGGGCCGGGATTCAAGTCTCTATGAGGGAGTTTCACACATATATACATTTAGATTAGGCTAGAGTAGAATTTCTATCTTATAAAAAAAAAAAAAAAAAACTAAGTTTTACCTATTAAAATTTATATAAAACGTGTTATTTCATAAACTTGCATGGTAGGAGATAGAAACAGTTCAGAAAAGGTAAAGTGAACTGCTCCCATTGTGTAGCGGTGTAGCCCATTACTCCTCAAAAAGAAAAAAAGAAAAAAAAGAACTCACTCTAGTTTTGAGTAAAGAATGAGAAATTTATTTTACATAATACTTTAAGGGTAAATTACAAAGTCGGTTCCTATCCTTTACACCATATCTCAATTTAGTCTCTAACCTTTCAATTGTGTCAATTTGATCCCTAACTTTTTCAACGTTGTGTCAATTTATTCCCCACCATTATTAATTGGATGGAAAAAGTTAATGTGTCAAACATAATAATTTAAATATTTTTAACGCTACATCATTTGCCAACCACCACATTAAATTTTTTTTTATTTTTAAAACACTATATTAAAACTAAGAAATGTGATGTGACCACCAAAATCCCTAAACTTTCTTACTCATCTTCGTCTCTTCTCCATAAATTCATGTATTTATTTAAAACAAAAAAAGGGTCTTCGTTATACAAATTAGCGATCAAAATCATAATTTCAAGCACCAAAGCAAATCGATTCCATAAAAATTTAAAAATTCAAAACGAGATCAAATGCAACACAACATGCAACTTGTAAAACTCCAATAAGATAGACCCAAACAAAATTGGATCAAAATGTAAATTCCAACTAAAACTGAAACTCAAATTTGTTAGTTTCTAGGATTTCAAATCGAAAGTACTTGTGTAGACCAACACAGTCCCCTCCAAGGTCCAAAAGCATAGCAAAGACTCAAAGACAGAGAGAGATTCCAAAGCACAGAAAAAAATAAAAATAAAATAATTAATAAAGCTTAAGCGAAAATGGCAGAGAAGGTTCTAGGGATTGACGTTTTTGTTTGGTTGCTCAGAGAACAAAGGTGGATAAGTGAGGGAATGATAAGGGAAATTGGAATTTTGTTCTGGTTTGTTTGTTCTACGTTGTTATGTGGAAAAATAAAAAGAGTTAGAGAACTAATTGAATGAGTGAAGTTTGAATTATTGGTTTTGTTACAAACTAACAGTGAAATTTCCAGTGGATAAAAATAGGAATTAATCATGAAAATTTTTCTTTTAAATTTTATTCCACGTGGTAGTACACGTGTCATCTAATGTAGCATAAAATAATTTTTTTAATTTGGCTGTTAACCACATCGGTATTTTTCATCCATCACTTAACGGTAAGGATTAATTGGACACAATTATATCAAAAAGTTAAGGACTAAATTAACATATTTGAAACGTTAGGGATCAAATTAACAATCAGTACATAAAGGCTAAGGACCAAATTCGTAATTTACCCTAAAATTAAATAATGTACAAAGACTGAAATAGGTTTCCAGCTACAACAACTATTTCCTGGTAAACAATTAGATTAATGTATCTTTATCATTTTTCTTTATTTTATTGAAGAACATGAATGGAACATGTATTTTCACATTTTAGTTTTGCACTTTACAAGCAGGTTCAGATGATAGGCTTGTCAACCAGAGTGAGTCACTAGTAACAGCCTCATCATCATCATTTCTGTGCCATGTCCAGAGAGCATTGGTTGAATTCACAACGTTGAATTCCCCATGCCCAAAGCTTGCTTCCCTGAAAAGGGATATATCAGGCTTTGGATTTTGATACCTGTAAGATCAAGAATGCACGAAGTTAATTATATGAAAATAATGAAAAAAAAAAATAGAGTTTGCCCTTGCTATAGCTATAATAATCACTTTCATTTAAAATGATCCATTTTTATGATTTTGAATATATGAATTAGTATCTTACTTGCTAGCAAGGCCTTCACGGTTTCCACCATCACCAATGTTGATATACACTGGAGCACAATTGTCGGTATTCCCATTGTAAACGCGAGTCTAAGAGAGAAGCAACAATAACAAATGGAAACATATCATTTTCCTGAGTTGTACATAGAGATTAGAGCATAGTCAATCAAGCAACAAAACTAAATTTAAGAAATGACAATGAAGTAGGGCAAAACTAGAACTTACAAAGCGTTCATAGGCATGTACATGTCCAGCAAAAACAACATCCACACGAGCTTGATAAAGTAACTTTTCCATGGATGCCTTCATGTCAATCGACTCTTTCTCTCCTTGATGAGCAGTATTGGTATTGTACCATGGTGCATGAATAAGCACTACGGTCCAAGGAGTTTTGCTCCTATCAATCTTCCCCAAGTCTGCCTGTAACCAACTATACTGTGAAGAAGTAGGACCAAAGTCTGTGTACGAACCCAACATGATAACATGTACCCCAGCTACATCAAAAGAATAGTATAGGTTTGAGTCTGAGCCACTCTCTTCAAATGGCATGCGCCATCTTGCATTATAGGCTGTGAAGGGTTCTTTGTGAATTAGTGGGATCTTCTCAACCTCGTGGTTGCCTTGGGTCACCATCCAAGGCCTCTGGCTAGCCAATGGCTCCACAAGCCTCCCAAATGAGTCCCAAAGAGGCTGGATGAAATCGGCATATGATAAATCTCCTGGCAATAGCAGCATGTCATAGTTTGACTGTGCTATGTGTTGAAGGGTCGATTTGGTCCAATCTGTCTGTCCAAGATCACCTGCATTAATTATACATTGTACATAAGTAAAATGGTACGATATATATGAATATGAAAATCGAAAACATATGGGTGTTAATTTAAGGCTAAAGAATTTAAAGGAGATCCTTGAAGTTGAAAACTAAATTTAAGGCTAAAACTGAAATCTATTTTTATTTTTTTAGAAAAAGAATTAAAAAAAGAAAAGAAAAGAAAAGAACATTGTAATTCTTTTCAAATACTCAAAATGTTAAAGAGATTTTTAGTCAAAATTATTCTATATCATAGATACTCTTTATTGAAGTTCTACACCAAAATTATACATCCTGAATTAATTAATGTCAAATAGACACATGGTATTCAAATTACTCACTATTTGTAACACATAATGGGTAACAATATGGTACAAAAATGCCTTATGCCATTTTCGGGCAAATTATATAGCATTATGCCCCTCTTCCCAAAATAATTAGGGAAATGCCCCTCTTTTAAAACTCGATTTTTGATAAATTGAGTTAGCTAGGCCCTATAGTGGCGCTTTTAAGGAGCCTATAATGACGTTTTAAAGACCTATAGTGACGTTTTTTAACTCGACTTCAATGAAATCGAGTTATAGGCAATGAAATCGACCTATAGTGGCTTTTTTTACCTATAACTCGATTTCATTGAAATCGAGTTAAAAAACGTCACTACAGGCTCCTTAAAACGTCACTATAGAGCCTAAGAATTTTTTTTTTTTTTAACTCGATTTATCAAAAATCGAGTTTCAAAAGAGGGGCATTTTCCTATTTAGTTTGGGTAGGGGGGCATAATGCTATATAATTTGCCCAAAAATGGCAAAAGCCTAGATAGTCCTAACAATATGTATATCAAGAAATGCTATAGACAAAATAGTTTTAACAACAAATTTTAAACCTATTAAGTTGATAAGTTATTGTTAATTCTCAAATGGGCTCATCATTGACATTACTTATTATCTACCATTTACAATTTGTGACTTCAAAAAATTGGAAAATTTGTTGTGGTGTGCTTTTAGACATTGATATGCATGAATACCATATTCTACTAGCAGTAACATGTGTATAGTCAGCATTTACATACCTACAACAGCAAAATTAATTGGGAATTGAGCTGGTGGAGTTTTGAAACTGAGCTCGGGGGCCGAATTCGAGCCGCAACGGTAGTAGTAAACTGTATTAGGGTTTAATGGACCAATTACTACTTCATGAATTTCACCAGACTTGTACGTCAAGTAATCATATGAAGATGTAGTCCCAGTTACAGAAGTTCCTTGTGCGCCAGAAGTTGTTGTATATTCTACTGTTGCTGGGGTTGAGCTATCAGTAATCCATGAAATCCTCATTTTGTCTTCGCCAACTGAAGATATATGCACCTGCAGTAACACATTTGTATTATTGAAAGGTATAAACCATTTCAAGCCCAATATATGTTGGACATAGACATTTGGACCATATATTAGTACTTAATAGCTCTAAATTAGCCATTCCAATAGGGTGTTTGCATGAAATGAATAGGGTACTGATTGCATTTAAAATTTTGATTAATTGTATCAAGGAAAAGAGAATAAGCAACGAAGTATTTGTACAATATATCCACAATCAATTTTTGTATATAATGCAAAGAATGATTGTATAGGTGTTTCAAGTAATACTTATGCCTCAAGGTTGGAAAAAAAAAATTCAATCAACTAATCAAGGTTGACGACAAGAGATGTTATTAGAGTTTAACAAATCATTTTCCTAGAATCAAATCCTATAGTTTGCTTCGAAAATTTAAACCATAATATTGGATAATATTTGTTGCAGTCAATAAAATGAAACTATACACAACTGAAAATATCAAAAACCAAAAGTCAGTGAATTATATTTAAAATGGCACTTCCTTTTATCATAACGGAATAAAATTAGAAAGTAAGATATCTGATTTTATAATATCTGTTGCCTGTTGCATAGGTGTATTACTAATATTACTTTAATAAAAACCTTTTCAAAACCATTAAAACAAACAAAAAGAAATATAAAAGTACAGCCCAAGTCCACTTACTAATAATAGGGCTACATGTGGACTTACTAAATTCAACACAGACCAAGCCCACTTTTTTTGGGTCGTGGAAGTTGAAGTCCATCCTATCCATGTAGTAATCAAAATATATATATATTTTTTTTTTCTTCGATAAGAACTAAATTCACACAGAAAATTATATATATAAAATCACCATGAAAACAAGGCCATAAGTCAACTTCATAAAGGTATATTCTTTTCTTTTCTTTTTTTGCTAAATCAAAGGCATATTCAATTATTCATAGGGAATCTGAACCAGGTTTAACTTTGGGTAAATATATCTGGACTAATTTCACTTAACTTAGACTACTTAATCCCTCCTCCTTTCACTTATAAATAATCTCTAAGACCAAACCCGGATTTCACAACTTTGACAAATCACTCCCATTTCTCAGTTTCGATTATTGAAATCATAAAAATAATCTACACTAGATGACTACAATGCAAGAAAAGTTGCTACTGGAAAGAATAATAATAAATAGCTGCCTAACTCTTAACCTCGAAATACGGAGCTAAAGTCTAACATCACATTCTACAATTTCATAAAAAATAAAAAATAAAAAGAATATAATACAGCATTGTTCTTGCTCCAGATCCAGGGACAACGATGGTCTACAATATAAAATTACATGAATAAATTTCTTTCCTATTTTTTCAACGACTGGCTTAAAAAAAAGAAAAAAAAAAAAGACTGCCCAAGAATTCAATGAATTGAGTACCTGCTGTGGAGAAGCAGAATTAAGATTTTTCGGTTGTTGCACAAAGAAATTGGGCCGAGCCGGCGGGCGATTGTACGTATCTAGATTGCCCAAGAATCCATTGAAGGCTAGGCCAGTGGATACCAGAAACAACCCCAGCCCTCGCACAGCCATTGATGCCAGCTTAAACTGGATATTGAGCTGATTTTTAATTTTTTTTTTTTTTTTTTTTTTACATTATCATTTATGGGTGAGAAAATATCTTCTATATATTTATATATGTCTTTTTCACTCGTTTTGCATGGACAGAAATTTCAGTTACATACGTTACAAGACAAGGGCTAGGGTCCCAATCCCATAGCATTAATGTTACTCGATAAAATTTGTGGGATACAAAGTGGAATAATCTGACTAAAAACTACGACACTACTTGCTTATATCAACAAAATGTGACGGACAAATCTAGTGGCTTATTAATTTCGAACGTACACCAGGGAGCACATATAATATTAGGAAGTCTTTGTCAGAAAAGGATATTCCCAGGTATATAAGGTATGAGTATGCCCTTCAATTGTGGAATCAAATTACTATCTTGTTCTTGTTTTCTCAGAAGATTGAAAGTGTTCAGCGAATGAGCTAGCTAGGTGGATATTTACGAGTTGGGTGCATTTGCTCTAGGTGTTTTTTCCATTGCCAAAGGCTAGCTAATCTGTGTACTTACAACCTGGGAAGCTAAGACTAGGATGAAAATAAAGAAACGAATTAAAAAACAAAACAAAAACTGCTGCCCAAGCCCACTTACGGCCATGTTGGGCTTAGGTTGGACTTTCTCACTAAGGCTCCGTTTGGTTTGGGTGAAAATGATTTCAGGAAATCATTTTCACCCTGACCTCACTGTTTGGATGCTACGGAAAATAAAATTTTCCGGAAAATAAGCACCCGTTTGACCCTTATTTTCACCTTTGACCCGGAAATTGGTTTCACCCCTCATTTTCCTGAAACCAATTTCCGGGTCACGCAAGAGAGAGCCAGTCACGCACAAAAGAAAGAGAGAGAGCCAGAGAGAGAGAGAGAGGAAGGAAGAAACGGAGCCCAGATCGAAGAGAGAGAGCCCAGTTCGCTGGTGCGAGTTCGCCGGCGAACCCATCTTCACGATCACCACGACCCACCGATCTTCGAACCAGAGCCGGCGACCCACGAACCCAAAGCCCAAACCGTTCGACCCAGACCCAGGCGTTCGACCTAGACGTTCGATCCATCGCACCGGTCTCGCGCCGATCGCAGCACCTCGCCATCGCACCGCGCCGATCGCACCATCGCACCATCGCCATCGCACCTCGATCGCGCCATCGCACCTCGTCGTCGACCCTGACCCATCGCCTCCTCGATCACGCCATCGCTCCAACGCCGCTCGACCCAGACCCAGACACTCGATCGCGCCATCGCACCTCGAGCTCTCTCTTCCTCGATCTCTCAGTTTTTTTTTTTTTTTTTTAAATTTGATTGTTGTTGCTGTTTTTTTTGTAATTAGATTGTTGTTGTTGTTTTTTTTTTTGATGAACTGATTGTTGTTGTTGATGTACGCGGAATTTGCTGCTGCTGTTGTTGTTGTTGTTGCTGCATCATTGTTGCCGGAATTTGTCGACGGAAAATAGCATTTTCCTAATAGAACCAAACACATGAAATTATTTTCCACCACAATTTTCATAATTCAACCAAACACTTAAAAATATTTTCCTTTTTCGGAAAATAGCATTTCCGGAAAATATGTATTTTCCGGAAAACGTTTTACGCGAAACAAACACAGCCTAAGTGGCAAGATTTTAATAGATACTTTTAACATTTTCTAAGAGTGCCTATGAGCCCGTTTGGTTGGGCGGTTTGACTGGATAAACGTGCGTTTTTTAATGAAAATACCGATTATAGTTGTTTGGCTAGGTGATTTATAAGGAAATGTGTTTTTACAAAACGCCAAAATAGAGCGTTATCAATTCACAGTATCGAGCAACTTTTTTCAAAACGCAAATTAAAACTGATATTACGTTCTCCTGTTTCACTTGTTATGGGTTCAAAATATCGAATATACCCTCAAATACATACCCTCCGTTCCCATTAATCTCCTCTATTCTCTATCAGCTCTGCCCCTGCTATTGTGCCGCTGCCTTGTTCAGCCATGCACCTATAAAGATGATTCAAGTCACGCATCTAACCCACTTTTTATGGGGCATGGGTCATATTTTTAGTTTTTCTTTTCTATCATTTTCGTTTTGGTTTTGGTTCAATGAGGTGGCACATTGAAACGGTGAGACTTATGCTGCAGCCATAGAGAGGCAAATAGGCTGCAATTTACGATAAACCCATTATAGTAATTACACCTATTATCTAAATATTCAATTAATAGAAACGACACTTTTTTACATATTTTACCAAACGCTTAATTGTGATTTTAAAAATTGTGTTTTAAAAACACACCTTTTGAAACCACTATTATTTAAAAATGCACTTTTTCAAACAACTTATCCAAACAGGCCCTATATATAACCTGATGTAAACATCTCATCTTTCGGTCTTAATGTTGAGTAAGAAAATCAAATTAAGACTAAATTTAATAACCTGTTTTGACCTTAAACCTAACTCGTAGACAAACTCCCTCATCCCAATTCCCATCAAAGCCAACAAATTAGACAAACTCCCTCATCCCAATTCCCATCAAAGCCAACAAATTATAAGTTACTATTGAAAATAGTATGTCTTTCCTAAAGGTTTTTTTTTTTTTTTTTTTGGAGAAACAATGAACCTGGGTCTATTGCTTTTCCTAAAGGTTAGGATTCAACATCAAACTTTTCTCTCTCTCTCTCTCTCTCTCTTTTTCTTTTTTTTTGTTCTTCGATATAAACAAAACACTCCTCATTGGCTGTATTTCATGCAACATAGAAATCCCCGCAATAAATACACAACAAGAGGATAATTATATGATAAAAAAAAGACCCACAAAATTTAGTTTTCATGATCTTCCGCAACAGATTCATACACTGAAAACAAGAATTGCCAAACACATATACATCTATATATGAAGGCATAAAATTAATGAATACCTGTTGTGGAGAAGAATCATCAAGATCTTCCAAGTGACGAACAATGAGGTCCTTGCGCATAGGTGGGCGATTGTATGAACAAACGCCACCAATGGATCCAGCAAAGGCCAAGGCCACTGCAAATGTTAGAACCAGTCTCAACCCTCGCAAATCCATGGTGGTTCTAAACTAGACGAAGTTTTTTTCTTCTTTGAGAGTAAGTTATATATATATTCACACAGAGAGCTAGCCCGCAAAGAATAATAAAAAGAAGATGGCAAATTAAAGAGCCTCACACGTGAAGAGGTACCAAACGGAGTTGAAATTTTTTTCTCATGCGTTATTTGTTTTTTTCCTCAGATACAAGGATTGGAGTCTCTATATATTACGCAAATTCATGATGACCGTGACATTGGCGTCTTAGACCAAACTCACTGGACTATAATCCACACGTGAAAAGTACATACGAAAAAAGACGTGGCATTAATGGGAATTGAATATCGGCATGTACGTACGTTAAAGGCTTACGATTTTTTCAAAAATCGAAAATTTCTTTTTTACTATTTATATTTATAAATTTATTTTGTCGTGTATGTGGTACAGAATATGATAATTGTTGATGGTGACTGGTGAGTTTACTGGGGTAGGTTTTAATTTGTTGCCAAACATTTCGTCACGGTGTGGTTGTTGCATGTAATTTCGGCCACGGCTTCCTTTTTCAGTGACAACTTCTGAAAATGAATTTATAGCTAGTACGCCTGGTTTGGTGTCGGTATGTCACGGGCATATAAGTTTTGGCGTTTAATGTACAAAATTTTAAAACTTCACTTCTTTAATGTTGTTACTAAAATACGCATATTAATTTGGTAATTAGGATGAAGTGTAAAATCACCATCTAATAAAAAATTGTCACGACAGTTTTTTACTTAAAATTCAATATATTCTACCACACATGATAATATTTTAATAAACTCACAATTAAATTAAATTTTCAAATGAGTATTAGAATTAATTGAGTATAGTTGTGCTTATTCTTTAATATATAATAATATGATGATGTAATATGTTGGGATTCAGGGGCGGAGCCAGGAATTTTTGTTTGGGGGGGCCAAGTTGCGATGCTAATATATATATCAAGACAACTTCCACACCCACACACACACATATGTACACACATGCGCACTTTTTTATTATATATACACACACTTTTTTATTTGATAAGTTATACATATACACGCACCCAACCAAAAAAAAAAAAAATCTTAGTATTTTCAATCAAAATTATTTTTGACGGCGATCTTTCATAAAATAAATTCATTTTTTCCATTTTCATGGTCAAAATCTTAAAAAGTTTCATTTTAAATACAAATTATCAAATTTTATGCTAAAGTAAGTAAAAAATCTTTCAATTGAACTAATGAAATTTTCAAAAACATGAATGATCCAAAACTTGGAGAAATAAGTTAGGGTCTAAACATATTTAAAGCTACCTTGGTTTAACACATTATATGGCAACTAAAGACACATTTCATGTGTAGTTTTAGTGACAACAATTTTTTAATGAGTCAATGACTTGTTAATCGTCACATAACAGGTTGAAAAATATAGATTCAAACATGTTTGATACTAAATTTTATCAAATATTTAACAAATATAAAAGCACATTTTACAATAAAAAATAGAATTGCGAAAAATAAAGTTATATCTCTATAACTATTAGACCAATTTTTTTTTAAGAGCATTATTAGACTAATTCAAATATTTAGGGGGGCCAACTCTTATTTTGTAGACTAAATTTTGAAAACATAAAAATAATTGTATATATATTTTTAAAAATTTTAAAATTTGGGGGGGCCATGGCCCCCCCACCCTTATACATGCCTCCGCCCCTGTTGGGATTGATAGGGTAAAACTTGTGTTTTACACTACATTCTTGCAGAATTTAATTTCTTCTGAAAAATACACATTTTAAGTAGTTCTATATTATAAAATTTATATTATACATAATTCCATATATTAAGCAGGTCAGGTTCAACCCAGTCAGGTGGTGATTGTCATTGGGCTGGCCACTATTGAGCAAGAGATCCATGCTATGCTCTTATCAATGCATGTTCCATATTCCCTTTATTGGCTGCTTTCCTTTGTCTGTGCAAGTCCTAGGTATGATGAAGTATTTTGTGGAACAATCTTAGTCAAATTGCCTCTTTACACCATTTACCTTAAGTTTAATTTGTTGGGAGACTTCAATAAAAGGTTTTTCTAGTGATAATAAATTTAGGGGGTAAACCAGTTAATTGCTCTCCTGCCTAGAAGATAAAATTTGGAGGGTAGGCCAGTTACTCTAAATTATTCTCTTACAAATGTTCTACTTATTTTTTTTTAGATAACAATGGCATGTATTATGACAGACTCTCTTCCACAGTGGATGCTAACTTTATTTTGTTAAGTCTTTTAATTTTAATGAAATCTGCTATTTACCAAAAAATAGAAAAAAAAATAATAAAAAAATCGGCATCACATATTTTCTATCTACCATTTTAATTATAACAAATTGTTTATTTTCTTTTGATACAATAGTCAGTTAGTCAAATTCCTAATCCCGTTATAAAAATAGTGTCAGTATTTTAACTTTCATTGACCACTAATTTTTTTACAGTCTCATCTACTACCTCCATGGTCTTCTTTTACAGATATACTATTAGAAAAAGGATTTTCCTTTTGATCTTATCCTTTAAATTGTCATAAATAATCCTTTAAATTATTAAAGAGGCCTTATTTTAATTACATGAAAGGTTAAAATAATAAAAGAAAAAAATTCAAATTAATCATCCTAATAAATGTTCAGTGCAAAATTATCCAATCAAATTCAAGGACAACTATCATTCAAACAACTAAACAAACGTACAAACATAGAGAAACTTTTTTTTTTTTTTTGAGAAGAAAACATTAAGAAACTAAACACACATGTTTCACAACTAACATGGACACATTCATGCGTATGTGTTTATAAGAGAGAATATATATAAATTAATAAGAGAAATCAAAGAAGAAGATGATGAGAACTTCTTTTCTCATTCGCCACAGTTAGATACTCTATAGCGGCAGCTTCTGATTGCTACAACAAAATGGGTGAAAAAAGATTTTCAATCTATAACCATTGCAATACGGCTCATCACAACAGTTATTCATATATTTGCGTTCTGTACAACCGCCATTATAAGCTATTGCAACGAATACTTAATTATTAATGGCAGTTTTCTAAGCTGTAGTGGCAGTTTACTAAGCCACAGTAAACCTTTTATTTTTTTAAATAGATAATTTGCTTTATTAGGCTATGATCGACGTATATATTAATGAAACTTACTAGCTAAAATTCATTCACTGGTAAGACCAAGTATCATATTCATACGTGAGGTTTACCATGCAAATAAATTGGATTACACAATTTGTTTGGACAAAGTATTTGCCTGACTCAATTAATGAAACTATAGTTCTCTTAACCCCTTAAACGACTATTGTTAGCAGTCTTCTAAATAATTATAGATTATAGTGTTCTAAAGAAGAATTGCTAAATTGTAGCATGAGTGCAAAAATCCTATAATGAAATTAAATTATGCATACAAATCAGATAATAATATATCAATATTTCCTAATTCAAGCAATGCAAGTTGGTTTTAGGTATAAATTAAGATGTCCATGGACGAATTTGCAGCTCACTCTAACTCAAATAAGAGATTGTAGAGACTTTTTCAACAAAAATGTGAAAGTATAAATTAAAACATTTGTTGCTGACAAGTTTCCTGTTATTCTAAAATTTGAAAGGAAATTTGAACAAATAAAACTTTATTCAATACAATAATGATGACAAGTACTAGGGATCTTATCCATCTATGCTTTCTTTCATAATAATGTAATTTGAAGTTGAACCAAGAAATTCTTGCTCTAGCTACTTATAGGGTTGTACTTTTGGCCTCTCAAGGACACTCTTATAATTTCAATATTCTAATAGCATGAAGTAGAAAACTGGATAAATGAATTTCATTGATTGCTTAGTTATGAAATGAAAAGTATGTTAGGTAAGTGTAAATGGAACTCCATATTTCATTTTTGTAAAGCATGCACTGAGTTCCAATGATTTTGAAATGAAAAAGTATGTTAGGTACATATGTACATGCGACTCCATTTCTAATCTTTCCAAAGATCTTATCTATTTCGCTTACTTAAGGTCAAATTTTACTGCTCACGAGTCAACTAATTGGCAAGCTCAATTATTTTGCATAAAAAATTTGGAATCCTTGAATAAAACTAAGATATTAACCCAATTTTAATTGAAGTTGTTGCTCTGAGTTGAATGGTGATGCAATTATAATGTTTTTTTCCCTCTCTTGTGTTGTTGTGTATTTCTTTTTAATACCCATGAAAATTTTCATCATAGGTACATAATATTATACATACGGAATAAAACAGAACTAGGGCCAAGTTAATTAAGAATGCACAATTGATGTGATAACACTTTACAAGTATAAGTGTTTGTAACATATGAGGAGTGGGAGAAAAAAAAATCAAAGTTCAAGTTTTCAAAAAAAACTTTACAAATACACTTAAATTAAACTATAATAGAATTCTATCTCAATAATAAGAACAAAAAAGAAAATGACCTTGTAGCTTTCATTCGCCACGTCTGTTAAAAATTGTTTTCATACAAAGGGTTTTTTAGGCCTCATTTGGTACTTGAGTTCAAACACACGTTTTCAATTTTTAAACAATATTACACATATTTTTTCACCTACACATACTTTTAAAAAAATTAAAAATTATTATTTAACCACACGTGTCAAACTGGTCTTAATTTGTTGCCATGGACTCTGGGTGTCCCATCTAAACCCAGCAAAGTATACTTAAGAAGTTAACATGTGGCCTTAATTATATGGAGCGGTGGAGTTCTGTTTGACAAAGTGGATACGACTTTATTGTTCATATTTTATTAATGTTTTTTTTCTTGAGTAGATTCCTAGGATATTCTAGTAGGAGTTGGTTCCAATTACTTGTGTGCACGATTAATTAAGCCGACATTGAAGTTCTCAAATACGTCTTTATCAATTGAATTAAGCCGACATTGAACATCTCAAATAAGTCTTTATCAATTGAGTTTGTACATTTTTTGTCTTTTCTTTTTCGAGAATCGAGT
Organism: Quercus aquifolioides; assembly: GCA_019022515.1. Lineage (NCBI taxonomy): Eukaryota > Viridiplantae > Streptophyta > Magnoliopsida > Fagales > Fagaceae > Quercus > Quercus aquifolioides. The sequence goes on from CM032325.1 coordinate 45,436,995, forward strand.
TCGTACAAATGACTTTCTCTCTCTCGCTCTCTCTCTCTCTATTTTCTCGCTAAGCATGAGAACATCAAAAAAATAACATTGGCAAATGTTAAGAGCATTACATCAGGGATGCCCAAAAAAAAAAAAAAAAATTCTATTTTACATTTTCAAACATTACTTTATTTATTTTACCAATTTATTTTACAACTCATCTTATATTTTAATTTTTATTTTTACATACAACCCAATAAAATAATTAAATTACTTAATAAAATAATATAAAGTATTATTTTCTCTCTTTTTTCTCCCACTCACTTTTTCTCTTCACACACAATCACAAGATTAAACTAATATATTTTTTTACAACCTATGAATAGTAAGATTGCATATATGCAACCTTACTATTCATAAGTTGCAAATTTTTTTAAGTTTACAAACCCGAATGGAGTGGGTTTTGGGTAGTTTGGGTTGTAAAATAATAACTGAGAGATGTTTATACTCCCAATGCTAGTGCTCTAACAAGCACAGTATAAGTGTTTGTTAAGATTGTACAAAAGTAAGTCTCATTTAATAAAAAAATTAAGTAAATAAATGAAAATGACATAAAACTAATCACTTTGGTTATTTTAATATTTTTTCTATCTACAAAGTTAACCCCACATTAAAAAAATATGACATAAAATTATAGAAAAGGACAAAAAATTGAACCAAAAAAAGTCAAAAAATTACTGTTAAGGGACACCTTAGGGTGCCCATTAACATAACCCACATTTATCTCCGGCCTCGTAAGAACCGTCCATCATAAAGTAAATGAATGGTCATGGTATATTGGTAGGTAGTAGGGTCCAATAAATGCAGATAACGGCTTAAAATAAAGCCTGAAAAAAAAAATCTACTTTTATATATTGTATTAACGGATACCATTAACGAAATTATTAATAAATTATTTTTAAAAAATTTAGATATCACTTCTACGTGAAATAAAAAAAGAAAAAAAAATTAATTATTTTCTTTCTTTTTTTCATAAGAGATTTCTTAAAATGGTTTACTAAAAATCAAGGAAGACAAATTCGTACCATACTAGTTGATACGGTCATGTATCGTACCAATATATACACTGGTACAAAAATACTAATGTTTCTTATCGGTTTAAATATCGGCCATATTGAATTATATACCGAGTTTTGGCCAATAAAAACATATTTCGAACCAGTACTGAACTTTGCGAAAAATGCAGTTCCTTCAACCTGCTTGAGAGAAATATTCAACCATTGATGCTAAATTTCATCTACTGATGCTATGACTTTATGTTAAACTTCATACGGTAACTATTGTTGTTGAATGGTTGATGTGAAAACTTTGTGAGAGTGATAGAGATCTACAGGAGACTAGATTTTTTTTTTTTTTGTTTGTTTGTTTGTTTAGATCTAAAGAAGAGAGAGAGAGATTTAATAAGATAACCTTTTAAGAGACTTTTTGACTGTATTTAGGACTAAAAATGTGTAGAGCATGACTATACCATTAGAGGACCTACTACTTAAGTAATTGCCGGCATATAATGCTCTTTTTGAGATATACTTTTAGAGTGTATTTGGATACCGCTTCTTTTGTTAAAATTGAAAATTTATTGCTGAAAGTACTGTAGATAAAGGTAAAAGGTAGCTGAAATAGTACAGTGTGACTCATTAATAGTGTCAATAAGTACAATGTGGCCCATGAATAGAAGCAAAAATAAGCTAAATAGTGAAATAATTTATAATTTTCATCTGTATCCAAATAGAGACTTAGTGTGTGTTTGACTACAAATTAAAAAGCCAATTACCTAAATATGATGGGTTATTTATTTATTTACTTTAGGAAATTGAAATAATAGATGGCATAAATTTAAAATTTAATAAGATAGATGGACATGTGATATGTTTTTATTTTTGGAGTATATAGTGGAACAGAACATTTGGACTCGGAATGAAGTGTTTGGATCAAGAATTTATTCTTTTTTTTTTCCTATAAAAAAAAAAGAAAAAGAAAAAGGAAACAATTTATTCTTTTCTCAAATTTTATCAATCTAAAAAGATGCAAAAATTTAACAGAAAAAGCTAGGAGAAGGGGAGGGAAGTTTGGGTGAAATTTTCAAGTAGGCGCCGAGTTTTAGAATTAAGTTCATCTTTCTTTTTCTTTAATATTGCTAAGATCTAGCGGTACTGGTATTTTTTAGTTTGTCTCTTCTATACAGAAGATTGAATTAATTACGTAGCAACATTAAATCTCTCAACCTTTTTTTTTTTTTTTTAATGGGAAATATATCTTACACATTTTGTCAATGAATAAACACCAAACATTTTTTTTTATGGGAAATATATCTTACACATTTTGTCAATGAATAAACACCAAACATGCACATGCCAACATGACCCCCTCCTTTTAATCATGTTTACACATCTAATAGTTGTGGGAACTCTAGAAGTTTAGAGTTGAATTGAGTTTATGAAATAAATATATTAAGATCTTTGAAAAATAATTTAGATATTTACTTATTATGGTAAGAATATTATAAATTTTACTACATAAATTTACTAGCAGATATTATCACTAAAAAATAATTTAAACATTTATTTATTATATATATTCTTTGAAGTGACATTAACTGTATTTAATGACACATTAATTTATAATTAGTTTATAATAAAATTGATAGTACTTTTGATATTTTCTTTCTAAAATATAAACTTTATCATCCCAAATAATAGTATGTCTCATAGGTAATTTTATAATGGAATTTATCCTTCACCTTAAAAGGAGTATTATTCTTGGAATATAAATTTCCTAACTTCTTGGATACTTCACACTAGTCAATAGTTACCTAGCAAACAAGACAAGACACGGCCATTAAAGTGCACTATACCATCCTGCTTGGTACTATGTTGTTTATTCCCATTATATGATTATTATTAAAAAAAGAAAAGGATCCTTAGAATATTTTTAATTCTGTTAACTAAAATAATAAAAATAAAAATCGACATAATATTTTAATAAATACGTGTAGCCGTAGATGTGCAAGCTTCTTTGGATATAGAAAGTGAACTGAACACGAAGTCTTTCATCAAATAAAAAAGGTAAAAATGCAAAACTGACCTTTTAACTTTCACATTTTTTCATTTCAATTTTCTAACTTTTAGTTTTGTCAATTCAGTCCCCCAACTTTCAATTTTTGTCAATTCAAGGCTCCGTTACAAATCTGTTACTGCTGCCGTTACTGCTACGAAAACGACGCTGTTTTTCATGGTTTTTTTTTTTTTTTTTTTTTTTTTTAAATTCGGAATTAAAAGAAAAATCTAAAAATAAAAAAAAAAAATTAAGGGAACGACGTTCCCCTTCCTTGAATCAAAACAAAAAAAAAGGGATTCAAGAATCAAATCCCTAGCTTTGAGTCCGAGAGAGAGAGAGAGAGAGAGAGCGACTAAGTTCACCAGCGGCAAGGAACCTCACCGCCCCTGCTCTAGACCTCACCGCCCCTATTCGCCATGTAAACCGCCACCACCCTCGCTGCTCTGCCTTGACTGAATCGATGATGGAATTCTGAATCGGTGATGGGTGTGCCATGAAGACTGCGAGGATAGAAGGGGTTATGACTTTGTATATGATTTTGCTTTGAACATTGGCTTGTGATTTTGCTTCATCAATTCATTCATAGATCCGAATTCTATAATTAGCTTTTTTGACTTGGCATCTTTGAGGAAATTGTATGTAAATCATGAGTGCAAATATATACCTTTTATAAAGCTCTTCTTTTATACAAATATGTGGAGATTTTGACATTTGATGAGATATTTTGCAATTGTGCAAGAGAAGATGTTGAAAGTTCAAAAACCGTGTAAAACACCTTTGAACGTTTGGACCCCCAATTACAAAAATTCCAATTCAAGGCTTTATATCAAACAATTAATGTGCGGAACATGATAACAAGCTTACAACAGAATTGATAAACAATCTAAGTCAAATATAAACACATCCACAGCAGTAAATATAAGACAAAGATAAAGGGAAGGAAGATGCAAACACACGGACAACACACGATATGTTATCGAAGAGGAAACCGAAGTCCTCGGCGTAAAACCTCTCCGCCGCCCTCCAATCGGTAAATAATCCACTAAAGAATGTAGTTAGGATACATGAACAGCAAAAAACCCTCCAAGACTAATCTACCCAAATACCTAGGCCCTCCAAGCTTCTTGCTCCAACGAGGTTACGCCGAACCTATTTCTTCTTTAACTTTCCGGATTCCGCTACTATACCATAGCATCAACCAATATATATTGGTTCCTTCCAAACTGCTTCCCTTAGCACCAAATGAACCTTCTCACAGACGTGGGTGTGGTGAGATAAGGATTTGGTCAATGGCCTCTCAAGGATGTGACAATGGAGAGGAAGAGAGTAGAGGAATTTGTAGAGTCTCTAAGGTAAAGATTGGGGATGAGGCAATCTTGTTTTTCTCTAGGGTTTCTCTCACAAAATTCTCTCTAGAAGCTCTCTCAATTTAGTGGGTATAAGGGTCTATATATAGTGGGGTGAGAAAGGAATACGAAGAGACAGTTTTTGCCAAACAGGGTGAATTGGCGGCTTGTCCAAGTCGCGAGTTCAAGTTGCGACATAACGGCCTAGCCAGCCTGGGACTTTTGTCCTGTAGTGCGACAGCTGGCGCGACCCTTCAGCTCCCCTGTGTGCATCTCACGTGCCAGCATTCGACGGCTTGCAGCCGCGAGCCACCCGTGAGTCCTAGCCGCGAGACTCTGCTTCTTTGCACATACTTGAGCTTTTCTTCACATCTTCTCACACACTACCCTTACAATAATCCCACCTAAATACAGGGTTACTAAATGCTTAAATTACAAGCAAATTGGCACGGAATAAAGCCAACAAGATGGTTGATAAATTTCAACCTTACAATCTCCCCCTTTGGCTATTCCGTGACAAAACCCTAAAACAAACTCTAAACTTAACGCGTGAGTTGGGAACAGTTGGAAAACTCACTCACACCCAACTCTAGAATCTGTGAAGCTTCAGAACCATAAGAACAAGTAACTCCTGAAACACAACAACACAATAAGTTCATTGTATGCAAAAAACTTGTAATGCAAATGGAGCAAGCATAATGCAATCAAGCACAATGGAGTAAAGCAATAGACCATGGCAAGATCCAAACATGCAATCACTATAACCAAGTGATCACAATGCTCATTCACACTTGGAATGAACATCCAGACATTCAATTTGACAAACACAAGGTAAATCACTTGAATGACCAACACTCAACCAATGCACAATACATGAAGTATGTGCATCTAGGAAAAATCCTACACGGGCACAAGAGTGACAGTACTTCACAAAGAATGCATAGCATTAGGTAGAAAGTATTGATTTAACAAACCACAAAGGCTGCATAAAGCATGGCACAAACCACAAAGGCCTACAAGAGTGCATGAAACCAAACCCTTAAAACTTACATGAGCAACATGGGTACAAAATGAACCAAACAAACAACTAACTGATAACTGAATAAACAACATCAATATATAAACCAATACCAAAGAACCACAATCATCCAAGAGTTATGAGTTAAAATCACACTTAAACCATAGTGTATCAAACCTACACCAACAGAAGATATCCAAGCATAGTAACAAAACTATAACCAAACACAGTAGGGATTATGAAACTCCCCCTTAAATAAGCACTCCCCCTCAAGTGCTGGCCCCCAAAAATTCTCCCCCCTTTTGACCGAAATGGCCAAAGGGTCACTGCTCCTTGTCGATGTAGATGCTATCAAACTTTGCTGAAAGAACATCAAGCTGATCTTGCATTGCCGTCATCCTTTCAGTATGCTGATCTTGAACCTGTCTGAGTCCATCAAGTCTCTCCAGGATGATCTGAAATGCATCAGGAGGTGCAGCTGATGAAGTGGAAGTCCTGCTTCTCTTGGTTCTGCTTCTTGGTGTGGAAGTCTGTCCTGCAGTCTCAGCTTCAGTTTCCATATGAACACCTTCTCCATGGACACCCTCCTCTCCATCACCTGGAAGACGACTTTGTATCCTTGTGATGATGAATTTGTTTATTGCTGACAATGGAGTCATGTGACTGATATCTTGAGGAATTCTAACACCCTTTGCTCTGAAGATCCTCATGAGGAGGCTAGGAAAGACCAACTTGGGCCTAGCAGTGGTTCTAGTCTCGTCCATAATAGTGTCAAATATGTGCGAGCTGATGTCAATGATGACTTTCTCCTTGAGCTCCATGAGGAATATAGCTCTGGAATTAGTAAGAGTGGTCATCTTTCTGATAGGATACAGATTGTAAATCATAATGGTGGTCAAACACCTCATGTCAGCAGGGAAGGCATTAGTGTTGAGATGATTGGAAATCTCTATCATCTTTCCTTCGGAATTCTTTCTTCTCCCTCCCGGAATTTTGAAATTTTCCTTTGTCACCAAATTTCCCACCATTCTTGAATTTCAAGAATTTCCGGAAGTTCTTTACAAGATACGCCACATCTTTGTCTACTACATCCTCTTCCGAAGGATCATGAAATGCCACTCTCTCATCAATTGTTTTAAGAGCAAGGGATTTGCTCTTCTTCTGTGAGGGCAAGGACAACTCATATGTCTGCAAAGATCCAATCAGCTCTTGAACCTTAATGTCATCAAGATCTTTGCTCTCTTCAATGGCTGTAACTTTGGCTCGGAAACTTTCTGGTAGCGACCGAAGGATTTTCCTTACAACCTTAGAATCCTTCGTCTTTTCCCCCAAATTAAATTTGCCGACGACCACTTCGTTCAACTTACTGTAAAATGAATCAAAAGACTCATCCTCACTCATCTTTAGCTCCTCAAAGCGAGTGGTCAACATCTGTAGTTTGGTGTCTTTCACCTTCTTAGTCCCTTCATAGGTTGTCTCCAGAATTTCCCATGCTTCCTTGGCAATGGTAATGTGTGAAATCCGGTGAAATTCTTTTGGAGAGACACCGCAGAAAATAGCATTCAATGCCTTGCTATTTGCATTGGCTGTTGCAAGAGCAGCCTTATCCCAATTAGCCTTGGTAGCCTCTGGCCTTGTCCATCCAACCTCAACAGCATCCCACACAGCATCATCAATAGAACACAAAAAGGCCCTCATGCGGACTTTCCAAAATGCATAATTATTTCCATCAAAAAATGGTGAAACATTGAGAGATTGAGACCTATCCATCTCAACAAGGGGTCAAGGATCATACTCAGGTATTTAAATCACAACAAGTGTACTCGCTCTGATACCAATTGAAAGTTCAAAAACCGTGTAAAACACCTTTGAACGTTTGGACCCCCAATTACAAAAATTCCAATTCAAGCTTTATATCAAACAGTTAATGTGTGGAACATGATAACAAGCTTACAACAGAATTGATAAACAATCTAAGTCAAATATAAACACATCCACAGCAGTAAATATAAGACAAAGATAAAGGGAAGGAAGATGCAAACACACGGACAACACACGATGTGTTATCGAAGAGGAAACCGAAGTCCTCGGCATAAAACCTCTTCGCCGCCCTCCAAGAGGTAAATAATCCACTAAAGAATGTAGTTGGGATACATGAACAGCAAAAGACCTTCCAAGCCTAATCTACCCAAATACCTAAGCCCTCCAAGCTTCTTGCTCCAACGAGGTTACGCCGAACCTATTTCTTCTTTAGCTTTCTGGATTCCGCTACTATACCATAACATCAACCAATGTATATTGGTTCCTTCCAAACTGCTTCCCTTAGCACCAAATGAACCTTCTCACAGACGTGGGTGTGGTGAGATAAGGATTTGGTCAATGGCCTCTCAAGGATGTGACAATGGAGAGGAAGAGAGTAGAGGAATTTGTAGAGTCTCTAAGGTAAAGATTGGGGATGAGGCAATCTTGTTTTTCTCTAGGGTTTCTCTCACAAAATTCTTTCTAGAAGCTCTCTCAATTTAGTGGGTATAAGGGTCTATATATAGTGGGGTGAGAAAGGAATACGAAGAGACAGTTTTTGCCAAACAGGGTGAATTGGCGGCTTGGTCTCGCGGCTTGTCCAAGTCGCGAGTTCAAGTCGCGACGTAACGGCCTGGCCAGCCTGGGACTTTTGTCCTGTAGTGCAACAGCTGGCGCGACCCTTCAGCTCCCCTGTGTGCATCTCACGTGCCAGCATTTGGCGGCTTGCAGTCGCGAGCCACCCGCGAGTCCTAACCGCGAGACTCTGTTTCTTTGCACATACTTGAGCTTTTCTTCACATCTTTTCACACACTATCCTTACAATAATCCCACCTAAATACAGGGTTACTAAGTGCTTAAATTACAAGCAAATTGGCACGGAATAAAGCCAACAAGGTGGTTGATAAATTTCAACCTTACAGATGTAGTTGTCGTTAGATTGCTATTATGTTTTCAGGGAAGATGTGGAGATTTTTTGTTTTGATTCAGGGAAGGGGAACGACGTCCCTTAAAGTTTTCTTTTTTTTCTTTTTCTTTTTTTCCAGAATTTTCTTTTAATTTCGAAATAAAAATAATAAATAAATAAATAACCATGAAAAATGGCGTCGTTTTGGCAGCAGTAATGGCAACAGTAACAGATTTGTAACGGAGCCTTGAATTGACAAAAATTGAAAGTTAGAGCACTGAATTGACAAAACTGAAAGTTAGAGTACTGAAATGAAAAAATGTGAAAGTTAAAGGGTCAGTTTTGTATTTTTGCCAATAAAAAAAAAAGTTAAACATAAGAGAGAAAAATGTACATATGAAGAGTTGGACCAGTAATGTTGAGTCAACCCTATTTTACTTTAGAAATCGAACATGACTCAGCCAAAGCCTAGCCAAATTTAGCTAGCTACTTGCGGGAAAAAAAAAGGCAAAGAATATATATTCTTGGAAGTGTTCATTCTTGTAAGCATATCAAAAACTGTTCCAATTGCTTCACGTCTTTGCATTCCCAAAACTATAATTTATGTCTTCAAAAGTCTCGAACCACACTTCTTATATCCTTAGCGTCTTCAAACATCTTATAGATCCATTGAGCTTAAAAAAAATAAGGAAAGAAAATGTGGGCACGTATAATATTTCCTCTCGTTCTTACCATCTTCGTCTTGCCTCAACTCCCACAAGCTCGTGATGATTTTTCTCGTCAACCTGCTGGTCAAGTCATTCTCACTCGACACGATCGATCAGACTCCGATCCTCAACAGGTACACATAGTTTTTTTGTCATGTTCAATTCAATTTAAAGGTTCATGCACAAGCCACAAAGTACATGTTAATTACTTTTTTTTCTTCATGTTATAAATCATATGTTAGGTTCATATATCACTGCTAGGAAGTGATCACATCAGAGTTTCATGGATTACTGATGATAGACAAGCACCATCAATCGTCGAATATGGTACGGAATCAGCGAGATATGATGTAAAGGCAAGAGGGGTACACACATCGTATACTTATTTCCAATATAGCTCCGGCAAGATTCACCATGTTAAGATTGGACCATTGGAGCCAGACACCACCTATTTCTACAGGTGTGGAGAGTCAGGCCCGGAATTCTCTTTCAAGACACCTCCTTCCACATTTCCCGTTGAATTTGTCGTAGTTGGTAAGTTTATCTGACTTTTTTCGAAATATTAGTTTAATTATTTGCTTAGAATCCAACATCACCTAGAATCCAACATCACCTATTTGCTTAGAATCCAAAATAATGTGTTTATGATATGCTTCTTTGTAAAGTCTTTAATTTGGAAGATCGAGTTGTTAGTTGGAAGCATAGTTATTGCTGTAAGTCTAAGCAAAACCAGTACTAAGTTGAAGAGTGTACACTATATCCGTTAGTAAACAATAACAATAACAGTGCAATATGTGTTGCTTTTTTTTTTCTTTTCTTTTTTTGTAATAACAATGTACCTTACTGCTATCAAGATAAATCAGGCCCGTTTGGTAATGTTGTTTTAGTAACGTTATTTGTATTTTTTGAAAATACGTGTGGGTGAAAAAGCGTGTGAAAATACGTATAATATTATTTAAGTACTGAAAACTATTGTTTAAACAACAGTAACAAATAGATCCTCATTAAGAGGTAACCCAGATAGTTTGTTTGTTTGCTAGTGGTCGGAGCCAAACTCAAGACTTTTTATTATAACTTTCGGAGTTCTAGAAATCAATAAGTCTTAGATGACACCTCGGTTATTGGTTCAATTTAATTATCAAATTGATAAGAAAAAAAAAAAGCTATTTGTGCTAGTTGTGATAGGTTTCAAACTTTCAACTTGCAAGTTTCTGGGAATAATCTATTTTCCTTATTATCATGTAAACAAGTTGGATTAGAATCTTTAATTCAGTTTGGTCTAACCACCAGTCTTTAATCTAGTGGAACTGTATGTCTACTTCATTAATTTTAAGAAAGAGATTTAGGGTTGAACCATCATAGCTAGGTAACGGCTTTGTGGAACTTTCTGCTTCATTTTAAAAATGAGGCTTGGGGTTCAACCCTCATACGGATTGTAGTAATCAGGGGTCTAACACCTATTTTAAGGGGGAAGAAGAGGGGAAGGGGGGTTAAAATTATTTAGGGATTTTAGGGTAACTCCAACGTAGAGAACTTCTTAAATCTTATCCATCAATTTTGAAATGAGTGAATTAAATTTACCATATCATCAATGATATAATTGTCAATTTTAAATCTAACTGTCAATTTTATTTTTATTTTTAAAAAACAATGATATTTGTAATGTAGTAGTAATATTGATGGATGTGTATCACTAATTAATGATGCATCCCTACATAGAAAATTACTGGAAAAGAAATCTTTTCCATTTCAAAAGTTTTTTATTTTTATTTTTTTAAGGTAATTTATATTAGTAATTCTTAAGAGCTTATCCCCCACACTTACACTAACAGTTAACCTTAATTTACAGGCGACCTAGGACAGACAGATTGGACTGCATCAACGCTAGCACATGTTGATGGTCAGGACTACGATGTGTTTTTATTACCAGGTGATTTATCATACGCCAATGGCCACCAGCCACTTTGGGACTCATTTGGACGCCTAGTCGAGCCTTCTGCTAGCCGCCGCCCATGGATGGTGACTCAAGGGAACCATGACATTGAGATCCTACCTAACCATCCCAAAGGCTTCGTGTCCTATAATTCAAGGTGGCCAATGCCATACGAAGAGAGCGGATCAACCTCAAATTTGTATTACTCATTTGAAGTTGCCGGGACACACATTATAATGTTAGGGTCATACACCGATTTTGATGTAGACTCGGCTCAGTACAAGTGGCTTGAGGCTGATTTAGCTCGAGTTGATAGGAATAAGACCCCATGGATTCTTGTGCTGTTGCATGCCCCTTGGTATAATACTAACACAGCCCATCAAGGTGAAGGAGAAAGCATGAGACAATCGATGGAGGAGTTGTTGTATAAGGCTCGTGTAGATGTGGTTTTTGCTGGACATGTTCATGCATATGAACGATTTGTAAGTCACCCTTTAACCTTTTGCTTTGTATTCTTTGATAAATAGGGTTAAAAACTTAAAATGTGAGCATATTATAGTCTAACGCTTTACTCTATTTTTTTCCCTTTATTAAGGACTTTTATACCTGTGGTAATCTGACTCTTTACTTTAAATCAATATTAAGACAAAACATAGATGTAATAATATCTTAGATATTGTAGCTTAGGTTTTCCAGTTAAATTCAACTATGTGGTTGTGTCAATTAATGACCAATTAAAAACAACTATATGAATAATTGAACAATATAATTATATGATTGAATTTAATTATAGAATATAATGTATTATCTAAGAAATTATACTTAAATTTTTATAAATTAATTTTGGGTTCTCTATCTATGTTTTGCAGACTAGGGTTTATGATAATGAGAAAGACAAATGCGGTCCAGTACATATTACCATTGGCGATGGAGGTAACCGTGAAGGACTTGCATTAGAGTGAGTACTCTTGAATAATGTGACTGTACCAGCCTTTAAATTCATGCTTTACCAATATTCATTGACTTTTAAGGCACAAATTTACTGAATCCATGTGTTGTCTAATTTGGATTTGATTGCAAATCAATTTTGAGGTAGTTGAGAACCGTGGATAGCCATTGCTAGGTTACCCACCTCCTCTTCTCAACCTATTGGAAATACAGTCCAATAGTTAAAGCCTCAGAGGCAAGGTCAAAGACTTCTTCTTTTTCCTCCCTTTATATGTCTCTTGACTAAATTTCTAGGTTTGTTATACCCTTAAAGACAAGTTAATATACTATTGCATTTGGATTAGTTTTTTATTTAAAATTTTATTTATTTATTTACTGAAAATTGAGAAAAAAAATTTATAAAAAAAAATGTAAATCAAATTGTCCAACGTAACATAAAAAATGCTAAACCAAATGCACATTAAAATTTAATTATAACCAAAGGAAATTAGAACTATTCCATTAATTTTTGTTTCCTTCATGTTACTCAATAATGTTAACAACGTGTATTTATTATATATGGTGTAATGTGCAGGTATGAGGAACCTGCTTCTCCTCTCTCATTGTATCGGGAGCCAAGCTTTGGCCATGGACGCTTCAGGATTCTAAACGAAACACATGCATTTTGGTCATGGCACCGCAACAATGATGCAGACGCCATTGTTGCAGATGATGTCTGGTTTGAAAGCTTAAGCACGTCTAAAGCATGCTGGGATACGGTGGACGACAAAGTACCGTCATCATTTTCTAAGGATGAACTCTAAGCTGACGCAAAAATTGAGAGCTTAAGTTTGATGCATATCTTATTGTATATTATTTCAACTGAAGCATGAAACTCCAGAGACAATTTGGCTAATATTTGCATTGGTGCAAACATCGTTTCTCGTAATTAATTTATGGATTCATATTCTATGTCTTATGCGGTGATGAATATTATCTAAATCAAACTTAATTCTTATAGCAATTATTGTTAACTCCTTGCTCAATTTTATTTATTTATCAGAATTCGTTGCTCAGTTTTTAGTAAGTATAACAACTACAATGAATGTTTTTCCTATTTCGTGGATATGCTGGATAAAACTTTCAAAATCAAATCAATTAATTTAAAACCACTATCTATTTTTTTTAAACCTTATAAACTGAAGTAATAAAAAGAATACAAATAGTATCACAGCAACATAATAATAAATAAATTATTTAATTACGTTTTTGTTTTTTATTTTAGTTTTTTTTTTTTTTTTGGGAAATAATTACATTTTTGTTTTGATTAAAAGTTGACATTTGTAAAACTTATGTGTAATAAAGAGGAGATGTTATCTTGTGAGATGGGCACATTCGTGGGACCCACATGTCAGTGAGACAATGGGCTCTCACCCAAGATTTTTTCAATAAAGAGATAAGTGTCCAACTATTATTATTACATATGGCAAGAAGCTATCTATAGAGTATTGAGTACAAGGACAAGATCGTCAACCGAATAATTAAAATTATCCCATAAAGAGAAATGCTAATAAATGCCTTTAGGGCACTGGTTAATAATGTATTTTAGAAAAAATTTTATACCACTTTTATAGAAAATGAAAAAAACTGTCAAAATATTAATTACTTTTTTTTTCATTTCCTATAAAAACTTTCTTTAAATGAATTATTAACCAGTGCCCTAAGGACACTCATTAGCATTTCCCTTTAATAAAAACAAAAAACATTATCTGGGGGAGATGAAAGCATATTAAATCCTGATCTTGAGATCCCCTTCTAAAGCTGCCAAGGTATCATCAAACTTGTTTGCTTCCTCATAGACATGCTTGAATTGACTTCTATATGAGAGATCCTCCATAAGATATACCTTACAATGATTAACTAGAGAGATTAATCCAACGTGAACTTTAACAGCACTACCAAGAAAAGGTACAACCAACAAAGCATCTAGTATATTAAATCCATGGAGAGCAAGGGATAGCCCAAAGGGATAGATCCATTGGCGGAGTGAGAACTTTTTCTTGAGTAAAACTAAATACATTTTTTTTTTCCTTATAAAATTTGCAAGAGTGAATAAGGATTTTTTTTCAAACCCGGGTGCCAGGGCTCCCCTCTAACCCCTCCCTTCGACCCAAGGGCGGCGTTACTAATGCTTCAGGGGTTCAAATGAACATCCTAACTTATTAAAAAAAATTTGTACGTATAAAATATCATTTTATTAGTTTAACTTACCTTTAAACATATTTTAGCACATTTTGACTTAAATCTTGCATGCTTTGCATAGATCAGATCAATCCAAAACTAAACAACACAAATTAGTTCATCCCAAAACCAACCAATAACATAAATCACAGATATATCTCTCATAAATCTCTTTTCTCTATCTGACTATTGGTATCTCCAACTTTAAGAGTAAATAGTGAATGTTTTTCAGTTGTAAGTGTATCTCTTGTTATTATAAATTTATATATTATTTGTTTGAATGTGTGCCTAATAATAATTGAGTGCATTATTTATTTATTTATTTTTGTTATAATGTTATTTGTGTGAATGTGAGCATGTACAGTATAAATATAATATAACATTATATAATTTAATCATTAGGAAATATAGAGAGTTCGTTACATGCGTGTGTATTGTTATCATGTTATAATAACATTTTGTTATAAAGTTAGTGATAAAAAAAAAATAGTAAAGTCAGTGATTCTTCAAACATTTGATTGGTTAAGTAGACACATAATGCATTATTTATATATGTATGGATAAGTATGGCTCTTTGGGTCAATAATTAATAGAATTCATGTGGGTTGAGTTTTGTCATTCAATTTAAAATATTTTTATAAAATCAATGACAAATAGTTAATGACAATTGCATAAAAATAAACAAACTTTACAAAATAATGTTACACCTACCCACGTTAACAATATATAATGAAAACTCATAATGATGTCAAAATATGAAGACTTTTAGAAGGAAATGGTATAATGTCATGTATTTGTGTGATTTTTTTTTTTTTTTTTGGGTCAATAACTCAATATATTCAAGTTCTTTCTTTATTATTATTAAATTTTGTTTAATTTAAGTTTCTTAATGACCCCCCTGAAAAGAAATCCTAGACCCGGCACCATCCCTAACAGTCCAAAGTTTTGCCACTCACTAATGACTCTACATGTAAGTTAAAAAAAAAATTATATAAATAATTATTTTTATGGTTTGATTAATGGGTGCTCTTATGGCATTTGTTAGTAGATCATTTTAGGAAAATTTTGATAATATTTTTATGATAAATATAAAAAGATGTCAAAAAAATCAATTACTTGATGTTTACAATATAACAATAAGTGACCATCGACCCAAAAGAAAAAATAAAATATTCCAAGGCAATTGATGTTTACGATATAAGACCACAGAGTTACAATTAGCTTGCAATCACTCAATAAGAGGAAGGCCAAAGTGACCTTATATATATGATAGAGGACGTCTAATGTATCTTTCTAAAGGAGAAGTGCTTCTTTCCCTACTTATACATTTAACTTTCCAAAATGTCTCAAGGATCCATCTGAAATTATCCTCTACCTTATGACTAATGTTCCGAGTTCACCTTAAAAAGTTAAAATGACTAAAGTCTAAGCAACTTTCCAACAAAATTATACACCACACATGAATAGTTTGTCCCTTTTTTTAGGTTCTTGTGTTTGGAATAAAGATCCGCATTAGTCTTACTCACATAGTCGTGTAATGATAATCCACAATGATAGTGAAGTCGATTCAAGTCTTTAAGTACATTTTTGTGCCTTGTACACAACATGCATGTATAAGTCCTGAGCCTTTACCAGTTATCTATATCGAAGTTATACAACTACATAGTCTACATATGTTTGTCTTGTTCAGCGTGTGCAAGTAAATAGAATCTAAGAAGTGATAGAACTTTGAGTCTTTGACAAATTTCATTATATATGTATTCAAGTTTTGCTACTTACATCAGTAATGACGAAGAAAGAATATTCTTCTTTAGGAAGCACATAGAATGGAAGTTGAAATTAATTATGAGTTATTCTTCCACCTCATAATCATATCATTGAGTCTTTCTGCAACAATTTCCATGGCCACCATTGGGTCGCCCTCAAACTTATTTTCTTTTACCTCACGTTACTTTGCTCAATGTACGTATTTCTCTCATTTTGGAATGCAATTTTTTCGCTTGCAAAACAAGGGAAAAAAAAAATCATACAAAACTAAATAAGTCTTTAATTTGGTTATTAACTTATTATATAAAATAACCATGCCTAGTGGTAAAATTGGAGACATGTTCTAAAATATTGCAACAACAAAAAGTATAGAGTAAATTTCAATTTGCACCTATGGGTTATTCCACAAATTATATTCGAATTACTAAGATTTGAACAGAAATAGAATCATTAAGATTCCATTTAAATAAAGTGTGTGCTTTATTTTAATACAAACTTTATAGGGTGAATTTAACTATTAAAAAAATGTAAGATTAAATTGTGATACTGATCCAACAACAATAAAGTAAATCATTTGTCCACAAAATTTAAAATTTTATATGAAATTATTGTTCAAAATTAATTACTTGGGAAACAATTGAAACAAATGTAAATTATTAACATACAATGAAAAAAAATGCACATATAAGTTCGTGAAAATTATTAAATATTTACCACAAGAGGTTCATGTCTTTTTTAAGATTTTAACATTTTCATTTCTTCTATTTCTAATGACATTTAATGTATTTGAAGTTGATTCTCCAAATTTTATAACATATAATAAGTATCATTCATGGGCATAAAATGATTTTTACACATCATATGCATGTCATGCGGTACTTCGACTAGATTTTTTTCTTTTACTAAGATTACCCTCTAAAAATTAAAATTTATACTTATTTAGCATTCAATTATCAATAAAATTTAGTCTAAGTAATTTCTATCATTTTGTATTCCATATATCTCATTCTCACATAGTTAAAATTAGTTGTGTACTCTTCCTTCCTCTCTATTTTCACGTCACACACGGACCACTTGTTTAATATGAAAAAGAAAATTCTTATTAAAAGAATAGATTCCTTGTTCTAACTAATTAAGTGATTATTGAGATAATTATAATTAATTAGTATTGTGTTTCTTGAAGAAATTTTTATATTAAGTGTGTGTTTGACTCCAAATTAAAAAGCCAGCTTATTTTTGTTACTATTCATGAACTCCACTGTACTTTTTGGTATGATTCATGGGTCTTACTATACTATTTCAACTAACTTTTACCTTTATTTACAGTACTTTCAGCAAAAAAATTTCTGTTTCAGCAAAATAAGCTGATCCCAAATAGACCCTAAGTAAATATAATCTTATATAAATTCACAATCTGCCGCGATAGTCTAAATCCATCAAACCCAAGGCTGTTTTAGTGTTTTACCTAATTTGATGTACAACTTCTGTCACCATATACTTGTATTTTCTTTTTTGGGGTGTTCATTGTTCAAACCTCCACGACTTGTTCTCCAGAAGTAGATTCTTGGGCATATTCTGCTAAGTGATAATTGGTTAATTGTGTGCACGAAATTTAAGCTGACATTAAAATTCTAAAATGTTGTTTATGGAGATTTGACACAATAACATTGGACAGAGAAACAACATTGGACTAAGTAATACCATTTGACAAGGTCATGACAACCTAAAAAAAATTGTATCAAATAATATCTTGTCGTCGCTATCAAAATTTTATAAATAAGAAATATGTGTGCAAAAAAAATTGCCCATTAATACGTTTTTTATTTGTTAGTGGAGCAGTTTTTTTTTTTTAGGTATGTCTCACATTTATTGGTTCTTGATACTGATTACATGTATCATTTGATATTAAATACATTTTTTTTCTTTTTTTGGTGTGTACACGCAAAATGAGAGCGTAAGAAATTTGAAACAACGCTCATCCCATGAGGTGATTAATTAGTTGATAGATTGAAATGTGTCTCTAATCTCTAGAGCTTGCTTAGACAAATAAGTCACCGACTCACCAGCTTATCTTGTGGTCCAAACAGATTCCCTTTCTTTGGGTATTTGAAAATAATTTTGGAAGGAAAAACGTGTGATGTTCTGTATTTTAAGCATGAATAGTATTGTATTCTTACAGCTCCAATAAGAGTTAAGAGGGTGCCATTATCTTTTTTCTTTAGGCCAAGGGTGTCATTATTTTTAAGCTCGGCTTTTGAAAACAAATCCTGGATTGCCATTGGCTTCAAGTTTTTCCTTCAACAATAAAAATATTGATTATCATATATAATATATTAAAGTTGAAACACAATCATAAATCAAATCAAATCAAACTCAAATTAGTTTTCAATTGTAATCAAATATTTTAATTTTATTAATTTTAATGTTTTTTTTTTTTAGAGAGTTTCAACCTATGGCGTCCGCTCCTGATGATAGCTCTTTATCATCAGACCAAGACACCAATCAGTTTTTGGTGTAGGCGGAGATTGAACCTCAGATCTCTTATACAACCATCAGAGACTTTACCAGTTGAGCTAACTGGAACCCACTATTAATTTTAATGTTAAGTGACCTATTCATAATACTCAACAAAAACCAAAATAACCACTTTATCATTAATATTATTGAATGTTTCAGTACATAAACACGAATTACAATCTACTTAGATTAATGATAACGTTAATTCCTTGTTCCTTCCTTTATTCTTCTTATTGTAAGTAAACACAAATACACATTATTGTAATTGAATATTCTTATTCATATGCTGCAATTCCACTTAATTCAACAGCCATATCCAGCCATGAAATCTTTGAAAAGAAGTAGCATGGGGCTGTTTAGTAAATGATAAATTCTTCTACCTCGCTATAATTAAGAAGATATGTATTTCATTTACTATTTTAATTAAGTCAATTAGTATGATTAAAGGAAGAGGAAAAAAGGTGTGTGGTGTGCCATCATCTAATCTAATCAGCTAATTAACTCAGGCAACTATTTCTAACTGGTCAACAATGTTATAGTACTTATTTAGGCCCTCAAGAAGTCCTTTGTGTCTATTTTAGATTTTACTCAGTAGACAGATAAGAAGTGAATTAGTGAAGTTTCCCACCAACCCTACACCCCCTGACTAGTTGGTAGTACAAACAGAAAATGGGAAAAATTTGAATCTAGCCAAGTTCTCCTCAAAAGGAGCCTGGAGTTTGGGCCACAAGGCTTTTAGCGGACTTTGTTTTCTTTTCTTCTTTTTTTTCTTTTTTCTTTTTTCTTTTTTCTTTTTTCTTTCTTTCTGAAATGGAGGTAAATCACTTTTACATTATTCATTATATTTGAAACATATTAATCATTCGTTTATTTATGAATGATTAAAATTTTAAGTTTTTTATATTAGGAGCTTTAAAAATTAAAAATCTTAATTCTAACATATAAATGAGGAAAAAGTTTGTTTCTAAAAATAAAAAAGAGAGAGAAAAAGTTTAGCGTGCGCACACACACATATATATATTTGTGTAAAAATTGTTTGAGGGTCCAAGATTTGCTTCTAGCCAAAAATAAAAAATCAAAGGCAAAGCCAATCCTAGAGAATAGGAAATTAAGTATACATTTGGAATGAGCTGAATTTCTTAGTTTATCTTTATTTTCAGTTTATTTTTGTTATTATTTATGAATCTTACTGCACTTTTTGATATTATTTATGAGTCTTACTGTACTATTTAACTTATTTATTAACTTTTTTTTCTACACTTTCAGCAAAAGGTTTTCAATTTCAATAAAGAAGAATGCTTAGGTACAGTACTTAGATACTGTTCCTTAGGTTCCCCTTTTAAGATTCTGCAATGTAAATTTTTTCTCATAGGATGGAAGTGTATTTTTAAATTAAGTAATTACATGACTGAATCTTAAGAGAAAAACTTAAGGAACAGCTCTTAAGGTACTATACATAAGTTTTATCTTTCAATTAAATAAGGTTTTTTTTTTTTTTTTTTTTGGGAGAAGCCTTAGGTTTTGCTGAAAGCATGCAAAAACTATTGGTATTATTTTGGTTAAAACCAAAAATTATTCCGAGCGGACTTGCCTGACGACTTTGCAATCCAAATTATTTTAAATTTTTTCAAACTCTCAGCAAGCCCAACCTTCCTATATCTAGGCTCTTTGGGCTGTTTCAGCAATCAATCTTGCTCACCTCGAGCAAAACTTCAAGAATGGAGAAACTCTTCCCACGCATATTCTCTCTTCTCTTAACCTTATTTCTCTTCCCTCACCTCCTACACTCACAGGGTTACTCTTCTCGCCAACCTCCTCGTCCGCTCATATTCACTCCTCACAACCGAGCAGACTCCGATCCCCAACAGGTTTATCCCTCTCTTTCTCTCATTCATTTCTAGCCTACAAAGCTTCAGATATTGATCATAATTAGACATACCCAGTACTCATTTTTGTCTCATAATTTTCAAGTACTACAAACAGCATATCCTTCATTTCTTTGTTATTTGTCTTTTATTTTCTTAGGAAAAATGCCCATGTTACTTATTTTTCATTGGGTCACGTACTTGTTGTAGGTGCACATTTCATTGGCGGGGAGAGATCACATAAGAGTTTCATGGATTACCGAGGCCAAACACACACAATCAATCGTTGAATATGGAAAAGCACCAGGAGCATATAACTTTTTGGCAACTGGGGAACACACATCATACAAGTACTTCTTTTACAGCTCTGGCGAGATCCACCATGTTAAGATTGGACCATTGGAGCCCAGCACCACCTACTTCTATAGGTGTGGAGGTTCTGGCCCAGAGTTTTCATTCAGGACACCAACTCAGGAATTTCCCATTGAATTTGCAGTAGTCGGTAAGACATGACTTTTTTCGAATAATGATGCCATATAAGTATAGCTTTCACCGTTCCACATGGGATTCTCACTCTTTACACATGAACTTTAAATTCATTGAAAAGAAAAATGATTTTGTCGATGTTTTTGTTCTCACACACTTTATTTGGATGGGTTGGTTAGGCGTTTAGTGCTTTAAGTCTAAGCAAAAACCGTCACAAATTGGTGAGTGTACGTTAGGAAAAAGGTTGCAGCATTAACTTTGGTATCTTGAATTGTCGTGTTCTTCCTTCTAATTTGCCATAAGCAAGCTTGCATTTGGAAATGGATTTGCAAGTCTTAGAAGTTAGGTCACACCCACACCTCTGTTAGTTACTGTTTGAACGTAGCAATCTGAGCAGAAAGGTTGCAATATTGTTGCTTTAAGTCTTTGAGAAATTAGCTTTTCTACATATGAATATGTTAATTTACATACCTGTATATATGTGCAATAAAATATTGAATTTTTTTTTCGGAAAATAAAATTAGATAATATAATAGAAATTATTTATTAAAATAAAGAAAATTAAAAAAAAAAAAATTGACATTTTATTGTACAGTGCCAAGTTCTTTATCCCAAAAATTTTAAAAAGAGAGAAAAGACTATTGCCAAGCAACTGAGCTTTTGGTATCGAGGTGTTATGACCGGGAACTCCAAAAGAGATTCATCAATTTAGGTTTTCAATTGTTGGCTAAATTCTTGTGATAAAACAAAGTTTTGTAAGAACTGTATTAATATTTTAATTAAGTTTGTATATATTTAGTCAAGTCAATGAACAATATTGAGGAATTTAAGTTTTCAATAGACTCACTCATGGCAAAATCATTCTCACTCAAGCAAAATTCAAACAAAATATTCGCAAGACCCTAGCTAGCTAAATACTTCATTAGTGAAACTGCACCAAACAATAAATGGATTTTAAATGTCTGACGACTTACCTACCTAATAAGGATGACAAAAATTTCTCATCCTGCTTAATTAGTACTTCCTCGTTTTATCATTGCGTAGGTTTTCTCTACTCAAAAGAGGTGATAGGCAGGAACGGGTTTTGTCACCATCATTGAATATCTATATATTATACTTATCCTATTTATAATTTATTTTTGTATATACTCTATTGCACTCATCAAACTCTTCGAGCTTAAAAAATTTCAAATTCCTTTCCTCTAAATGTTATCTTCCTTTAAGGCAATTTTTAGAGCTCTTCTATAAGAGTTTTTCTTGAGTCTACAATGTTGATCCCTTGAAACTACAAATTTAGTTTCTCAATGATAGGTTGCTATTGTTGTTGTCTAAAATTCTGGGTTGAGAATAAGATTCGTATGAGAAAGTCCACATAGGAGAATCTTATAGGTTATGGGTTCACTGCGGTGGCAAGGCAAGTGAGACGTTTGTTGATATTACAATAGAGAGTCTATTTGTGTATAGGTTTTATAAGTAAAATTGAGTCATGTTGTTTCTTCTTGTGAATTATTTTAGGTGATTGGATCCCCAAAGTGATTTTTCTTTGAAGAGGTTATTCATTGATATTTGACTTTGATACTAAATTTGTGTATTTTCAGTGCTTTACATCTTTATTACTTCTAATTTGGTGAATTTAACTGTGGTTGAGATATCAATTTGCACTATCGATGTGGTCCTGATGTGGGATTACTTGTCCAATCATTCAATCAATCCATTGCTTAGTATTTTAGAGTTTAAAAGATATAAGGGTTTTTTACTTTTTATAATACATAAATGTCCAAAAAAGAGTTTTTTATAACGGAATCGTATTTCTCCACAAATAGTTCTTGACATGTGCTTCGATGTAGCTGGACTTATTAGCCCATATGATGTTCATAAAAAAAAAAGGCCCATATATATGATAATACTAAAACGTTGGACATACTTGGCCCAAATGAGATTGCCAGGCCTAAATCCAATGTTTATATATAGGCATGTAGCTTGGTGATAATAATCTGAAACTGACCCCAAAAAAAATATATTGGTTTAATTGGTTGAGTGATGACATGGATGCAAAATTATTCACAAATTCATTTCCTAACCATTATCTGTAAAGTTTTTTATTTTTTAGAGTTTTAACTTATGTCATCCACTTTTATCCAGATATTTTATTCAACGACAAAAAATTTAATTCACCAGTTAAACTAACTGAAACTCACTTTTAACTATTAATTTGATAAGTTATAATTGATGTCATATCAGTTTCACATCAACTTATTATATATAGAACCATTTTTATTACCATCAATCACAATATTTCACCTAAACATATCTGATATACCTTTAGCTAGCAGCCAAGACCGTCAGCACTCACAGACACAAAGCCTAGATTGACCCAAAACAACTTAAACATCAAAATATCCTTAAGAGTTCATGGCCATTTATGGTATATATCTGAAATGGAGGTAAAGGAGAGGAGAGGAAAGTAAAGGGGAAGGTGACTATATACTAAAATTTTTAATTTTGTACATTTTAGTCATCTTCCTTTCTCTCTGCAACTCTCCCCTTGTCTCCCTCTACCCAAACATAGCGTTATGAAGTGAGACCAAAAATTCCGGTGTTACCAAATTACCAATGTATTATTCCTCATCTTGAAAAATTGCTATTTTTGTTTGCAGGAGACTTGGGACAAACTGAATGGACTGCCTCAACACTAGCTCATGTTGAAAGTAAGGACTACGACGTGTTTCTCTTACCTGGTGATTTATCATACGCCGATACCCAACAGCCTCTTTGGGACTCATTCGGACGCTTAGTCGAGCCATACGCGAGCCGCCGTCCATGGATGGTGACCGAAGGGAACCACGAGCTTGAAACCTTCCCAATCCTCCACCCCCATGGCTTCACCTCCTACAATGCACGGTGGCTAATGCCATACGAAGAGAGTGGATCAGACTCTAATTTGTATTACTCATTTGAAGTTGCTGGGACTCACATTATAATGCTAGGATCATATGCGGAGTTTGATAAGAAATCATCTCAGTACAAATGGCTTGTAGCTGATTTGGCTAAAATTGATAGGAACAAGACTCCTTGGGTTGTTGTGCTATTGCATGCACCGTGGTATAATACCAATACGGCTCATCAAGGTGAAGGGGATAGCATGAGAATAGCTATGGAAGAGTTGCTGTATAATGCACGAGTGGATGTTGTTTTTGCTGGCCATGTTCATGCATATGAACGATTCGTAAGTCTCACGTATATATAATATATGTGTGTGCCCGTTTGGATGGAGAATGAGTGGAGTAAAGTTGATTAAAAATGTGCTAATTTTTTGCCAAATTTACTCTATTCTATTCTATTCTACTCTCCTTCTCTCCCCCTTAATCTAAACGGACTATAATTTCTCTATTGGCAATTAATCCTTTTAATATTCTCTTGCTCTTTATGACAGACTAGAGTTTACAACAACAAGGAGAATGAATGTGGCCCGTTGTACGTGACAGTTGGTGATGGAGGGAACCGAGAAGGACTTGCATTAACGTAAGGCTAAATATTCTTTTATATTTATTTTACATACTCTTTTATATGATAGAAATGCTGCAACTATAAACTATTTTAAAATATTTTTACAAACTGTTGTTGTGACTAATATTAATTACTAGTTCTCCTTTAGACCTACCACTAACATTATTTTTTCACTTGCAAGTATTCATATGCAAGTATTCATAATTGCATATGATAATGTACATATTTTTAAAGACAAAAAGGATAATGTTTGTATTTAAAACATGAAAAGCAAACCCGTGTGAGAGAATCCTTAGACATTACTAGCTTTTAAAGAATTTATTGGATTGGATTCCACACAAACTAATTTATCCAAGGCTTTCCATTGCCTTTTAAGTTTTAAAGTTCAACTTTGGGGCCGCTAAGAATTTTGGCTAGATTTGGGCTAGGTGACCCACCTGCCAGTTACTGACTAAACTTTCTGTCAGAGTAGTTATCTAGACGGGCCCAAAGGATAGGGTCAAAAATTGAGACCCAATCTCTCAGCCTCATATAATTGTGGCCCAGGTCTAATAAGTCATCAATATATACCTGCCTGCAAGAATGTATCTCCTAGGCCCACTTCATGGAACGGGCCTTTAACAAACATGTGGGACAATTTTCTTAGCCGAAATGCATTTGAATGTATGGACTATGGAGAGCTAAACTATTTTGTATTTTTATTCAATTCAGGAAAAAAAAAAATCTCAAGTGATTTTTCATTTTTCTCTTGAATCAAAATTTTTAGTAACTGTATTGCTTTATCTGATATTGATTTCAAGGTTTAAGAGCCCTCCATCCCCTCTCTCATTGTTTCGGGAGGCAAGCTTTGGCCATGGACGGTTGAGAATACTAAACCAAACACATGCACATTGGTCATGGCATCGCAACAATGACTCCAACTCAGTTGTGGCAGACCAGATCTGGCTAAAAAATTTAGGTTCCTTTAAAGCATGCGGGGATCTTAATGATGAACTATAGGATGACATCGACAAAGACAGATGTAGCTTGACTACTTCGTATTAATCAGCAAAATTCTAGCTATGATTTCAGTGGAAGGCTACAAAATTGGAGTGTAAAATTTTCTTGTACTATACTCATTTCTTGTACATTGAAAGGTCACAGTGTCAAGAGCTTTGTAACTTAACTGGTTGATACTTTTTGGTATTTCTAGCCGAGACATTTAGAATTCAAATCCCCCACTCTTGTTGTAACTATTAAATTTTAATGAATAAAAATATGTAATAAACTTTTTGCTTAAATTTTTTCTTTCATAGCTTCACTCTCAAATGTTTAGTTGTATGACTAATTCAATTTATTGTATTGTATATACTATATAGCCAAGGTTTAATATTTGAATGTGCTCTATATAGAGACTAACTCAATTTATTGTACTGTATATAGCCGAGGTTGAATGGGCTGTAATATAGAGCCAGCTAGTTTTTGATAAGGTGCCTTTCATTTGGGGAAAGAATAGGAGAAAGAACCCAATTCCACTCTTGTAGATCTACCTACATTAGAATGAGGTCAAATTGTTTTGTTATATAGTCTACAACCTGCAGAGCATAAAAAGTTTGTGACTCACTGCATGATGTCATATAAAATGGTGGCCCATAATATTGGTATAATACAACTTATCAACTACACAAACAATAATATAACAAACAAAACTTGTGTGTACCAAATGCATGCTTTTTTTTTTTTTTAATTTAATTAAAGAGAGATTCTTCCATTCTAGAAATACACCCCAGAAGAATAGAAAAGTAAAGGTAGAAAAGAAGCCTAACCATCTAGTAAACTTATGATTTTTTTTTTAATTAAAAAATACTACATAATTATTTTTCCTGTTTCTTATGGGCATTCAAATGCATGTTTATGGATTTTGGGCAGCCCAATGGTGTTGCATTGACAAAATCGCCCACAGGGCCACAGCTGATTTGAGTGTTAAAGGAACTCTTGAATTTTGGCAAAAGTTTTGTTCGGTCGAAATTTGGGAAGATGAAAGCTTTGAAAATTTGTATTGGACCGTGAAAGTTGGGGCCCATAGTAAGCTACTCTATTTGTTTACCTTTTTTTTTGTCTTGATTTGAAAGTTGGGGCCCATAAAGAGTTTTACAACTTTAGTTACTCTTCCTCTCACTTTTAGCTCATGTATTTGTCTCTCTCTCTCTCTCTCTCTCTCTCTCTCTAGCTAATTTATTTCGTAGTTATTATTGTTATAGAAAGAATAGCAATAATTGATAGTATACTTCTTGATGATTTACATATCACTCGAGCAAGACTTTCGCTCAAGCAAGCTTTTCAGAAATCTCAAAACCAAAAGTTCATCAATATTTAGCATGTCCATTGTTCAAGCAAGGTCAACCTGTAAGGTTTTTATGTCCCTCACTTATATCTCTCTCAGGCTAGATCCAAACGAAAAATCTTGCCTTTTCCATGCTTGTATCTTGTTCAAGCAAAATTCTCACGTATTGGAAAACTATTTTTTTATGTCAATAGACTAGCAACGAAGGGCAGAACCCTAAAAAAGTACACTCACTACTACATTCATAGTCCTCTCTTCTTCTTCTTTTTTCAATCTATTGAGTAATGTCATGTTATCAAATAAGCTGGATTATTGTAAGCATACTTAACTAAATTAAGCTTTCCCTTAAAGAAAGAAAGGAAAAAAAAAATGAAAAGAATATATAATTAAATAGACAATCTTGCTTGCTTGCATGCCTATCCATCCCACATATTAAAGTCATCCAAGAGAAAACAAACAGTCATTTTTATTGGATTCAAATTAGGTGCAATACTTGTAGGGTATCGCATTTGATGCAATTAGATCAAACATCAAAAAAGAATAAAAGTATTCGATGGTCCAATTTAATTGCATCAAACGCAATACTCAAATAACACACTTCACATGATATGAACCTAATAATGGGGCCAAAATAAAACCATGATCCACTATTGCCTTGTGGCACGCGGTAACACAAATCCCTTGTCCTTATGCTCATGCTCAAATGACGACTTCACATGATATGAACAAATAATGGAGCCAAAATAAAACCATGATCCACTATTGCCTTGTGGCACGCGGTAACACAAATCTCTTGTCCTTATGCTCATGCTCAAATGACGACTTCACATGATATGAATCAAATAATGGGGCCAAAATAAAACCACGATCCACTATTGCCTTGTGGCATGCGGCAACACTAATCTCTTGTCCTTATGCTCATGGTCTGTCAAAATCAAACCTTGGTCCACAAGCTTGTAGCAGTACACGATTATACAATATTATTGTGACAAGTCAAAAGAGGTCTCCACTTTTTACATTCATAGAGTAGAGGAGAATTATGCAATTCTCTTATGCAAGATGAATTATCAAATTGAAAATGTTGATCTCCCTCCTAAAAAAAAAATTGAAAATGTTGAAAATTTTGGACATATGGAAAGTGAAAGCCTCTCTCCTACTTTTGTACCACAAAATACTGATAAGAACAAAGAAGCAAAAGTTGTCGTTTTATAGCCTATCGCATCATGCAAATACAAGAAAATATCAATCAATAACGTAGCTGCTTGAAACTTTTCCCACAACTTTCATATCTGTACAAGGCACAATGCATCCACTTTATTATTAATTTGGCTCGTTTTGATTGGCTGAGGATAGTTAATTAGTGATACCCACTACTACGATTCATTGTACAAAGCTCAAACTAAATTGTGAAAAATAGTAGTAAGAATAATTTCTATTCTACACGGAAGTGGCACCCAAATTTGAAACTTCTCATTTCGTTTTTTTACAAGCAAAACCAGATATGATAAAAACTTATTTTAAAAAAAAAAAAAAAAAAAAAAAGAAAAGAAAAGAAAGGAAATATATATAATATTACGACATGATGATCAACGGTGGAAATTCACAAATTTTAACGGTCCTAATTTAAATCTTCCGAAGCTTCTCGGCTTTGATGATAGGATTAGCTCTCGCGATCTCCTCTCTTCCAACAGCCTTAAAATCGAAAGTGCACGCGTGCTTCTCCGGGTACCTGTGGACCCCACAAAACGTGGTCCCGCACCGACACTTGAACCCGGTCAACCCGACCCGTTTCCTACACATCAAACACCGGTTCGGCTGTGATTTCGCCGTCGCCGCCGCCGCTACCTCCGCGACGTCAGCTTTTACGGCGACATCAGCAGGTGGAGGGAGCTGTAATTTGACCT
Organism: Quercus aquifolioides; assembly: GCA_019022515.1. Lineage (NCBI taxonomy): Eukaryota > Viridiplantae > Streptophyta > Magnoliopsida > Fagales > Fagaceae > Quercus > Quercus aquifolioides. The sequence goes on from CM032325.1 coordinate 45,465,546, forward strand.
CCGGCAAGGTCAACGCCGGAGGAGGATGAGGAGGGAGAGACTCGGTCAACGAATTCGAAGAAGAAGCAGCGGAGGAGGAGGAGGAGGAGGAGAGAGCGATTTCGATGGAGGATTTGGAAGAGGCGTGGTGTTGCTCTTGGAGATGGATATCCGTGTAGCATTTGGCGCAGAGGTTCATGGTGGCTGGGCTGCCGAAGAAGCCACAGTTGTTGACGCAGAGCCTGTGGCCCTCCGAGGCTTCGCATCTATGCTCTTCCGCCATATCCAAAAGTTTCGGATCTTAGTAATCGGATCGGATCGGATCTTTGAGAAGAAGAAGAAGAAACAAATCTGCAAAGAACAACAACAACAACAAAAAATCAAAACATGAGAAACGTTAAGAAAATCTTAATACTCTTATCTCTCTTTTCTTATTTTCTCAGCTACCAAACAGATACGGAAATTGAAAAAGGAAGAGAGAAATCGCTTCGTACCGTTTGAAAGGTTTTGGAGGAGTTGTGAAACGAAGAAGAGGAATAAAAGGAAGAGAGGAATCTTAACGCGGAGGAATTAGCAGTCTTAGGAATATTTAAGACGGAAAAAGAGGAAAGAGCGGCGAAAAGGGACAAATCTCAGAATAATCATTTTTGATAATTAAGCAACATCATCATTACCGTCATTTCATAAAGATAAAATTATTGTTTTTCTTTTTTCTTTTTTTTTTTATAGGAAAATTATTGTTTTTGATAAAAGGGTTTTTTTTTTTTTTATTTGATAAAAAGTAAAAATTGTGTTACATTTCACAATATTTTTATAATTATTTCACAACAAAATTTAGCTAATAATCTCAAATTGGTTATTAATTCTCGTTTAGACTTGTCAGTTTGACATGAATTTTATATGTACCACTAATTATATATAGGTTGTTAATAAATTATTTTTAAAAAATTTTGATATTATTTTTATGAAAAATATAATATAATTATATAAAAAAATTAAAACTAATACTTTTAAAACATTTTGTTAATTTTCTCTCTTATTTATTTGTCACTTATTGTGAAGTTGTAAAATATTGGCCTAGCTTTATTCATATGTGAAAGACAGGCTGGCTGGAGGAGCCATAATGGAATTGAATGTTCAGCCTGTAATTAAATATATTCTAATTATTCTAATCACTTCTATCTATCTTATCTTGCAGACGAAGAAATTAATTGGAGACCACAAGGAAATTCACGCACAAAAAAGGTGTGTAAATGATGTGTCTGCGGTTACACCGTGTTGATTAACACGTGGCCATTGGCGTGTGGTTTTGTTGTGGCGGGTTCCAAGTGGGTTCTGTTTTTTAGGTGAGGGGTGGGTTATTTTATTGTTGACACTTGACGATGATGCTGCTTATCACTGTTTCATCATTCATGCCCACGCCTTGCTTCGCTGTGCTGCTGTTTTTGATTGGTCGATTTATATAATATCTTTTAATTGGCTATTGTTCATTGCAAAAATATTAGGTTCACATTAAAAAAAATTACAATTTTTGTCATAATTGTTTATATAACAGACCGTAAGCGGAGAGTTTATATAAAAATGACAGATAATCTATCACAGTTATAACAGTCTATATAGCAGACTATAAGTAGTGAATTGGTCACAATTTATCTCGTAAGATAATTATAGAAAAAAATTTGACTTTTTATGTAGTACTAGAATTACTCTCGTTTATTGTCTTATAGATAATCAAAATCAAGAAAAGAAAAATAAAAGTTTTTTTTTTTAAGATCTTAGTTCTCACCTTCTTAATTTGTATCATGCCAGTATGGTCCAATGGGGCTTGAAGAACAAAACCGATACCAAAAAAAAAATATTTTTGAGGGACAAAACTCTTCATAATTCATTTAAAAAAGAAATAGTGTTAGTGTTAAAGCTATGTGTATGTGACGTTGCCCTCATTACAATCTACTAATTTAGTAATTATAAATTTGTTTTATGCCTAACATTACTCAAAACCAATGAGCTTAAACCACCTAAGATGGGGGGCATAACCCATTATTTAACCACTTTTTTGTTTTGTGTAAGAAAAAATTCCAGAATTAACTTAAGTTTTTCGCGTAAATAATTGACCACTTTGTTATAGAGACAGAACCTAAACGATTTAGAATTATGACAACATTAATAATGAGGCATGTTTGATAGTGCAGCTGACATAATAAGTTGTATTAGACTAATAATAATATTATGGGTTATGATTCGATATGACATCATGCTATGAGTCACACTTTCTAGCTGGCTCTATATTACAGCCCATTCAACCTTTTTTTTTTTTTTTTGAAAGGCAGCCCTTTCAACCTTGGCTGTACACAATACAATAAATTGAATTAGTCACTATTTAGAGCCCATTCAACCATGGCTGTAGTGCTGTAAAATAAATTGAATTAGTCTCATAGAGACTCATACAACTAAACATGAGAGAGAGAGAGAGAGAGAGAGAGAGAGAGAGCTTTTGAATTGCAAAGCAGGAAGATAATAAAAGGGAAAAAATACTAAATATAATTAAATATATATTAAATATTTGTACCTAAGTTTTAATAATTTATATTGAAAATTTTAAAATATTATAAAATTATTATATAGTTGAATATATAAATTATTCATTCCCTATTACGTCATTCTGGTATTAAAGAAATTGTTACTTACATACTTAGTTTTTATTCCTTTTTTTTTTATGCAGTGAATTTATTTAATGTTTACAATTTTTCAAATAAGTGATAAATTGATTTATTACAAAAATATATTAAAAAGAAACAAGAATATTTTTAGAAAATAATGAATGTTGCCATTAATTGTTATTATACTTATTTAGATATTTATTGAGCTTTCACTTTAATTATTATTATAGATAAGATTATATAAACTGCACATTGCGGGAACCAGGTTTTTCTTTATCTGGGGTAGGGCATGGGTCATACTGTCATTTAGGTCAAATTGTGCAAAGATATAAACTACTTTGATTGAGACTTACGAGCTTCCAAGTTTCAACTTGCATCCTATATATTTTCTATCAAAAAAGTATACATTGAATTTGAGAGCACTTGAACTTCCAACTTTGTGTCCTATATAGGTTGGTATCTCTGGCTTTTGGGTCATCTCTTTCGTGGAAAATCTACATTCTATATTGCATGCAAACTGAGTAACGACTAATTGAGTATAAGATCCCAATTTAGTTGTTTTTAACAGCCAAAAAAGAACCAATAATTTTTTTTTTTTTTTTAAATGCATCTTTTTTTTTAAATATATTTACAAAATAGAAATTCTACTCTAGTCTAATCTAAGTGTATATGTGTGTGAAGCTCTCTCCTAGATACTTGAACCCCAATTTTGCATCACTACAAATTCATCAAAAACAAAAATCTCCCACCATAAGGAGATACTATATTTGTCACAAATCTGAGCAAAAAATGATTAAATAATTAGTAAAAAAAAAAGTGAAACATACAACAAAATTGAGTAACAATAATAGGTTGTTTGATATATAGTACTATATGCTAGATAAATTGCCATTTAATTTCATAAGATGGCTCTAATTTGATTTTGATTCCATTGGTGATATAAATTAGGGAAATAAAGAAAAATTCTCTTAGGTCAGTGTAGGGCATGGGTTTTAAGGCTCTATTATGCTTTGTTCAAATTAATGAGATTCAGCAATATATGAATTTTATGAAGAGAGTACTGGTGTATGAATTGAGCTTTAATTGTTGAGCTTTTGTGACATAGAACTTTAATTGAAACTTTCTTAAAAGTGTTTCGAGTGTTTGATAAATTACATTGAATAATGCTTTAAAATTTTCTAATTTATAAAACATGAAAAGTGAATTGTAGGATTTTTATCTGAAAGCTCTAAATTTCAGCTTTAAACCTTAAATTTGTTTTTACAAATCCCTTAAAAGCTCTTTCTTAAAGTGCTTTTCCGCTCATAAAGCTCTTTTATGGCAAATAGACCCTTATACTTTTAACCCACTTTTGAAAAACCGCCTAAAGATGTTTTCTCAAACCAACTAAACTTCACATATTATTGAAACTAGCATACCTTTGTCAACAATTTTTTTATTAAAAAAAATCCTTTTGTTTATTTACTTATGTGCATCTTTTTAAAGTTTTACTTTTTTTTTTTTTTAATACAACTATATTTTAACCAACTTCCAACAAATAAATAAATAATTTGTTAGCAAAAGACTACATCCAATATATGATTATTTATTTATATAAATTTTAACTTTATATATTTATTTATTAAAAAATTGAGCATTTAAATAAAATGCTACAGAATATAACATTCAAATAACTTTTTTTTATTTTTTAATTTTTATATACCATTCAAATAACTCATAATGTAATTCTTTGTAAAGTTACACCATCCTATTACATTTTTAAGGATTAAATTCTAAAATCCAACTATTGAATTATATATTTATGTCGCTCTCGATATGAATGCTAAATTTCATGTTAATCGAATATTAATTACTATATTATCCACAAACTCATATTTTGCGTATAATTGTAATATGTTCAAAACTTGAAACTTATACATTTTATGATGAGATGACTTTTGATTTTTGATCATCTTAATTTTTTTTTTCAAGCATAGATGATATAAGAAGATAAATGTAATCCAACCGTTTTAATAAAAAGTTCCCAAGTCAACTCGTGCAAAAAGTCTTGCCTATTTTATATACTCATTTTTTAAAACACTTCACACCGGATTATCTATTTTATACTGCATTTCATTAAAATATTAATTTTTCTTGATTTTTTCAATTTTTTTTCTTTCTTCATACCCAACAACCACCACCCACGTCTTCTTTATTCATCCTCGCAATATATAAAGAAAAAAAAAAAAAAGTAAATGCAAAATGAATATGTGGGAGGGTTTCATAGTCTCAGCCCCCAATTAACAGGTATTTTCCTCTTTGGAAAAGTCTCGTGCTAAATAGCGACTGAGAACACTCCCCGCAAGGTTTTGCTCAATTCCACATCGAGGAGAGACGCCTCCCACGTGTGCCTTATAAGGATTGACCTCAAGACACATGTGTACCACTACTACACACATCGGGGAGAGACGCCTCCCACATGTGCCTTATTGTGTAGTAGTGGTACACATGTGTCTTGAGGTCAATCCTTATAAGGCACATGTGGGAGGCGTCTATCCCCGATGTGGGATTAAGCAAAACCTTGCGGGGAGTGTCCTCGGTCGTTATTTAGCACGAGACATTTCCAAAGAGGACAATACCTGCTAATTGGGGGCTGAGATTATGAAACCCTCCCACAGAATATTACAAGTGTAAATTTACACGATTATTGTAGTAATAATGTACGGGCACTGTAAGGTGCCTATTAAGAAACTACTTTGTGTCAAATTTTTTACCAATTTTATAAGATGTAGAGCCAATGAAGCTAATTTTTTAAATTTCACTTATCACTTCAGTCATATTTTCAATCACCTTATCAATTTGTACAAATTTTTTATTAAATAAACCCCACAATAAATAATCCTTAACAAGCACCTAACATTTGCCTGTTTTTATCATATAAGCACTTATCAATACTTGCATAACTTTATTTTTTATTTTTTAGAAACCAGATAATGTATAGCTTGAAACTCACTATATAGTCATCACGATATGACCTTTTTTTTTTTTTATTCAATGGGTGGACCACACACTGTTTATATATAATAATCATGTTGTGATCAATCCTCCTTGTGCACCCGATGACTTTTGCTTCTCATTCTATGGAGAAGGAGTAGTCAGAATGCTGCAACAAATTGTAACTGGGGATTGGTGAGTTGCACGGGATACGAGCCGCGGTGGTTGACAAAACAGAACGTGATCAAAATCTACTCACCCTTATCAGACCAACCAGCTCGCACCTAGACTTCCCCCCCTTATGGCTTTAACTATCATTAACTACCAAACACAAAAATTTATAACTAACAAAAAAAAATTGATTTGTAATGATCATCGACATTACTAGTAGTCAATATTGTACCAATATCAGTTGGTATGTATCGGATCATTTGTATCTACTTGTACCGGTTATATTAGTGATTTTTCAAGTGTTTTGACCCATACAAAGAAGAAAAAAGATGTTATAAAACATATTATTTGAGTTAATACGTCAAATTAATATAATTCAGATGATATTTGAACTTATAAATTATGTGAATTTTATATTCTATATTTATAAATATATAAATATTTACATATATTGACTACTAACACAAATAGTTGGCTTGCAGGTAGATCCATGGTCCACATATAATAAGGAAATAGTTCTTGTTACTTCAAAAATGATATATATGATGCCATGGCTCGGTGGTAGATCCATGGTCCACATATAATAAGGAAAGAGTTCTTTTTAAAATAAAAAATAAAAACAATAAGGAAAGAGTTTTTGTTACTTCAAAAATGATATGATGCCATGACTCACCTTATTGCTAGATGTTTATATTACCATTAAGTAATTCAACAATTAAAAGAAATCTTGATTAGAATCATTAGGTTATGTATGATCTTCCCTTTAAAAAATTGATTTATGTGTCTCGTGTCAAATCGAGGTAACTATCTAGAAGTTCTTCAAGGTAACTACCTACTTTCTTGCTAATTGCCATAGAATCCATTAGACTAACGACACTTGTGACTCTATTGGATTTCGATCTTTATTTTAATTAATTAAATTCCACCACGTATCTTAATAATAAATTAATTATTTAACCCCAATAGTATGTTTGTGAGAACCGAAATCAAGCCAACTACTCTAAGAAAATGAAAAGAAAAGAAAATAAGAGAAGTTAAGTGAACTGACTACTATGAGAGAATGAGAAGAAAATTGCAAAAATTGCAATACAAAAATCCCATGTTTAAAACAAGTTGATCGTTGGTCAACCTAACCTGATATGGACTTATGCAGGGGTCGGGTTTGGGTCGATTCATTTTTTCAATAGTCTAAAAAACTCCTACCCATACCCATATTTTTGTTCGGACAGATTAATGGATCAGGTTCCAATTTGTCGGCGGGTCTAATTTTGTTCCAATTTGAATTTTGCCAAACAAGTTTGCAATTGGGGGGATTTTGGTCAACATCACTTTTGGCTTTGTTATAATACTGGTGCATTGATTATGTTTGATGTACGACATTATTAGCATCCTATTCTTAATCCTTTAGGCTAAATATATTTTGTGCAAGAGAAAAGGATTATATTCATTTGCTCCTCATTTGGTCGGTCAGTCGAAGTCAAGGTCGGCACTTTCGACCCCACAGATTCAATGGGTTGAAAAAATCTCATGCAAATTGGTGGTAGTATTTCTCACCGACACAATGTAAGGTTTGTTTGAGATCCACTTATTTTGCTGAAACTAAAAACTTTTTACTGAAAGTACTGTAGATAAAAATAAAAGTTAGTTGAAATAGTACAATATGATCAATGAATAGTACCAAAAAGTGCAATGGGCTCATGAATAGTAACAAAAATAAGCTGAATAGTAAAATAAACTGATTTTTTAATTTGGAACCAAACACACACGTAGTCTCCCTAGCTCACTGTTCAGGAAGTAGGGAAGCAGAGAAGGGCAGTTGTAGATTTCTAAATAGATGCAATTGGCAACTGTGAACTACGGAAGCAAAACACTTTATTTAGGGTGTTATATCATGTCATACTTGTGTTGAACACAGTCCGTACGTGTCCCAGACGTGTTTTTCTTTTTTTGTATGAAAAATTGTGGTACACAAGACAAGATGAACACTTATTTTTTTATTTATCTTTAGTTTCAATCTTAAACATATGTCTATTTACCTTTTATTTACACTTTTAGATCTTATTCTTTGTATTTTAATTTCTAAATATCATTTATTAATCATGAATTCACTTTATTATCCATTATTGTTCTTAAATTGATATATATTTAATATTATATGAAAAATAAATACATAACAATATTTAATAATTAATTAATTAATACATGTATCAAGTGTCATAATTTTTCAAAAATTGTAGTTCGCACCAATGTTGGGTCAGTGTCCTTGCTTCCTAGATTGTCATGCACCTTGTTAGAATTATGATTAAGTGATTAAATTTATCATTTCCTAATAGCTTAAACTTGTGGAACAATCGGTAATTTAACATGGTATAAAAGCATAATTTAACACACCTGCACAATGGTTCATTGAAGAACTCGTTATGCTATACGGCATAACTTATGTCTGATATGTTCAGCTATAATGATTCTAAGCAGACAATTTTAGGTAGTCTTTTGCTTTGATACTTCTGCAAGTTTCAGTAATCAGTATGAGCTGGTGCAATTTGAATGGCTGCTGGAGAAGCCATGAAATCTGGCAAACAATCTACCTACCGTTCCTGGGTCAGGTTGTCTCTTTTGTACTTGCACTCGGTAGCTTCACTTCGTCTCTGATAGCTGATCTAGGTAACCTTCAAAAACCCATCTTTAGTTTCATGCATTGCTCTGCTTCTCATGTTGATGAACATGATTTTTTTTTTTTTTTTGGTAATTTATGTTGACCCTTTACTTGATTTTGTTTTCTGTTATTGTGTGTAGGTGTTGATGCACCACTTACTCAGACTTTGTTTCCTTACTTCTTTTTGGCTTCTGTTTATGGGAGTATTATGCTGTATAGGCGTCAGGAACTACTGGTAAATTCTTTTTTTCTTCATTATTATTAGGCATCTGTATTGTGTATATATATTGCATTAGCTGCTCAACCAAGCGGTGGTAAAATTGAAACCATAAACTGAAGTGCATTTGGTTGCAATATTCTAAGTTGCATTTGAGTTTCTAAGAATGTGTGAGTGTGGCAGGTTTCTTGGTATTGGTATCTCCTTTTAGGTTTTGTTGATGTTCAAGGGAATTATCTTGGTGAGTAATGCTCTCCAAAATCTCCCACAAATGCTTTGGCATTATTAGTCATGTATGACCAATGTGAGAGGCTAATTAAGATTATTGATGATTTTTGTTCTCAAAAATTGTTGTGCTAGTAATGGCAATCAATTGTCTCTGGCTCCAGGGGCGGAACTAAGATTTTATGAATGGGGGGTCAAAATTATAACAAATACAAATTTAGGGATAAAAGTCTAATATTTGAGAAGTTTGGGGGGGCCATGGCCCCCCACTTCACCAAGTAGTTCTGCCCCTCACTGTATAATGCCAAATTTGAGATTTGGCTGTGTTTGATGCTTAGGATGATTTTGAACTAAGGAAGACATAGGAAAACATAGCATGTGATATTAGTTCATAAAAGAAGATGCAAAAAATTGTCAATGTACAAAGCTCCTACTCCTATGGGTCTAGAAGAGCTGATTGATAGGCAACCTTAAATCCTTACCCTCAAATTGTTTTTTTTTTTTTTTTTTTTGGAGAGCAACCATGTAGTATTTGAAATGAAACTTGGAATTATTTTTAAAAGAAACAGAGAATTTTGTCCCAATGTATATCCAAAACCAGAACAACATAACATGTAAAATTAACCTTTAATGCATATTTCTTATTTCCTATAAAATCTTTTTAAGTCCTGTATAAGGTAGATCAAATGTGGATTTCTAGGATTTTTGAATTAACTTGTAGATGGTTAATTTGATGCAGTTAATAAGGCATACCAGTTCTCATCAATCACCAGCGTGACGTTATTGGATTGTTGGACAATACCATGGGTCATGATTTTGACATGGTTCTTTCTAGGAACTCGGTATTCCCTGTGGAAGTTATTTGGTGCAGCCATCTGTATAATTGGCCTTGGCTTAGTGTTCCTCTCTGATGCTGGGGTGGGCGGTGGAGGTGACATTTTCTCTTCCATATTTTATAACTTATGTTATCATTTTCTGGGCAATGAAACTAATGGTTGTTCAGAGTAGTCATGTTTCAAGGATGGTTTTTGTTTTAAGTGAGGGTGTATAAGTGGAATTATAGTCAAGGTTAGTGAACTTAGTTCCTTGAGTTCTAAGGTATTTCTAGCTGTTAGGTTCTAAGACTTTAGAAACTAATGAATTAGAACTTCAATTTGTAATATGTTGGCAAACCATGATCAAAACATAGAGTCTAAGTTTAGGCTTGCTCAAAGTGTGTTTACTTGTAAAATTAGAATCGAGTGATTGCAGAAATTATTGGACTAAATCTGCCAGGCTCGATCGATCAAAAATTAGACTCGATCAATCGAACCACATGCAGATTTATTTTTCTGCAGAAATTCCAATTCAACCCAAACCCATTTGACGTGTAGGGTTTTGTGTTTTACTCCAAGTATAAAAGGAAAAACTCTAGTTACGTTTTAGATGTCTTTTTTAGAGTTGTATGTTGAATCTTTTGTAAGATCTAAAGGTGTTTACCTTCATACATACACTTAGGGTTATCAAGATCAAGATTCATGTCAAGAACTTGATAATCTCTTCAGTTGCTGCATAAGTAATTTTAAAAAAGATCTGAAACCTTTGAGTGGAGTTTTAAAGTCACAAGTAGGAGAACTTGCGATTGCAATGGATCAAAGAAAGAAGCAGTCCGTAAACTCGGAGCTGTCACATGCTCGTGGTAGTAAGTTTTCTACTCGAGATAGCAAGTTTTCTACTCGAGGTAACAATAGGATGTTAGTGGTCTAAGTTCTATTGTACAAACTTCAATTCTTTCATAGTGAATCTGTTTTACCTTGAAAATAGCTAGGTCAGGGGCGGAGCTACGCCCCCCCAAAATTTTTAAATTTTCCCTTTGAGTATATAAAAAAAAAAAAGACATGAGCCCCTCCAAGAATTAAATCCGGCCCCCCCAAATTATTTTCAACAACCAGTCCAATACAACTTAAAAATAAATAAATAAATATTTGTCCACATTCAGCCCAGCTGACCAACCCAAAATCCTTAATCATACAAAATTCTTCTCCTCTAAACTAAAGGCACTTCCAGCCCAGCCCAACCCCAAATCTGAAATCCCTCATCCTAATAAAACAAAACAAACTCTTCAGTCATCACCTCAAGCTTCTGCCTAAATTCCTAGTCTTCACACAGTCACGCATTTGCGCTCTGCTTGACGGCCTTAGTTCATGCTGCCTGAATTCCCAGTCCTCACGTTATGTGGTCACGCCTCTCCGACTCACTGTGACGCTATAGCTTTACTAGCCTTCATCGCTCAACCTCAAATCCTAAAGCCCTCACCTCAATTCCTCAAGGTATCTCATTCAGTCATTCTCATCTTAGTTCTCTCTCTTTTTCTCTAGAACTGAACTAAATACTAAATAGCATACTAGAAATATAAAGTATGTGTATGTGATATTTTTTGCCAGTAAAGCAATTTATATTTATTTGACTTTATCTTCTTGTGTTTATTGTTATTGGATTCTTTATTCTTGATCCACTGACTCTATGACTTAGCCTTTTTGGCTTTTGTATTGTTTGTCTCTTGAGTGGGTCCGGATGGGGTGAGGACCATGAGACTGTGTAAAAATGAATTTTATATGATAATTTATTATATCTCTTTTCCAAGTTAGTTTATCATTTTTTGAACTGATTTTTTTTTTTTATTATTGAAATTAGGTGCCAAATAATGAGCAAATGACAAACAATTAATGCATTTTTTAAGAAAAAAGTTGTATGTCATTCAAAACTTAGGCAATCTGTAGAACAAATGTTGATACTTCAATGTCTGATGAGCGTCCCTCCAAATGTTTAAGAATTAAATCTAAAGTAAAAGACCATGATCCAGGATCACGTAAATAAATATATGAATTTCCTATCAACGAACAAGAAGAAATTCGACCTGCTTATCTCATAACAAGTCCACATCAACCTAGAAACATAGAGTACTCATACAAAGGACCAAAAAATTATTGTCATAGTTTTCAATTTTCGTGGTTTGAATCACATGAAAATTGGTTGAATTATAATTTAGTATATCTCTACTACAACCCGGCCCCCCCAAATAATTATTCCTGGCTACGCCCCTGAGCTAGATTATATCCTCCTCAGGTTTTTTACCGATTAGGTTTTCCTAGGTTATCATATTGTTGTGTTTTTTATATTTCCGTATTATTTACATGATATGATTTTATTGTATTAATCTAGAACTAAATAATTTATTTAAGTAAACACTTCGCTAAATAACTAGGTTAAACAACTTGTGTTAAGGGATCTAAAAACGTACACTAGCAAGTTTTATGTGAACACTACCATCCCCATTAACATTAAGTATTTGCGATTCTAATTCCTGATTTTCTATATTATTAATTTCTATCATAAATTGATCTTTCAGATGGTACAAAACCTCTACTGGGGGATGTACTCGTCATTGCTGGGACAGTTTTCTATGCAATGAGCAATGTTGGTGAGGTCAGGGCATCCATTTCTACTTCCTCTATAGAAAGATAGAATATCTCTTTTTAGGTTGAAAGGGTGATAGTGATATCAGATTAACTTATGGGCTGAACAGCTTCGGTTCTATGATAAGCGCCTAATGAAGTATGATACTAAAAATTTGAAGCGGCAAACTTGAATCTTCAATTTTTATTTTCAGCTTTGTTAATTAAATTGCAGAAGTTTCATGTGTGGAACATTGAAGACCATTTCCTTTATCTAATTCAACATATTCTTGCCATTTAAAAGTTGCTCCTTTTATAATTACTTTCTAAAATGCAGGAATTTTGTGTTAAGAAAAAAAATCGCATTGACTAGAGAGTGTGGTTGAAATGTATCCTTCCTTGGGCATATACTAGAGAGTTTTTTTGGATAAGTAATACAATAGACATGGATTACACTTCATTTTCAAATTTTGTTTTTAGAATCTTTTTGTTGTGATTTTAGCTTTGAGGAAAATAGACTGGAATTGTAATTTATGTTTCTATTCTTTAAGGAGAAGAATAGTATTCCTTTCATTCCTTAACCTTTTCTCAGATCTACAGTGGAGCTCAAGAGTCTGGAATCAATTGAGTGATCTACAGATCTTGTATGTAATTTAATTTTGCATAATCTTTTATGGTTCATCCATTTTCTCTCCCTGACTTGCTTGGATTTATTTTTATTTTTTATTTTTATGTGAGAATAGGAAATCTAAACTCCCACTGATATATTTCAGTTCTTGATGTTAATTTTACATAATAAGATTCTGAGGAAAAGTTTGATGATGGAGTCTACAATCTGCATGTGAATGTTCTGCAACAATCTGCAATGGCTGAATAGGTTTAATAAAATAAGATTTTATTTGAATTTTGGAAATCATTTCTAGTATTGGGAAGGGGGAAAAAAGATTACATCATGTTTGATCTTAAGCAAAGGCAGTGTGGACAAGATGTAAGAAATTTAGCTGCAACATTACTGTATTCCTTTCCTGTCTAATTTCTGAAAATGTGCATTCCTTACACCTTAAAAAATAATATGTTTTCATGTTTTCAGATATTAGCCTTTGCTGGGTATGCTGTATCAACTTTTATGTTCTACACTGTTGCTCCTTTCGTTCTTCAGGTAAGTTCCCTTCTCTTCAACATTTTTTCCGTGCAATTACTTTGTTTAGATGAAAATTCATTTGCCTTTGAGTTTGGTCTAGTTACTGAGAGGTCTTTCAATGGAAAATTGATTACAAATAGAATTCTATTTTGAAAGATGAGAACAAAAATATGTAGTTTAAGGTGAGAATAAATTCCCTGTCCATGTTTTGATAATAAAAAGCAAGAGTGCTAATTCCTACCTTTATTATAGTGATGCTTTCCTATGAGATATACCAATGGCCACTGGTTTTAATTTGAGTATTTTGCATACAGTTAAGTGGAGCCACGATGTTCAATCTCTCTATCCTAACTTCTGACATGTGGGCAGTCGTCATTCGCATTTTTTTCTACCACCAGCAGGTAAGCTTTTCAAATTTATGCATATGTTCCTGAGCTGTAATATAAATAGCTTGAACCCTAGTTCTTTGAGTCTCATACTGTATTCAGTTCTGCAATTATACTATGCAAATACATCTTGTTTCTTTACAATTTTTGGTGTCATGCATATCAAACCTATTAATCTCCTCCGGCAGGTTGATTGGTTATACTATCTATCTTTTGCAATTGTGTGTACTGGACTTGTAATCTATTCAACAACGTAAGCCCTAATTCTTTGCCTCGAAATTTTTATTGGCAAACTGTCTGGTTGTGAATATACATGCAACACAGCATTCTGTGAAAGTTCTCGTCATTTTCTCTTTTAATAGAATGTAAAGAACAGTTTTCATCTCAAATTTGATAGAAAACTTAACCAGATTCTCCATGTAGAAAAAAGAACCTCCTAATTAGAGTTGATTGTTAACACAAAAATCAAGCTCTGTAATTTGCTAGGGGCATGTGAAATATATGGATAATGGATAAAAATTCATCAGCCTAGTCTGTTTAATGTGTAATGACAATCATGTTTTGCAGTGCTTTTGCAAAGCTTTAAATGACTTTTTATCTTTCTCTGTGATGTTTCCATGACTACAAAAAGAAAATTTTTGAGATCATGGAGAGAGAGAGTGACCTTAGCAGTTCCTTACCCTCTTGAGGAACCAATGTCTGATAAGCCTAGTGAGGATTTTGAACTTGACCTTAGACAAATTCCTTGAGCACATTTTAGAGTTTACTCCATTGAAGTTGTAAGACATCTTTTTATTTCCATATTAAGTAGAAAAAATATATATAGTAATATATTTTCACCATTTGAGACTTTCTATTACATAAGGGCAAAGCATCATGAAAACAGTGAGAAGAAGCTATAGCTTGACTCTTTTGTTAAGGTAATTCCATCAACCATTAGGAAATTGGCCTATTCTAAGTAACTGCTTTGAGCTACAATCTTTTTATAATCAAATTGTGATTTTCTGACAGATTCATGGCAAGTGCAATATGATTTATCATGTCCATCTTAGTACTTGATATCTAAGGTTCTGCTTTCAAAAAATTGTAGCCAAAGTGTTTTACTTAACTCATTTTTCTTTTCTTCTTGATCTGTTTTTTTTTTTTGGTTTACAGTGAGAAGAATTATGTTCCTGTACCTGCCATCGAGGATGGAAACTTCAATACACAATACGAAGTGCTTACTGAGGAAAGTGAAGCAACTAGAAATGAGTCTTTGGTTTCATTAGGGGCAGGGCAGAATCCAGTATAATTAGGGGTGGAACTAGAAATTCATAATAGGTGGAAGCATTAACAATTATGAAAAATAAACTAACTAAGAGGGTTAAATAATAAGTAAGAATATTAGGGGGACTGCCTATCTGGTCAGTATAAAATCAAACTGAAATATAAGGGTAAATCTTGAGATTCTAGAAAGTTTGAATGCCATGCCCCCAAACATGTATGTAGTTCCAAGAATAATTTGAGTTTTATATCCCAACTAGTCGCAAAATCACGCAATGCGTGAGAATATTAATTATTTTGAGATGTGGTATAATGTATAATTTATTTTCTAAATTTAATTCCAAATAATTTATTCTCCCTAAAAATTAAAAAAAAAAATTTAAAACTAATTTTTATCTTTCTATTTTTACAAATATATAATTTTATCATTTTTGGTTTTTGGTTTTTTTTATTGATATTATATTATTATTCATTTTTGAAGTGATTTATATTCTTCTAACTATTGTTATTATGCATAATATTTCTTAATTTCTTTTGGTACAATTAAAATTTTAGTTTTCAAATTTCTCATTCTTTTGAGGAGATTATCATGATAAAAAAAATTATCATATAATTACAATTGATATTACTCAAATAATTGATAGGCACATTCAAATACATAGTCATGTAGATTGTGTTTTGATATAAACTCAAATTTTCACTTCTAAACTAACTAAGGATTAACTCAAACAAATTTTAAACCAAAATTATAAGAGGGAGTAAGAGGGAGTAAGAAGAATTGTGATGGGGAACTCAATTAACACAATACCAAAACATTGACACCCAAAGTAGAGGTATTAAAAACCATAAAAATTCATTAACCAAAAGTAGAGTTGCAAGAGAGAGAGAGAGAGAGTATAATCACCTTTTTGGGAGAGAATGATAGAGAAAATAGCAAATTTATAGAATAAAAAAAAAGATGAGAAAAATATTCAAAATAAAAGATATAATTGTAAACACCAAATTATTCAAATCATGCTATATAATATAATAATATTATATCATTGTATAATATATTTATAATAAAATAGGGTTACATCTAACAATCAAAGAAAAAAACAACTTAAAAACACAACCAAATTATATCAACTTAAAATAGAAATGCAAAATTGAATTAAAAATCCACCAAAAGAAGGAATATATATATATATATATATATATATAGGGGGAGAGAGAGAGAGAAGTCACCATTTGTGTGGGAGAAAAATTCAAAACAAAAATTCATTAACCTAAAGTAGGGATGCAAGACAGAATTATAAATCCACCAAAAAGGAAAAAGAAAAAAAAGTTTGTTTATGAACAACTCGAACTTGATTTGGAAAAAAACTTGTTTATGTTCGTCTATTTAGAAAAGATGCTAAGTTCAAGCATTAATTTTAGGCTTGATTATTAAACGAGCTAAGCTCAACACAATAATATGTTCGTGAATATAATGGCTTGATTTAACTATATATAATATTATATTTTATATCTATAAATGTCTAAAAGTATATTTATATAGACTTGAAATTTGATTATATAAGTTTGTTAATAGATTCATATGATATTAAATTATTATTTGTAACTTATTGATGATATAAATAGTTTATTCATAAAAATATATATATTAAATTATAAAAAGATAAAATATTTTAGTCATGGATTCATAATATATAGAAAAATAATAAGTTAATTAAGTAGCTTCAAACAAGAAAATGAGCCAAATCACACAACCTCAAATGCCATGGATTTGATCTTTACTATTTTTAACCTTTGATTATTTTTTTCACATAAAGTTAAACATAGTTCTAGCCCATAGTCTTATAAATAATAATAATAATAATACTAGCCCAGTGCTAAGAGGCATTTTTTGGGTACAAAAAACCAGCAAGCCTAAGGCCCACAAAGTCAGTCCAAAGCCTACTTCAGAGAAAGAAATCCATAATATGTGGGCCCATCTTATGGAGCTAGAGTGATTTGGGTAAATGAGTCTACGAGTGTGTTTGGCTCACTTTTTCCTTCTTCTTTTTTTTTTTTTTTTTTTTTTACTTTTTCAAAAAATTTTAAGGTACAAGTCAACGTTTGGATAGCGGCAAGCATCCGGTGTTTGTGCGTAGGTCCCGTGCACTGTTTACGGGACCCATAAACCTCTTTTTTCAACAAAATTTTCATTAAAAATGAGTCTCACGGTACTATTCATACATTTAAAAATTATTTTGCTACAGTGTTTTCAGTTTTTAACAATAAGCAGTATTCAAACAGATAAGTATCACTTTTAGCAAAAAATTTGATGTGCAACCCTACTCTGATACAATAGGTTTCCCATGGTTCTGTGCTATTAATTACAGTCAACATTATTTTTACCTCTTATATTATATTGATGTATTTGATCATGCTTCTTGTCTACTTATGTTTGACTCTATATATTTAACAAATCCAGCCATGCATCAAATAATGTGTTAGATGGACTGAACATGTTTGGGAACATAACTTTGTGTTTCTTGATGTGTGGTATGATGAGTTGGTCACATACTTCTTATGGTAATAAAAATGATTTGTAGCAGTGGCTATTTGTATGTTTTAAAATGAGAAACTACCTATTTCTTTTCCTTTTTTTTGAGAGCAGAAATTACCTATTTCAATGGGACTATGGGAGGCCTGCTAGTAGATTAATCATAGTACACAACTTGAAAAGGAAACAGCAAACTTGAATTGGTCTAAAAAAATAAATAAAACCAGGGTCAACACAGGTATTGGACAAAAAGGATCGATATCTGTTTTCACATGTCCATGATTTTACAAAATTTTAATTTTCACCTGTAAATGGTTCACAACATTTCAAATCATGCACGAACTAGCACATGATAAGGCTACACATCCTTTAAATTAGTAAAACTCTAGTCAAATTGAACAAACCTATTTATCGCTTAAATTTAACTATAGACGGACTATAGAAAATTAGGGTTAAGAGAGAAGTGAGAGGAAGAAAAATAGAGTGAAAGAGACCAGGATGAAAAAGAAAGGTTTAGGACATATTGAGCCAAGCCCACACATTAGCATATATTTATATAAGGAATTATAGTTGTGGGGGTAAAAGCCCAACCTTGTGTATTGAGCCTGGGGCTTCATTTTTGGGTTAAGTTATGTCCGAAGAGAAGAAAATGATTGGGAAGGATTCCACATACCTGGAAGTGACTGTGGAGTATAGTCCGAAGAGATCATCAGCTGGCCGAAGAGCGTATTCTCCTCAAATATAGAGAGTCTCAATCAAACAAGTACCAGAGAGGTCCAAGTAATCTTCCTAGCAGTTCCAATGACGAGGATAAACTCTGGGCATGTCTGGAGATGATAAGAACGAAGAAATATCTAAAGGGAAAAGCTGCTACCACCATGTTTAATGCACTGCAGCAACTTTTCTGGCCGCATTTATGTGGAGAAGACCCCTGAACAGTGCAACCTCAGCTGCCACCACTCATGGAGAATAAAAGAAGATACCTGATGTGACATGCACTCAAGTGAATGCTTAGATGAAGAACAAGTGTACGATGAAGATGATGGAGAAGAGGGCTATATAAATGAAAGAAGCCTCTGATGAAGGGGGATCGGGAAAAAGATAATAAGGGAGAAAGAAAGATTTTACTGTAGCCCTAAGAACTGAATCCACTGTTCAATCAATAATAAACCTCTTCGGACATCAATTTATTGTGCTTCTAAGTGTGTTTTTATGTTAGTTCATTCATGGATATCCTAGTTAACAGTTGCTAAATTCACATCTAACCCAGCTTTTTCACCCACTCTCTACAAATTCATTGTTTTGGGCTTGGGCTACAAATCATAACCCTACAATAGTGTAATTACAAAAATACCCTTATTAATATTCTAATTGAAAGAAATAACTAAAATGAACTCTTAACACATTTGAATGAAAGAAAAATTAAATATTTATTTTCAAATAAACCCCTCCAAGTTCCAAGCTAAAATGCATGACAATTGCATTATAATTTTTACAAGGATTTTACTAACAGATGCCCTTAGGGTATTCATTAGTAAACTAATTTATGACAATTTTATGGAAAAATTAAATTAAAAAAAAAAACTGATTTTTTTGACAATTTTTCATAAAATTGATGAATAATAGATGCCTAAAGAGCACCCCCTTTTAACCAGATCCTTTAATTATGATTTATGAATCCAATATTCAATGGTAATCTCCAATTTTAGTACTCTTTTCTCTTGCTTCCCATTATGCTCCAGTATTGCTCCTAGAAGATGAAGAGTAGACTAATACACAGATTGTACTTTGTACCTAGTTAATTTCTCAATCCTTTCTTTTTATTTTATATTCCATGAATCATAGGTGGTCAATGTCATATGTAAGGACACGTTTTGGATCCTAAGCCCAAAAGATAAAAGGATTCAGGCCCAAAGAGCCGAACACAATGAATTTGTAGAGAGTGAGCTTGAAATTATACTTCAATGAGTTGGACAACAATCATAATGGGTCAAAGATGACAAGAAAACAAAGATAAATAAGTTTCGTGCGTAGAAAATCTTCCTCGGCAAAGTCTGAGGAGAGTAGCTCTTGTATATATTTCTCTTAAACTTGATTACAATTATAGTTCTTATTGCTACCGCGTATTTTCTCCAGATTCTCAGATGATCCCCTTGTAATGGGGTCTTTCTCCCATATATTCTCCTGTTTTGCTTTATCTCCACCCTCCATGTGTAGGTCAAGTTGCTTGCTTTGGTCCTTGTCCCATCAGCATATTCCTAAAATCTTTGGGGGTAGCTGTAAGGCTAAATATCACTGTTCAAGTATCACCTCCATATTAATGCGGCCAAAGAGTTAGCTGCAAAGCATTTAATGCGGTGGTAGCAGTTTTTTCTTAGATATTTCTTAGCTTCCCTTTCTCCTATTCCCTCCTGGTGTTTATCCTTGCCAGTAAAATCGTCTAGAGTATTGTTCTTGATGGCAGATCAAACCTTCTGACATATGCTCTGCTTAGCCGAGGAGGCATTTCTCCTTGGACTACCTTCCCAAACCTTCATGGCCAGAATCCTTCCATACTCTACTAATTTGTATGTCTTAGCTAATGTCTAACTGTTCTCGGACAAGGCCCACAGCCTAATATACACCCTTAGGCCTTCCATCCCATCATCATAGATATGATTTTTTTTTTCTATTTTAAACTTGGAAAATTATTGATTTACATTGTACTATCAATGTAAAATTTACATTCATTATAGTCTACATATTGTATACATTTATTTAGTCTGCAATGTAAATCTTACATTAATAGTACAATGTAAAATAATAACTTCTCTTTGAAGGGAATATACACGAAATTCTCAAATCTGTGAGATGCAAAAATAAAGAAAAAAATATGCATCAAAGAAAACAATCACACAAGACAATATATACATGGTTCGGCAATTTGCCTACATCCACTAAGTTATAGGGATTTCACTATTCACAGGAAAAAATACAAGATTCAGCAGTATAGTTTTCTCTCTCAAAACAACACACCAAACTCTAATCTCCAAACAATAGTTTTTCTATTTTGCACACAAGATTCACCAACGGGCTAAAACTTGGGCCTATTAGGCCAAGCCTCTACTCCATGGACTAAGCCTCATCAGGAAAAAAAAAAAAAGTCACACTTTTATTTCAGATCGGGTCATAATCTAGATCAAACACAACTAGATTCCATAAAACTCAACACCCTTTAAACTTTTTTATTATTTTATTCACACAAAGTTAATTAAACTTTTTTTTTTTTGAAAACCAACCAGACTTCATTTAATAAAAGAACTAGAATCCAAATACAAGGCATCACGGACTAGTGGTGGCGAATCCTCCAACCACACAACTTCATCATCTAGGAGACTAGCATAACGTGCTAAGGAATAGGCCACAAAATTGGCACTACGCTGAACACAACTAAAGGACACATATCGAAGTCCTACTGCTAGGCAACAAATATCCTCATAAATCACACCCAGACGAGACAAGTTTGGATAAGTGGAGGAAATAACCCTCATTACCGTTGCATTATCCCCTTCAACAATCAACTCCGAGAACCCAGCATCTATAGCAAACTCCATTGCTTTTTGGCATGCTAATGCTTCCGCCTCCTCGCTGTCATCCACAGCTTCCCCCCTTGCCAATAATGTTGCCAATCACCACCCCTACACCCGATGCTTTCTTGCTAGCAAATATAGCCACATCAAAGTTCAGCTTATAAAGCTAACCTGGTGGAGGCTTCCAATTCTGCAAAATTCCAAGTGAGGCCGCAGCTGCTGCTAGAGAAATCTGTGCCACGCTGTACTCCCTTAAATAATCTGTAGCCCTCCTATTCAGCTGCCCTGGATGTTGCATTATTCCCCCATGTAGAAGTGAGTTCCGTCGATGCCAAATAAGCCAGCTTTGGACTAGAAAAGCTTTAAGTTCCTCCTTCGATAGTTTAGTCGCCATAAATTGAAATAGCAGCAGAAAGTCTTCCTTCACAACTCCACACTTTTGTATTCGAGCAGTAGACCTAGCCCATACATCTTGTGCAGCACTGCATTCCCATATTGCATGAATCACAGTTTCGGGACAACATTGACATAAACCACACCTATCCTCTGTCAGAATTTGCCGTCGAACTAAGTTCACCTTCGATGGCAAAATATTAAGGCAAGCCCTCCAACCAAAAACTTTTATTTTGCTAGGAACGTGGAGTTGCCATAGCCTATTCCAGACCCGGTGATCTACCCTTTGTTCTGAGCTCTCTTCTCTTCCATTGGTGTCTCCAGCCAGCATTCTAGCAACATGATACCCTGATTTTACCATGTACTTTCCATTGCAATAGTAAAGCCTCACCATTTTATCTTGCACCTGCCTCCTACTCAATAGAATTTTTAGGATTGCCTCAGCATCAAATCGATTGAATATCATATTAATCCGCTCCCTATCCCATTGGTTCACTCTCCAATCAATTAAATCTAAAACTCTCCATTCCCATTCATCATTTGCTGGAGGAAACAGAATCTTATTTGTAGGATGATTCGGTATCCACCTATCTTCCAGCACTCGAATAGAAGAGCATGTTCCCACCCTCCAATAGCAACCCTTCTTCTTTAAGATCTGTTGAGTAGCCATCACACTCTTCTAAACATAAGAACTATCTGGGCAATTTGACGCCTCCATAAAGCTACACCTTGGAAAATACTTGGCCTTGAAGTACCTTGATAGGAGTGAGCTTTGATCCTGTTGCATCCGCCAACCTTGCTTTGCCAACATAGCTAAGTTAAACCTCCTGATATCCGGAATCCCATACCACCTTCATTCTTAGTTTTCGTCAAAAAACTCCAACTCTTTCAATGGATTTTTCTTTCATCACCATTCTGCCCCCACCAAAATCTCGCACATAAAGCATCTAGCTCATTGCAAAGCTTTATCGGCAGCAAGAAAACTTCCATAGTGTACATTGGAATTGATTTTCCTGCTCTAGATAGCAGTCTACCTTTCCACCCCTGTAGTTTTTTCCAAACCCGTTCCTTGAGATATGCAAATGTTTGGTACTTGGCCTTACCAACCAAGGTTGGCAAACCCAAATAAGAATCAAACCTATCCACTTCTTTCACTCCCAAGGCTTGTTTGATCCATTGCTTCTGCCCATCAGGTGTGTTACCACTAAAATAGACCGACGACTTCTCAAAATTGATGCATTGTCCAGAAGCTTTTGCATACAATTGTAATGTATCATATATCACCTGCACTTTTTCCTAGTTTGCCTAGCAGAAAATTAGAGAATCATTTGCAAAAAGCAAGTTAGAAATACTAGGCACCCTCCTACAAATTTTGACACCATGAAGCCTTCCCTCATCTTCGACTTTAGATAACAAAGAAGTGAACTCTTCTACACATAAAAGAAACAGGTAAAGTGATAGAGGGTTCCCTTGACGTAGCCCCCTCGATAGGATAATATTTTCATATACTTTACCATTAATACGAACCGAGAAGGAGAATGTAGTGAACACATCATTAAATTTTACGTAATAAATTGTTATTAATTTCAATTTAAACACATCATTAAAATTATTTTTTATTTTTTTTAAATCCGCAACAACTAACTATCGAAGTTTAAAATTTGCTATAAAAATGTCTTGATCTCCGTACAAAGAAGAACACGTGGGTTGCGGTAATGCCGCTCAACATGAAAGAGGCAAAGACCAATGCAACCTCGGATCCCGCGCCCATCGTTCAGGAGTTAAGTAGGAAGCCCAAGAACGGTAGTTGGTTACTTTTTTGTTATCACATACACGCTAAGTTTTATTTTATTCACAAAATTCCACATATAACTGGTCTTAATATTCCTTCACTGTAAAAAAAATGTGATCGTCTGTACATGTCTTTATTTTATCTTTATGCACAACTATATAGTAAAAGTCTTAAATAGAGAGAGACTAGACACAGAGAGAGATATCTCCTTGTAGTACGGGCCTCTTGTAAGTTTGAGTTTGAGTTTGAGTTTGAGTTTGAGCTTTGAGTATGAACTGGTTTGCTTTGAGGGACTGGTGGAGAAGCCATGCAACTTGGCGAACAGCGTACCTACTGTTTCTGGGTCAGGTTGTGTCTTTTGTAATGGCACTCATGAGCTTCACTTCGTCTCTCATAGCTGATCTTGGTAAACTTTTTCAAAACCCCATCTCTGATTTCTTCATTCCTTTTCTCCGCTTCTCTTTTTGACCACTTTGGTCTTGATTTTGTTTGTTTGGTTGTGTGTACTGTGTGCCGTGTAGGCGTAGATACGCCTCTTACTCAAACTTTGTTTGGTTACTTCGTTTTGGCTTTGGTTTATGGAAATCTTTTGCTGTATAGGCGTCAGAGACTAAAGGTAATAATTTGCTGTTCTTTTTGTTCATTATTACTAAGAAACTGTGTTTGTTTGTATATTAGATTAACTGTGATGGGACTGAAACTGTAAGTGCAATTTTTTTGTTTTTTTGTTTTGTTTTGTTTTTTTGTTTTGTTTTTTAAACTGTAAGTGCAATTGAATACATTACAATATGTGAAATGCTGTGCAATTGGTAACATTTCACAATATGTGCAATTGGTTACATTACATTGCAATTGATGTTGCTCTAATCATAACTTGTCCCCTTAACAAATAACTTGTCCCCTTAGCAAATAGTGTAAAATGTTGTGAAAAAATTGTATCCACAGCATTTCACACATTGTGTAATGCTGTGCAATTGGTTACATTTCACAATATGTGCAATTGGTTACATTACATTGCAATTGATGTTGCTCTAATATCATAACTTGTCCCCTTAGCAAATAACTTGTCCCCTTAGCAAATAGTGTAAAATGTTGTGAAAAAATTGTATCCACAGCATTTCACACAGTGTGAAATGCTGTGGATACAATTTTTTCACAACATTTTACACTATTTGCTAAGGGGACAAGTTATGATATTAGAGCATTATTGTTACAATATTCTATGTTACTCTTGGGGTTCTGAATATGTGTCATACGCGGTATGGGGTTGCAGGTTTCTTGGTACTGGTATCTCATTCTAGGTTTTGTGGATGTTCAAGGGAATTATCTTGGTGAGTAATGCTATCTTAACCCACTCACATGTGCTCTTACATTATTAGTCATGTAAGATTGATGTAAGAGGCTAATTATTGATGATTTCATTTCTGAATATTGTGCTGCTATGGTTTTGAAGTAAGGAAGATGTAGGAAAACAAGGTAAGTAATAAAATGTGAGAAAAGCCATTGGCTTCACTTATTAGCCAAAAAAAAAAAAATTCAGAAAAGATGAGCTGACCATGTAATATTTGTAAGAATTAGGAATTTAATCATGAGAATTTGTCACAATGCATTTCCAAAACCAGAACAAAGTAACATGTTAAATAAATCTCTAGTGTATAATTTTTATTGCTATATAAACTTCTTGAAAATTTACTGTATGGGGTTAGATCGTATATGGATATCTGTGAATCATTAATTGACATTTTAGATGCTTTATGGCAGTTAACAAAGCGTACCAGTTCTCATCAATTACTAGTGTGACATTATTGGACTGCTGGACAGTAGCATGGGTCATAGTTCTGACATGGTTCTTCCTAGGCACTCGATACTCCTTATGGCAATTATTTGGTGTAGCTCTCTGTGTGCTTGGCCTTGGTTTAGTGCTCCTCTCTGATGCTGGGGTTGGTGGTGGAGGTGACATTTTCTCTCCCAACTAATTTTTCCATTTTCTGGGGACTTGAAGTAATGGTTGTCTTGTTCTTTAGAATCATGTTGAAGTATCCTAGTGGTAGTGGTTAGTGCCTTAGTGGACTTCAATGGTTGCTTTGATGTTTTGGGTGAACATTGAAAGGGAACTACCATCCCCTTTAAATAGTTCTAACTCTATACCAAATTCTATGTATTATTGATGTCATATCATACGTTGATCTTTCAGGTGGCTCAAAACCTCTGCTAGGGGATATTCTTGTCATTGCAGGGACAGTTTTCTATGCATTTAGCAATGTTGGTGAGGTTGGTGAATTTTCTCAAATTAACTTGTTGACTAACTGAAGCATGCCATTAGTAGTTATTAAACAAGAAATTTGGAGTAGCAATTAGTAATTAAAAGCCTGAAGATTAAAGTTACCTTGACAATTGAACTCTTGAACTCCAGAAGTTTGATTTGTGGAACATCAGACACCACAGAAGCCCTCTTCTGCCTTTTTATCTTTTTCAGTCACATACTTACTACTTATATGTTGCACCGTTTCTAATTAAGTTCCTAAATTGCAGGAATTTTGTGTTAAGAAAAAAGATCGCATTGAAGTAATTTGTATGATCGGTGTTTATGGATTTCTAGTGAGTGTGGTTGAAATGTATCCTTCAGTGGGCCATTTATACAAGAGATATGGATTGGACTTCTTTTTCAAGTTTTTATTTTAGAATATTTTTTGTGATTTTCGCTTTGAGGAAAATAGCTTGGGTAAGTAATCTATGCTCCTATTCAATAAAAAGGAGAATTGTATTGTTCTCATTCCATAACCTTTACTCAGATCTGTACTGGAGCTAAAGAATTTGGAATCAGTCGAGTGGTCTGTAGATATTGTAAGTATTTAATTCTGGATAATCTTTTACATTTTATTCATCTTCTCTTCCAAACAAGCCTGGATTTATTTTTTTCTCACGTTCTTTACGTATCTTTCTAGCAGCTTGGCCTGTATTAGGTATCTGTAGCCCTGCTTTAGGTATCAATATCATGGCTTTCAACTTATACAGTTTCAATTTCAACTAATCTGTATTTTTTTTTTCTTTTTTATTTTGGGGTAGGAGGGGTCATAAAATTGTGAGAATAAGACTGACATCTAAGCTCTAATTGATAAACTTAAATTCTTGATGTTGATTATACAAATTAAAATTGCAGGGAAAATTTTGACCATAGTTTCTACTATCTGCTAGTGAATGTTCTGCAGCAATCTGCATGACCTGAAACTGTTGCCAGACCACTAAAATTAGGGTGATGATTTTCATTGATTGGGTTTTTAGAAGAAGATTTCATGACTTTTGGACATCACTTGTAATATCACTAGATCAGGTAGGGGAAAAAAGTTTAAATCATATTTTATCTTTGAAGTACAGCTATGAGATTTCCCATAAGGCATAAAGTTTGAGGAAAAATAATTTGGACATATGATGTAGGAATTTATCTGTCGCATTACTGCATGCCTTTACTGTCTGACTTGCAAATATGTGCATTGGTTACACTTTTAACATTGAACTTGTGTTTATGTTTTCAGATATTATCCTTTTTTGGCTATACTGTAGCTACCTTTATGTTCTACTCCCTCGTTCCTTTCCTTCTTAAGGTAATTTTCCTTCCTATCAAAATTTGGAGAAATTACTTTCATTAGAGGAAAATTCAGTTACTTTTGAGTTAGCTTGTTACAGAGCAAGTCTTTGCACAAAGCAAAACTCCTCACAAATTGTCAACTGATAGATGAGAACAAAATATATAGTTAATTAAGTTCAGTGATCGCCAAATTCCCTGTCGAGGTTTTGATAATACAAAGATTAAGAGTGTGTATCTAATCCTCTTTTCTCTGATATAATTGACTAGATGAAATGGCTTTGAAACTAAAAATCAATTGCTTAGAATGTCTTTATTTTAGTGAAGCAGTTCTATGAGAAATACCAATGGTCACTGTATTGAATCTCTTGATTTTGAGTCTTTTGCATACAGTTAAGTGGAGCTACAATGTTCAATCTCTCTATCCTAACATCTGACATGTGGGCAGTGGTCATTCGCATCTTTTTCTACAAACAGCAGGTATTCATTTCAAAATTATGCCTAATATTACTAAGCTGTTACATAGATGGCCTGAACCCAAGCTTTTTGAGTCTGATGCATGTGTATGAAGTTCTGCAGCTATTTCAAGCAAATGCATCTCATTTATTTACAATTTGTGTCAATCGCATGAAACTGACCTAATATTGATCCCCCCGTTGCAGGTCGATTGGTTATACTATCTCGCTTTTGCTATTGTAGTTGTGGGACTCATCCTTTATTCAACAACGTATGTTCTAAACCTTTGCCTTAAATATTTTTTATTAGTCAAACTCTCTGGTTGTGAATATCCATGCAGCATCATGTGTAAGTTCTTGTCATTGGTCTCTTTAAAATAGAGAACTCAAAGAACAGTTATCATCTCAAAATCGATAGAAAAGTAAACCTGATTTTCCATGTAGAAGAAAGAACATCCCAAAAGCTATTGATTGTTAGTTAAACCCAAAAATCAAGCACAATAACTTTCATTGTGCGCGTGAATTTTATAAATAAAAATTCAGCAGCCAGGTCTGTTCAATTTTTAATGACTAATCAGCTGAGAAACTTGTTTCACAGTGAGGATATGGATATGAAGCAATTTGATGCATGCCTAGTGAGGATATTCAGCTTGGCCTTAGCCATAACCCTTGAGCACATTATTATAGTAGAGTATGATCCATTGAATTTAACTTACAAAATAGCAGGACCTTTTTGTTTCCATATTGAATAGAGTAATATTATATAGAAACATGCTTTCACCAATAAAGCCCTTCTATTACAAAGGATCAAAGCTTCATAAAAAAAAAAGTGAGATTATGCTGTGAGATGAGCTATAGCTAAACTCTTTGCTAGAGAAATTTTGCCAGCCATTATAAAATTTGCCTAATCTGAATAACTGCTTTGAGGTACAATATTTGTATAATCAAACTGTGATTTTCTGATGGATTCATGGAATGTGACTAGTGGTAGATTCTTTTATCATATCGGTCCGTTAGAACTTGATAAGTTGCCACTTCAAAAACCAATTTTTTTACTTCATGTATTTTGTTTTATGTTGTAACAGTGAGAAGAATTCTGATCCTGCACCATCTCTCGAAGATGGAAACTCCAATGCACAATATCAAGTGCTTACTGATGAAAGTGAAGGATCAGGATCTAGAAATGAGACTTTGGCTTCAACAACACAACCATAAAACTTTTTTTTTTGGTAATATATATATTTTGGTAATAACCAACCATAAAACTTTGCAAAAGGTGTAATCTGGAAAGACTGTTAGAGCACCAAGCATACATCCAACCAATTCAATGAAGACGACTTCGATTTTTATAGGCAGACTCGTTGAAAGGATGCAATAGTTTTCTGTCTCTAGTAAGCAGAGCTATTTTTGTTAGCCAAACTTATTATTCAATAGAATATTAGTGCACCTAATCTCATGCCTAAGCAGAGTTATTTGATGTATTAATATTGCATTGTCGTCCAAATAGTTCTAATCCACACCAGTGTTATTCTCCTATTTCAATGCTCTTTTCCCCTCCTAAAAAAAAAAAAAAAAACTCTTTTCTCTTGTTTTCCCTTGGGCTGCTAAAAGATGGAGACGACTAAAACTGTATTTTGTAGTCCCTTTCTTTTTCTAAGCATAATCTTAAAAGTTAAAACTAATA
The DNA here is from genome assembly GCA_019022515.1 of Quercus aquifolioides. Lineage (NCBI taxonomy): Eukaryota > Viridiplantae > Streptophyta > Magnoliopsida > Fagales > Fagaceae > Quercus > Quercus aquifolioides. Next base: position 45,494,657 of record CM032325.1, read on the forward strand.
ATTCATTAAATAAACCTTGTTGCAAATACGAGCATCACCACTATTTTTTTTCTTCTTCTAATTCTTGCTAATTAACCCAGCAAACATTACTATAAATCTTATCAATCTAGGCGGATGGGCAAGCCATTGCCCACCTATTGGGTGTGTTAGATTCTGAAAAATAGGAAGAAAATAAAAATATATAAAGGGTCGAGTAGCCTTTATTTGAAAACACAATTTTAAATATTAAAATTTCAAATTTTGCACTAACATTATGTTTAAAAAACACAATTTTAGTTAAATCACATTGCACTAACGCCTAGCTTGCTAACAGAGATGGACAAGAGGACTTTTTTGAAAACAAAATCAAAACATGGTTGGTCAAAAAAAAAAAAAAAAAATTCACAACGTTGGGAACCCAAAATGTAAACAAACCCGAACTTAAGGATCAAAAGAGTAATTCAGAATGTTATATATATATATAAAAAAAAACCCCTTTACTATTATAGTTTATTACGTCGAAAATACAATGACATAACACCTCGTTTAGTCGCCTTTATATAGAAAACAGAGGCTTTATATACACTGAAAGTTGAAAACCCATCTACAAATCTCAAAGCAGCACATCCCCTTGATTTCCCTCCCTTCAATAGCCAATCTCAAATGGAACAACCACCACCACAACAACAACAAACCCCCACTCCCACTCCCACCACTACCACCGCCGCCGCCACTGCCTCCTCCGCCGCCACCACCACCACCACCACCACATCTTCTCAACCATCTGAGTCTCCGCCACTATCAACTCCACAACCACCACCACAGCCACCCTCTTCAACTCCAACCCCAACCCCTTCACCAATCCCACCCTCCCCTAACCCTAACCCTACTCTCACTCCCACCCAAAACGCTAAGCCCTCTATCCCAAACCCTTCACAGCCACAACATCAACCGCAACCGAGGCCGCTCTCTTCGTTTGCCAGACCACCACAACCGCCGCCGCCACAACAGCAGCAGCCGCACTTTTCGCATTTCTCGTCGCTCCCTTCTTCGTCTTCTTCTCTTGCCGGGTCTCCCTCCATCCCCGCCCAGAGAGGCGGCATTGCTATTGGCGTTCCCGCGCACCACCCGAACGCTGCCGCTTCTCCTCAACCCGCGCCCTTCTCTTCCTCCTTCGGTCACCACTTCACTGGCCTGGCCCGCTCCGCCGTCAGCGTGCCCGAATCCGTCTCTAGTTCCAATGCTTCTCAGGTTGGCATTTCCTCAAACACTTTGTCTTCATTCAATTTCACATTGTTAGGAGAGTTGTACTAAAACCCATGCTTGAATTGTTGTACTGGTTAGGCTAGACCGACGATGCAAGGAATGCCGGGAATTGGGATGCTGGGATCGCTTGGTTCAAGCTCGCAACTGCGGCCAGCTGGGATTTCGGCACACCATCCACAGAGACCAGTTCAGTCATCTCTTAGACCGCAATCGTCCCCAACTAACCAGCCCCCTACTTCCCAAGTCAGTAATTGTTTTTCACTAAAATGGTTTATGATAGTTATCAACATATGTGTGTCTCTACAGAGCAAAGGTTTTAAGAATGGTTGCTGCTATTAAGGCCTTGTTCTAAATATGGTGTTCATTACTAAAAGCCTTTGCATTTTGTATAATAAAACAAAGAGATGAAGTGGTAGATTGAACCCTTCCACTTTTGACTCTGTGTCAGTGATTCCACTATTATTAGTGATTAGTGAACATAATAATGATTAGGGAAGGGTAATGGAATAATTCCTTCATATTTATGGAGATAGGGGATATAATTCACATGGATATAGTAAGTCTCGCTTGGGCTGCTTTAATGGTAGGGGATATAAAACAACTCAAACCATATCAATTGTTTTATAGATTGCTCTGCAAATCCCTTTTTCTTATGCTTGTTTTAGTTGTTTTTGGTTTACAACTCTTTTTATTGAACTCAAACCATATTCTTTTGAACTATAATATTGACTATTGAGGTGTTGTGGCTTTTAAGTTTTTGGAGTGCTTGTGAATTCATGGATGTATGATGACATGTGAAGGCCACAATCCTTTTTAACAAATATTCCTTATCCTTATTTGAAATTGTTAGAGTTGATTTTGTGACAGTGTTGGAGTTAGATATTTTGCTTTACCAATAAGAATTCCAAAATTGGAGTGCAGTGAAGGTGGCTTGTTGTAGCAGAAGTTGGAAGCATGTGTTAAAACTTGAGTCATGAGGGTTCGTAAGTTTTTCAGTATTCACTTCAAAAAGGCATCGCTTGTGTTCCCAACAGAAATTAGAAAGCTCACTGTAGGAGTAATTTTATATTTCTAAATTGATCAACAAAATCTTTAGAATTTAAGAAGATCCAAGGATGAAGCTAAGAATAAGAAAGGTGTTGTGAGCTCATAAAGTAAGTAATGATTGGGTATTCTGTAAATCATATAATTTAGCCTAAGTTGCAGATATTTCCTGAGATCTTTAGGTAATTTCGAAATGGTTTCAGTGTTTGTGTCAGAGTTTGTTAGACGACCTGCCACACTCGGTATTTCAAGTTACAAGGATGATAAGACTGACGACATGTCGTTTTGTATAGAAAACATAGATGTGGGTATGGGTACAACACAGTGACATGGAAATTTTGATAATTATGACATGACATGGCGGGATACGTATATTAATTAGTTATCAAATATTTTTAAATATGATTAAGTATTAATTTTTCCATAAAATGTTAAACATACATCAATTTAGGAGCAATAATGGATAATAAATTAAATTCATGACTATGAAAGGATGTTTAGAAATTAGAATATAAACCAATAATAAGATCCCTAAACAAAAGATAACTAGATAAGTGTTTAAGATAACTAGGACATAACACGCACCAAAGGGGGGGGAGAGAGAGAGAGAGAGATTGACCAACAGAGAGGAAAAGAGAGAGATTGACTGAGAAAGAGAGTGAGAAAGAGAGAGCTTACCGATATGCAATAACCTTGTTGGCCTCACCATTGGTGCCGACAGAGAGAGTGAGAGAGCGGGAGACTAGGGTTAGGAATTAAGTTTTGTTCTAAATTCAAATCGCTGCATTTCAGGCCCCTAATTTATTATTATTATTTTTATTTATTTATTTATTTTAAATTTTGGCATGAGCTGTGTCCGGGAATTTTTTCATTTTTCTTTTTAAAAAAGGAAATAGCTGGGACATGCGTGCAGTGGTGTCCCAGGTGTGTGCTTGACACGGGTACGGCACCAAATTGAAGTGTCCGTACTTCCTAGGTGTCATTCATCCTTAGTGCAATGACAATTGCTGGGAGTCTTCTATCTGTTGCTCTGATCTGTTGTAACAGAATGTAATTAGTTAAGCTCAATTTGTTAAGTCAGTCATCACTTTGTTAAAGGGATTTTATGATTGTTGTAACCAATCCTAGAGTTGGTGCTAGATTAGAGCTGTATATAAGCATCAACAGCTGTACAAATCAGATATGGAAGAATCGTGAAGATTGTTCAAGGATAATAATCTGACTATGTTGTAGAATAATATTGTGATGCTTCTATCGTTGAGATGATGTGGTATTTACTAATAAAATGGTGGTAAATATTGCCTGTGTTGCTTGCATATGCCTTCTATAACAAAATTAATCGATTGTTTACTTATATGAAAAAATTTAGTGAAAAGAAGGTCTTGTGCCTGTTCTATATGTTTGTTTATTTCTTTTACTTTCTGCAGAATCTTCAAGGGCATAGCCTTATGAGACTCCAACCAGTGGGATCTCCTGGTTCTCCATCACCAAATACCTCGCAAAATATGCAAACTGTTAATCAGCCATGGCTGTCATCTGGATCACAAGGGAAGCCTCCTTTACCATCTCCGTCAAATAGGCATCAGGTGAATTCACAAATGCAGCAACGAGCACATCTTCCTCAACAACAGCATCATCCAGTGCCAATAGGTTCACAGCAACAACATATGCCATCTTTGCAACAGCAACAGCAGCAGCAACAGCCTACACCATCAAGTCAGTTGCAAGAGCATTATGGGCAACAATTTCCACCATCAAGGGTTCCTCAAGCTGTAACCCATCAACCACAAATAACAAGGGTCCAGGGCTCAGGAAATCAGAAGCCTTCCTCTCTTGCAATGGTGCAGCCTAACACAGTCCAGGCTGTGGCCCAGAATAGAACAGCTATTGCGGAAATTGATGAATCTTGTAACAGGATTCTTGGCAAAAGAAGCATTCATGAGCTAGTCAGCCAGGTGAGCCATATTGGTCTTCTTTGCTATTGGTTTACTGAAAAATCTTGGATTATTAATCATGAATTTTTTTTTGCTCTCAAGTCTGATCAGTTTATTGCAATGACGGAACCCAGCTAACTTTGTTTTTGCTAATAGAACCATACGGACAAACATTTGTTGTTGCAAGTTTTTGATGAAACATTAACCTTAACGTGTCTAGTTCAACTTTGACATCTTATGAGTATGAATGTAAAAAAACTGTCCTGTCTTATATCGGTTTGGAGTGTATGAGTGAATTTCTAATGTGTTCATAAACTATAATTCTATTGCAGTAGTTGGATATATAACACACAGTCTAATTCTTGCCTCTCTTAAAACCCAAGTCACTTAGCTGTACCCATCTTTTTTTGGGTGGGGGTAGAACTTGTGTTGAGGTCCATATATATATATTTTTTTATTACTTATTTTAAATCTTTTTTGACTTCTGCTTGTACAGATTGATTCATCAGAGAAGTTGGATCCTGAAGTTGAAGACATTCTTGTTGATATTGCAGAGGATTTTGTTGATTCTGTAAGTAGCTGAGCCAGTTCTTTTGTGTTTCCTCCTTCACATGTTCAGTGTACCTTGCAGTTTTTAGTGCTTTGTAACTAGATGAATCTTGCCTAATTATTCAGTTGGGTTTAGATTTGCACTTTTTCCTTCTTAGTGTGTGATGTGGCAAGGACAGCTTAAGACCTAGTGTAGGTGTGATATGTACCAGCCAAAGATGCCACCTTTCAATTAATTTGAAGCTTAGAAATGTTTAAGAATAAAATTTGCAACAAAACAAGATTATAAGTTTATAACAAATAGAAAATAATATGATTAAAGTTGGAACAATAAAATATCAATTTCTAGGCTCAAAGACTCAAACAATTTTTAGATCTGAAATATCATAAAATAAATAAAAGAGCATTGCAACGACTTAAAAAAGCTATTTGTACTAGCCTTTAGTAACCCTAGGATTCTAGCCTTCCATCTTCAATGTAACAATTAAGTCCTAACCATCCAATTTCATAAAAAGTCACTTGTCACATGACCTTTTAAAATGCTAAATGCATAATAATAAACAAAACATAACATAGATTTATAAAAGACTAGTCTTGTGATAGCAAACGAGTTGACAAAATGGACTAATGGATCTGCTTCCTTGGGCTTAATTCTCTTACATCAGTGTGTAAGTTCATGATAGCTCAGAAAAGGAGTTTATAAACCTAGCTTCAAGTGATTGGCATAAGACTTCTGTTGGTCAGTGGTGTATTCTTGAATTTTATTTCTAAGCATTTTATACTCCAGCTGTGACTGAGAACATCTCATGAGACTGTTGTTGTGATTCTCTAGGTGATTCTTTTTAAATCTATAGTCGTACTTACACTTGCACTTATGTTTTTTCCTTTGATTAGATTACAACATTTGGTTGCTCGTTGGCCAAGCATCGAAAATCAACAACATTGGAAGCAAAAGACATACTTTTACATCTTGGTTAGTTACGTAGGGGAATTCCTCTGTGTAGTGTTAACTTTGGTTTATGTACTTTTAAGTTTTAATGCTTAATCTTCTTTTACTCGTTGACTTGATATAGAAAGAAACTGGAATATTACACTTCCTGGTTTTGGTGGTGATGAGATTAAGAGCTACAGAAAACCGGTAAGAATTATCATCGACTGTTTACCTCTATCTAGATGGCAGTAGGGCAATCTATCTACTGGTTGTGGTGACGATGCTTTTCATACTTAAAAAAAATATATATAAGAAAAGAAAATTTCTTTAACATGTTGCCCTTTGATGGTTTTGCAGCTTACAAATGATATTCACAAGGAGCGTCTTGTAGCAGTAAGTTTATTGCCTCTTTTGTATTAACTTTTATAGGCCTCCCTCAAATGTATGAATTTTTTTGTGTGTGTATACTTTTAAAGATATCTACGAATGTTAGTGGACTCTCATTGATGTTATTATGCTAAGCTAAATTGAATCTTGAGTTGTTAGATCAATATTTGTATCAGTTTTCGAAGGAGTCTTCATCATTGCTTCTATTTTTGGCAGATAAAGAAATCAATGGTAGCAACTGAGACAGCAACCAAAATTTCTTCTGGACAAGCTGCTGGAAATGCAAAGGGTAATCTGGCCAAGGCACCTGCCAATCCATTGGCTCCCCAAATTTAAAAAGTGCGTGAAGCATTTATTGATACTGCTGGACATGAGAACTGTTTCTGATAAAGAAGGTATGACAAATATTTAGAGATGCATAATGCCTAAAACTATGGAGGCATGTATTGAATCAGCATAAAACTAACATGTTTATCTGTTTGCATGCATTTAGACAGTTAGGAATAAAGAAGTTCCTGTTTCTTTGAGGTCATGTCATGGCATGATGTGCTTATTCTCTTGACATTTTCAACAGTGTTTTTATTGGATGGAAGTCCATCTCTCTTAGTTTTTAAACTCCCAAACCTCACATAGGGCTTGCCGCTTGCTCCTATATGGTTTTGAAGAAGTCCTTGTAACAAGGTTGAATACGTTGAACCTGAGTTACTTTGTGTATAGGGGGAGTTATTATTAGGGTAAATTTGTGGTCAAATCATCTTGAAGTAATATTACAAAGATACTAAACTGCAACATGGTTTCATGTATATAGAGAGTTTAGATGCATGTCTTACAGCAGAAAGTGTTATGCTAGTTTATGTATTTAAAGGTTTATAATCTCTGGCATCTATCAGTACAGTTCACTTTGTGCAGGCCAAACTTTGCAAAGAGAAGGCAATGTTACAGTGGAATGGATCCAAGATTTATTGCCTGCCTTGGTGGACATCCATATTTATGAATCTTCTTTATGTTGATCTCTGAGGCCACCAATGACGAAGGATGAAAAGTTTTGTTTCACTAATTGATATTCATGCCCCCAATGCTATTGGGCCACCAACTTGTTGAAATAGCAGCTGCAAGTTTGATTGGACTGGTAGGTAACTACGTTTTGAGCTCTTATGTTGGAGTTGTTGTCTGCTATAAATTGGCACCGTTGCAAGCAATCATGGGAAGCAACAGATGTTTTATATGCTTTTCTTGTCGTCACATATGAGTAAATCATAGTTTTGGCCTTTTGGGGGTACATAAGAAAACTAAGGGACAAAGAAGACGGTCATTTTGGTTCAAGCAATTTGATCACAGCTATCTTTCATAGCTAGTGTTGGTGGTACATAGAAAATGAAAGGACAAAAAAGTCATTTTTATTTTAGCAATTTGATCACAAGTATCTTTCATGGGTCATTGATCACAGGTATCTTTCATAGCTAGTATTGGGGGCATATAGAAAATGAAGGGACGAGTAATTTTGATTTAAGTAATTTGACAAGTATCTCTCATGGTGTTGTTTTGGCACCTGAAATTCTAACGTATTATGGTCCTTCACATCATGGGCAGAAAAAATCCCATTGATATCAGTTCCATGTGTGGTCTTGCTGAGTCTTCCCTGTTTTATGTCCCGGTAATATATGCTATTAAAAAAATAAAAAAAAATTCCTTGGAGTAGAACCAGTAAAAGCTTTCAGTATTCGACAGAGCAAATGACCTGAGTTTGTACGCACGCAAATGCAGTGTGTATATATATAACCTCACCCTCCATCCTGTTCTTATGAAGGCTCATTGTAGGTTCAAGCCCTATAAATTGTGTGTAACTTATTAATATAAACGATTTTGTAGATATTGTTTTGTTCTCATAATGAATTAATCATTTATATCATTGCCATGGTGATTGTCCCAATGGGTGCCTTTTTCTTTAGAAGGTGAGGCCAAGAAAGTGCTTGAGTTCAAGCTCCATTTGGTTCTGCTTTGCTCTATGTTTAAGCTTTGACAAAAGTAGGCCCTTAAATAATTGATCTCCTGAACTTGATCTATATAGATCCAGCTTATCTTTAAAGCCTACAAAAGTCCATTAGCAACCTCAACTAGAAATTTTGATGGTGAATAAAGCTTGGGGTTCTTGTAAATGATGTGTATTTGTAAATTTCACATCTGATTACCAATGTCTTTTAACTTTTCTTTATCTTCAATAAGCTTCTGGGTTTTTCTGACCTTTAAAAGTTACCTCTTATCAACTGCATTGCCTTTGTAAACCGTTTTAGGTGAGTGTTGTTGCATAGGGTTGGGCATAATTGGCTGGGGAAACAAGTTTGAAGTGATTCAACTTTGGTGCCGAGCATTGCTTATCTATTTAATTTTTATATTGTATTAAGTTGCTTGATGATGAGAAAGGGAAATAGCTTTAGATTTTTATGAAAGTAATGTGTTTGCACATGTATATGATCAGGAAAATGGAATAATGTGGGTCAGGATCTTAGTGGGTTGGCTTGGTCGCTGAAATTTCATGTGCCTCAACGTGTATCACATGAAATTTCATGTGCCTCAATAAAGTGAAACCAGTTCCCATCTTTTTCATTTTAACTAGTCTAAGCCAATGTTGAAGACTGAGGAGGCTTTCTCTACGTGAAGTTTAGTACTTGGGGAACAGGTTAAGCTTTTCTGAATAAAAGGCAATTCTGTAGGGAACAAAGTGAACCTATTATAAAAGTTGTAACAATTCGGAAATTACATTGATGTTGCACCTCTTTTCATTTCTTTGGTTTTTTTTAAGTAACCAATAATACTTAATATTAGTGTTTTAAACTGGGTTTATAATACATTATATAATTAGAATACAACTACAAAAGGGTCTTTGTAGTTGTAAATTGAGGTTATAAATAGCAGACACTAGACACACACAACTAATGTGGTATAAACATTCTTATTATTAATTTTTTTAAGTAAACAGTTTAGGTAAGAAAATAAAACGATTTTTTATTTTTTTTATGTTACACCTTAATTAACAATTTAGGTAAGAAAATAAAAATCAAACGAAACGAAGCAAAATGAGAATAGAATTGGTGCTAAAAGCCGTATATGAATTTTGGGAGTACTATTCTCTTCTCTGACATAATTTCACATTTCCACGCAATGTAAATATGGTGCTAATCCAAGCACCCAACCATTACTTGGTGACACTCCATCTATATTGTGAATGGCAATCGTAATATCTTTGACTTTTGACGGTCAAACTTTTTTTTTTGTCTGACTTTCAAATTCTCCTTATTAATTGGTATGTAACTATATATATATATATATATATATATATATTATTTTTATTTTGAGAAGAAAGACATCCAATTTTATTAAATCAAATTGGTAATGTCGGCCTGAACAAACTAAAAGGACTTAGACGGAATATCCTCCATCTAGATGGTATAATATGGGAAATTAATAGCTAATCTTGCCAAAGTGTGAGCTACTTTATAACCACATACATGATACACTTTTGTTTTTTTTTTTGAAAAACAGCCTTGAGTGGTATTTTATTTGATAGCTAAAAGGTCAGAAACATAAACTTTAAAAATATCTTGAGGAGCAGACTCCATTCAGGTTAAAACAGAAAAAGAAAGTCTCACTCTTTTGGTTAATGCATGAGCCAAAGCGTTGCTTTACCGAAATGTATGAGAGAAAGAGAAGTTCTAAAGAGAACTAACTAAAGACATGATGTTTTAAATAAGATGATCACACGATGGATGGGAAAAACACTGATTTTTTAGACTTGAGAGAATGAATAATACTAAAGTTCATGGCCTTGATGGCGCAATCTTACCTTGTCAAAGAACAGTTAAATACGTAAATTACGATTCTATATTCCCTTACAAATTTTATTAATGGAAGTCTATGCTCTACAGCGTGCTATTTCTTCTTTTCTTTTAAGAAAAAATAATAAAAAAAGTATTTCTTCTATTGTTTAAACCTTAAAAGTTGCCACTTGCAACAGGTGTGAAGTGTGATTCTTGTAAACCATTAAAATAATTTAAAAGTTTAGTGAGTGTATATGTATTATTGAACAAAGTATGTTTAATTATGTGTTAGTTTGGATTGCGCTGGAAACGTTTTTTAGTGTGTTTGCGTCTCTGTTAGTGGGTTCCATGCACTGTTCACGGAACCCACAAGTACTATTTTTACCAAAATTTTCATTAAAACTGGGTTCCACAATACTATTTACACATTTAAAAATTATTTTGCTACAGTATTTTCAGTTTTCAATTTTTAGTTTTTAGCAATAATTGATATCCAAACAGACCTTATATATAACACAGGTAAATTATGCTGTATTTTTAAAAGACAATATTTGCAATTGCGTACTGACTCAATATATTTAATAATTGAAATCTAAAAATATATTCACTTGTGTCCAGTCGAAGAGATTATGATGCCTGATAAAGTTTTCTCCTTATACTTACTACAATTCTTGGACTTAGTTTAACGAATAGAAACTTGGATGCATGCAGGTAACATATTTATTTTTTGATGAACAGGTAACATATTTATTCATTACTGTAATGCATTTTCACATTCATTAGCTTGTCCTTTTTGTCACAACTTTTTCTTCCATTTTATTTTTTAGATAAATTCTGTTGTTACTGTTCTAATCATGATAGCCTTGCTTATGCAAAATGTTTCAATATTACATTTTCATCTCTTTTTAATGTTTAATATCCACTTGCCTCATGGTCCTGTCATGAAGCATGCCAGCCTAGGCATGCTTGATGCTCCATGGCTCAATGGCTCCATGAGGCAACACCTAGGCTTCAGCCTAAGGCCTACTATGTCCCAAAATTTTATGAAAAAAAACTCTGATAAGACCCCTCATTGAAAGAAAAATAAATAATAAATAAAAAGTCTCAAAAGTTGTTCAAACAACTCAATTCTTATTGGTGCAATAAGGTTCTAAACCCACCCCCAAATAAAAATTAAAAAAAAAGTTCCTTCCCCTCCCCACCCCAACCTTTTGGAATGCTAATCCAATCGAAATTCTTAAATTATTTCACTAAAAGAGAATGGTTATGGATGTTGATGATTAAGTGATGAATTATTATTAATTGTAATCAGGAGTGTGCAGCTAACTTGCTGATCCGTCAAAACCGATCCAATCCAAATCATCACGCAGAGTTGGGTTAGCTTTTAGGGGTTGGGGAGTTGGATTGTATTGCCTTTTTTATTTTATTTTTTATGGTGGGTTAGGTTGGGTGCGGGTTAGCAGATTAACAAATCCGCATAATCCAACCCGACTCACCTATATTTAATATGTATTTAAAAATATATATTATATCATTTTTTTATTATTATTTTTTATCAACTAAGTTTTGATAGAATTATATAATATAATACTAATTTTGAAGCACTAATAAAAATAGTTTGTGTTAGTTTAGTGATATGTTCAGGTTTATTAGATTAGAAATTTGTTCAATTGTTCTTATTTGTATTGATGTTATTCTAATACTCAATTAAAAATTAAAAAAAAAAAAAAAACTCTCCAACCCTATCCAAGTGTGTTGGGATGGACCTTTGTAATAGGTTGAGTTTGGTTGGATTTTTTTCAACACGACTATGGTAGTTTGGATTGAAAAAAACCCTCAACCTGGCCTAACACAACTCATGCACACCTCTAATTGTAAAAAACAGATGTTAATTGGCACCTACCCATGCACAAAGTGCTTGGGGGTCTAAGAGCGAAAGGACTCGAGCTATTAGATTAGCAAACACATTGTAACTATCTATATAAAAAAAATGTTAATAAAAAGTATAAAACCTAAATACAAAAATTATTTAGTAATTTTGCATCTAAAAAACAAGAAATTTTTTTTTATAGCAGTAGTAGGATTGAGATCAAAAGTGCTTTAAACTAAAACCGTCAAAGCAGTATTACACCCCAACTCAATCCCAAATTTATATTACATAAACATGATAAAATTATTTTTTATAAAATTTCAATCTATGACGTCCGTTTCTGATGTCTTACTCTGATAATAAAAGAAAAGCACAATCATCAGAGTAAGACATCAATTAGTTTCTAGAATCTAAATTTCTTATTCAACTATTAAAATCTTTATTAGTTGAACTAACTGAAACCCGCTAAATGGAATAAAATTTGATGATTCCGGCATTTTATTTATTTATTTTTGGCAAAAAACCAAAACGTAATAAGTTAATACTTTTGCAAAGTTATCGTCATAGTAGAGAATCGCATCACCCCTCTCTCATTAAAACTGTAATTGAAGAAGTTAGAACTTAAAAAGGCTGTACATCATCATCATCATCATCATCATCAAACACATCATCAGATTCAGATACTATAGGAATATGCCACACGGCATCCAACCATTGGTCCAAGATTCAATACCCTCTCTCACCTACCTAACCCCCAAACCAAAGCCAACCATAAATTTTTTTTCCAGAACACGAAATCGATAGATCGATAGCGACTTCCTTATAAAACTTTCTTTGTTTTATTTCTGTTTTTATGTGGCAGCTCATTCCAGCGTCAGTCAGCACCGTCCCTTTTTCCTATTTGACAAATTTGGGTATGTATATGTATGTATGTGCTTGTGTTTTGTATACACACGCATGTACGTACATACCATATCTATTTATATATAAATATAAATATATCAATCGCTTGGTCTTTCAGTTATTATAAACTTTGTTTCGTTTCAATTTTCAAAGGTCTGGTCTGGTCTTTTCAATTATAATACTAAGAATGGATTACCTTACGACGAATGGTGATGGAGAGGGTGTGGTGATTGTGGAGAACGCACAAACCGACGCCGTTTTGGGTGTTCACGCCAACTCTCACCGCGACAAGCTCCTTATCGACACTGACCCCGGCATCGGTGAGTTTTTTTTTTTTTTTTTTTTTTTTTTATCCCTACATTTTCTCGGCATCCAAACAGAGGTTTTTGTAATAATCGTTAATTAAAAATGAGAGAGATTTAATCTATGATGATGAAATGTGTGAGTGTGTGGTGGAATTTAGCTGTTGTTTGTTCTGTTCAAATTTATTCTTTGTCCTGCTTGGTTGCTGAGAAAACTTGGAAAGAAATTTTGATTTAGCTCCAATTCCAAAACAGTTGGTTAAAATGTCAATTTTCAAAATGTTTAGATTTGTAGTTGTTGGTAATAAATTGTTGATGTTGAGTGAAAGAGATACATAAAGTCACAGATGTGATTACTTAACCATGGTGATCCTCTATGAAATTTATTTCATTTATTCTGTCTTTAATTTGTAAATGTTTGTCAATTCAGTCTGTGATTTTGAATGGAATGTAAGGGCACCTTTTATTTTCATAAAAAAAAAAAAAAATTCAATTTGGGACCAAGGCTTGGTTGTTGTTGTTGTAAAGCTTTACCTTTTTCCTGAAATTAATTGGGAACACAATACCAATCTTTCATTCTTTAGGTTCCATTGAGATAACCAAGTCTGTTAGAAAATTGTGTTTCATTAAATCAATCAGGGCCTTAAAATATTATTATTGTATCCCTTCAGTTGATTATCTCTTTACAGTCAAAATTCAAACTTTTTCTCAACAGTACCAAATACTAGCATTGATTGGAAGGATTGCTGACTTTGACATTTCAAGGGGAGAAAATAAAGTGGGTTGAGGATTTAGAAAAAATATGTTTGTGGAGAAGGAAATTCCAGATAGCTTTTTTTTTCTTAAGGTTGAATGGTCCACAAGAAATACTTTTGGTGTTTTATTTAGTGTTGCATTATGATGTGTTTCTTTTCTATCACTGCAATGTCTAAAATGTGAATGAATTTTCATTAATGACTAGATGATGCCATGGCAATTTTCATGGCGTTTCAATCTCCGGAGTTGGAAATATTGGGCTTGACAACAGTATTTGGTAATACTTCTACAGAAATTGCCACTCAAAATGCTTTGCGTCTGGTATGTAATCAGTTGATTTTTATTTTCTTATGTATGATGTGTTTCTGATGTAATTTTTTTTGGAATATGTACATAATCAATTAGCGTTTTTAATTTGCAAAAGGACAGTGTGAGATCGCAGGCTGTTCAGGAATTCCAGTGGCTGAGGGCAGTGCCGGGCCTCTAAAGGTATCTGTTTTAATATGTCGTCGTTATCTTAACCTGCATGTTTGTCTTCACGAATGTTAGATTGTAACGAAGTTGTACTTTGGCCCATTTGGCTTGCTTAATCTTTTTCGAAATTGCCTCTATTGTGTTGCACATTGTGCTGTATCCTTGTCTACTTTTGAAATTGAAATTTCCAGTCTTTCATGCCTGCCCCCCCACCCCCCTTTTCAGTTGTGTAACTAGGTTCTGTTATATGCTTTCTTTTTTCTTTTTTTGTTATATTAATTATGCTTTATCCTGGAAAAAGGGAGGAATACCATGTGTTGCTGACTTTATCCACGGTACTGATGGGTTGGGGAACACATATCTACCTCCTGCAAAAGCAAAGAAATCTGAGAAGAGTGCTTCTGAATTTTTAGTTGAAAAGGTCTCTGAATATCCTGGTGAAGTATCTATACTCGCACTTGGACCCCTGACCAACTTAGCTTTGGTAAGTTGCAGTATTCCTTGTCTGCATTTGACTGCTTGAACTTCATAACTGAGAAATTTAAATTTGCAGCCATTATGGTTAAGCTGATCTAACTATCTTGATCAGGCAATCAAAAGGGACTCTTCCTTTGCGAGCAAGGTAAAGAGACTGGTCATACTCGGTGGTGCTTTCTTTGCATTGGGAAATGTAAATCCTGCTGCCGAAGCAAATGTAAGTGCTAGCTTTTCTTACATTTCCTGTTTCTCATAGAAAACATGACAAGCCTAGCCAGGAGAGTTAATTCCCTGTGATGTTTTGTAAGTTTTATGAGCTTATAAGTTAATAAAGCTTTTAACTTAAGCTCCTATTTGGATGGAAATCTTCCTGATTCAAAAATTCATGTTTCAATTGGTGATCTCCTTAAGTAATATAATTAATTTTAAACCCCACTTGATGTTGGCAGTGTTCATAAATTTTTCTCTAAATTTGTCCTGTTTCATGTGGAAACCTTTTTCCCCCCTAATAAATCATACAGGAGCTTGTTTTCACCATTTCCCAGCAGGAATATTTGCCTTAGGTCCAGGTTGAAAAAATAAAAATAAAAATTGGAGCAGTTGACAAACTTATTTTTCCCCCTACTATTGTATACATAAATACTTTTGCTTAGTATCAACTGAAGTACTTATATAACCATAATTATCTGCTTTAAAACACTGTTGTATAATTTCTAATCTGTAAAAAGGTCTTTTATTTTATTTCCTCAGATAAAACTATTGTGAATTAGAAAGTTCCACCATAGTATTTTTTTTTTTGGTAACTAAAATGTTGAACTCTAGTTGTTAGTGGTAAAGTAAGAAAACTGTTTAGCTTTCATTTTTAAATTCATGTAAACCAACTGTGTATGAAGACACTATTTCCTGACTTGTAGATCTATGGAGATCCAGAAGCAGCTGATGTTGTGTTCACCTCTGGGGCAAATATCGCTGTTGTTGGAATAAACGTTACAACCCAAGTGATGTTTACAGGTATCTTTGCTCCCTAAACCAGCTTTTCCTGTGTGACTTTCTGTGATTGGTGAAACAATATCCTTCTTACAGTTGCCACTGCTTTATGGCTTCAGATGATGACCTTCTTGAATTGAGGCAATCCAAGGGAAAGTACAGTAAAATCATAAGTGAGATGTGCAAATTTTACAGAGATTGGCATGTGAAATCTGATGGTGTCCATGGTAATTATTGTTTATATTTCCACTATTTGACGGTTCTGTTTTATAATTTTTTTTTATCATCTCCAGTGAAATGTTCTATGTATTCCATCCTAATGACCCTAAGTTTTCTTTCAGGGGTTTTCCTCCATGACCCCGTCAGTTTTGTAGCACTAGTCCGTCCTGATCTCTTTACATTCAAGAAGGGAGTCGTGAGGGTTGAGACGCAGGGCATCTGTGCAGGCCACACACTTTTGGACCAAGGGCTAAAAAAGTATGTTCAGACTTTAAAGAACGTACTCTTTCTGGAGAAATTTAACCTCTTGGATTGTTATTTTTACATTTTTCATTGATATTGGTGCTTTTAATTTGACAGATGGAATTCAAGCAACCCATGGACAGAATATTCTCCTGTTTCAGTCGCATGGACTGTTAATGTGAAGGGAGTGCTCGATTATATCAGAAAATTGTTGATGAAACCATGAAACCATGGAGTATGCACTCCACTTCCAGCAAGCTGTTAAAGATTGAAAATGAAGTTTGGGGTTCCATTTATTTCCTTTGAGAATCAGTGCATTCCTTCTTTTCTCTCTTTCTAATGAGAGCCCAATTTTTGGGTGTGAAGGGCTGCTTATTGATCACACATTGGTGAACTCTTGAACTAATATATTTGAATTTGTAAAATACTTGACTATGTTGAATGAGATGTAGTCAATGAAAATGTGAACATGGAGTAGTTAATTCCTAGTTCATGATGCTGGCATCTCTCTTCATATAATAATGATTTTTAATTTTCTCAGTGATTTTTTAAATTCTTGATGTCACCACCAAAAATGGGAAACGGTATTCCACTCAAACCTGATACTAGAAAAGTAGATGAGAGGAGAGGAGACTAGAAAAGGGAAGTAGATGCACATTCCTGTTTCTAAAATCAAACACCAAGAGAGGGGTGTGGATGTTCCTCTCCTTATTTGGTTGTAGGGTAAAAAGGAAAGGACAAAAAAAAAAATTTGAAAGTGGAGAGGAAAAGAAATTGACAATTATATGACAAATTTATTGAACTCTATAGAAAAAAAAAAGGAATTATATAAAAATTCATTAAACTTAATCTCTTGTCCTTATCCACCAACAGAGGAATTAAAAAAAAAAAAAAAGGATTGACGAGCCTTGTAGCTTAATTGACATTTTTGAATGTTTTTAATAGAAAACTTTTAGGGTTCAAATTTCCTATCTCTCATAATAATTATTGAATTATTAAAATAAAAAATGATTTGACTCTTTCAAATTTTTTCAAATCCATTCTCCTCCCATTTTACATAAGAACAAGAGAAAATTTAAATTCCCTCTTTTATATCTTTCCACTCTCCTTCAATCCAAACATGGTAACAATTTATTTGAGAGAAGGCAAGGAATGATATTGAATAGATTTTTAAGGAATCCTTTATATTCTCCCTTACTTTTAAGTTCTTTTTTTTAAGAAGAAAAAAAAATCGAATGATAAAATACTAATTCTATATTAATTTTTATTCTTATACTATGAAAAGAGAAATAAAAATGGAATAATAAGATAATAAAATATATATATATCTTTCCTTTTTAGTCATTATTTTACTCTTAAAGCATATTAGAGAAAAAATAAAATACTTATTTCACTTTCATCCCATTCATTTATAATATTTTAATTTCATCATATTTTTTAATGAGTTCATAAATAAAATGTAAATAGACTCTAAGGGTGGGCTTAATTTTTTTATTAACAAAATTAGGGAAAACTCAAACATAAGTCAAAACAAAATGACACCCCCCCCCCCCTTTTATTTCAAATTTTGTGTGCATTTTGTTTTTTAAGCAATCTCTCTCTCTCTCTCTCTCTCTCTCTCATAAAGTGACAATTAATGCAAGTATTTAGTTTTTTATTTATTTTTAATTTATCATCAATTAAAATACTTAACTGTATTAATATTTAAATTAAAAATTTAATGATATTGTAGGGACACGATTTTCAGACCAGGCCCCAAAATGTATGGGATCTTGGCCCAGTGAGCCCAGTACAATGAATTTGTAGAGAGTGGGTCAAAGAGCTAGGCTTTAGTGCATGGATAACAGTTAATATGATGTTCATGACAATCAAACAGAGATGAACTGAGTTTATCTAAGAAGGTTTGTTCTCGGCACAATCAAAGGGGCTTTGTTTTAGTAAATATTGGATGAGAATGGTTACAAGAGTTCTTGAGATTGCTACAGTGCTTTCTCTCTCAATTGTCGGCCTCTTAATTGTCAGCCCCCTTTTCTCTAAGTTTCTATCATTATTTATACTACATCTATTCCTTCACCTTTACTTAACACGTGGACAGTTGATGGTTTATCCTGATACTTGTCCCATCAGCCCCCTTTAGAAGTCTTCTAGGGTGGTTGTAAGGCTGCAATAATACTGTGCAGAAGTCACTTTCTCATTAATGCAGCCAGAGAGTTAGCTGGGGTGCATTCAATGCGGTGACAGCAGCTTTTCCCAAGATATTTTGGGATTCTTCTGTCTTTTGTTCCTGCAATGCTTATCCATATTTCTAGAACTTCATGGATCGCACCTCTAGATGGCAAGCATCCTTTACAGACCTCGGCCTTGGCTAGCCGAGGACAAATTCATCCTCGGCAAAAACTCCTAGGTCATTATGTTCAATATTGTCTTCCTTATCCACTAGCATGAGTTTCTTTGGCTATACTTACCCATCCTCGGACAGCCCCTTATCCTCGGCTTGAGCCCTAAGCCCAAAATTCAGTTGTATGATCTGGGCCCATGACCCCACAGATATAATTTGAAATAATTACATAGTATTATCAAGTCATATATATATATATATATATTTTTTTTTTTTCCCCTTCTTCTAAGTTCAAATGAACTTATTCAATAGAAGCAATTTTACATCACATGTATATGGGTGAAGAGATAAAATGATCAATTACAGTTCTTAAGAATTGTTTGATGCATTACTTCTTTCTCTTATATTTTTATGTGTTTTCTTTTAAGCATATCTTTAAAGTTAGGGATAGCATAATCTAATATTTGGAATTACTGAACAAGGGATTATGTGACCTACGCCAATTTGAATATGGATCCAATAAAAATAAACTCAATAAAAAATGGTAATTTTTATTTAGAACACAATTAAAATCCCAATCTTATTTATAAAAATCATGTTCATTATCAGGTTCTAAGCCAAGAAATATATGGGCAACAACACCTACTGAGTTACAACTACAATCATTGGAATAAGTCATCGTGGACAACTTAATTGGGTTGAATTTGAGTCCATCTTCAATATTCTTATGAGGGTGAAAGGTTTTATTCTCATCCTCTAATGTGTTATTTAAGAAATAATGGACGATATGGCAATACTTACTTGAGATGGGGTAGTTAATAGCGTTGCCATCATTACTTGTTGACATAATAGATTGCAATAAATGCAAAATTACTTTCATATGGAACTACGGTTGGTATTATTTTTGTTATACACCAATTACAATTATTTTATGAAAAATATTGTAAAATTTATTGTAGGACTAGCCATCTTACCCTTTTTGGGAATCAACTTGCTTGTTGCTTGTGTCCATATTCTAGCATAAAATAAAAGACACATGATGCGTATTGCCTTAGCTCTATGTTATTATAATGTCAAATACTCCATCTCCTTAATATTTCACTTCCCTCACCAGCAAATGACATCATTTTGGAATAAGAGCTTATATAACTATATAATTGAGTATATGACTTGTAATGTAATCTTCCCCTATTGACTATTCTTACATATGTCATGTGTATATATATATATATATATGTTAATGTTCCTGTATCAACAAATATGCAACTGCAATTATGTTGAAAATAATTATGTTAGAAACATTTGCACAACAAAAGCAACACATAGCATAAAGAATAAATTAAGTCAAACAAGACCAAATTTCATATAATAAAGCAGTTAAACCAACTCTTTCTCCTCTCATTTAAGTCTTGCTCCCTGACAGATATCACCTACCACACTGAGTGAACCGTTTCAACTCCCGCTAAGGATTTGCAAATTTTGCAACCACTCCAACTACCAAAAGAAAGGAACCCCTTCACTAATATATAACACTCTACAAGTAACCAAAAACTTTGTATCACATACCCTTAAAGAAAAGGTTTGCCTAGCCAAAAGAAAAAACCAATCAAATTCACATAATTTTGTGCTACAAAATTGGTCATGGCGTGTGTTTCTTCATCAACTGCATTGGCTGAGAGGATTTCTGGGTACACTGCTTTGTTCTTGGCAATAATGCTGGTTTTGGGCTGCTGTGAATCGAGTGAAAGTGAATTTGCTGTTCGGATGGTACAAATGCAATTCAACAAGCCATGCGATGAAATTTATGTGGTTGGTGAAGGAGAGACACTGCACACTATTAGTGAAAAATGTGGGGATCCATATATTGTTGAAGAGAATCCACATATTCATGACCCAGATGATGTTTTCCCTGGCCTGGTTATCAAGATTACTCCTTTCATTGATAGGTAGAGTCATGTTCCTCTAATTTTTGAGCTTTTTTTTCTTATTGCTTTTCATAAGTTTAAGGTTTTGAAATTCATGGGATGGAAAAAAGTGTGAGGTTTTGAGAAATTGGGCAGGCCTATCTCTTGTGGTACTAAGTGGTGTTAATTCATCTCTGAAATATGTACATAATAGATGTAAATATGGGTGGACAAATCTGTATCTTTGTGTTATTCATGGGATCATGATGGAGCACATATAGTGTTTACCTTTTATTATCTGAAGAAAAAAGAAAAAAGAAAAAAAAGAGTTACATACATTTTGTACTTTGATCCTAGATCATTCAATCTTTGAAATGCAATAATGATATTATGGCAAAAAGAAATGTCTAATGCACATCCCTTAACGCACACATAATACACACAATCTCTAAAAACAAGGGAAACTGTGACTTCAAGTTTGAAGTCGCAGTTTTAATGTGTAATTGGATATAAGTTAACTTTGTGCTGTAACAAAGATATTTTTATAATAACTTTTTTTTCTTTTAAAGAGAGCAACATACTTTTCTAAAAAACAATAAATAAAAAACGCTTGTGTTACAATATTATTTATCAGTTTCATTTTGTGGTCCAGATTATTGGGCTGCCAAAGACTGGGCCCACGGTCTTCTAACCTCGTAATATTCTAGGTCCTGGGCCCCAACCCAACTCTGAGCCCCGCAAAATTTGTAGGTACAGTCTAAGCATCATGTCTTCATAGACCATACTTTGTGGCCCATAAGAACAATACCGAGTCCATGTTTTGTAAATTTCCACAACCCAACTGGACAAGGAGAGAAGCACTCTAAATTATATGTTCTTTATGCTCTTAATATACATGTCAAATTTCATTCAAATCAAATGTTATTTACTATTCGATCAATAAAAATTTTTTGTGCATAATTTTTTACCACAAAAACTTGAAATTTAAACATGTCATTGATGACATAACTATTGATCTTTTTTTTTTCTTGAAATTTTGTAAGTATGAAGAATATAATAAGAATATACAATCCAATGATTAGGTTTTCAAAATTTACATTTAATAAAAAGATATAGAAGGCATTTGAAACCTTTTTCCCAAGCCAAAGCCTCATTGAAAAAATTATTATTATTATTATTTTGAGAAAAACACACACACATAAGAGAGAGGTAATGAAGTTTTAACTTAAAGATACACCACAAACTCCATTTAAAAACTATGGTAACTTTTAAGGGAGAAGTTAAAAGTATAGTCAAATCCCCAAATGTTTTAGGGTCCATGCACCAAATTTCTATTCCCTATAGCTCATGGAACAATAAATTGGTATAACTGCTAACCCCGTATGTATAGTCAAATCTCCAAATGTTTTAGGGTCCATGAACCAAATTTATATTCCCTAGCTCACAGAACAATAAATTGATATAACTGCTAACCCCCGTATGTATAGTCAAATCCCTAAATGTTTTAAAGAAAATTGGAAAGTATAACTCTAGGTCTTCCTTCAGATATCATAAAAAGATTGCGTGTTTGGAAGTTTGGAGGGGGAGAGAGTAGACGATATTAGGGGTACCGAGGAAGTAGCTAGAAGAGAGAGGAGGGAAATAGTAATCCATTTTCTTATTTGAATGTTTTAAAAATTAAAATGTGAAAAGAGAGAAGATGATAATACATTATATAAATTGACAATCATCATACTCGTTTGTTTTATTTAAAGAAATAGATATAAATTGATATCATAAAAGTGAAATTGCAGTTTTTTTTTAATAATAAGCGGAATCCCTCCCCTTTCCTCTCCTTCCAAAATCCATTTGAGGACTTCAAAATAAAGAGTTTGAAGGAGTATCTTAATTCTTATCCCTCCAAAGCCCAAATCCCCTCAAATCTCTCCCCCTTCAAAAAAAAAAAAAAAATTCAAACAATGTTAATTAAACATTCCACAATCTCTTCCCTCTACTCTCCTCTCCCCCTCCTCCATCCAAACACACCGTTCATTTGTGTCCATTAAGTTTTGTTTTTCCCTTTCAGGTTAACCTTATTGATGCTTTAAAACGATGGTAGTTCACTTTTCTTTATAATTAACAGTATACCCAACTTCTAATCCCCAATATTATTGATAAAGTAATAAGTGTGTCCATTTAGATTTGTTTTTCCTTTGAAGTTAACCTCATTGTACTAAAAAACGATGGTAGTTCACTTTTCCTAAAGATTCACAGTATACCCAACTTCGAATCCATAATATTATTGATAAAGTAAAAAGTACATTTGACATATTGTACATCCTTATGATTGGAAATTTAAAACAGTAAATAGGATTGGATGTGATATGCCCAACCACCTTGAAGACCCTATTGTATTGTGGACTTGACGTGAAAGAGGACGTTGTTAATGATAATTTCATTATGCTACAAGTACGGTTCACATTGGTTAGGGGACATTGATCTCCATGAACATGGGCATTTACCATTTCTAGCCCACCATCTAGGACAAAGACCGGCTATGGCATTATCTCTATCGACTTGAGCATTTATCTTCAAGTATTTATTAACAAACTATATAAGAAAAATTTTGATATCATTTTTATGAGACAGATAAAAAAATGGTAAAAAAAAATCAGTTATTTTTTTTCATTTTTTATTAAAAGTTTTTAAAACTATTTCTTAAATAGAGTACTTAAAGACATCTATTAACAAAATTTCTTAAATAGGACAAAGACGGGCTATGGCATTATCTCCATCGACTTGGGCATTTATCCTCAAGTATTTATTAACAAAATATTTAAGGAAAATTTGATATCATTTTTATGAGATATGTAAAAAAAGGGTCAAAAAAATTAGTTATTTTTTTCATTTTTTATTAAAAGTTTTTAAAACTATTTCTTAAATAGGGTACTTAAAGGCATATGTTAACAAAATTTCTTAAATAGGACAAAGACTGGCTATGGCATTATCTCCATCGACTTGGGCATTTATCCTCAGGTATTTATTAACAAACTATTTAAGGAAAATTTTGATATCATTTTTATGAGATATGTAAAAAAATGTAAAAAAATTCAGTTATTTTTTACATTTTTTATAAAAAGTTTTTAAAACTATTTCTTAAATAGGGTACTTAAAGGCATCTGTTAACAAAATCCAATTATAAAAATAGCTCGCTTATGTTTTTTTGATCAATTAATAATGTAATCAAGGCATGTAGTCTAAACAAATCAATATTGTACTGTAATTGAATACTGATTAATTATATATCACTCTACTGTGACTTCAAGTTATGTCACCCACCACTAATATTATAGTTCATTTGTGCAAGATGGACAAATGGTTGAAATTCCATGCTTTTAGGTTTGTTCTATTAATCAATTGAGTTTATGTCAGCGTCAAATTGAACAAAATATCTTATAGTTCTCATATCATCATTTAGTGATCAATACGTATAAAATTGTTTTAGCCTCAAAAGTCATCAATCAAATCATCGTGAAACTTCACAACAATGTCAAATTGTCAAAGTAGATATTAAGACAATTTCTCCACAATATTATTAACATAATTGAAATATTACTATTGTTTTGATAAATAATCGAAATGTTAATTAAAGGAAAATTATTAGTTTATGAAATGTAAAGTGTAGATTGTAGATAAAAGGATTGTACACTTTCTTCAAAAGTGACAAATATTTGCCATTTTGAAGAATCCTTTTGCCTATAATGTACACTTTACATTCCATTATTCATTTAAACTAATAATTATCCGTTAATTGAAGGATAAGTACACTAAATAGTGGCAGGTGCCATATCTTTATTTAGGAATTTTTAGTTCTCTAACTTCTTCTTGTGGTGGAAAACATAAAACGCAAGGAATGTAGAGTAACTATGCAAGGTCATCAGCCATCCACAACCAAAACATTTTTATTTTAAATTTTTGACAGTTGTATAGACTAACGTATTATTTAAAATTTTAAATGAACTTACATTAGATATATATTTTATTTTATAATATATAATCTGAATTATAAAAAGAATTAATTCTAATGAAGATATTTATTCCTTACTTTAAGAATATGCTTACAACATTAAAAGAGTAGAGAGAAAGATAATCAAATTTATCCCAATAAATATAAGACGGAATAGTTTGTGGATTGCTCAGATGATCATGAATCATGATCTTTAATCACTAATGAAACATTTAATGGAAGATCATGATGAAACATTTAGATGGCAAAGAGATGAGATAGGGTTAGATCATGGGTGCCCTAGCCCCCACCCCATCTCTTCTTTGGGGAGGGAAAAACTTGTGCAAGATCTGACTTGAAGAAATTTTACTAATCCTAATTAGACGACTCAAATTTTAATGAGATAGGGAAATGATGACTATGAGAGACTAAAAAAAGGAGAGACAAGTGTTTTGAAAATGGTTATAAAATACCTTTCAAAAAAAAAATGGTTATAAAATATGTATATATAAAAAATATATTATAACTGTGATTAAATTTTATATATATAAGGGATAGGAAATTTGCACTAAGCGAAGCAAGGCAAAACGGGTTAGGCAGGATGGATCACTTTTGCCATCCCTTTATTTAATGTTAATTTTCGTTGCAAATTGGATCATGCAACATAGTACAAAGCAATAACGCTAATGCTTTGGCTAGCATCACTATGTAATACAGAGTAAAATTTGTCATTTTGTTCTCTTTTAGATTGAGAAAAATTGTCTCGCTGTTAATCTTTTCTTGTTTATGTGGTTATTTGTTTTAAAAAAAATATTTCTTTGAGTACAACTTTATATAAAATAAAAATAACAAAAAAAGAATAAATAATCCTAATTATTCTTTTGAAAACCAATAACTATATTATGGATTTCGGGATTGAAGTTTTGTTATTACGATAAATTGCAACAAAAACATGAGGTTGTGTTATGTTGTGTCCTTGACCACACATTTTATATGAAATTTCTAGAAAAAGTTTATCTCAAAAAAAAATTATATAAGACCATATTTCAAAACACGTGGAACTTATGTATATAAGATTCAATTATATCAAGACAGTCTCATAAGATACAATTTTTTTTTACGGTGTTCATTGTCACTAGTTCAACTTATGAAATTTGGTCCCCACTTGTTGAAGAGCCAAGCTTGATCTTGATACTTTTTTTTACGGTGTTCATTGTCCCTAGTTGAACTTATGATTATAAAGAGCCAAGCTTGACCTTTGCTAGGTGATCACCCATGTGTAATCTACGCTTCACAACTACTATATATAGAAGTATCAATACTCAATAGTATCTCATCCTCCACCGACATATCCATTCTAGCAAAGTTTTGCTTTGTCCAAAGTTTCAAAAATGGACGCTCAAAAGCTCCTCTTCACTGTTCTCTGCTTTTTCCTCTTATTCCTTCTCTCAGGTTTCCAATACTATACATAAAGCTAGCTGCTTCTTTAATATTTTCCATAAAAACCAAACATTTCTAATACATGCATGTGTGTGATTAATTTAATTATTGCAGGGGAACAAGTCGTACAAGCACGTTTAGCTCATCACCACCACCACCGTCTCTTTAATTTTCGTCCATCAAAGCTCTTTGTCTTCGGAGATTCATATGCTGACACTGGTAACAACAAGAAATCTGAAGCTAACTCTTGGAAATACCCTTATGGAATCACTTTTCCTGGAAAACCAGCTGGTCGTTACTCAGACGGCCGTGTCCTCACCGATTTCCTTGGTGTGTCCCTTTCTTTCTCTCTCTCTAATGATTTGCTTTTTTTTTTTTTTTTAATCTTTAGCTCACTTTTTGGTACAATGGATTTGCTTTTCATTGTGTATTGTCTTAAATGGTGGGTACCCTCTTCTCTGCTTGCTTGCCACAAACACAATGCCACTTTTCTTTGTTATTCATAATAATATGGCTGTTTGGTAGCATAACTAAATCAACAGTTTTCAGTATTTAAACAATATTATATATATTTTCACATATTTTTTTACTTATATGTATTTTCAAAAAATATAAATAACATTACTAGAATAACATTACTAAAAATCCCTAGATGTCATGTGTGATTCTCTCTTTCGCCAATAAATTTTGCATTATTGGATCAAATTTTTAAATTTTTTTTTCCTTTTCTCTTTCTATCTTGTCAGATCATTAGCATCCTATAATAGCTATGATAAACTCCAATCTTCCTTCGCACCATCACTTCTCTCTTCACGCTGCCCCTATCTATTTCTCTCTTTTGTTTTCTCATGGCTTAAATGCAAAACCTTCTTTACGAAAAAATATATCGTGGAATGGCAACGTTGAGATGTGGCTCAAGAGTCCTGAAGATGTGAAAGTCATACAAATACAAAAACTATCATGGAACACGTATGGATTTTTTTATTAAAAAAAAAAAATGCTCCACAAACCCTAAACATAAAATTGATGTAGGTTGTGTAATTAGAACAACAGTTTTCAGTATCTAAACAATATTATATATATTTTCACATATTTTTTTACTTATATGTATTTTCAAAAAATATAAATAACATTACTAGAATAACATTACTAAAAATCCCTAGATGTCATGTGTGATTCTCTCTTTCGCCAATAAATTTTGCATTATTGGATCAAATTTTTAAATTTTTTTTTCCTTTTCTCTTTCTATCTTGTCAGATCATTAGCATCCTATAATAGCTATGATAAACTCCAATCTTCCTTCGCACCATCACTTCTCTCTTCACGCTGCCCCTATCTATTTCTCTCTTTTGTTTTCTCATGGCTTAAATGCAAAACCTTCTTTACGAAAAAATATATCGTGGAATGGCAACGTTGAGATGTGGCTCAAGAGTCCTGAAGATGTGAAAGTCATACAAATACAAAAACTATCATGGAACACGTATGGATTTTTTTATTAAAAAAAAAAAAATGCTCCACAAACCCTAAACGTAAAATCGTTGTAGTAACTTCTTATCTCTCAAAACCAGATGGTCAAGTTGGAGTCATTGTGTTGTGGTAAGCCAATAGTTTTTCGATTTAGGAGTCCTTATTTTTCAATTTGCATGAAAAGTTGTATTTCTGGTAGAAAGTTGTAATTCTGGTGTTTTGCTTAATTTCCACCATATTTGACGTTTACTGTGCAAGAGTGGAGATTAATTAATTTTTTGTGGTTCATGTTTGAATAAAAGAGAAGTAGGTGGGGTTAGTTTTGTTGTCTCTTTTCCTCTCCTCCAATTCTCATCTTTAATATAATTCTTTTATTTATTACTTGAGAAACCAAAAGGCATATATTACACCTTTATCCAAAGCTTTTCTATGCTCTTGACATCAAACTTTTAAGAATTGTTAGTTTTGATTTCTAACTATTAGATTTTTCCAATGAGAATCTTCACTTGGAAATATTGAATTGCATATTTTAAGTTTGAAGTTACAAAATTAGGTAAGGTTGACAGATAAATTTAAAAGAAAAGATAAAAATCAAATTATAGAAAGATGCGCAGTGGGTATTGGAATTTTTTATTTTCAAGGCTTACATTAATTAGATTGGCTTTTCTTGGGGACGGTGTTTAGAAATTCTTTTAAGTATTATTATAGAAGATTGACTTTTTAATGAGAAAGTATACTGTTTTGATTTGTGATAAACGAGTTTCCATAACTTAAGGGTAGTTTTTGGTTTTCTTTTTATGTTATAATATGTTCATGAACTTTGAGGTTTGTAAGATTTTTTTTGAAGTTTGTGAAAAATTTTGATTTATACTTTTTATTTTCCTCCTATTATCATTAGAAGAAAAAGTCCACTAAGAGGGATGAATTGCACCTCTATAGATTTGAATTTGATTTAAATTATGAAATATATAATTTATTAGTAACTCCTCTTTTATTGTTAAATATAATCATGAAATTCATGAATCAAGTTATGATTAATTGATTGATGATCAATGTGATTGACCAAGAATTTAAAATTATTTTTTTCTCAATTAAAAAATATAAGTGGTGCATTCCTACTGATATAGATTGTACTTAAAATTGTAAAATATCTAGTAATGTATAGATCCTATGAATGTGCAACTATTATGTGCCGCCCTTAAAGGTAATATATGGACTTAACTAAAGTTTTACATCCTTCTTAAGAAAAAAAAAAAAAAAAACTAAAGTTTTACATGAATAATGTTTTTTTTTTAATGCATTGTCGCAACGTGGTTGAGATTTCTATGCAAACTACAAATTGAGTAAATGCTAAAAGAAATATTTACTGTACAGTGATTTCAAGGTCTCTTCGAAATCATAGGTTGCTATACAATGATTTTGCCACCACCGACCTACATGCAAGTATTTTTTTTATAGTCTATATGCACTTAATTCATCTTTCAAATAATATTTACTGTTTGTTGTTTGCGGCATATATTGTTTGGGTTAAATAGTTGAACAAAGTTTAAAAAACAAGGCTTGCAAGATTAAAAAGAAGATTGAGTATGAATGAACAATGATTTCTATATTAGGAGTGACATTGCTTAGAGTTACAAACAATTTCATGGTATAGGTAGAATTAGAAAGGCAGATCTACAGAGTTCTGATTTGAAAGTAAGTCCATAAAATATATATATATATATGACTTTTAAATAATACTATTTAAAAACTTTTAATGAATAGTGTTTTTGGAGTGATTATATTTATATAAGATTATAATTATTTGACCGTTCTTTAGTCATTCAACAACGTTAGTTATATTTTTAGACTAATATATGTTCATTGAGTTGATGTTACACCAACTTATGTCTTTAATCTTATCGGGGCATTTTGACTGAAAAATATAATATATACATACATGTAGCATGATTTTTGCTTTCAATTATATTATTATTATAATAATAACAACAATAATAATAATAACTCATTTAGCTATTATTAACTAGTAATTTTCTAATTATTACTACTACACGCTAACTTCTAATTACCAAAACCCACAATTGAAATACTAATCCGTATGAGATACCACTTCCAAAAATTAATATCTTAGCTATTATATATTATACGCTGACTTTTTTTCTTTTTTTCAAAAGAAGCGTTTCTCTCTCCCCCCAAAACAAAAAGGATTATAATAAGAATTAGCTAGACAATGGTAAGACTATACCACCTCTTTTCTGCAATAAATGTTAAACTCAAATCATTTTTCATGCATATACACACACATGTAGTGTGCAACACACAGGACTTAAACTTTGAGTTTAAACTTAAACTTGGTAGGGTGAAACTCACTTAAGTTTCAGTATCTTCTTCCATACTTTCAATGACAAAAATTAAATTCTCATGTGAGTCTCTTTCTACTTCAAATTTTTAAATGTTTAGTAATTTAGATTGTTCTTAATTATTGAATTGAGATTTCTACTTAAACATGATTTCAATTATTGTTTTGGATAGTTTTTAACTATTAAA
This sequence comes from Quercus aquifolioides, assembly GCA_019022515.1. Classification (NCBI taxonomy): domain Eukaryota; kingdom Viridiplantae; phylum Streptophyta; class Magnoliopsida; order Fagales; family Fagaceae; genus Quercus; species Quercus aquifolioides. The sequence goes on from CM032325.1 coordinate 45,524,474, forward strand.
TTCAAGGGTTTTCCATTTAAATATATGTGATTAATTGAGCCTTAAAGTTCAATGTATTATTGAAAATCATTTTATATATATATATACATTTTATGATACATTAGTCTCACACAACATGTATTCATTATGTAACTTAAAAGTAAAATATCATTTATTTTTATTATTTATTTTAAGTAAATTAATAAAAAAATTATTTACATATGAATTTTGATTAAGCCGTGCATCATACGGGCATAATGCTAGTCCTTGTTAATTCATAAAGACTACAAATAAACTCATTTTCACACTCTATTACACAACTTGCTTAAAAATTAATGGTGAGTTATGAAAAAAAATGTTGGTATGTACGTATAAAAAGTAATGTGTCCTTAGATTTATTATTATTAATTTTAATGTTATTTTAACAAGTTTAGATATGCAAAATTTATTATCATCTTCTTCACAACTACTATGTTCATTTTATAATAATTGTTCTTTATCATTAAATTAAGACACTAATTAATTTTTTTGGTGTAGGCAGAGTTTTAACACCAGATTTCTTTCTCGACAATTAGAATCTTTACTAGTTAAGTTAACTAAAACCTACCACAATTACTGAGTTGATGTGATATAATTAGTATTAATAAAAATAGTGTCGATAATAGACTCATAAGAGTAATATTACTCTTATCATAATTTTTCAAATAAACCGTTATAAACAAGAAATCATGAAAATTTTTGTATACCTACTCAAATTTTAGTGTTTATTACCTTTTGTTTTGAGGCTTATAGTTATTCTACAACCACAATCTTTATCAATACCATTTTTCATAACTATTCTACATGAAAAATTATAATGGACCATCTGTCACTTTTATATTTATCTTTCTTTACTTCTCACATTCACGTTAAAACTGTGACAAATTGTTTTAATGTTGAAACTCCTTAATTTTGTCCATCAGCCTAACACAGTCTACCTCTTTTTGTTTTTTAAATACTTTCTTCTTTTTTAGGTTGAACTGTCTCAATCACCCAAAAAATATATATCACTGTCTTGCTTTGTCTCCTTCTCCTACTCATTGACATTGAATAACCTCTGATGAATGATAACCACAAACAAAAATCTTCTGTTCTCAACAAATTTGTACTTTTACTTGTTTCCATATAAATTACTTGTCAAAAAGTAACTAATTAGACATTTAAAAGGGACGATTAATGTGAGTTAAAGAATAGTAGAGGTGGATTCATCGTTTGCTTATATCATCATTAAAGAAAATTTGAAAGTCGCCCTTTTCCTTTCCTTAAATTACTTTTTCTTTTGGCGAAAAGCACATTTTAGTCCCTACATTTTCAAGCGATTCTATTTTAGTCCCTAAATTTTATTTTTACCGCTTTTAATCCCTATTCTGAAAAACGTCATCTATTTTAGTCCTTCCCGTCAGTGCCCTAACGGCAAAATCCTAGGTGGCAGACGGAGTGCATTGCTGGCACACTAAATGCTGACGTCAGCATTAAAATAATAATATAATATATTATTTAGTATTTTAAAAATTCCACGTCATTTTTTAAAAACAAAAAATAATTTATGAATTTTAACTAAATAAAAAAAAAGAAAAAACAGAAATAAAAACCAAAAATAATATAAATTGAGATCTAACTTTATTTTGAGTAAGAACATACAAGAACATAAACCTACTCATTGTTTTGTTTGCAACCAAACACAATATTAGCTGAAAATCTTTATTATCAAAAATATTTTTTTTGGTACGGGAAAATAAGTAAATAAACCCAATAAGTGCTTATCAAAAATTTAGTAACCCATTGTTCTTTCCCTAACATCAGAAACCCAGAAATTAAAAAAAAAAAAAAAAAATACTAAAGTTGTTCTTCGTGTTCTTCCTAGACCCAGAAATTTTCTTCATAAACAAACACACATACAAAACCCATAAAAACAAAACCCAGTCAGTGCTTATCAAAAATTTAGTAACTCATTATTCTTTCCCTAACATCAGAAACCCAGAAATTAAAAAAAAAAAAAATGCTGAAGTTGTTCTTCGTGTTCTTCCTAGACCCAGAAATTTTCTTCATAAACAAACACACACACAAAACCCATAAAAACAAAACCCAGTCAGTGCTTATCAAAAATTTAGTAACCCATTGTTCTTTCCCTAACATCAGAAACCCAGAAATTTAAAAAAAAAAAAAAAAAATACTGAAGTTGTTCTTCCTATACTGAATCCCTCCGATGCGATTGATCAGAGAGCCACGAGACTCCGATTTCTCCTCCTCCGGTTTCAGTTCCCGAAGCGATTTCGTCAGCTTGGAAACCCGATCCAGAGACTCGAGAAACGCCGAGTCCTCATCGGGAACCTGGCACCACTTGGCTCTTCCTTCGCTGGAAAATTTCTGCTCCACAAGATCCAAGTATTTCTCCACCAACTCAGGAACCTCCACCGAAACGTCGTCGCTCATCAGAGACGAGAGAAATTTGTCGATATCCTCGGAAGCTTTCTCGAGGTCAAAATGAGGTTCAGATTCTTCATTTTTGATCTCCTCTGCCGCGGAATCAAGTTTTGGCTCCGCGTCATCTTTGGCTTCCGGTATGGTCGTCAAGAAGGTGGTTGTTGTTCTCCATGGTATTGAAACTGTGAGTTTTCTGGGTCTAGGAAGAACGCGAAGAAGAAGAACAACTTCATTTTTTTTTTTTTTTTTTTTTAATTTTTGGGTTTCTGAAATATTTTGGATAATAAAGGTTTTCAGCTGATATTATGTTTGGTTGCAAACAAAATAATAGATGGTTTATGTTCTTCCTCAAAATAATGCTAGATCTCAATTTATATTATTTTCGGTTTTTATTTCTGTTTTTTTTTTATTTAGTTAAAATTCATAAATTATTTTTTGTTTTTAAAAAATGACGTGGAATTTTTAAAATACTAAATAATATATTATATTATTATTTTAATGCTGACGTCAGCATTTAGTGTGCCAGCAATGCACTCCGTCTGCCACCTAGGATTTTGCCGTTAGGGCACTGACGGGAAGGACTAAAATAGATGGCGTTTTTCAGAATAGGGACTAAAAGCGGTAAAAATAAAATTTAGGGACTAAAATGAGAATCGCCTGAAAATGTAGGGACTAAAATGTGCTTTTCGCCTTTTCTTTTCTAGATTACTTTCTGAAATTACTTTAATTAGTACTTTCTTTTTTTGAGAAATTACTTTAATTAGTACTTCTACTCTATGAACTTCTTATCCACTCTTTGTCAGTTAAAATCTATTCTCTCCTCCCCATAACAAAAGATGTCGGTTGGGATTGATCCTTACTCATTAGGTAACTTTTAATTATAATTAAAAAAAATTAAGCACATGTTACTAATTGATAAATGTTGCAGTTGATAATATTGTTTTATATATATATATATATATATATATATAGTAGCAGTTGATAATTGTAGTATATATAAGTATATAACCACCCTTATTATGATAGTGACTTTTTTCTTGTGGTGCATAAGGTTCAACCGTTCAAGTAACATATTGCATGATTTGACTATTTCTTTTGGCAAGTGTTATTGCTAGAGTAGGACTCTTTAGGGGGCGGTGTTTCAAAAATACCTGATGCTTCGAGTACAACATTATTGAGTTTTCAATGAAAGCTTCACACGCTTTGAATTCTCTGATAGTGACATAAATTAAGTAGCATTTACATTTTTCTTTCAATGGGATGAAAATTGAACATATGATCTGACTACTTCAATCTTAGCTAGGCATCCCTGATCTTGTGCTTAATTGTAACCATGCAGCTAAGTTCATAGGTTTGAAGTCTCCAATTCCGTACAGATTGAGGGAAGATGGGGTCAATGACTTGAAATATGGCATGAACTTTGCTTTTGGAGGCACTGGTGTGTTCAATACGTTGGTTTCAGACCCAAACATGACCACCCAGATTGATTTCTTCCAAGAACTCATCAAAACTAATGCGTTTAACGCTTCGGATGTAGAGTCATCTGTGGCACTCGTCACCCTATCTGGTAATGATTACGGTGCTTATGAGGTCACGAATGGGACTGCTCAGGTAAGAACGGTACACACATATACATTATACATATATAATAATACGATAAATTACCGTATTTTTGACAAATTAGAACTAAAGGGAAGTATTGAAAAAATATATATAATTGATTAATGTATAATTGATTAGCACTAGGGTTGTAATACATTATACATCAGTTATTAAAAACTATTTAGTCTAAGGATTGAGAAAAAATAAAAAAAAAATTAACTTTTAATCTTATCGCTTAGTTTCAAATGCAGCCTCTCTTAATAGGATTAGGATCTCTAGCTAGGATTACATTATATAATTTTCATGAATTTAAAATTTTATATAATGTCACCTTATTTAAAATTTAAATTTCATTTCATAACAACTAATTTTAATTGATACTGTAACCCTTTATTGGATCTATTAACCACCACATCTTTATTGCTAATATATATATATATATATATATATATGGCGAAAAGTACATTTTAGTCCCTACATTTTCAAGCGATTCCATTTTAGTCCTTAAATTTTATTTTTACCGCTTTTAGTCCCTATTCTGAAAAACGCCATCTATTTTAGTCCTTCCCGTCAGTGCCCTAACGGCAAAATCCTAGGTGGCAGACGGAGTGCATTGCTGGCACACTAAATGCTGACGTCAGCATTAAAATAATAATATAATATATTATTTAGTATTTTAAAAATTCCACGTCATTTTTTAAAAACAAAAAATAATTTATGAATTTTAACTAAATAAAAAAAAGAAAAAACAGAAATAAAAACCAAAAATAATATAAATTGAGATCTAACTTTATTTTGAGTAAGAACATACAAGAACATAAACCTACTCATTGTTTTGTTTGCAACCAAACACAATATCAGCTGAAAATCTTTATTGTCAAAAATATTTTTTTTGGTACGGGAAAATAAGTAAATAAACCCAGTAAGTTCTTATCAAAAATTTAGTAACCCATTGTTCTTTTCCTAACATCAGAAACCCAGAAATTTAAAAAAAAAAAAAAAAAATACTGAAGTTGTTTTTCGTGTTCTTCCTAGACCCAGAAATTTTCTTCATAAACAAACACACATACAAAACCCATAAAAACAAAACCCAGTCTGTGCTTATCAAAAATTTAGTAACTCATTGTTCTTTCCCTAACATCAGAAACCCAGAAATTAAAAAAAAATAAATAAATACTGAAGTTGTTCTTCATGTTCTTCCTAGACCCAAAAATTTTCTTCATAAACAAACACACACACAAAACCCATAAAAACAAAACCCAGTCAGTGCTTATCAAAAATTTAGTAACCCATTGTTCTTTCCCTAACATCAGAAACCCAGAAATTTAAAAAAAAAAAAAAAATACTGAAGTTGTTCTTCCTATACTGAATCCCTCCGATGCGATTGATCAGAGAGCCACGAGACTCCGATTTCTCCTCCTCCGGTTTCAGTTCCCGAAGCGATTTCGTCAGCTTGGAAACCCGATCCAGAGACTTGAGAAACGCCGAGTCCTCATCGGGAACCTGGCACCACTTGGCTCTTCCTTCGCTGGAAAATTTCTGCTCCACAAGATCCAAGTATTTCTCCACCAACTCAGGAACCTCCACCGAAACGTCGTCGCTCATCAGAGACGAGAGAAATTTGTCGATATCCTCGGAAGCTTTCTCGAGGTCAAAATGAGGTTCAGATTCTTCATTTTTGATCTCCTCTGCCGCGGAATCAAGTTTTGGCTCCGCGTCATCTTTGGCTTCCGGCACCGGCGAAATGCCGGTATGGTCGTCAAGAAGGTGGTTGTTGTTCTCCATGGTATTGAAACTGTGAGTTTTCTGGGTCTAGGAAGAACGCGAAGAAGAACAACTTCATTTTTTTTTTTTTTTTTTTAAATTTTTGGGTTTCTGAAATATTTTGGATAATAAAGGTTTTCAGCTGATATTGTATTTGGTTGCAAACAAAATAATGGGTAGGTTTATGTTCTTCCTCAAAATAATGCTAGATCTCAATTTATATTATTTTCGGTTTTTATTTCTGTTTTTTTTTTATTTAGTTAAAATTCATAAATTATTTTTTGTTTTTAAAAAATGACGTGGAATTTTTAAAATACTAAATAATATATTATATTATTATTTTAATGCTGATGTCAGCATTTAGTGTGCCAGCAATGCACTCCGTCTGCCACCTAGGATTTTGCCGTTAGGGCACTGACGGAAAGGACTAAAATAGATGGCGTTTTTCAGAATAGGAACTAAAAATGGTAAAAATAAAATTTATGGACTAAAATGATAATCGCCTGAAAATGTAGGGATTAAAATGTACTTTTCGCATATATATATATATATATATATATATATCATTACAAAGAACTATCATTTTCTGTCTATGCTCCACTGTCCACTGCCTTGTGTTGTGCACCCTGAATTCTGAATCATGTGAATAAGTGTCCCCACCGTCATGACTTATACGTACCCCTCCAACATATATAGTACACCAGGAACAGAAAAATGACTTATTCGCCACACCATTCTACCCCCATCTCCCAACTCCCAAAGTATGGTGAATTTTCGATTACGTGGAAAGAAATTATTACAGTGACAGTGATGTGTCTGTTTTTCACACGAGATTTATTATTGGTCCTAGCTCTATACAGAGATTTTTTTTTACTGTGTCTAGCTATTTTATATTGAAAATTAGAACATGCCTAATAGTCAGTATGGATTAAGGAAAGACAAAGAAAATAGAGTAGAGTAAAGTAAATTTTGTTAAAAATTAATCTATTTTTAACTAATTTTATTCTATTCTCCTCCACTCTCTCTCTTTCCCCCTTCATCCGAATGGACCCTAACCCTTTTGGATGGTATGATGATCAATTCTTAATGCGTTTGGATAATAGGTTGGAAAGAGCAAAAGATAAGTAAAGTTTTGGATAATACGTTTGATTTTTTTAGCTTTACACACACACACACAAAAAAAAGTGGAAAAGAGAAGAACATGAATGAAAATGTGCCAATAAATATGATTTTATGACTCACAGCTGGGCTTTCGTCCACTACAAGCAAAAATCAGGTGATAAATGATTGAGAAAGGTTTTTACTTGTTGAAGTAATTCGAGTCGTAATGTATACTGTATACAGTACAGCCAAAATGTTACGTAAGAGCACCAGCATTTGCTGTTGCCGAAAAATTCTATATTCACACACCAAAATTTAGTTTTATTGCCTTAATATAGCATTTGACAATACACTCTATGTTACATGTTTTATTTTCATGTTCTATTCATTTATTTATTATATTTTTCTCTCTCTTCTTCTCTGTCTACCACTCTAATAAGGAAAGTTTGGCTCTAGTGCACTGAAGGTTGAAGGTTGACACGATTCAAACATGTGATAAAAATTAGATACATGTCCGTTACTAGTGCTCTAATAAGAAAAGTTTGGCTCGAGTGCACTAGAAGCTAGCACGATTTAAACACGATTCAAACATGTGATAAAAATCGAATACATATCCACTTTGAGTAGGTTCCAATCCAATGCACTGGATCACTATAGATAAGCAGTGTCCATATAATAATATATGAAACCTGCAAGAAAAGACAGCAAAATTAAATTCTGTTAACTTACACGTTTCTTGTCTCCTTTGGGCTGGTTCTGTGAATTTCATAAGAATGGGCCCAGTGGTTAGGTTAGGTTGATCTCCGTGGTTCAGGAAATCCTGGTCTCTGTCTTGTATCTGAACTCATTGGTCACTGGAAAATATGTACATGCGAGTCATGTGTGACCCAATACTATTGGACTTATTTGGAGGGTCCATTGGCATCTTTTTATATCCGACAAAGTTTATGGGCTCCTTTCATGGACCATAGTTCTTGATGTGTCTCACACCCCTCCACCCCTAAACATAAAAAAACAAAAAACAAAAATATTGATTTTTTTTTTTTTCAAACTTAAGATTCGATCACTATCTCATGCATAACGTAGGAATAGGATTCCCATGCTTGCAGTTAATGAAAAGACCTCCATGATTACTAGTCCTTATACTATTGTTAATTTTAATTTCATATTTATTGTTTATTAACTTCATCTGATTTTAAAGCTTCCTTTTACATCTATAAGATAGCTCAACAACATTGTGTCAACTGCCAACTAAAACTGTCTTAAGAAGACGTTTATATGACAAATTGTCTCTTAGATATTCCAATTTATTTTATTCACATTTGAAGTAGGATAAAGCTTCAGTTTCTGATACCAAAAAAGTAAACTCATTATCGGATTTCACTTTAATGGGTATCGTTGAGTAGATCAAATATATGAAAAATCATTTAAAAAGAACTGCTCAAATATAAAATTTGATCAAACTTTATTAGATCTCTTATGTATACACCTAAGTAATATCTCATCATTTGTTTTTCCTTCATGGTTATTGTTTATTTTATCATGAAAATATATAAAAAGCATGGTTATTAAGACAATATTATGCTAGTACTGAGCTTGCTATCTCAATCCATCCATTGTAGGGTTTTCCATCCTTCATTACCTCAGTGGTCAAGCAACTTAAAGTCAACTTGAAACGCATTCGTGGCTTGGGTGTTAAGAAAATTGCTGTGACAGCTTTACAGCCTTTGGGATGTCTCCCTATTAGCACAATCAAATCCTCATTCCAACATTGCAATGGAACAGAAAACTCACTTGTTAGCTTCCATAACCTTTTGTTGCTGCAAGCTGTGGCAAAGCTGAACAACGAAACCAAAGTTTCTACTTTCGTCATTCTCAATCTTTATGACTCGTTCATGTCCGTATTAAAGAACAAAGGAGACCAGAAAGGTGATTATACATTTACTTCCATTTTCAAAATATATTTTTCATTGACGTATTTTCTTTCATTTCTGGAATACCAAGATCATCATTTCAATTGGGTTTGATCCATTTTGGTGTTCTAAGCTCAATCTCTAATTTGTATAGACTAAAATGCTGTCCAAACTAACCCTAAAGATTTTATTTTAATTCAAACTTTAAGGGTAAAAATGTAGCAATTCAAAAAATGAGGGACTAAATTGTGATTGGAGCAAACAATGAAGTAAATTGTTTGTCCACAAAATATCAAATCTGTTAATTAAGTCAAAATTTTAACTGTTTCATTTTAATTCAAACCTTAAAGTGTCATTTTGAAAGTTTGTGGATAAAATAAAAAGTTTCATTTTACCCCATTTTATATGAGGAAAGGAATGAATTTTATGCATGTACTTGGAATAGAACATGAAAATTTGTGGGCTTTCAAACTATCTTGGTTGGTTTGTTTGCTTGGGCCTTTGTCCTAAGTTATAAAAACCCTTGACCCATAAGCCATGAGTGGCCATTCAGAGCTTTATTCGATTACTTTGGTTTACTTTCAGGAATCAAACAAATTGAATTCTAGTCTTATACTAATAGAGCAATATCTTCATCTTCAATTTGTGCAGGAAGTACAAAGTTTGAGAACCCACTGAAACCATGTTGTGGTGGTATAAGCAGTGACTATTACTGTGGAAGTGTAGATGTGAATGGGACCAAGAAATACACAGTATGTGATGACCCCGAATCAGCATTCTTTTGGGACTCAGCTCATCCTACACAAGAAGGATGGAGTGCTGTGTATTCAGCTTTGCAAACCACTCTTGAACAACTTTAATTTCTAGACTTAACAAGAACGACGAGGTTTAAAAATTATTGTGGGGTAATTTGTTTGTTTTGTAATTTCCTAGTTTCTATTATGTCTTTATTTGTCTGTGAAGCCGTTTTTTTTTTTTTTTGGTTCAGTTGTAACTTGTAATATGGTTTGGAGTTAGGTCATATGTAAGAATGAAATAAATAAATTTGCATAATCAGCAATAACATGGGATTAGCCCCATTTGTCCTAGGTGTAGTCAAGTTGAGTCCACAATTCACGTTTTGCGGGATTGCCCTTGGGCTGTTCAATATTGGCACTCACTTCTTGAGGCCCTTTATCAATCTGATTACATGGTCCTTCCTATTCACACATTCTAAGACTAAGAGGCTAATGCAGCAGCTGATGGACAAGGGGGAGCTTGCAACCAGACAAAATTTTTGTACTTGAGTCTTGCCCGAGCTTTTTGTATGAAAAGTATTTCAGGGATATTTGTCAAGTTGGCACTCTTAGAAAGTGCCCTATAACAAATTATGTACTCTCCTCAAGTGTCTGTTTGATTAAATAAAATTTCTTCTTTTTAAATAAATAAATAAATTTGCATAACCCCAATATATATAGTCAAATTCCCAAATAGTTTAAAGAGAAGATTCGAAAGTTTAACTCAGGTATTCCTTCAAAATTTATAAAAGAGCTCCCTATCTCTGTTGATAATTATCATGTGTTCGGAAGTTCGAAGGAAGAGGAGAGACTAAAGAGTATGACGAGAAACCAAAGAAATAGAAGAGCTAGGAGGCAAATGGTTATCCATTTACTTATTTGGATATTTTTAAAATTAAGTAGGGGGAGAAAAATCTCTTCCCTTTGTTAATTTTTTTTAAAATATAATAATAAAATGTGAGAGGATAGGTAATAATTATAATACATTATGCAAATCAAAAATTACACTTTATACCACTCTTTTGTTTAATTTGAAGAAATAGGTATAAATTGATATTATAAAGGCAAAATTTGACAACTTTTTAAATATAATATAAGTGGAACATCTCTCCTGCCTTTCCCCTCCAAACTCTCTTTCAGGAATTAAAAATGAGGGGTTTAAAGGGGTATCTTACCCCTCCAAATCCCTTCTCATTTCCTTTTAAAATATGAATCCAAACAATGTGGATTAAACACCCCATAATCTCTCTCTCTCTCTCTCTCTCTCTCTCTCTCTCTCTCTCTCTCTCCAAACTCACTGTTAATTTGTATCCATATAATTTTGTTTTTCCCTCTCAGGCAAACCTCATTGATACTCAAACACAATGGTAGTTCACTCTTCCTAACAATTCACACTATTCCCAAATTCTAATCCCTAATACTATTGAAAAGTAAAAGGTACATTTGACATGTTCTACATGCTTATTATGATCGGAAATTGTAAACGATAATAGGATTGAATATTATATACCCAACCACCTTGAATGAAGACCCTATTGTGGACTTGACCTGAAAGAGAATTTTGTTAATGAGAAATTAATTATGCTACAAGTACAATTCACATTGGTTACGGTACATTGATCTTCATGAACACAGGAATTTACCAAATCTAGCCCACCATCTAGGACAATGACTGCCTATGGGCCTTCGCGTTGCAAAACTGAATTAGTCTTAGAACATTCTATAATTTAATACGCTTCACATGGTTATTACACCTTCATAGCATATGCAGAAAAGTGTCAAATTCAAAAGTAGCTCGCTTTTGTTGATCAATTAATAATTTAATAGTTGACAAAAAATAAAACAATTAATAATTTAATCAAGGCATGGAATCTAAACAAAACAATTTTGTAATTGACTACTGTTTACTACTTTACTTATATCTCACTCTACAGTGATAAGCTATGTCACCCACCAATAATATTGTAGCTTCATTTATGAAAGATGGGAAAATGATTGAACAAAATATTATATAATTCTCATATTATCATTCAATGAGTAAGATGTACAAAAATATTTTTAGCCTCAAAATTCATCAATCTTCTAGGTCCTGAAACTTCACAACAATGTCAAATTCTCAATGTAGAATTGTAGATGTGGGGTACAAAAATTAAATAAGGTAATCATGCCACGTGTCATACCCAAGGCCGAGGAGGCCTGGACAGTTCCGAGGAGCCCATACGCTCGGACAGTAAAGCCGGAGAGGTGAGCCACTGCCACGTCAAGTGCGCGTTACCAGAGGGGGGTCATACTGTAGAAGAAGAGCTTCAAAGAGGGGGTTAGCCTTGACGTGATTGGAGGGATGGTAGCTACCACCACATTTATTGCACCTCACCAAACCCTCTAGACGCATTTATGTGGAGAAGACCCCTGAACAGTGCTGTCTTGGTTGCCACAACTCACAAAAGATTAGGAAGGGCATCTAATGGGACAAGCACTCAAGTAGTGGCCTGCATAATTGTTAGGACATATGTAATTCACTCATTAAGAACATATGTCATTCTTTTATGTAATTGGCTAATCATTTGACAAAACGCACTTTACTTGTAATTGGGTAGTTCTAGGTGTTTTTAATACTTCAAGAAATAAGGTTTCAAGATCAAGTGTTGAAGTTATCAAGTCTGTCCAAGAAAAACAAGCTAATAGTGCAAATTCATTAAAGCTCAACAGCTAGCTCGACAGCTGCATTTATCGAGCTTAAAGAATGCTGTCTCAAGCCCGTAAGCTCGACACTTACTTGACAGCTTCTCGACACCTCCTATCTGTCGAGATTTAAGAAATTCAGAATTCTGATATGATTTCTTGGGATCCGTGAATATGTCTTTGGGCCTTCTCTTCTTCTAACCCTAGACATATAAAATGATTGTTTTAAGGGCCGTCAAATAGTTTACAAGTTGCACAAGCATTGAGAAAACTCTGTTGAAGCAAATTATGATTGGAGACAAAGTTCTTGCCCTAGTTCACCTCTTCTTGAAGAAGTTGCTGTGTATGTGCACCTTTGGGTTTTGTGACCAAGCATCTTCTTGATCTTCATCGTGTAGGATGAACTGAAGAACTTTGCAGCCAACCTCTCTTTCAGTTGGTGTTTGAAGTCGCGTACTGGGATCCACGCATTGGTTAGTCACGTACTTTGGAGCCGTGCATCAAATGGGGAATTGTCACTACAGAACAAGTCCAATTAGGTATTGGGGTAAGGGTTCAACTGTAGGTTGGTAAGATACTTGGGATTCCTTTACTTGGAACCGCTTGTTGTGATAATAGTGGAGTTTCAGGAGTGGTGACCTGAAAATCACCCGGTGGGGTTTTTGCCGTAAGGTTTTTCCCCATTCGTAAACAAATCACCGCCTCTTTTAATTTCCGCTGCATACTTAATTTATTGGTGATTTTTTTGTGTTTCCACGCGTTTGCATGTTAAATTGATTAATTAATAACTTGGCTAATTAATTAATTGGTTTAATCATAAGGGGGTCATTCAGTTTGTGGCCTATCAATAATCAACAAATGGAGGGTCAAGATCAACAAAAGAAGCATATATAACGTGAGAGACCCTCCAGGGATGGGGGATTAGAAAAACCTGTAGAAAAAACACTGTAGTAACAAGGACTGAAATTGTATTTAAGTCTAAAAAAATTATATTCAAGAAACCCTCTCCTCGGACTTCGCCGAGAAAGAATTTCTTTGCAGAGAGCTTATCTTAATTTCTTTGTCTACAGTAGATATTAAGATAATTTCTCCAGGAATTTTTTTATTATATATAAAGTTGAAATATAACTATTGTTTTGATAAACTGAAATGTTAATTATGAATGATGACAGGTGCAATATATTTATTTAGTTATTTTATGGTCAAATTTCTTCCTTGTGTTGGCGAACTTTAAACGCCAGGAATGTACGTAGTGTAACTGTGCAAGACCATACACAATCTGCATCCAAAACGTCTTTATTTTCAGCTTTGGACATTGTATAGAGATTAGAGAGTAACATATTATTCAAAATTTCAAAAGATGTAATAATAGATATATTTTAAAATTTGTAATTGTTGAATAAATTCTATGGGTCATATAGACACATACCTTAGTAGAACAAATTACCTACTTGACGGATCTTGCTCTTTGCTTACTTTACAAACTCCTCTTGATCTCTAGTGTACCTTTTTGTCGCTAAAGAGGCTACTAGAGTCTCTTCCTAAATTCCACACTCCAAATTCTAAGGCACTGTTTGATGGTGTCTCTAGAGGGAAGGTCTTTTGAGAGAGCATTCAAAAAACAATATGTATGTTTTTTTAGTTCTTGCAATATTCAATTTAATAAATTAGTTATTTGCAGTTCTCGCAATATTCACTTTAATAAATTAGTTATCCTATTGTTATAGGATTCTCGCAATTTTCACTCTTAGTAAATTAATGATATTGTAGGGACCGGTTTTGGGCACTTCTACGGGTTGAGAGAGTGGACCCAAGCCCAGTTAACCCTGCAATGAATTTATAGAGAATGGGTGCAAGAACTAGGCCCTAGTGAGGAATGCAGCGGCCATGCATGGTCATACGTGAGTGCTTAATAACTTAAACGTCAACTGGGATGCGCAATAATGCTCCTCGGACTGGCCTTTCAGGGCTTGGAGTTGTTATTATTTCTTTGAAGAATGGTTACAAAGTTTGAGAGAACACAAGTCGCTACAGTATTTCTTCCCCCTGGTTTTTCTCTCCGTCCCCTCTTCAAGAGGGACTTCTTACATTATATACATCTCTCTCAGTTGATCATAGCCCTACATTTGTTGATCAGCCAGGCCACCACTTGAGAGCCTGTCCTATCAGCCGCATTCCCATCCCTCTTGTGGGTTGCAGCGCCCAAGACAGCACTGTTCAGGGGTCCTATCCTCATTAATGCGGTCAGGGCGTTAGTTGAGGGCATTTAATGTGGAGGTGACAGTTCATCTGGGACTTGCTCATTCACCATGCTTCCATGTCCGGCGCTTGGTACTTGCTATTTGCCCTTTGGATGCTCGGGGAGGCTCACCTTGATGGTGTGCTACTTGCTCACTTTCTGATCTCGGCCGTCCGAGGAAGTAATCATCCTCGGCAATGTTTCCTGGGCAACTGGGCTTTACATTTTCGTCCTCGGACCCTGGATGCCTCCTCGGCGTGGGCCTTTGGGCCTGGTTCGAAGTAGGCCGGGGTTGCCCGACTCTTTCTGGCCCCACAATAGCCCCTCAAAATCTTGCTGTCCGCATCCTCGGGCGGAAATGAGGATTTTGACATCCTCGGACCTACTCCGTGTCCAATCGAGTCTTGTCCCTTGTCAGTGCTGGAGCCTTTTCATCTGCCCAAGGTGCGTTACTGATGCTTCGGTGCGCGTAACGTGTCCTTCATTAAATTCAGGCGGCTTTGTGCTCTCCACGTTCAACGGGCAGATGACAATCTAACGGTGGGGATTCGCCTAGCATTTATGGGCGGGAAAACCCGCGTGGCTCTTCGATCTGGGGTATAAATACCCATTCGAACTGCTTTTCTCTTCTTTCATTCACAATCAAGAGCTCTTGCGCATACAGTCTGAGTCCAGCCAAACTTCCACCTACATCCTCAGCATAAAAAGTCTGTCCGAGAAGCCTCTCCTCATTTCTGTAAGTCGCTTTATCCCTCTCTGAGCTTTCTTCCTCTCTATTCCTCCTTGTCTTTCATTTGCTCTTTCCGTAGCTCTCTTAGGCGTCGTTTGGGATGGGTAAGCTTAAGAAGTACGTATACACTGAGGAGGCGATGGAGAAATTCATCGCCGATTATAAGATACCGGCCAACGTGGGCTTGAGGTATTGTGAGGTAGGGGAGTGGCTCCTTCGAAGGCAGGAAGGGGAGTGGCTCCTTCGAAGGCAGGAGGGCGAGGTGGTGATTCCCATCATCGCCTTCCTCGAAGGGGGGATGAGGATCCCCATGGGGCCGATGATGAGGGGTTACCTTACATACTTCTGGTTAACCCCCACCCAGTGCGCTTCCAACATCTTCAGAATTCTAGGTTGTGTGGACGCTCTGAACGAGAAGATGGGGCTAAGGTTGACCCATCACGACGTGAACTACTGTTACAACCTTCAACACCTGAAGAACAAGTCGTACTACATGAGGACAAGAGACGATAGGGTCCGGCTTATCCAGTGCCTCCCTGAGTCCAACAAGGGGCTGAACGAGGATTTTCTCATCGTGTCCGGAGGGTGGCACAATGGCCTTCACTGCCCGACGACAGAGGGGACACAAGGTGGGGCAGTGGGAGTAGGAAGGGGTTCAAAGATTCTAATTTGTTTCATGCGTCATTTCTTTTTTGCACTGTTTGGTTACTAACGTGAATGTGTCTTCTTTTTGTAGATCCGCACGCCTTCACGCGCCACTTCAACCTGATCAACAGGGAGGATTTGCAGAAGGTGCTCAGGTCGACGGTTTTCGAAAACGAAGCTGACCATCAAGTTAGAGCCGCTCACAAAATTTTGGGGTACACCCCGCTCTAGAAATCGTTCGCGGCCCCAAAGCACGTGATCAGAGCAAAGGATCCTCGGCTGCAGAAAATAACTGTGACCGAGGACGGGTTTGAGTTTCCCGAGGATCCCTCCACTTCAGAAGGCGTCACATTAGCAGGCCCCTCTTCTTCCCCCAGATTCGCAGAGGCCGCGGAAGAGAACTTAGAGAGGGAAGAGGAAGTTGCAGATTTTGGTCCTGCCGAGGACGATTTTGACGTGTTTGAACAAGTCCACCAGTCCGAGGACCCTTCTGGAGACTTGGGTGATCCTCGTCTAACCGAAGCAGACCTCCTAGCGTCAGAGACATCTTCTCGGCTTGAGATGGGTTACAAGAAGAAAACCCAAGCCAGTCTGCTCGACTTGATCGAAGGACAACCGGGGAAGTCCAAGCCGAAGCTTCTTCCCCCTTCTCCTAAGACTCGTCCTGCCCAGACCAGGTTGGCCTCTACCCAATCTAGGCCTCCTCCTCCTCCGCCTCAAACGAACCCGCCGTCCAGGCACGAGCCCGCTGATCCTAAGCAGAAGAAGGATAAGGGCAAGAGGCCTATTGAGGACAAGTCTGGGTTCACACGAGAGGGGGATGACACTCGGCGGCCCTCAAAGCAGCTGAAGATAGGCTCCAGAGGCCAGGACAGCCAGGTTGATGCCCAGCTTGAGATTCAGGCCTGGCTTCCCGCCCCAATGCTCCGTGGGGCACCTTTGAGGGATGACTCCTCCCTCAGGGATTTTAGAGAGGGCGAAGGCGCGTACATGACCGACGCGGTGGAGAGATGCCTGCTACTTCCTGCGGACATGGCGCAGCTGGGGATCATGAGGAGTAGGGAGGTCTTCCTCAGCCTCAAGCGATACTTGGGGATGGTAAGACCCTCAACACTTGTGTTTTTTCTGGCTTCAGTTTTTTCTGGCTTCCTTTCTTTTTTGAGCTCGGCTTATTGTGTATCCGTTTTGTTTGGCAGGCTGTCCAGGCCACCTATAGGCTGGAGGAGGCGGCCCATGACCATGGAAAGGCCATGGATGCAGAGCGTGAGAAGCGCTTGGAGGCCACTCGGATCCTCGACCTCCGAGGACGACCTTGCCAAGGCCAGGGAGGAGCTGAAGGCAATGACCAGGGCTCGGGACAACGCAGTGTCAGGCCTTGAGGGTGCCCAGAAGCAGGCCGAATCTCAGACGAAGCGTCTGGGTGAGGTAGAGGAGCAGCTGAAGCTCGCCGAGGAGCTGATAGCTGGCCTGACGAAGAAGATGGCTGATGCTGAGGAGGCCAAGAAGGTGGCTGAATGGGCCAAAGAGGAAGCTGTGAGGGCCAAGTTTGAGGCAGACCAAGGTCGGGAGGAGGCCTGGGCCACTAAGGAGGAAGCTGAGGAGGCAGCTTATGCTGCCGGAGCAACTGAGACAGCAGCTGCCTACAAATCCCAAGTCCCTGAGGTATGCAGGCGCTACTGCTCCCAGACTTGGCGTGAAGCCCTCAAACAAGCTGGGGTGGAGGCCTCTTCTGACCTGTGGAAGGAGGAGAGTGTGTACTACCCCCTGCCATCCGCGAGGCTGCCCCCGATGGCTTTGAGGCCGAGGAGGCTGCTGTGGAAACTGCTGCTACTCCAAGTGAGGGGGCCTCGGACGCCGGACCCACTGGTGAGCCAGTTCAAGGGAGTAATCCCCCCGTGGTGGTTGAACTGAGTGAAGGCTCTAACGAGGAAGCGTCCCAGCAGGTTGCAAAGCCCTCCCCCGATGCCCAGGTTTCCTCTGCTGAGGGGGCAGCTATTCCTGCAGTGCCTCTGCAGGCCATCCCACTCAGTCAGAGCTCAGAGGATCCTGAGGCTGCTATGGGCCAGCCACCCACCGGAGCGGACAATTAAGTGGAAGGAGTAGGCTTCTTGGCGCCTCTACTTTACCCCCTTTTGGACATCGCAAGGACGCATCTGCCCTATCTTTGCTTCTGTTTTGCTATTCATTTTGTTATTGTTCTCTTTTTTTTTTTTTTTTTTTGAACGGTGTAGTGTGACTCTTACCATGTAATTTCTTTGGACTTAATGAAATGCGAGCTTTATTTCTCTATTCTGACTTATGCTAGCTGTTTGTTCATTTGCGCGTTATCCACTCTTCCTTTTTTTACTTGTATAATTTTAACTTCAATTGTATCTCGACCAATCGCGGCATCAATTATTATAACAAGAGGGCATGTATGCTCGGGCGGACCTTTCGTGTCCTCAGGACCAAGTAGAATTTCTTCGAGCAGACACTTAGGATCCCTTCGAAGTAGTTAAATTTCCCATAGGCCTGAGTCCGAGGACCATGCAGTGCCTTGGTTCTGTCTAGCACTTAGTCTTGAAGTAGTTAGTATTCCTATCGGCCTGAGTCCGAGGACCATGCAGTGCCTTGGTTCTGTCTAACACTTAGTCTTCTGAAGTAGTTAGTTTTCCCATAGGCCCGAGTCCGAGGACCATGCAGTGCCTTGGTTCTGTCTAACACTTAGTCTTCTGAAGTAGTTAGTTTTCCCATAGGCCTGAGTCCGAGGACCATGCAGCGCCTTGGTTTTGTCTAGTACTCAGGGATATTTGAGTGGTTAGTTTCCCCATAGGTTTGAGTCCGAGGACCATGCAAGACCTTGGTTCTGTCTAACGCTTCAGTTCTTCTGTAAGTAACTAGTTTCCCCATAGGTTTGAGTCCGTGGACCATGCAAGACCTTGGTTCTGTCTAGTACCCAGGGATATTGGAGTGGTTAGTTTCCCCATAGGTTTGAGTCCGAGGACCATGCAAGACCTTGGTTCTGTCTAACGCTTCAGTTCTTCTGTAAGTAACTAGTTTCCCCATAAGTTTGAGTCCGTGGACCATGCAAGACCTTGGTTCTGTCTAGTACCCAAGGATATTTGAGTGTTAGTTTCCCCATAGGTTTGAGTCCGAGGACCATGCAAGACTTTGGTTCTGTCTAACGCTTCAGTTCTTCTGTAAGTAACTAGTTTCCCTATAGGTTTGAGTCCGTGGACCATGCAAGACCTTGGTTCTGTCTAGTACCCAGGGATATTTGAGTGGTTAGTTTCCCCATAGGTTTGAGTCCGAGGACCATGCAAGACCTTGGTTCTGTCTAACGCTTCAGTTCTTCTGTAAGTAACTAGTTTCCCCATAGGTTTGAGTCTGTGGACCATGCAAGATCTTGGTTCTGTCTAGTACCTAGGTATATTGGAGTGGTTAGTTTCCTCATAGGTTTGAGTCCGAGGACCATGCAAGACCTTGGTTCTGTCTAACGCTTCAGTTCTTCTGTAAGTAACTAGTTTCCCCATAGGTTTGAGTCTGTGGACCATGCAAGACCTTGGTTCTGTCTAGTACCCAGGTATATTGGAGTGGTTAGTTTCCCCATAGGTTTGAGTCCGAGGACCATGCAAGACCTTGGTTCTGTCTAACGCTTTAGTTCTTCTGTAAGTAACTAGTTTCCCCATAGGTTTGAGTCCGTGGACCATGCAAGACCTTGGTTCTGTCTAGTACCCAGGTATATTGGAGTGGTTAGTTTCCCCATAAGTTTGAGTCCGAGGACCATGCAAGACCTTGGTTCTGTCTAGCGCTTCAGTTCTTCTTTAAGTAACTAGTTTCCCCATAGGTTTGAGTCTGTGGACCATGCAAGACCTTGGTTCTGTCTAGTACCCAGGTATATTTACCGTCAGGACGCGAGACATGTAATCATGATAGGCAGAACATCTGAATCAAAAGAGACTTCTTTGATAGCCCCCGCGCGCTTAAGCTTATTGACCTCTTCCCTGATTACGTCAGCATGCTCCTTTGATGGGCGCCGGGGTGGCTGCTTCTTGGGGATCACGGATGGGCTGACGTTAAGGTGGTGACAGATGAAGGATGGATCAATCCCAGGGGCATCGCAGGGGTCCCATGCGAACACGTCAAGGTTCCTTTTGAGGAACTCAAGTAACTCTTCCTTCTCCTGGGGAGGCAGCTGGGCCCCGACCTGGAAGAACTTCTCCGGGTCATCGTCAATTACCACCTTTTCCAGGTTCTCACATTTGGCATCCTCGGCAGCTGTATCAGGAGGCTCCTCCAGGGTCTTTGATTGCTATAAACCTTCCTCGGCGGGGGCCGAGGGCTGTGCATCAAGCCGATAGGATATGGCAGCCACCGTGCACTGCCTCGCTGTAGGCTGGCAACCTCGGATCTCTAGAACCTGATCCCCTGATGGGAATTTCACCTTCTGGTGCAAGGAGGAGGCAACGCCCCCAAGGTGTGTAGTCAGGGTCTTCCTACGATGGCCATGTAGGGGGAGTATGTGTCTACCACTACAAAGTTCACCTCCACCACCTCTGGGCCTGTCTGTATGGGCAGCCTGATCATGCCCTTTGGGATGACGAGCTTTCCGTCGAAGCTCATTAGGGGGGAGGTATAAGGTGTCAGGTCCTCCAGTTTCAGCCCTAGCCCCTTGTAGAGGTCTGAGTACATGACCTCGGCTGCGCTACCACCATCCACCATCACTCGTTTCACGTCGTAGCCCCCGATTATGAGGGTAACGATTAGAGTGTCATCGTGGGGCTGGGTTGTCCCAATCTTGTCCTCCTCCAAGAAACTCAAGGCTGGGGGAAAACTCCTCCTGGCCCTCTTCGGCCCTGTCCGGGAGCCCTTGGCAGGCAGTTGGGCCATAGACAACACTCGCGAAGGGCGTGTGCCTGTTCTTCCTGGTGCCGCCAAGATTACGTTAATCGTCTCAGCGGGCTGCCCCATGGCGGTGTCCCTCCGAGGCTCTTGGTAGGTCTGTACTTGCTGGCTGCTGGAATGGTGCAGAAGGTGCTTCAGCTTTCCCTCCCAGACTAGCTGGTCCAGGTGGTTCTAGAGGTTCCTGCAGTCCTCCGTGGCATGTCCGTGGTCCTGGTGGTATTAGCAGAAACGGTTCTGGTTGCGCTTATCAGGTTCTCCAGACATCTTAGTCGGCCACCTGAAATATGGCTCGTTCTTTATCTTTTCCAGCACCCTATGTACGGGTTTTCGGAATACGGCGCTGACAGTCTGGGCATTGGTCGCCCCGGATTGCCCACCGAAATCCCTCCTCGGGCGGGCGTTGCTATACCGGTCCGACCTGAAATCCCTCCTCTCCTAAGGGATAACCTTCTCCTTGCCCTTGCCCTGTAGCATATCTTCCTCTACCCGCTTGTACTTGTCGATCCGATCCATTAACTGCCGCACGCTGGTGGCGGGCTTACCGGTTAGGGACTTGCTCAGGCCGTGCCCCATGGGTAGTCCGTTCTGGAATGTATTGATGGCGACAGCGTCGTACTTGCCGTCCAGCTCGTTGTAAATCTCCCAGTACTTGTTCGAGTAAGCCTTGAGGGTCTCCCCGTCACGCATGGATAGGGACAGTAACGCGCTCATGGGCCGAGGAGGCCTGCTGTTCGTAACAAAGCGGGAACCAAAAGCCTGGGTCAGCTGCCTGTACGAGTCTATGGAATTTGTCCTTAAACCGTTGAACCACCTCATTGCCACACATCCCAAGCTGGATGGGAAGACTTTGCACATCAGCGCCTCGTTCTTAGAGTGGACAGCCATCCTCTGGTTGAACTGGCTCACATGCTCCACGGGATCCGTTTTGCAGTTGTAAGCAGTGAAGGTTGGCTGCTGGAACCGCCGAGGAAGCACTGCCTCCTCTATACGACGCGTGAAGGGCGACTTGGAGAGCTGATCCAGCGCCTTACTCATGGCGTCACCCCCTAAGCCCCTGGGGGTTAGGTTGGCACGCCTATGCCTCTGGTAGCACTCCTCCTCGTGAGAGAAGGTTTCACTGGGGGGTGTTCTTGGCCTTTGCCTGTATTCGTCATCACTCTCGTCGTCAGAGGGCAGGTTAGGGCTGGGTTCGGACCGTCTTCGTTGCGCACGACGCAACTTCCTCTTCAGATCATTTATCTCGCGTTGCATGGCCACCTATCATCCTTCCTCTGGGAAGCGTGGCTATGGGCCTCTTCCGATCGCGTGGCCTGGCCATTGTCGCGCTTCTGGGGAACGTGCCCGTCCCGGCGGGTTTGGCTTCCGCTCGCGGTTGAGGTATGCACGCTTCCTTCTCGAAATCGTCCGTTCTCGTTCTGACCGCCCCCGGGGTCGCCATAGTTGCCCTGGTGCCGGGATTTAGCCGGTTTAGGTCGATGGGGGTTTCCTTGGTGAGGGCGGGATCCTACCATGCTTGACTGTTGTCCTTACTAACGCACAAGTTCTTCCTACAGACGGCGCCAATTGTAGGGACCGGTTTTGGGCACTTCTACGGGTTGAGAGAGTGGACCCAAGCCCAATTAACCCTACAATGAATTTATAGAGAATGGGTGGAAGAACTAGGCCCTAGTGAGGAATGCAACGGCCATGCATGGTCATACGTGAGTGCTTAATAACTTAAACGTCAACTGGGATGCGCAATAATGCTCCTCGGACTGGCCTTTCAGGGCTTGGAGTTGTTATTATTTCTTTGAAGAATGGTTACAAAGTTTGAGAGAACACAAGTCGCTACAGTATTTCTTCCCCCTGGTTTTTCTCTCCGTCCCCTCTTCAAGAGGGACTTCTTACATTATATACATCTCTCTCAGTTGATCCTAGCCCTACATTTGTTGATCAGCCAGGCCACCACTTGAGAGCCTGTCCTATCAGCCGCATTCTCATCCCTCCTGTGGGTTGCAGCGCCCAAGACAGCACTGTTCAAGGGTCCTATCCTCATTAATGCGGCCAGGGCGTTAGTTGTGGGCATTTAATGTAGAGGTGACAGTTCATCTGGGACTTGCTCCTTCACTATGCTTCCATGTCCGGCGCTTGGTACTTGCTATTTGCCCTTTGGATGCTCGGGGAGGCTTACCTTGATGGTGTGCTACTTGCTCACTTTCTGATCTCGGCCGTCCGAGGAAGTAATCATCCTCGGCAATGTTTCTTGGGCAACTGGGCTTTACATTTTCGTCCTCGGACCCTGGATGCCTCCTCGGCGTGGGCCTTTGGGCCTGGTTCGAAGTGGGCCGGGGTTGCCCGACTCTTTCTGGCCCCACAGAAAGTATTTTGGGTATCTAAATTGAGGATTCCAAACTGGAAAAACCCCTTAAATAGTAATAGTAATAGTATATATATGTGTGTGTGTGTGTGTGTGAGTTAGGTTCAAAGAGTTAGGTTCAAGTTACACCTGGTGTAACTCTAAGTAATGTTACACTACCTAATAACTTATTATTAAATTCATATTTTAAGAATCCCACCGTTGAATTACATGTTTTATATGTGCTTAACATGCATGCCAATTTTCATGCTAATCGGGTGTTATTTACTTTGTGATCCATAAACTCATATTTTATGAATTAATTTAAACTACAAAAAATTTGAATTTAAATAATTGATTGATAACATGACTATTAATCTTTTATCATTGTGAAATTTTGCAAGCATGGAGAGTATATGAATATAATGTAATTCAACGATAAATTTATCAAAATTCGCATCTAATAATAAGTTATTAAGTAGTGTAATATCGCTTAAAGTTACACCAGGTGTAACTTGGAGAATATATGAATATAATGTAATCCAACGGTAAATTTGTCAAAATTCGCATCTAATAATAAGTTATTAAGTGATATAATATTACTTAGAGTTACACTAGTTATAACTTGAATCCAATTTTATATACACACACTCACGCAATACATATATATTCACGCAAAAACAAAAGAGAAAGATCACAGAACCGTTCATTAAAATAAGATAAATGCTATGCTCGTGTAATGGTGCTAAAGTAAAGACTCCACGTAGGGCCATAGGGGCCCCGCTTGTTGAAGAGCCAAGGTATCATGACCTTTACTATGTAACCCATGTAATCGGTAATCCTTCACAGTTCACACCCAGGCCACTATAAATTTTTAAGTATCAATAAAAACATCCATTCTAGCAAAGTTTTGCTTTGACAACGCTTCACTATTACTATTATGTACACCCAAAAGCTCATCTTCTCTGTTCTCTGCTTTTTCCTCTTGTTCCTTCTCTCAGGTTTCCATCACTATAAAGCTAGCTAGCTTCTTCTTTCATGGTATTAATTTTCCATCAAAACCAAACATTTCTAATACATGCATATGTGTGATTAATTGCAGGGGAGGAACAAGTGGTAGAAGCACGTTTAACTCATCACCATCACCACCACCACCACCACCACCACCAAGACCGTCTCTTTGATTTTCGTCCGTCAAAGCTCTTTGTCTTTGGAGATTCCTACGCTGACACTGGCAACAACAGGAAATCCGAAGCTAACTCTTGGAAATACCCTTATGGAATTACTTTTCCTGGAAAACCGGCTGGTCGTTTCTCAGATGGCCGTGTCCTCACCGATTACCTTGGTGTGTTTCTCTCTCTCTCTCTAATGATTTGCTTTTTCAATCTTTAGCTCACTTTTTGGAACAATGGATTTGCTTTTCCTCGTGTACTGTACATGGTGGGTTCCCTCTTATCTCATAGCTAGCCCACTTTCCTTGTTGTTTATAATACTGATGTCTGTGTGATTCTCTGTTTCGCCGGTAAATTTTGCATTATTGTTGTCAACTTTTTTTAATTTTTCCTTTTCACTTTCTATCTTGTCAGATTATATAATATAGCATCCTATCTTTTTTTGCTGCAGACATTCTTACTTTGTGTCGTACTTGATAGGAAGCTTTGTACATTGTGGAATGTTACACAATGGTTAACTTAGGAAATTGCTTTATGGAAGTAACATCATATGAATCTTATAGGGGTCCGCTATTAAATTTGTAATATTAACCTCTGAATAGTAGTAATCACTATTCATTAAAAAAATATTAATCATAAACGTTTGTGCCACCTTTATTAATTGCTGTACATTTCTCTTCATTTCACCAACTATTATTAATTCTAAAATGCCACAAATACCCTCATTTTCTCACTCAATTTTACAATTGGCATAAATATCAATTCTATGTTATGAAAAAAAAAAAAAAAAAAAAAAAACACGATGGATCTAAGTAAAAAAGAGGTGTATTCTTAGATTTATTGTTATTAATTTTAAAGTTATTATTATTATTATTTATTTGAGATAAAAATCATATTCTAACCTAGTCTAAGTTAATGTATGTAAAATCCAAAAATGGACTCGTGGTGGTATTTTAATGAGAACTCTAAATATGCAAAATTTATTATCACATTCTTTACAAATACTGAATTGATATAATGTAATTACCAATTAGTATTACTGAAAATAGTGTTGGTTTTCATAAGGGAAAAAAAAAATATTGTTGGTAATTGAACTCATGTGAGAATGTCAGAGTAATATTACTCTTATCATAAATTGTCACATAAGCTATTATAAAAAATAAAATAAAATAAAATAAAAATTTTGTGAAATATTATGAAAAATCTTGTGTCCTGACTCTCGTTTCAGTGCTTGTCACTTCTTGTTTTGAGTTTTATTGTTGAAACTTGAAAACTCCTTTGTCCATCGCCCTTAATACTTTCTTCTTTTCTTCAACCAAAAAAAAAAAAAAAAAGACTTTATTTATTTTTAAATTTTAAGTTGAACTGTCTCAATCACCCAAAATATATATCAGTCTTTACTTTGTCTCTTCCTGTCATGATAACATCGAATAACCTTTGATGACCACAAACAATATCCT
Source organism: Quercus aquifolioides (assembly GCA_019022515.1). NCBI lineage: Eukaryota > Viridiplantae > Streptophyta > Magnoliopsida > Fagales > Fagaceae > Quercus > Quercus aquifolioides. Next base: position 45,550,219 of record CM032325.1, read on the forward strand.
CAGTTGAGTCAGTTCTCAACAAATTTGTACTTTTACTTGTTTCAATAAAAACTACTTGTCAAAAACTAACTAGGCATTTAAAAAGGGACGAGTAGTGTGAGTTAAAAGTATAGTTTAGGTGGATTCATTGTTTGCTTAGCTTCTTATTTCATCATTAAAGCAAATTTGAAAGTCCCCCTTTTTCTTTCTCTAAGTTACTTTTTCTTTTCTAGATTACTTTTTTAAATTACTTTAATTAGTGCTTCTATTCTATGAACTTTTAATCTAGTGATGATTTCTTTGTAGATTAAAGTTTCAAACTCTATTCTCTCCCCTATCCCAAAAAAAAAAAAAAAAATCTATTCTTTACTCCTCATAACAAGAGACGTGGATTGAGATGTAATCATCAGGTAATTTATAAATACGTGAGTTATATTTGCTTATTAAAACAAATTAAGCACTTACTAATTGATACATCATACATGTTGCATTTTATAATATTGTTATATATATACATATATATATATAGAGGTAGGAATCTAACGAGAATAAATTTTTTTACCAATTGAGCTGTTAACTCAATAGGACATGACTTGTGTCTAGTGCATTAATGTACTGGACATGTTGAGATACGGACACGTGTTCAAAATTAAACAATGTTTACATCTTAACGTGTCGAGTGCAACTGATGCACTAAACATAAGCTCTTCCCAACCCAATATATATCTATATAACCAACCTTATAATGAATTAATGATAATGACATTTTTTTTGCTTGTGGATGTGGTGCATAAGGTCCAAGTAATGTATTGCATAATTTGACTGTTTCTTTTGGCAAGTGTTATCTCTAGAATAGGACTTACATTGTTTCTCCTCGAGTACAACATTATTAAGTTTTCAATGAAAGTTTCACACGCATTTAATTCTCTGATAGTGACATAAATTAAGTGGCATTTACATTTTTCTTTCAATGGGATGAAATTGAATATATGATCTGACTATTTCACTCTTAAGCATCCCTGATCTTGTGCTTAATTGTACCAATAATGCAGCTAAGTTCATGGGTGTGAAGTCTCCAATTCCATACAGATGGAGGAAACTCGGGGTCAAGTACTTGAAATATGGCATGAACTTCGCTCATGGAGGCACGGGTGTGTTCAATACGTTGGTTGCGGACCCAAACATGACCACCCAGATTGATTTTTTCCAAGAACTCATCAAAACTAATGTGTTTAACGCTTCAAACATAGAGTCCTCTGTGGCATTCGTCACCCTCGCTGGTAATGACTATAGTGCCTACAATTTCAGAAATGGGTCTGCTCAGGTGAGAACAGTGCACACTTTTACATACAAAATAATGTGATTGATTACCATAATTTTTGATAAATTAGCAGTTAGTACTGTCGGAAAATTATATATATAATTAAATAGTTAGGAGGAGTGATTTAAACCTTGAATATTTATCGAAGACATTTATCTATAGCGGTCACAAACTCACAATGTTATGGTAGGTACATAAAAAATTTTATAACTTGTTAAGATAGTAAGTTATGATTGAAATAATATTATTTTTACGTAAGTTCACTAATAATAGTCTAACATTATTTTATTGTACATCAATCAAAATATATATGTTATGTCAATAATTTTGAAAAAAAAAATTATGAAAGTTGTTTATAAATCGATGTGGTTGAATTCCAAAATTTTGATAAGAACATTTTGCATACGGCCAATGTCAAATGCTGACTGAGATCCGAAATTGGGTGCAATTGAAACCAATAGTTAAGATTAAATGATAACTTTTTAACTTTTTCTCTCAGCCATTAGATTAGAAAAATTAAAAAGTAGTACTATTTTGGTCCAAGGACTTTGAAAAATGATTAACCTTTTAACTTTTAATCTTAACTTGAACCCACATGAATTTAAAATATAAATATAATATCACCTTATTTAAAGTTAAATTTCATTCCATAACAACTAATTTTAATTGACACTGCATCTTTTATTAGATCTATTTAACCACTACATATTTATTGTACATTAAAAAAAGAAAAAGAAAAAAACCACTACATCTTTATTCATTTCAAAGAACCATCATTTTGTGTCTATGATCGATGTTCCAGAGTCCACAGTCCACGGCCTTGTGCACCCCTGAATTCTCAACCATGATAATAAGTGTCCCTACTGACATGACGTACACCTTCCCCTCCAATATATTTAGGACATCGGGAGCATAAAAATGTTTGTATTTCATGTGAGAAAGTAACCACACCACACTACCATATCTTTCAACTTCCATATTAGTTAGAAATACTGCATAAATACCTCGCTCTTTTTTCTTGGCTTGAGTTAAGGCAATGAGAAGATATCATTGAGTAGTCTAGGACTGTTATTGAGTAGTCTAGGACTGCACTCCCTCCCTTTCACAAAAGAATGAGTTTCACCTACCATGAGGCCCAACCCTATAAGAGGGAGGGAGCACAGTCTCAGATTATACAATAATTTTCCGCCTAAGAATATGGTTAACCCTTTTGGATGGTGTGATGATAAATTCTTAATGTGTTTGGATTATAAGTCGGAAAGAATAGAAAGGAAATAAAATTTTGGATGATTTGATAAGTTTTATCCAATAGGGTAGGTTTATGACTCACACCTGGGAATTGAATTCGTCCACTGCAAGCAAAAACCAAGTGATAAATGACTGACATAAGGTTGTTTCTTGTTGAAGTAATTCGAGCCATTATGTCTACACAGAACTTAACAGTGCAGCCAAAATATTATTAATGTATACTTTCTCTAATTATACAAGAAACCCTGCAAGAAAAGAGATTCTACTATTAACTTACTTACACGCTTCATCTTGTCTCCTTTCCTTTGGGCTGGTTATGTGAATTTCATAAGCATGGACCCTGTAGTTGGGTTAGGTAGATCTCTCTGTGGACCAGGAAATCTGGGTCTCTGTCTTTTATTTGGTCACGACTCACTATAAAACATATATACGTTGTGACCCAATTCCATTGGACTTATTGGAGAGTCCATTGGCATCTGTTTTATACTCAAGACAAATGAATTAAGTAAATGTTACCGGATATTGGGATCAACTTTTATTGGTTTACGGGTTCCTTTCATGGACCATAGTTCTTGATGTGTCTCACTCTCACACCGAAAGAGAAAGAAGAAGATATGAGTTTTTTGTTCATACACTTCTTTTGGATTTGATCGCTATCTCATGCATAATGTAGGATTCCCATGCTCGCAGTCACTATAACCGACATATTAGACACTTTACCTAATCAAAAGATCTCCACGATTACTAGTCCTTATACTATTGTAAATTGTTCATTTTATTAGCTTCATCTAATAGCTCAACAACATTGTGTCAAGTGACAACCAAACTTATGTCTTCAGCAGACATGATATATGACTAATTTTTCTCTTATATATTCCAATTATCGAATTTTACTATTTAATGGGTCTTATTGAGTAGATCAAATATGTGGGAAAAAAAAAAAAACATTTAAAAAAGACTGCTCAAATATAAAATTTAATCAAAACTTTATTAGATCTCTTATACCCCTAACCCTAAGTATTACACTTATCTCATCATTTGATTTCCTTTCATGGTTATTGTTTATTTTATCATGAATGTATATAAATTAAAAGCATGGTTTAAGACAATATTATGCTAGTACTAAGCTTGCTAGCTCAATCCATCTATTGTAGGGTTATCAATCCTTCATTACCTCAGTGGTCAATCAACTTAAAGTTAACTTGAAACGCATTCATGGCTTGGGAGTTAAGAAAATAGCCGTGACAGGCTTAGAGCCTTTGGGATGTCTACCTTCGAGCACAGCCACATCCTCATTCCAACGATGCAATGGAACTGAAAACTCGCTTGTGAGTTTCCACAACCTTTTGTTGCAGCAAGCTGTGGCAAAGTTGAACAAAGAAACCAAAGCTTCTACTTTCGTCATTCTTGATCTTTATGACTCGTTCATGACCGTATTCAAGAACAAAGGAGACCACCTAGGTGATTATACATTTACTTGACTTTTCAAATATATTTTTCGTTGACGTATTAGGTTTGATCCATTTTGATGTTGCAAGCTCAATCTCTAATTTGTATGGACTAAAATGCTGTCCAAACTACCCCTAAAGATTTTATTTTAATTAAAACTATAGGGGTAGCAATTGGAAAAATGTGGGACTAAATTGTGAGTGGGCCAAACAATAATGAGGTAAGAATAGAACATGATAGTTTGTGGACCAAACAATAATTTAGTCAAAATTTTAACCGTATCATTTAAATCCAAACTTTAAAGTGTCATTTGGAAAGTTTGTGGATTTTTATGCATGGGCTAAGAATAGAACATGGGCTTTCAAACTATTCGGTGTGTTTGCTTGGGCCTTTGTCCTAAATTCTTACAACCCTTGACCCATGAGTGGCCATTCAGAGCCTTTTTCGATTACTTTGGTTCACTTTCAGGAATCAAAAAAATTTGACTTCTATAGTCTTGTACTAATAGAATCATCTTCAATTTGTGCAGGAAGTACAAAGTTTGAGAACCCACTGAAACCATGTTGTGGTGGAATAAGCAGTGAATATTCCTGTGGAAGTGAAGATGAGAATGGGACCAAGAAATATACAATTTGTGACGACCCCAAATCAGCATTCTTTTGGGACTCAGCTCATCCTACACAGGAAGGATGGCGTGCTGTATATTTAGCTTTGCAGGCCACTCTTGAGCAACTTTAATTACTAGGTACTTAACAAGAACAACAGGGTTTAAAAATTGTTGTGATGTAATTTGTTTGTTTTGTAATTTTCTAGTTTCTATGCCTGTTTTTGTCTGTGAAGCCATTTTTGTTCAGTTGTAACTTGTAATATGGTTTGGGGTAAGGTCATATGTGAGAATGAAATAATAAATCTTTTTTTTTTTTTGGTTTTAACCACAATCTTCTGGGGTGTTAATGTTATCATCAGAGTCTTAGATTGGAGAAGCAAAGTAACAGTGATAATGAAAATTGACCAAACATAAGGGTCGCATAAAGGCAGTAACACTAAAATTGGGATGATCAAAGCTTGTCTCAACAACTTGTTGAGCATAAAATTGGGATGAGAAGCCATATTTCCTATTATATAAACAGTGTAGGTTCATTTGGTTGGCAAAAAAGGATGAAAATCTATTAAAGTGAAAAGGACTCAATGAGTTGTCAACTTGTCATTTGTATGATCGATGGGAAGAAATTTGGGTTGGGTGGATTTGAGTTTTTCAAATCAGGCCACCAAAAGTATCTTCCAAATTGGACGAAATAATAAAAAGAAAAATGTGTGATAGATTTAAAAGGACATTTGTATTTCTTATCACTTTATCTTCCTAACAGAATAATTGTGTTGTGTACTTTTTATTTATTTATTTATTATAATGTGTCAATTTAACTAATCAAAGGATGTTTATATATATATATATATATATATATATATATATCAAATGGATTGGTAAATAAAAGTAAATTAATATAATAAATATCATGTGTTTGCTTTTATAAGATGTCATCTTTATCAATTTAATTAATAATAATAATAATAGGAAAAAAAATCTTATATACTAAAAAAAAAGTTACTTCTTATGTAGTAATATGAATCTATGAATCTATGGCAAATTCAAATAAACTATCTTTTATTTTCTCCCATTTCTCTTCCCAAGACCCAACCAAAGAAATGGAATTTATATATATATATATATATTTTCTTTCACTTTTTCATCCATGCCCGAAAAACACATGGTGGAGTACTGCTCTTTCATATAAAAAGCCCAAAGAAGTGCTACAGTGGTGCAAACATGATGAAGCTACTCTTTCAAATAAAAAACAAAAAGGAGAAGTTATGCATACTTCAATTTTACCATATAAACCTTTTAATTGATTTTGAAATTTTAAATACAAAAAATTCTAAAATTATTACCAATTACATTGTAAAAGTCACACAAAATATATATGATATGACAAAAAAAGTGATTGGGTAACACTTCAAAAATATAATAAATAAATGTTTGAATTACTTATTTGTTATTAATGACACATTAATTTGTAATGCTTATGTAGTAAAAATTATAGTATCTATAGCATCACTCAAAAAATAATTAATAAACTTATTTATTCATCTGGTATGTGAGATCAATTACATTTATATCAACAAAAAGAAAATTTTCATACATTACCTTATTAATTTGTAGGCTTATTTAGTAAAATTAGTAATAACTTTAATATTTCAAAAAAAAAAAAACCATTTAGAGGAGTCCAATTGTTCTCTCTCTCTCTCTCTCTCTCTCTCTCTCTCTCTCTCTCTAATAAAATAATTGAAGATGTTTTTTTGTTCATTTGATACAATTTATGACAAATTTAATTTCACTAAAATATATGTTGAACAAAAATATTAAAATACAATGAAACTTTAGAAATCGGTACATCCTAAAATAGAATTTTTCTTTTTCTTTTTCGGTGAGATAATTACAATATACTGCTAACTCCGCATCTCGAATCATTTTCCCCCTAAACTCCCAAACACTTTATACATGAGAGGGTGTAAGGCCAAATAGGCACAAATTTAGTGGTCCATTCCTCCACTCCCTTTTTTTTTATTTATATATATTTTGATAATTAGGGTTAGGTATTTAAACTCTGAACGTTTCATTTTGAAACATAAAAAAATGTTAGTTGAACTACAAAACTTTTGACTTATTTCCTCTTCTTTTACTTCTAAATAGTGGACCATTATCTTTAAAAAAAAATTAGGACATTAATTATACTTTTCTAGTGTAAGACATAAGTGCTTCAAGCACCCCCACATTGGAATGATCATCACATATATGCTTATATATATAAGGAGACTAATAAGTTGTTTGACAATATAATTACACATTACGAATCATAAAATTATAGTCATAATAAGGATGAGATATATTTATATCGTGCACCGGCGACCATCTAAAGTGGCAGACATGTGTGGCTGCGCAATGGCAAGTATTGGCCACACCATGCTCGTACGGAACTCTCCCTTTTAGATTTTATTTTATGATTTTTGACCCCCAAATATATATATATATATATATATATATATATCCTACTTTGAAACACATGCATGTATAAACTTTTGTGTAATGTTGTTTACCAAAAAAAAAAAAAAAAAAATTTGTGTAATGTGGACTTTTCAACTCTCTCATATTGTATTTTTATGGCGCAAGAGTTCCTTCTAGAAAATGAAATGAGGTTCATTGTTTATGGACTTATCCTCCGGGTAGATTTATTTTTAGGGCCAGTCCATGGCTTAGTTTCATACATTTGAAATGGGGAAGAAAAAAAAATCCATTTGAAAGTGTGGCGGCTCCAATTTTTTTTTTTTTTTTGAAGGGGATCATTAAGAGACTTGAATTATACAAAATCTAATAAAAATGAACTTTATATATATATATTGTAGGGTCAATTTTCGTGGCCCAAGCCCAAAAAGGTATGGATTGTGAGCCCAATGAACCTAAGACAATAAATTTGTAGAGAGTGAGTGAAAGAGCTATGCTAGAAATGAATTAAACAGTATTAGATCGCAATGTTTGTGAATAAATTGACATTCAATCGTGCTCGGACGAGTGCAAACATAAACGTCCGAAGAGGATTTTGTATTGAATGGACTTGGGTTACAATTCTTAGAGCTACAGTAGTGGAGTTCTCTCCTTCTTCCTTTTGATTTTTCGATCCCCTATTATCAGAGGGTTTTTCTTCTTATATAGTACCTCCTCCCTTCATCTTCATCGTCCACTTGTTCATCATCTAGACGCCCACTTGAGTGCATGTCCCATCATGTACCCTATTTAGCCTTGTGTGAGTGGCGGTAGCTGAGGGTGCACTGTTCAGGGGTCTTCTCCACATAAATGCGGCCAGGAAAGTAGGTGCAGTGCATTTAATGTGGTGGTTGAAGTCTGTCTCCAAGATATTTCTCCGTTCCTGCTATCCTCATGCGTGCCTGAGGTTCATTTCCATCATTACACTTGTCAGGGGGATCATCTGAGCTTCCCAGACACTTGTCGGGCCAAGCTTCTTCGGCCCCGAGGATATTGGACTCCTCGGACAATTGAATGACTCCTCGGATTATGGCCATGCTCCTCTCCAGGCATGCTCCTTTTACATGGACCTCTATTCGAGCGTTTCATCTCTTCGGACAAACAGTGGCCTTCAAATAGGGCCTTGGGCCCAATACGTTAAGTTGGGCTTTTCACCCCCCACAATAGCCCTTCAAAATTTTAGTTTTTCCCTCGCATTCGAAGAGAAAAAGTAGGATTTTGACCCGTCATGGAATAAGACCTTGAGAACAGACAAAAATTTGAACTGGCACGTGTGTAGTCATAGAAGTAGGCGCTTCATTAATGCCACTGTCGTTTCAGTCTTCCCGAGGCGCTGCCATTTACTCCAGGCGACGTTCTGTCTTTGGCATCCAACGGTGGGCTGCAGATCCAATGGTTGTGATTTTTTCTTCAGGATTTAGGCAGGAATGCCCCTGACCCTTCGTTTGACCTCGTATAAAACCTCAGAGGAAGTCATTCCTTCCCTACTTTGCAACTCCCAGACCCTCCAACAAGAACAAGCACATAACCGCTCCGAGCTCCTTCAGTCGCCGATTTCAATCCTTCCCAAAGTCATCAAGAATCCTTCTGCGCGTTCGAAGATCGATTTCCAGTTTAGTTCTTGTAAGTTTTCCCCTTCTCGAGCCTTCAGTCCTCTCTTCGGACAACTTTCTCACCCTCTGAACGGTTACTTCCTGGTTGCTACACTCAGTGCTTCCATCTTTCCGTTCAAGCGCAATGGGTAAACTCCAGTATCGGGTGGACAGTCCTGCCCAGTTGGAGCAATTTAGGGCCACATATCGCATACCTCCGAACGTGGGGGTAAGGTATTGCCCTCCGGAGAAAATACTAACTGATCGGAAAACGGGGGAAGTCGTGATCCCTCTCATCGCCTTCATAGAAGGGGGAATGACAATCCCCATGGGTCCCATCACCACTAGCTATCTTCGAAACCATAGGCTTACTCCTTGGCAGTGCGCACCTAACATGTTTAGGATCTTAGGAGCAATTGAAGATCTTAACCTTCAACTAGGATTGAGACTCACCTGGCTCGACGTGGTGCATATGTACGAGTGCCATAGCTAGCAAGATGCGGGATACTATTTAAAATCCCAGTCCGACATTGTTAGGCTCATTTCCTGCCTCCCCAAGTCCAACAAAGGGATGAAAGACGACTATGTGATCGTCTCGGGCGCATGGCATGACGGCCATCATTGCCCAACCAAGCATGGAAAGCCAGGTGGGACATGTTAGATTTAGGCACACTAACCATAGGCTTAGGATCCTCGTCTTTTAATGGTTTTTAATTCTTCTTGTGCTGCTATTTTTGAGTCTAACAAAGTTCTGCTGTGATTTGCAACAGATAAAAGATACGTTTCTCCTCGGCTCAACCTTACGAACACCGCCGCCCTTAATTTCCTATTAAGATCAGAGATTTTCGTGAGTGAGGACGGGCAGCTCCGATCGGCTCCCCTTATTCTGGGATACACAGGAAAGCCAAAGAATTTCCAACCAGTCGGCAACGCGATTACCCAGGGAGATCATCGCCTTAATCGCATTGACGTTGCTTGGAAGGGTTTCTTGGCGTCATACGAGCTTGAACCCGTACCCCATCTAAACCCTCAGGCTATACCCCCTCTCGTCCAGCCGCTTCAGCAAGTTCCCCTCGAACAGGTGGTTGAGGGTGAGAGGGTCGGCTCTTCCACCTTCTCGCTAGAGGAGCAGATAGACAGATTCCAGTTCGGGGGAGAGGCTTCAAGAGTAAATCGAGTGATAGAGGTCTCAGACGCCGAGGAAGAGGCTGACAGACAATCAGGCATTCACCATACTTTGCTAGCTGCTCATTCCGAAGACTCCTCGGACGACGATATGGATTTGAGGAGTTTGATGAAGGGTAGAGGCAAAAAGCCCGAGCAGAAAGGTACCGGGACTTCCCAACCGGTGGTGAATCTGCCTCCAGTGCCATCCCAGGTTCCTGACCCCGGCTTAAAACCCCTTCCAGACCTGAGGAAGAAGAGGCCCTTTCTCGATGCTGAGGAAAGGCAAGTGCTGCCAGCCAAAGGGACCAAGCAGCAGAGAGTGGTGAAAGACCACCGGACCCAAAGGGCCTCATCCACTGAAAGCCGAGATGAGGTCGTAGTGGCAGATGTCCGCCGAGGAGGAGGACAGCGAATCTGGTCTCCAAAGTTGGAGTTGGATGGCGCTCCAATCCTCTGGGAGACCTCCCTCAGGAATTACGATGGAGGAAGGGCAGGCTATGTTGCTGAGGCTCTGCAGCAGCCACTCCTCCTTCCCCACGACATGGACTCCTACAGGCGCTTCAACCAGCAGGAGCTCTTTCAATCCCTTAAGAGGGATATGGCCATTGTAAGCGAGTTCAGTCTGATTAGTTGAATCACTGACACTTTTGTTTTTTCCCTTTTTTTTATATTCGGAGTTTCCATTATGTAGGTCACCCAGCAGATATATGTGGTTGAGGAGTGGAATAAGAAGAACCACCTTGAGTCCCAGGCAGCGATCTGCTCTCGAAACGAGGCGGAGAAATCTCTGGGCCAGCTGAAGGAGGAATATGCCCGTCTGTCCGAGGACCTTAAAGAGATGACCACTCAGAAGAGAAGCCTCGATGCTGGGATTAAGAATGTTGAAAAACAGGCTGAGGAGCAGCGTAAACAGCTAAACATGGCAGAGATCAATCTGGCGACCGAGAGGGAGCTGGTGAAGGGTCTCAGGGCTGAGTTGCAAAAGGCTAAGGCGAGCGCCCAAGTAGCCGAGCAGAATGCCAAACTGGCCAAAGAGGCAGTCGAGGCTGAGAGGAAGGCGGCATACCAGCTGGGGGTGGAGGAGACCTCGTCCCAGCTTATGGAGCAATTTGCCTCGGTTAGCCGAGATTATTGCGACATAACTTGGAGTAAGGCATTGGACGCTACTGGAGTCCCTGCTGACTCAGAGCTGAGGCTGCCCGGGAGCATATACTACGATCCTGAGATCCGAGAGCTCCAAGTGGATGATCCTCCTCCAACACAACTCCCAAAGGCCTCGGACTAGCCCCTGGCCAGCCAAGTCCCTCCTGCCAACCTTGAGGCCCCCAAGGAGACTGACCAGCCAGGTGACAAGGGCAAACAGGCTGAGCTACCCAAGGACAAGGGCGAAGGGCTGAAAAAGGGGAAGACCTCTGAGCCCTAGGACCAAGCCCCAGACGCTGCTTCTACTCGGACAGAACAGGCTACTGACCCTGTGGCCCCTCAACCGAAGACTTAGATATAGGGGCTTTTGTTTTCTACTTGTACTTATTTTTGTTTTTATCTAAGGAATTGTAAACCCCTTTCTCTTTATTAATGAAATGGCTTCCCTTTTGTTTCTAGTGTTTTCGATATATGTTTTATAACTTATTTCTGCTGCATATAACTGTACATTGCAATTATAACAAAACAATGCGAATAAACTTGATTAATATATCATACTGATGGTGTGAGTAATTGAAATTGATATTGAAAAGAACAGTCCGTATAAGAGTTATTAATAAGTAATGATTGCAGCGAGTAATTATGTAAGTCTCACATGTCTTTCAGAATATATAAAGAGAGTGGTACTACCCCTCGGTTTTGAACTAAACATAACTAAGGAAGACAGTCATAAGTTAGAATCAATTTAAACACAATCAAGAATTTTAGTGCTAAGCCCCAGTGACAATAGCTGTGTGGGGGCATTGACTAACCTGTGTCATTTGGTTCAAGGACCATAGGGAACGAACGTATTCGAGTGTTCACTAACCCAAATCATCTGGTCCGAGGACTACAGGCATGATTGGATTTAAGTTTAAACACTTAGGGAACTGCTACGGAGTGTTAACTAACCCTAATCATCTGGTCCGAGGACTACAGGCATGATTGGATTTAAGTTTAAACATTTAGGAACTGTAACGGAGTGTTAACTAACCCTAATCATCTGGTCCGAGGACTACAGGCATAATTGGATTTAAGTTTAAACACTTAGGGAACTGCTACGGAGTGTTAACTAACCTTAATCATCTGGTCCGAGGACTACAGGCATAATTGGATTTAAGTTCAAACACTTGAGAACTGTAACGGAGTGTTAACTAATCCTAATCATCTGGTCCGAGGACTACAGGCATGATTGGATTTAAGTTTAAACACTTAGGGAACTGCTACGGTGTTAACTAACCCTAATCATCTGGTTCGAGGACTACAGGCATGATTGGATTTAAGTTCAAACACTTAGGAACTGTAACGGAGTGTTAATTAACCCTAATCATCTGGTCCGAGGACTACAGGCATGATTGGATTTAAGTTTAAACACTTGAGAACTGTAACGGAGTGTTAACTAACCCTAATCATCTGGTCCGAGGACTACAGGCATGATTGGATTTAAATTTAAACACTTGAGAACACGGTGAATGAGTGCTAACTAACCCGAATCATCTGGTCCGAGGACTACAGGCATGATTGGATTTAAGTTTAAACACTTGAGAACACGGTGAATGAGTGCTAACTAACCTGAATCATCTGGTCCGAGGACTACAGGCATGATTGGATTTAAATTTAAACACTTGAGAACACGGTGAATGAGTGCTAACTAACCTGAATCATCCGGTCCGAGGACTACAGGCATGATTGGATTTAAGTTTAAACACTTGAGAACACGGTGAATGAGTGCTAACTAACCCGAATCATCTGGTCCGAGGACTACAGGCATGATTGGATTTAAGTTTAAACACTTGAGAACACGGTGAATGAGTGCTAACTAACCCGAATCATCTGGTCCGAGGACTACAGGCATGATTGGATTTAAGTTTAAACACTTGAGAACACAGTGAATGAGTGCTAACTAACCCGAATCATTTGGTCCGAGGACTACAGGTATGATTGGATTTAAGTTTAAACACTTGAGAGAACACTTTACGTGGCGAATTGACATATCGGCTGAAGAAAAAATTCGATTAATAGAAGTACCTCTTGAGGTTATTTACATTCCAAGGACGTGGTATTACATGACCATCCAGGTCTTCTAAGAAATATGCCCCAATGCCAGCTCCTGAAGTGATACGATATGGCCCTTCCCAATTGGGTCCTAATTTTCCCCAAGCTGGGTTCTTCGCAGTGCCCATAACTTTCCTCAGCACCAGATCACCAGGCTCTAGAGGTCGTAGCCTTACGTTAGCATCATAGCCCTTTCTGAGCTTTTGTTGGTAGTGTGCCAGTCGAACCATTGCACTCTCCCTCCTTTCCTCAATCAGGTCCAAACTCTTCTCCAGTTGCTCATTGTTGCTGGTCGAACTAAACGAGCTAGTTCTTAATGTTGGGAACCCGGTTTCCAAAGGGATGACAGCTTCAGCCCCATAGGTCATTGAGAAGGGGGGTCTCTCCAGTGGACCTGCGAGGTGTAGTTCTGTAAGCCCAAAGCACATGTGGCAACTCTTCTACCCATTTACCCTTTGCATCATCCAGCCTCTTCTTCAAGCTATTTAGTACGACCTTGTTAACAGCTTCTGCTTGTCCATTACCCTGGGATAGGCGGGAGTGGAGTATCTGTTTATAATTCCCAGCTCGCTGCAATAATTCCTGAATGCCTTGCTATTGAACTGTAGGCCATTGTCCGAGATGAGAGTGTGAGGAACTCCAAACCGAGTGACAATATTCTTCCACACAAACTTTTGCACATCAACGTCTCTGATATTGGCTAGTGGCTCGGCTTCAACCCACTTGGTGAAATAGTCTGTACCGACTAGAAGGTACTTCTTGTTTCCTGCAGCTTTAAGGAAAGGTCCCACGATGTCTAAGCCCCATTGGGCGAAAGGTCATGGGCTAGATAGCGGATTAAGAGTTCGCCCTGGCTGGTGAATGTTTGGAGCGAAGCGCTAACATTGATCACACTTTTTGACATACTCGTGGGCTTCTTTTTGCATGTTAGGCCACCAATAACCTTGGGTGAGGGCTCGGTGAGCCAAGGATCTACCTCCAGTGTGGCTCCCACAAATTCCTTCGTGCAGCTCTTCCAGTAATAGCTCAGTCGCTTCAGGATGCATGCATAACAAGTGTGGTCCCGAATAGGAGCGTCTGTATAATTTCTAGTTCTCGGATAACCAGAATTTGGTCGCCTTCCTCCGAACTTTGTCAGCTTCCCCCTTCTCTTCTGGCAATATATCTTCTTTGAGGAAATTAATTATAGGGTCCATCCAGCAAGGCCCGGCTTTGACCTGGTGAACTTGGATTGCCTCCACTTTCACCTCTGTAGGCCTGTGCAAGTCCTCGACGAGGATGATTCTCGGCAGGTCTTGCGCCGAGGAGGTAGCAAGCGTGGCCAAGGAGTCAGCATGTGAGTTACCACTTCTGGGGATGTGTAGCAAACTGAAAGAGTCGAACTCTTATTGCAGATATTTAACTCAGCTCAAGTACCCCTGCATTCTTTCGTCCTTCGCCTCAAACTCGCCTTGTACTTGACCTACGACCAATCTTGAGTCCGAGAACAACTCCACGGACTTTCCTCCCATTCTTCAGACCATAGCCATTCCCATCAGTAGGGCCTCATACTCCGCCTCATTATTCGTTGCCGAGAAGTCCAGCCTTAACGATTTCTCGATAATGATCCTCTCGGGGGATATCAACACCAGCCCAACTCCAGAACCTCTTTGGTTTGCTGCACCATCAACGTACACTTCCTAATGGGAGGGGCTCTGTTGGGAGATCATGCCAACTGATTTTTCATCCATGTCTGACGTGGGCTTTACTTCTTCTAGTTGGGGCTCCGTGAACTCAGCCACCAAATCCGCAAGGACCAGACCCTTGACCGATGTGCGGGGCATATATCTTATATCGAAAGCCCCTAGGATCGTACCCCACTTGGCAATTCGACCAGTGTAATCAGCACTTCGGAGTATAGCTTTGAGTGGGAGTTGAGTGAGGACAATGACCGTATGGGCCTGGAAGTAGTGAGGTAGCTTCCGTGTACCGAGCACCACAGCTAAGATAGCCTTCTCCAGAGGCAAGTAACGGATCTCGGCCTCATGCAGCGACTTACTTACGTAATAGACCGGTCTTTGCACACCACAGTCTGATCGTATCAACACTAGGCTCACCGCACAGGGAGCTACAGTGATGTAGGCGAACAATACCTCATCTGGCTCAGGACTGGACATGATTGGTGGCCGAGCTAGATAATCCTTGAGCTGCTGAAAGGCCAAAGCACATTCCTCAGTCCATTCGAATCCCTTCCATTTGTTGAGCAGAGAGAAGAAGGGCCGACACCTGTCTGCTGATCTAGAGATGAATCGATTCAGGGCAGCAGTCATTCCGGTTAGTTTCTGAACCTCCTTGGGATTCCGAGGAGCTCGTAGATCGTTGATGGCCTTTATCTGGTCGGGGTTAACCTCAATCCCTCTGTGAGTCACCATGTATCCCAAAAACTTGCTGGACCCCACTCCAAATGAGCACTTAGAAGCATTTAGTCTCAGTTTGTACTTTCTTAGAACCCCAAAGGTACTTTCAAGATCCTTCACATGCTCGGCGACAACCTTGCTCTTTACCACCATGTCATCTATATAGACCTCGATATTTTTGCCCAGCTGTGGCTCGAACATCCTCGTTATCATCATCTGGTAAGTAGACCCCGCGTTCTTCAAGCCAAATGGCATTACTTTGTAGTGGTAGTTACCAATAGGGGTGACAAAGGCGGTTTTCTCCTGATCGTCCAGGGCTAACGGTATCTGGTGGTAGCCTTGGAAGGCGTTTAGGAAGCTCATCCG
Source organism: Quercus aquifolioides (assembly GCA_019022515.1). Taxonomy (NCBI): domain Eukaryota; kingdom Viridiplantae; phylum Streptophyta; class Magnoliopsida; order Fagales; family Fagaceae; genus Quercus; species Quercus aquifolioides. The sequence goes on from CM032325.1 coordinate 45,566,071, forward strand.
AGGATGGTGTTGTGAAATTTTAAAATACTCGCAAGTGTACGAACCGTACTGAAGTATAGTTTGACAAGAACGAGGTCGAACCCACAGGGACTTGAATGAACGTAGGAAAATTAATTAAACCTTAACCAAATTAATCCTAATCTAGTTTAATAAAAATTGGTTGTTTTGAAATTAAATAAACTAAGCAAATAATAAAATTAAGCAAATAGTTAAACTAAGCAAAAAATATAAAGCAATAAAAAAATGTAAACAATCAAGGGAAAGGAATTAAGGTTTTGGAATTTGCCTTGTAAGTCATATCAGCATATATTTATGATCATTAATTTTTCCCAACTCACTACATGATAATCTAGAAATCAATCTTGCTATCATGGAAAATATCCTCACTAAAATCCTTATTTTAAAAATCAAAAGCATGTTCTTCTTCGCTTCTTAAGTATAAAACCAAATCATCAATTGTATCCGTAGCCAAACAAATCACAAGATATATCCAATTCTAAAAATCAAATCATAACTTGTATCCATTGACAGATAAATCACAAACGATATCCAATTTTATAATCAAGAATTAATAAACCAAGCATTCAATTAATTAAGACAAATCCTAAATCATGAGAAAAACATGATTGAACTCATATCTAGAATCCCATCTTAGTCAATTGATATGAAGCAAGAACAATTTAAATCATTAAAGAACAACTATTGTGGGAAAAATCAAATCACATAAATATTATTGATAATCCTTAACAAGGTTTCATCCTCAACCCTAATTATAAATTTAGCTACTCATGGTAATTGAAATAAAACAAAAGAATAAAATACTAAACATTAAACTAGACAAATAAAAATAGAGAAAGAAATAGTCACAATGCTATCATGGAGAAAAGCTACAGAGAAGCCACATGCGGCACTGCCTCTTGCTCCAATTTTCTATTTTGCATCACAGCCCTAGCACTAGCCTCTCTGAATTTTGCCCTAAAAAGCCTTTAAATAGGTCAATGAATCCTATTACAAGTTGAATTCTCGTTTGGAGAAAATCCCAGACTTTTAGGCTTTACTTAACCGACTATTTAGGCCCACTTAACGTCAGAATTAGGGCTCCTGGTAAACTACAAAGTTGTAGCCCTTTAAGTTAACTTTCCAGCCCAACTTGAATCATCTCAATTGGACATCTGAGCCGAAAGTTATGCCAAAAATACTAACTGATATGCAGGCTGGAATCCTAATCCGAATTGGACTTGGATTTGGTGCAAATTTCCTTTGATTCCTTACTCCAATTGGACTTAAATTTAATATTCATGCCTGGCTGGATGTAAATTGGATTGATTCAATTGGCCTAGCCCCACTTTGCATGTAAAACCCTTGTTACCTGCAATACAAAGATATTATATAATCAGTCACAAAATAACATAAAAGTAAGGCCAAATATGTAGATATGTGAGTACTTTATTGTATATATTTCATGCACATCAGATGGCCGACAGTGGCATCCACCAGCTGATCAATTTTGGGCATAGGGAATGGATCTTTGGGGCAGGCTCTATTCAAATCACTGAAGTCTACGCACACTCGCCATTTCCCACTCTTCTTCTTTACCACCACGGTATTTGCCAGCCATTCAGGATAAAAAACTTCCTTAATAGCCCCAGCTTGTTTGAGCTTCGCTACCTCTTCTCTCACTGCACCAGCATGTTCCTTGGACGGGCGCTGAGGAGGCTGTTTCTTGGGGGTGATCAGTGGATTTACCCTCAAGTGGTGACATATGAACTCCGGGTCTACCCCTGGGGCTTCGTAAGCGCTCCAGGCAAATACATCAAGATTTTGCTTGAGGAACTCTATTAGCTCTTCTCTCTCTTGAAGAGGCAGCTGGGATCCGACTTGGAAGAATATATCAAGATCGTTTCCAATAACCACTTTCGTTAAATCTTCACACCGAGTGCCTTCGTCTGAACCTTCGACGGGTAACTCCTGAGACTGTAACTGCTATAAACCCCTTTTGGCTCTGGACGAGGACTCGGCTTGGGGCTCGTGTTGAATGACAGCCACTAGGCACTGTCGGGCCACGAACTGGTCTCCTCGGATCTCATGAATCCGCCCTTCAGATGGGTATTTAACCTTCTGGTTAAAGTAGAGGGAACAACCCCAAGTGCATGAATCCAAGGTCTGGCTACGAGTGCCGTGTAGGGTGAATATACGTCCACAACTATAAAGTCCACCTCTACCACCTCGGAGCCGGCCTGTACAGGTAAGCGTATCCGTCCTTTCGGGGTGACAGCCTTTCCTTCAAAGCTTATGAGGGGGGAATTGTATGGTGTTAGGCCTAGCCCCTTGTAGAGGTCTGGGTACATTATCTCCACAGCACTACCCTGATCCACCATCACCCTCTTCACATCGTACCCTCCTATTCTGAGGGTGATGACTAGTGCATCATCATGGGGTTGGATGGTGCCAATCATGTCTTCGTCCGAGAACCCCATAACCAGCGGGGCACCAGACTTAACTCTCTTCGGACCTCGGCTTGACTCCCCTGCTGATGGTCGGCCTACCGACATAACTTTCAATGGCCAGGATCCTGTTCTCCCCGGCGCGGCGAAGACGACGTTAATAGTCCCTAGTGGCGGCTTTGAGGGGTCATCTCTTCATGGCCCTGAGCCCATCTGCCCTTCTCGGCCACTAGAGGGGTGTAAGAGGTGCTTTAGTCTACCATCACGAACCAGTTGGTCCATGTGATCCCACAGGCTCCTACAATCCTCCGTGGTATGCCCATGGTCTTGATGGTACTGGCAGTAGAGATTATGGTTGCGCCTCTCGGGGTTTCCTACCATCTTGTTCGGCCACCTGAAGAATGACTCATTCTTGATTTTTTCCAAGACTTGGTGCACTGACTCTTTGAACACGGTGTTGACCGCTTGAGGATTTGTCGATCCTAATTGCCCGGCAAAATCTCTCCGCGGCTTACTGTGGTTGTAACGGTCTGACCTGAAATCCCTCCTCTCCTGGGGGATAACCTTGTCCTTACCCTTGCCTTGCTGCTGGTCTTCTTCAACTCTCTTATACTTTTCTATACGGTCCATAAGTTGACGCACGTTTGTGACCAGTTTGCCAGATAAAGACGTCCTCAAACCGTGGTCAGTAGGGAGGCCGAGCTTGAATGTGCTGAGGGCCATTGCATCAGAGTTGCCCTCCATGTCATTGAACATCTCCTAGTATCTATCTGAATATGCCTTCAAGGACTCGCATTCCTGCATGGACAAGGATAGCAGTGAAGAGAAAGGTCTGCCACTCTTCGGCATGTGACAAAATGGGAGCCGAATGCCTGAGTGAGCTCTTTGAAGGAGTTGATGGAGTCTACCTTCAAACCGTCAAACCACCTTATGGCAACTGGCCCAAGACTGGAAAGGAAAACCTTGCACATCAGAGCTTTGTCTCTGGAGTAGACAGCCATCCTTTGGTTAAAATGACTCACGTGCTCCACGGGGTCTGTTTTACCATTGTAGATGGTGAACGTTGGTTGGTTAAAGCGCCGAGGAAGTCTCGCCTCCTCAATCCTGCCCGTGAAGGGTGACCTAGAAATCTGATTCAGAGCCCTGTTCATGGCATCGTTTCCCATGTCCCCAAGTGATGGGCTCCTGCGTTGCCTCTTACGATGGGACTCCTCTTCATAGGTGTAGGACTCGCTGGATGGTGTCCTAGATTTATGTTGATAAGTGACATCCCGCTCATCATCAAGGTCCTCATCAGAATATGAGGAAGCCCGCTTCCTCTTTGCATGGCGTAACTCCCTTTTTAGTTTTTCTACCTTCAGTTGCAAGTCCCGGTTTTTCTCTGCATGGGACATGTGACTTCCGCCATGTGACTGGCTTTGGCTAACGCGCACAGTGTGTACACTGCCCTCACGATTTTGTCTCCTCTCTAAGTTAACAAAGGGGTCCACGTGTTGGGATGCCCTGGATTCTGCTTGTTGTTCACCTTATCCTGCCATCATCAACTGTTGTTTTCACCCTTGCACAAGCTCTCCCCACAGACGGTGCCAATTGTAAGGTCAATTTTTGTGGCCTAAGCCCAAAAAGGTATGGATTGTGAGCCCAATGAACCCAAGACAATAAATTTGTAGAGAGTGGGTGAAAGAGCTAGGCTAGAAATGAATTAAACAGTATTGGATCGCAGTGTTTGTGAATAAATTGACATTCAATCGTGCTCGGAGGAGTGCAAACATAAATGTCCGAAGAGGATTTTGTATTGAATGGACTTGGGTTACAATTCTTAGAGCTACAGTAGTGGAGTTCTCTCCTTCTTCCTTTTGATTTTTCGATCCTCTAGTATCAGAGGGCTTTTCTTCTTATATAGTACCCCCTCCCTTCATCTTCATCGTCCACTTGAGTGCATGTCCCATCATGTACCCTATTTAGCCTTGTGTGAGTGGCGGTAGCTGAGGGTGCACTGTTCAGGGGTCTTCTCCACATAAATGCGGCCAGGAAAGTAGGTGCAGTGCATTTAATGTGGTGGTTGAAGTCTGTCTCCAAGATATTTCTCCGTTCCTGCTATCCTCATGCGTGCCTGAGGTTCATTTCCATCATTACACTTGTCAGGGGGATCATCTGAGCTTCCCAGACACCTGTCGGACCAAGCTTCTTCGGCCCCGAGGATATTGGACTCCTCGGACAATTGAATGACTCCTCGGATTATGACCATGCTCCTCTCCAGGCATGCTCCTTTTACATGGGCCTCTATTCGAGCGTTTTCATCTCTTCGGATAAACAGTGGCCTTCAAATAGGGCCTTGGGCTCAACACGTTAGGTTGGGCTTTTCACCCCCTACATATATATATATATATATATATATACACACATACGCACATATATAAAGTCTTACAATTCCTTTTTACAAGTTTTTTTATTTTTTATTTTGAAATTGTTGTATGATAGTTTCATTATTAATGATGTAAACTACATCTCTTTCAAAATTTTAGTTAAATAAAGTTTTTTTGGCTTTTTTATTATTTATAAGGGTTTAATATATTGCTAAGAGGACCAAAGTTTAAGGACAAAATTTGACTACAAACTTAGTTGTTGCCTAAAGCTATAACTCTCACTAAACATTTTAATATGGTTACATATTTTGAAAATCTAATCGTTGAATTGTATTTCTTTATGTTCTTAAAACACTATATATCAAATTTCATATCAATCAGATGTTATTTACTATTCGATCATAAACTAATTTTTTATGTATAATTTAGACTACAAAAATTTGATATTTAAATATTTAATTGATGATATAACTATTGATTTTTAATCTTGACATTTTGCATTCATGGATGATATAAGAAAAAAATATAATCCAATGGTGGATTTATCAAAATTCACATCTAATAAAAAAAATTTGAGTGGAGTCGTAACCTTAGTTTACAACCAAATTTGTTGTCAAACTTTGTCCAAAATGTAATTATATATGTTGGACCTAGAAATATTTAGGGTAGTCACAAGTTTTTTTAAAAGAGTAAAAAAAAAATTATAATTTATTTATAATAGGTTTTTTTTTCAAGGTCAGGTCTCCCCTGACCACCTTGTCTTCAATGGGAGCCGCCCATGATTTGAAATAGAAATCTTATCCAAATTGAGTTGGTTTGCCAACTCCTGAGTTTTCCTTGGTGCCTGGGACCATTTATATTGAATGCAATATTTTTTCCTCAATTTTGAAAGGTCATCCTTGGTGTCGAGGCTTTATTAAATGCTCTTTTAATGTCACAAATAAGACCGTAAATAAACTAAATTGTTTATGAGCAACTTGAGTTCAATTTGAAAAAATATTTGTTTATATTTGTTTGTTTAGCAAACGAGCTAAGCTTAAGCCATTACTACTTTTTTCTTTCTTTCTTTTTTGGAGTAAAAGGTAAGTTGATTAATTTTATTCAAACTAGAGAATTAAGCATGAGCACATGGGTTAGATCAAAACGGAACATCCTCTATCCATAGAAGAAGATCATGAGCATCAATCGCTGTTTTTGCCAATGTTTGGGCAACACCATTAATTATACTAGCTTTTGACATGGTTAAATAAGCAATGCCATTTTAAAGAACAGGCCTAAACTTTTGTTTCAAACACAATATTATCGTAGAGGGTTTAGGGAGATTCACAAGTAGAGAAGGTGTTAATGACTATAGCAGAGTCTCCTTCACAAAGCCAATTTTCTATTTTAGCTAGCAAATTTTTCAGTACACTTCCCAATAAACTCTATTATATTTCTGTTTCATTTAAATGCTACTTATTTGGTTTTTCATCCTCCACTTATTTTCTCTCCCCAACCTTATCTCTTTCTCCCTTTTAATAATAAAATAATAATTTGAAGAGTTACAATGGATCTCCAAATATGTTGAGCCACCATGGCATTTCTTCTTTTGTTTTTTAAAATTTTTTATAGAGTTTCTATCTCAACTATGGCAATTCTTCTGAATGCTCAAAAAGCTAATTTTTGGGAGAAAGATTTTTGGGCTTGACTTCCACATTATCATTTCTATTCCGTTCGGGCTAAAAAATGACCAAAATATTTTATTCTCGTCATTAAATTAGTTTCACTTAACTCCCATGTTTTACCTCAAAATTCTAAAGTCTATTTCAGCCTATTTTAACCGTTTTGTTTTATATCAGCCTATATGCAAGTACCCACCACTTCCATTTTTCTCCCTTATCTCTTCTTTTTTTTTTCTTCTTTCTTTTTTTACCCCTCTTTTTCTCTACTTCTATAACTTGAATATATATATATATATATATATATATATATATATATATCAACGATGATTGACATTTATTTTTGGATATTACTATATTCTCTTCACCTTTTTTTTCTTTTCTTTTTTTTTCTTTTTTTTTTCTTTTTGGTTTTATAAAGAACTGAGGGTATTTAGAACTCTTCAAGAGAAATTATAAAGAAGAATCCTTTAGGGGTAACTCTAAGATATTGGTTAGAGGTTCTAAATCTAAGATCTTATGATTATCATGAGACCCTATAAAAAACACTAAGCCAACTCCTTAAAATTGTGATTTGGATTATGTAATAAGATTTATAGTCCTTATTATAATCTTATGTAATTGGATTTTATAAGTATGCTTAATTAGGGGTGGTAATTCGTGTTCACATGTCGGATTTGTGTCGTGTCAATTTATGAGTATCCGATTATATAGGTCAACACTAACCTGATATGTTTATTAAATGGGTCAAAATTCCTCAACCCTAACATGACTCATTTATTAAACGAGTCAGTCGTGTCGACCTGTTTATTAGATTTTATCAAAATGAAAAAAAAAATTATGAAAAAACAAACAAACAAATATTTTTAATATAAAATTCAGAACTAACAAGTAACTGCATCACAGATAATTATTCAAAATTGAAGTATATCTCAATATCACAAATAATCAAACATATTATGTCAAAGAAGGTAAGCCACAACAACTAATAAGTTTATATACTTAGGGTTTGAAGGATATATTAGTAAAATTTCATTTAATTAAACGGGTCAGATGGGTCAAACGGGTTCCATAGGTTGAACACTAACCTAACTCATTTATTAAACGAATTAGTCATGTCAATCAGAATATGACACGAACTCATTAAGTCTTAATCCATAATCATTTTACCAAAAAAAAATTAATCCATAATCTGCTAATTTCGTGTCGTGTCGTGTCAGGTTCGCGAGTCGTGTCTAATTGCCACCCCTATGCTTAATATGTAATAATAATGTTGCGAATGTTTATATATTATTTGGCTTTAAATTGATATAGGATTGAATCATATTTGTTGAAGAGTATAAAAAATCTACTGTGTGTAATACTGAAATGACATGTATGTGTATTTTTCAATTATTGTTTCAATATATTATAGTTTGACTTTAGCAATAATTCATAGTTCCGCATGTGTTGGAGTTTGATATTTTGATCTCATAAAACACAAATAATTAAGAAAAGCACTTGAACTGTCATTTTTGTTGCTTCCATTCCAATATTATTTGCCGTTACATTTGTTTAAAGTGGTTTTTAAAAAAGCAATCCAACTGAGAAAACTTCTAAGTAAAGGTGATAAGTGATAAAGTAACAAAGAGCCGTGTAGTAGTACCTCTCTACTATTTTTTTTTTTGAGTTTTGAGTAATGGTCGTTAATGGTAGCAACGCATTGAGTCCATTTGGCTGCAGATGTATATCATACTCACTCATTTCGTATTTAAAATCAGATAACACAAAAACTGGTGCAGACAGGGGCAGTTGGGCCATCGATCTCTTTGACTGTTGTGGCATCCCTATCCCCACCAACAGTTCTTTAGTTTTTGTTTTTCCCTTTGTTTTTAGCTAGCTGAATCCTACCACAGCAAAGCATGTAAATTCTCCTCGTTAATGATGATGATGATGAGAGGAAGTGGCTTTCTAGAAAATATAATGATTTTCGGAGAGACCGAATAGTGAAAAAGCCAGGGCGAAGCCGTGTTCATATTTGTTTTCTTCTGCTACTTTGTTGCATTACGTGTTGTCCAGTCACATTTTGTGATCCGCAGTCCTTTTCTTGTCTTTTGTTGTGTGTTTAAAGTCCTTTTCTTTTGTGGTTTGGATAGAGGTATTTGAAGTGGAAGTTTTTTGATTTTAAAGGATATGAATGGAGGAGGAAAATTAAAATTCTTCTTATTTGATGAAATTTTTATGAATGGATTCAGTTTTATCCACATATATGGATTTGAAATAACTAGGGGGTAAGATGTCACTTCAAATCTATAGTATCTCAACTATTTATTTTTTAGAAAAATATTTATGGCTCAAATTCTAATTTGTTGTCAAATTTATATCAATTAAGCAATTGTTCTTGAAATTTATTGATTTAAAATCCTCAAATCCAAACATAACTTTAGGCAATTCAATTCCACACGCCCTTTCCTATTTTGTTAAAAAAAAAAAAAAAAAAAAAAAAAAAAAAAAACCACTCTCTAGAGGATACCAATATATTTACCGAATCAACCACTCAAACCTTCTCTTTGATTAACAATCTCATAAACATGAAATTGCACACATATAAAGTTGAAAAGATAAATAAAATTACAATTTTTTATTTTAAAATTTTTTGAGTTTGAGATTATTTCTAAATTGTTTCCTCAACTTTTAAAACTTACAATTTACATACTCGAGTATTGCATTATGTCAATGTAATCCTTCAATTAATAGAGTTCATCACATTCCCACCGTTAACTTAGCAAAAATGATGTTTTTCTGTTCTTACATGAAAATAGAAAATTATAAATAAAAAATTATAAAAAGAGACGGTTAATAATAATAATTTAAAAAAAAAAAGCCTTTGGTTAACTTAATTAGTAAGAACTTTGACGTGAAACTATTGCTAAAATTTCATATTAGTGAAAGAAAGAAAGAATATAAAAAATATAGAAGTGCATGCATATATAATTTCTTGGTTTAATTTCCCTTGAAATAAATGCATATCTAAAGCATGAGAAAGGAATAAATGAAATCATAAAATTAAATAATAGCAAGCAATTGATTCCAAAAGAGCTATTTCTCCTCCTTCACATTGGAAGAAGTTGCAGTGGAAAGCTTTGAAGTTTGAACACAAATGTCACCTACTTCCTAGGTCGAAGAATCAACTTAATTAGGTTTGTTGGTCACATAGTCATTTCTTTAGTTATAGTGCATGCACTGGCAGATACTGGGGTACTCAGGTGGGGTACTAAGTGCTAGCTAGGTGAGCTGCTAGTACTGTCTTTTCAGACCCAACTCTCTCTCTCTCTCTCTCTCTCTTTTGTTTTGGTAGGTTTTGATATTTCTTATCTAATTGCTTACCTAGACATGCATAAAAATCAACCAACCTTACCTTCCATGCACCACCCATTTTAGTATACCAAAAAAAAAAAAAAAAAAAAAAAAAAAAAAAGAGGAGAAACTGACATTTGAGCAAAGTTATCACCACAAACATTGATCTTATATATGGTCTAAGAACATGTTGCTCTGCCCAACATATATGGAATCGATTAATCAAACACCATAGCCAAGTGCCGGGAGTGATGGTTTTAGTCTTTTAGAGAGGAACACAAAAAGGCAAATTCACGTGGAGTTCATCAAAAGACGCAAACGCACTTCTCGCAATCATTTCATCTAATTGAAAACTACAACAGTACGTACTACAGGAGATTAATTTATACGTGTCCAGCGATGCTGACTATATAACAATATAGAAGGCCAGTATTTAGAGAATCAGCATTCCAAAATTTCAATCTTATTCTATTTTATTATTTTAAAAACTCACTTTATCATTATATCATATTATTTTACAATATCTTTAGCATATCAAATTTTTATTTTTCTATTCTACTCATTAAAATAATATATCTACATGATAAAATAATATATCTCAAAACCCATATAAAAACAAAAACCCAAATCACCACCTGCTACCACCACCACTACCACGAACAACCATCAACCCATTAACCCATCACCGACCCCAAACCCATCAACCCATCAACAACCACAGCACCGATCAAACCCATCACTGATCCAAACCCATCAACCCAACAAACCCATCAGCACCGATCAAAAAAACCCAGCCACCACCAAGCAAACCCGCCACAACACCGGCCAGCAACCAACAAGAAAAACCCACAAAAAAACCACCACCGATCTTGCTGTTGTTGATCTAGAAATCCATCAATCATGGCAGCAAAGCCACCACGCCAACAGACAGAGAAGAGGGAGATGGAGAGAAAATAGAGAAGAGAGAGGATGAGTCAGACCGAATAAAATATTGTTTTTGGTTTTAGAATTGTGCTACGGTGCAATTCTATCTTTAGAATTGCACTGTAGAAGTATTGCAAAAAAAATTGCAATACTTGGCATTAACATTCCCTGATGCAGAGCATTTTGAGGCTTGAAATGCCAAATTTCCCTTACATTTGGCATTAGCATTCTCCAGTGCTGATGCTCTTAACGAAATATTGTATCTTTGTCTCTCTTTGGATAGTAAATAAGGTGATATTTCGTATAAACTTTTAAGGAAAATCTTATTATACATTAGATCATACACTAATTATTTATTTCGAAATTTTTTTTATAGAGAATTGAAAAAACTGTCAAAACAGTTTTATTTTTTCATAATTTTTTTTTTAAAATAGTTTATTAATGTATGTCTTAAAGACACATATTAATAAAACCCTTACACATTTGCTATTTTACACGTATAGTACACACTAGGGCTGTCCACGGGTCGGGTTTGGAACCAACCCGGACTCGACCCGCCGATGTCGGGTAGGGGGCGGAGGAACCCGGACTCGACCCACCGGAAAATTAGTCGAGTCGGTTTCGGGTGAGGAAGAGTGTCGGTCGGGCTGATCGGGTCGCCGGAATAAAGAAAGCATCGAAATCTGAAAAAAAATAAAAATAAAAATAAAAATAAAAATTTGCCGGATTCTAGGAAAACTTGTCGAAATCTGGAAAAACTCGCCGGATCTCCTCAAATCTAAGCTTCATATCGCTGGATCTCCTCGAATCTAAGCTCGATCTTACCAAATACGGTCGAGATCTCGCCAGATCTCCTCGAATCTAAGCTTGATCTCGCCGGAGTTGGCCAGGTTTGTAGATAACATCGGTCGGGTTAGGTGGCTCGGGTTTTGGAGAAGAAAACCGCCACTCGACCCACCGTCGGCGGGTTTTTGAAGTCAGGACCTGAGTCCGACTGCCAAAGCAGTCGGATCGGGTGGTTCCGAGTTGGGTCCGGGCGGATGGGGCGGGTGGCAGGTTGATTTGGACAGCCCTAGTACACACTCTCTTTTGAATTTATGTTTTTAAAATACAGTTTAATTAGTTCACGTGACGTGTCTGTACGCAGTGGCGTAGCCAGACTGTTTTCTCAGAGGGGGCAATGTGTAAAAATTTATTTGTCATAGAAATTGCAAAAAGGAGAAGGGGTTTTTTTCAAAACCAGGGGGCCCCCTCCGGCCTCCCTCCCCCCCCCCCCCCCCCCCCCCCCCCCCCCCCCAGTACTGTACTGTAAATAATGCACAATAATAAGCATGTGATTATCATTGCTCCGTATACTCTGTATTGAGAATGGACAACATGTTACACAAAGTAATAAATTCTCCTCTAATATATGGGCACCCACCAGTACACAAATCGCATAGAGTACACAATATAGTGACGTTGTCACCACTCAAATTTTTAAAACCTGAGGATAAACCGGATAATATCCTTTGTCAAATATCATATGATTAAAAATATGTATTGGAGCATTCATCAAAAAAAAAAAAAAAAAAAGTATTGGAGCCACTATGGGCTAGTCAAAAGTTTTCACATTGAACAATTCTTCTTGGGATTTTCATGATTTCATCCAATTGAATATTCTTCCAACTCAAGAAATCGCCTTGATGGCCTAACGGCACTGACCCCGGCCCCATCTCTTGGGTGATTACTGGGGTTGGACTCCCTCACTAATTCTTAGTAAAAAAAATCCCAACTCAAACTTCCACAAGGAACATGGCACAATTAAGTCATTTTATAACCTATCTCATCTCATAATAATAATAATAATAATTTTTTACAATTATAGTCAATTTTTTTTCTTTCATGTATATGAATTCCACTAACTATTATATATTAACCAAAAAAACAAAAAAAACACAAACACAAGAGGAAGAGATGTGATCCTTTTACCCAAAAAAAAAAAAAACTTTAAATAGATCTAATGTTAGCTATTACAAAAGCTATAGACCATGAGGAAGAACAAGCAACAAATGGATCAAAGGCATTTAAATCATTCCCTTCCAATATAAAATTAGTGATCAAATCCTTCTTCTTTCATTCCTTCCATAGCAAATAGAGCCTGTTTTTGCTTCCGCTCATAACTAATCACTAGAATTAATAGCCTGAGACCATATGTTTAACACTTTTGCCCTATGATTTCGACAGGTCAAAGGTATCATCGTTCAATTAGTTCTATTAATTGCGTCAAACCTCAACTTTCTCATCCAAATCATCTTGCAACTAATATCAACAAATAGTTAGAAATTTTGAGTTTCCTGTTGTTGGATTTTAGCACCATACTTGGACTCACGACCCACCCGGTCCGGTCCAGTCCAATGGGTCCTTGGTGGTTTTGACTAAGGTGGGTGGTCGAAATTGGATCTTAAAATTCACATAAATGAGATATTAGAGCAAGTATCAAGTTTATAGTAAAAAAAAATCTAAAAACCCAACTCAACTAAAGTTTTTAATTCATATACCTTTAATTACACGAGTTTAATTTTCATTGAGAATAAGGATTTCATGCTTACTTCTTCATATTCATTTGCTTATGAGCAATGCACATACACACAAAAAATTGATAACATTTTTGACACTTGCTAATGTGGCAAGTTTGTACTAGTTCTCATATAGACCCACCACTGATACCACTTTTTTACCTACCATTAACAAACTGTCACATCAGTAATTGTCAAATTTATTGTGTTTTGCATATAGCTTTTTTTTCTCTCTCTCTCTCTCTCTCTCTCTCTCGTCGTTTGTTGAGTTGTCAACCCCTTAGTGCCTTGTCGTCAAATTTGTTGTGTTTATAAACTTTCTCTTTGCATATAGCTTTTTTTTTTTCCAGTAATCTCTCTCTCTCTCTCACATTCGTCGTTTGTCGAGTTGTCAACCCCTTCATGCCTTGTCTTCGTTTGCGATCACTCCAAGTAGTAGTTTTATAAAGTCATCCCTTTCTCAAGGAAACTACTCGTTCTCAGTTCCTTTTCAGCACCAAAAGACTATGACGCTCCATCCACAACTCAATGTTGTTGTCGTTCCTCCTTTATATATTTGTATTATACTATGATGAATGTTGACTTTTGTGATTGAATTGTATTTGTAATGTATTAGGTTTGATTTTTTTTCCCCATTTTAGATCAAAGGCTCATGGATCTAATTTATTTCCATGTTGGGAAATTTGTGTTGAAAAGTAATTAACCCTTTGATATCTAACCAACCACCCAAATATTGGGGTGATCGATTTTGACCCTTCCAATGGTCGGCGGGTCTAAAGATCCCTAACCTAAAATGGTTGGATCAAATGATGGGTTTACCCCAAACCCAATTTGACTCGACCCATGAACACCAGTAACAACAACCCACAACCACTGGTGGCAATGAGGGTGTTAAAAATACAACCACCCAAAACCAACAAGAAAATTACCGAACATTACGTAATCATAAAAAAGTTAAAGAATGAAAGAAATTGCCCTAATTTTCACAGCCAAACCATGACCACCAACAACTAATGAAAAAAATCGATTGGCAACAATGGACCATGATGGCACTTATGCTGCTAACGACAGGTCTTCATTGGCGAATCACATGACTCAATCGCGTATAGATCGATACTTCCACAATTGTGAGATCAATAGAGAGATGTAGAAGATTTGAGAAATGGGAAAGGGGTAGGGGTTGAATGAAAAAATATATTTCTTTAAATGATGAGATATCATTTAAATATATAGGGAAAAGAAAGAAATAAAGTCTGATATAGATAGATATAAAAAGAGTATAAATATATATTTTTTTAAATAATAGAATTTCAACTAGAATTGAGCTAAAACTATTATAAGAAGTTGGTGTGTACGCTTTCTGAAAGAAAATTCAATTTGTTCCTGGAAAACGTTTTAGGCATATATTGACAGAAGGCTCATAGTGCATGATTGAAGTGTCTAACTAATAACTTTGCAGTTTAGCAAAAGAAAAGTTTACTCAGCTATTGGGGCACCTATATAGCTGACGCTGGATAGGATACCAGATTAGAGTAAGCCACTAGAGGGTATGTGCAAAAGCAAGGGGGGACTATAAGTCTATAACTGTATAATTAGGGATCCAGTTGCATTGTTTTGTTATTGTCTTTTGTTAACGGTTCCATCACTCCGTTAAGGAAGAATTTGCTGAATCTTATTGTATTGGACAGCAACAAAAGCAAACAAACAAATACATCTTTAGCTAAATCATGTATAACTGCAACCAAAAAACTAATCGACTACAATAAAAAAAACCCTACCTTAATCATTGCCTCTAAACACTTGTTAACTAACCCTTTTATTATTTACGTGTCTAACTTTACAGACCAGCTTATGCTAAATAAGGTGATATTACATACACCAATGCATGTAAGTGAGATTCACTCTATATGAGAGGAGGAAATACATACATCCAATGCATGGTAAATTTTCTGACAATAGATATTAGTTAATTAGTTACATAGCTTACGTTAGTATTGTATATGCTTTACGCCTTTACCTTTATAGTTGTTTCGCTGTTTCTTAATTTTGGGTCAATTTTAAAGTTGTTAGGTTGCTATTAGCATTTATAGAGTCTGTCCTTCGAAAATTTGTGACCTAGGTTACTCAGGAAGTCATGATACAGCTTGCTTGGAGATCATACAGATGGCAAGCATCATTCTGTTTTTGTCAGAACAATGAAATGAAAGCTAGCGACCTTTCGTCACTGTCACAAAATAAATATAAAGGTTTTTATTTTTTTGCAGTATTTGATTTGTCAATTGGGAGAAAAAAGAAAATATACTCCGAGTACGGGAACGATATTTCAGATCTTTTTTCCTTTTTATTTATAAGCTAGCTCTCTCAATATTTTTCTCTTTAGCGACAATATTATTTTGGATTCTCTATTTGTTTTTTCTTAATTCAGTTTATTTTCTTTTATAACTTGTGAAGTAAACGAAGTGAAAAGTTAAAAAGAGATAGCAAGCAACATAATAAAATATTAAAAAGGACATATAACTAACTAATCAACGATCGAATCTTTAAATTGCAGTTAGTTAATTAACCTTCTTTTTGAGAAGTTGAAAAGGTTATCCTGCAACTTAATTAATCTTTAAGTAACGAAGCTTACGTTTAGGGTTTAATTAGACATGCATAGCCTTTCCATTTCCAACTGATCATATGGCTAAACGTCCATTTCCAAGCAACTTAAGCACATGCCTTGCAGTTCTAATATCCTATCAAACCAAGCTGATAAGGTACTAAGTGTTGCGATAATTGTCACTAATTCCAGTAATATTACGTGTAGGTGCACTTTTTTGTCATGTTAAAGTTAGGCATGCAATGACCTATGATTAGCAATTGGGTTTATTCATGTGGTTGTAAAGCATTCTCTCTCCCCTCCACTCCTTCCTTTTTTTTGGTTAGTAATGAGATTTTTTCGCATCTCTTTAATGAATAATGTTACAGACACAAATTATTTTATAACATCTTTACAAATTATTGATGTAACAAATTCTTACTGGTTCTCTTATCTAAGCTTACCAATAACATTATATTTTTACTTACTAATAATCACTTACCACATCTTTTAGCTCTGTATATTGCAGTGAGTTATAACTTGAAACACGTCCCAAAAAGAAAACTAGTCAACTTTGTTTAATTGTCTCCGTGACCATTCGAAAAGATATGGTGACAAAATGCCAATGGAATGCTGAGTACAGCTATCACCACTGGCTATAAATGACTGATGCATCAAATTTTGTTAGAAATTTGACCATAGCTACTGCCTCAATAAAGTGAAGATAGGTGGATTTTAGCAGCAAGAAAAACAAGGGGTGCTGTAACTTGCCTCCCATCGTTTCCTTTATTTGGAACATCATGCCCCATATACTTTCCACAAAGAATCCAGCTGGTATTGCATATCCATATGCATCTACGTCACACATGCTGTCACTGCAAAAATAATTTCAAGGACTTTGTGCAGCACGTTAATTTCCTGTGAAACAAGGCTTCTGATCGAGAGTGTGATATTTGTGGAATTGAGTTAACAGGTACGGTCTTATTTGCATCAGGACGTTCTTTTTAATTTTCCCGACATTGAGATATTTATGGCTCATTCAATTACGCGTGCAAGTATGGGATAGTGAGGTATGTAGTTCAACTGACACTTCATTACAAATATCTTGATTTACTTTTTACTTTTAGCAACCAAATTATTATTGATAGCCAAAAAGTCATTGCTAATAAATAGACATCAGTGACGACAACGACAAAAAAAAGGGGTATACCATATAGGATAGAGATAACAACAATAACTCAATAAATTAAAAAAATTCTCTCATTTCCTTTCGGTGATATTATTTTCAAAGCTGCTATTTTATTTCCTCATGGTTGAGGTTTTTTTTTTTTGAAAATCCCTTCTGATTAAGTTTATATAATTACCAATCAATCCAACAAATATGGTTAAGTACACGTTTGATGAAAAATGTTAGGATTACAAAAAATTACATAACTTTTGCGACGAGTTATGAGTAATGAAAGTATAGACCAATTACTTTTTCTCTATCACTCACAATTCATCATACTGCGAATTGTAACAAAAATTGTGGTCTTAGCATTGTTCAAATTTGTTCCCTCAGGCTCAATTGTGCCTTAGACTTTAATTTCATCTTGAATTATTTTATAAAAAAATTTAATTTTTGAAGTTTTTAAAAAAAAAAAAAAATTGTATATCTTTTGCTTCAGTAAATGAATGACAATCATTGACATGGAAAACGTTTTAGTGCACATGTCTATATAGTACTGATATGAGACGTTTTAAACTATATGATGCCATCACGGAACACGATTTGGGGATTACGTATTACAAATCTTTTCTATTTTTTTTTTAAAATATTATAATTCACGTGTTCTCTTATTTTTATGACGTCATCATATGAATTAATGCGTAAGCATGATAAAGAAGTATGATATTTGAATTTGGAAAGCCAATACAACTCTGCCAATCCAAGTTTTCCTCTGGTTATATATGTTGGAATCAAATGGTTCTAGCCTTGACTTGGGTGCCCTTTGTGTTGCAGAGAGATTATTCTTGTGCCAAGAGATTGAGATTGTAGATTCTCATGTCACTTTGCAATGTTCCTTCCCTAAACCTGTTCTTGACTGGCTTATAAAGAATGGTTCAACTACTGTGTTAAGAATGCACGTGTGATTAAGATTTCACATGAAATAATATTGATAAGAGTGAATGGTTAATATAATATAACTAGATTCAAATTCACAAACCTAAGCTTTGTGCAAAGATAGATGTTAGGAAAGTTGTTAACTCTTTGGAATTCAACACAATACTCTATCTATGTTTATGAAGATCTTTATAGACTAATTCAGCGTATTGTGTTGGATTTTGTATCTCTCTCCTTCACTATCTACCTATCAAAAAACAAAACAAAGAGAGATGCACCCCAAGAGGGGTTGTAGACAAGTATGAGACTTTTTAATCAATTGTACACCTCCTCTAGATGAATCCTTTTGTTTTGGTACTAATTAAATAACTATGATGTATTGACTACTCATTTAATTCATAATTGGAATACACCCAAGCTGATTGAAGCAGTGGTAGCAAGATGGCCAATTTAGTTTGCTAGAGAGGTTGGAATCAATGAGTGAGATTGAGATTGAAAGGGGACTCTGAAAAATTTTCAAGCATTTAATGACCCTCAGCCTTCGCACTCCACAGCATCCAGAGTCTCAACATCTTCCTCAAATAGTCAAATGCTTTGATTGCACTGCTTTAGACATATATTAGAAGGCAATGCCTTGGTTCAGAGAAAGTATATCATGTTTCGATAATACCAACTCAGTATCTGTTTTGGTATTTCTTACCTAATAAATGAGTGATACATGTTTCAAAAAATCACATCAGACTACTACAATAAATTAATCACAATTTTCTATACTATCGGAAAGATAAATTAATCATTTATTAGAGTAGTCTAATGTGATTTTTTGAAACATGTGTCGCTCATTTATTGGGTAGGAAATACCAAAACAAATACTGAGTTAGTATTACCGAAACATACTATACTTTCTTGTGATTCAGGCCTTAGATAACGAATGCTTTAGAATGCAAATCCTTTGTAACCTGGTTAGACACAATATTGTCACTAAGAATTAGGGCAGTAAAAGTTGAATATTAAAAATTTTGATAGCAAAAAAAAAGAAAAAAGAGTCTTTTTTCTAAGTTGAGCCTGAACTATTTGAAAACAGATTGGACGTACAACATAAAATTCAGGAAAAATAAATTATTTACCTCAAATACCCCATCCTTTTGTAGGGCTATAAATAAACTAAGTCATTTGTAATTAATATGGACTTAACTCGATAAAAAGCTTGTTTATATTTGTTAGTTTATAAACAAGTCAAACTTAAACCCTAATTTAATGCTTGTTTAATACACGAGTCAAGCCCAATAAGAAAAAAAAATGTTCATGAATAACTCATGAACAATAGGGCTCGACAAAAAACAAGTCGAGCTTAGGCTTTTTTATGGGCTTGATATAGGCTTTATAAATAAACTTATATATTACTAAGGTTGCGTTTAGCATTAACTTAAAAAGTCAGATTTTTTTACTATTTAACTTATTTTTGCTACTATTCAATTTATTTTCGCTACTATTCATAGATCCTGTTGCACTTTTTGGTACTATTTATGATTTTCACAGTACTATTTCAGTTATTTTTTAGCTTTATCTACAGTATTTTCAGTAAGAAGTTTTCAGTTTTAGCTAAATAAGCTGTTCCCAAACGAACTCTAAGGGTCTGTTTGGATAACTTATTGCTGAAAACACTGTAGCAAAATAATTTTTAAACTATGAATAGTGCCCATGGGACCCAGTTTTAAAGTTACATTTGCGTTTTCCCGTACTTGTTGGTCCTTAGGAAAAACACAAAACGCGCACCGCGTTTGCTACGCAAACGCACACTAAGTCTTTAATTAATTGGGAGTTAGCCCACTAGTCCAAACCAAATAAGGTTGATAATATGCTTAATATGGAATATAATTGTGTTGGATCTCGAGTTCAATAGCTTGATATTGAGCTTGACCTTGGCTTATAACTTGACTAATGAATCAAGCCAAGTCAAGTCAGGCTCAGGTTTTAGACTTTTTGATGAGTTTTTTTATTTTTTATTTTTATAGGATTAAAAGGGAATTTTTATTGAAGATAAAGAAACAGATAAACAAGCAAATAGAGTTCCAACAACAAAAAAAGAGTGACTAGGCTCTTGATTTTAGACAATAAGTGTGCATTTGGATTGTGATGGAAAATTAAAACTATTTTACTATTCAACTTATTTTTGCTATTATTTATGGACCTCACTGCACTTTTTAGTACTATTTATGGACCTCACAGTACTATTTTAACTAATTTTTATCTTTATCTACAGTACTTTTAACAATAAGTTTTTAATTTCGGCAAAATAAATAATATCAAAACACACCCTAAATCTGAAGAATACAAAACAAAACACACAACAAATGTTAGGTACAAGACATCATAGCTGTGTTAATTGTGTGCAGTAGATACTTGTACAAAATCAGTTAGAGCAAATCAGTTAGAGCAAGCATCAAAGTATTGTACATTGTTAGTTGGAGTGTGTGCTGTAATAAGGTGTACCAACAGTAAGACAATAGCTAGTATAAAGATTGAAATGATTGTAACAGGAGGACATAATAAGAATACATTTTACTTAGCTCTCATTGAGACTAACTTGGAGGTTGATTCCCACGAAGAATCAGTGGAGGACTAGTTCCCTCGAAGAACTATCATATTGAGTGAGTAAGAGAATTAGAGAGTGAATTACTAAGGACTTTAACATTTGGTATCAGAGCCGGTTTAGCCATGGTGCAAGAAACCAGATATTCTCTGTTGAGTGACTCTATTTCGCTGGTACAACAGAGACTGGATGATCATGCTTCTACCATGGAGATTATTTCAAGAAGATTGGAACAATTGGATAGCAATTTCAAAGGAATGCAAGCTATGATGAAAGAGAGGTTACCAGTAGTACAGCAACCAGTTAATCAAGGGGAAAGAACAGCTCATCACCAAGAAAATCGATGTCCTGAAGCAGAGGTGCTGCAACAGCCTATGCGCCATCCACGACCTGAGGTTGGTGCTCTAATTCCTAGGCCTATCAGGTTAGAATTTCCCAGATTTAGTGGTGGTGATCCTTCTGCTTGGATCTTTAGGGCTGTGCAATTTTTTCGTTACTATGAAATACCTGAGGAAGAAAAGATCTTGAATGCTTCTTATCATCTTGATGATGAGGCATTGATATGGTTCCAAGATTGTGAAAGATCTTTGGATTCTTGGGAGACCTTTGTCAGGGCCATTCAAGTTAGATTTGGACCTTCATCATATGATGATCCCATGGAAGCTTTAACCAAGTTAAAACAGATTACTACTGTGGCTGCCTACAAGAGCCAATTCGAGATGTTAAGTAACAGAATTAGAAACTTATCTGAATCTCACAAGCTTAGTTGTTTTTTGAGTGGTTTAAGAGATGAAGTTAGATTGGCAGTGAGGATGCAAAATCCAAGAACTTTGAATGCTGCCTTTGGGTTAGCTAAAATTCAAGAAGAATATTTGTCCACTTGCAAGAAGGTCTATAGGCCATTTTCTGAGTTTAGCAGAAGCAATTGGCAAGAACAACCAATGGAAAAATCTGACAGTAAGAATGAGTCTAAGGCAAGAGTTCCTATACAAAAGATTACTTCAACTCAAATGGAAGAAAAAAGAAAAAGGGGCTGTGTTACTATTGTGATGAGAAATGGCAGCCCAGACACAAGTGTAAAGGTCTGAAGCTATTCATGATAGAAGAAGTGCAAGAGGTTAATGAAGTTGCAGTTGTCGAAGTTGGGGATAATGCAGACTTTCAGTTAGATCAAGCTGATATTACTTTATATGCTCTGTTGGGCAGCCCTTCACCAGGAACTATGAGGGTTTTGGGTCAGATTAAAGGGCATTGGGTTGTGATACTTTTGGATACTGGAAGTTCTCATAATTTTCTTGATTTTGTGTTGGTTAAAACCTTGCAACTGGCTATAGATACTACAAGGATTTTGGAGGTTAGGGTGGCTAATGGGGAATTGATCAGAACTAAGGGTGAATGTAAAGATTTGTTGATCAAAATGCAAGGCACAGACTTTTTGGTAGATCTGCATGTTTTAACGTTGGGGGGTTGTGATGTGGTTTTAGGCACCCAATGGTTAAGTACACTGGGTCTGATCAGTTGGGATTTTAAACAATTGGAGATGGAGTTCTTGCATCAAGGTTCGAAGGTGTGGCTGCAAGGCATCAAGCCCACAGGTTCAGTCATACAAGATGGAGATCAGTTTCTTAAACAAGCAAATCAGAAGGGGCTGCTTCTGCAAATCGTGTCACAGCAGCCACTGGAGTCATCTGCACAACACCTTCTTCCACCAGAGGTGCAGTCCTTGCTGGAGGACTTTGCTGTGGTTTTTGAGGAACCAAAAGGCTTACCACCATGTAGAGGACATGAGCACCAGATTGTTCTCAAGCCAGGCACTCAACCAATATGTCAAAGACCATACAGGTACCCTTTTTATCAGAAATCAGAGATTGAGAATATTGTTACAGACTTACTTAATTCTGGTTCTATTAGAAATAGCCAAAGTCCATTTGCATCTCCTGTTTTATTAGTAAGGAAAGTAGATGGTAGTTGGAGAATGTGTGTGGATTATAGAGCTCTCAATAAAGATACAGTGAAGGATAAGTTTCCTATCCCTGTGGTAGATGAGCTATTGGATGAACTAAGTGGTGCTTGGGTATTTTCTAAGTTAGATTTGAGATCGGGCTATCATCAAATTCGAATGAAAGAGGAGGATATTGAGAAAACAGCATTTAGAACTCATGAAGGCCATTATGAATTTTTAGTTATGCCCTTTGGGTTGACTAATGCTCCTTCAACCTTTCAATCTCTCATGAATGATGTATTCAAACCATTTCTTAGGAAGTTTGTGCTAGTGTTTTTTGATGATATACTAGTGTATAGTCCTGATTTGAGTTCTCATGTCTTGCATCTCAAAACTGTTTTACAAGCTTTACTAAACAATAAGTTGTTTGCCAAAAGAAGCAAATGTGCCTTTGCATGTTCTGAAGTTGAGTACTTAGGACATATTATTTCTGGAGAAGGGGTGCAGACAGATTCTAAGAAGACAGCAGCCATGTTAGATTGGCCTATTCCTAAGACTGTGAAGTCCTTGAGGGGTTTCCTTGGTTTAACTGGATATTATAGGAAGTTTATTAGAAATTATGGTCTTATTGCTGCCCCACTTACTGCTTTACTCAAGAAAGATGCATTTGAGTGGAATGAGAAGGCGGATTTGGCTTTCCAAAATCTTAAAGAGGCTGTTTCTCATCCTCCAGTCCTTGCTTTACCAGATTTTTCTCAGCCATTCTTGGTAGAATGTGATGCTTCAAGTTATGGTATTGGAGCTGTGTTAATGCAAGCCAATCGGCCAATTGCTTTCCATAGTCAAGCCTTGAAAGGCAGGAGCATTCATTTATCCACTTATGAGAAGGAGTTACTTGCTTTGGCTACAGAAGTAAAGAAGTGGAGACCATACCTATTGGGTAAACCATTTGTGATTAAAACAGACCATCAAAGTTTGAAACATTTGTTGGAGCAAAGAATTGGAACTCCTATGCAACAGAAATGGATCACTAAGTTGCTGGGATACTCTTTTGTTATTGCCTATAAGAAAGGGAAGGAAAATGTGGTGGCTGATGCCTTATCTAGGAAACCGGGGAGTGAGAACATTGATGAACAACAGGAACTTTCAGAGGCAATTAGCAGTTTGTTTTGTATTGACTTCCAAGTTGATTCCAATAGCTGTTTGTTTCTCATTTCCTTTCCTACTCCTACTTGGATTGAAGAGCTTAAGGCTAGTTATCATGGAGATGCAGAGGTCCAACAGATTTTGCAGTCCATTGCTGGCAGTTCTGAAGCTTCTGGCAGGTTCAGTTTGCAGAATGGTTTGTTACTTTACAAGGGTAGAATTTTTCTGGGCAGGAACTGCAGTTTGAAGTCTAAAGTGTTGAGCTTGGTGCATGACAGTCCTTTAGGTGGGCACTCAGGCTATTTGAAAACGTTTCATAGAGCCAAAAGGGATTGGTTTTGGTGGGGAATGAAGCAGGATTTAAAGGACTATATTAAATGCTGTGATATATGCCAGAGAATCAAGCATGAAACCAGTAGGCCTGCTGGTCTTTTACAACCCTTGGCTATTCCTCATACTCCTTGGACCTCTATCAGTTTGGATTTTGTGGAGGGCTTGCCCAAATCTCAAAAACAGGATGTTGTGCTTGTGGTAGTGGATAGACTGACTAAGTTTGTTCATTTCATACCTTTATCCCATCCCTATACAGCTGCTAAGGTTGCTTCTTTGTTCATGCAACACATATTCAAGTTACATGGGATGCCTAACTCTATAGTTAGTGACAGGGACCCTATCTTTACTTCTAAGTTTTGGGAGGAATTATTTCGATTGCAAGGGGTTGAGTTGGCTATGTCATCTGCCTATCACCCTCAGTCTGATGGCCAGACAGAGGTGGTCAACAAAAGCCTTGAGCAGTATCTCAGAGCCTTTGCGGGAGACAAACCTAAGCAATGGGTGGAGTGGTTGCCCCTAGCTGAGTTTTGGTTTAATACCAACTATCATACAGCTACTAAACTTACTCCCTTTGAAGCTCTTTATGGGTTTCAACCTCCCACACTTTTGGATTATATTCCTGGACTCACTAAGGCTGCTGTTGTTGAGGAGTATTTGCAGAATAGACAGCAGATTTTGAGTCTTCTCAAGACTAATTTAGTTGCTGCTCAGGACAGAATGAAACTTCAGGCTGACAAACATAGAGTGGAGAGACACTTTGAGGTGGGGGATTGGGTTTTCCTCAGGTTGCAGCCTTTTAGACAGCAGACCATTCGATTAAAGAAG
This sequence comes from Quercus aquifolioides, assembly GCA_019022515.1. NCBI lineage: Eukaryota > Viridiplantae > Streptophyta > Magnoliopsida > Fagales > Fagaceae > Quercus > Quercus aquifolioides. The sequence goes on from CM032325.1 coordinate 45,590,878, forward strand.
GTTGGGAAATTGGCACCTAAGTTCTTTGGCCCTTTTCAAGTTCTGCAGAAGATTGGTTCTGTTGCTTATAAGCTGGACTTACCTCCAACTTCATGCATTCACCCTGTTTTTCACGTCTCATGCTTGAAGGCTAAGCTTGGTCAGCACATCTCTCCTCTTCCTACACTTCCACCAGTGGATGACCAGGGTCACTTATCTCCAGAACCAGTTGCAATTTTGCAGCAGAGATCAGTCCAGTTAAGGAGGCAGAGACAGGTTACTGAGGTTCTTGTGCAGTGGGATGGCTCTTCACCAGATGATGCTACTTGGGAGCTCCTTCACAGGCTGCAGCACCAATTCCCTCACCTTGTGGGCAAGGTTCTTTAAAAGGGGAGGGTAATGTTAGGTACAAGACATCATAGCTGTGTTAATTGTGTGCAGTAGATACTTGTACAAAATCAGTTAGAGCAAGCATCAAAGTATTGTACATTGTTAGTTGGAGTGTGTGCTGTAATAAGGTGTACCAACAGTAAGACAATAGCTAGTATAAAGACTGAAATGATTGTAACAGGAGGACATAATAAGAATACATTTTACTTAGCTCTCATTGAGACTAACTTGGAGGTTGATTCCCTCGAAGAATCAGTGGAGGACTAGTTCCCTCGAAGAACTACCATATTGAGTGAGTAAGAGAATTAGAGAGTGAATTACTAAGGACTTTAACAACAAACTACAAAAAATAACTTTTTGATGAGTTTGAGCATGAACAATTTTTTTAGACTTAGAGAACGTTTGGCTGGCATGTTTTGCGTCTGCGTTGCATTTTGCCTTTTTTTTTTTTTTTTTTTTTTTTCACGCGTTTCAGTCCACATTTTGTTACTGTTCATTACAGTAGCCGCAACATGTGACTTTTCCACACAACTTTTACTGTTCATGGATCCACAAATTTCACTTTTCAACAATTTTTTCATTAAAAATGGGTCCCACAGTACTATTTACACATTTAAAAATTATTTGCTACAGTATTTTTCAATTTTCAATTTTTAATTGTATCCAAATGGACCCTTAGTTCAAGCTTGAACCGAGATTACACATTTTATTTTTGTTGTCGACTCTAACTTGAACATTTAATACTAAAAAAAGCTCAACTTGTTTACCGTCGGAGACTCATGTTGAAAGAAAAGACTGAATGATACAGATAAAAATAAATGCACGTGGCTGAATCTCCACATATTACAATAGGTGTGACGCAGAAGATGCCTCTACTAATTGACTTAGTTCTTTTGAGCACGAGTTTTAAATGCTATTATTTTATTTCAGCTTTTTATTTATTTATTTATATTTTATTTCAATTTTTTATTTTCCATAGTTTTCTTTGTAGTGGAAACAGAGAAACCACTGAACTTAAATCACTGTTCTAACAAATATAAAATTCAAGCATCCAATGCACAACAGCTCCAATTGCTCTTTTGTCTCTCTCAGTCTAGTTTCTTCTCTTTCTTTCCTTTTTTTTTAATCTTCAACCATCAATGGAGATTGAAACTTCCTGGTTCTTGCAGTTTCTTAATGCCTGCTTTTACTTTCTTGCACTTTGTTTTCTTATCTTTCCTCCCTTGCTATACTTAGCTAGACTAAAGCCTTGGTGCAACTGTGAAATATGTCATACTTACCTCACGTCAAGTTGGTCCAAACAATTTGATAACCTTTGTGATTGGTATGCTCATCTTCTAAAAAACTCTCCTAGCAAAACCATCCACATACATGTTATTGGAAACATAATCACAGCCAACCCCAATAACGTTGAGTACATGCTTAAAACAAGGTTTGAAAATTACCCAAAAGGCAAACCCTTTTCCATGATCTTAGGTGACTTTCTGGGTCGAGGTATATTCAACGTGGACGGTGACTTATGGAGGTTCCAAAGAAAGATGGCGAGTCTAGAGCTCAACGAGTACTCCATAAGATCGTTTGCGTTCGAGATTGTCAATTACGAGATCAAAACCCGGCTTGTCCCACTTTTGTCCTTAGTTGAAAGCAAAAAAGATGGGGTTTTGGATTTACAGGACGTGTTTAGAAGATTCTCCTTTGATTGTATATGCCGATTCTCATTTGGGTTAGACCCCAGGTGCCTAGAGTTGTCACTACCCATGTCTGAATTTGCTGATTCCTTTGACCTTGCATCGAAATTGTCAGCAGAGAGAGCCATGACTGTGTCCCCACTTGTATGGAAGATCAAAAGGGTGTTCAACATAGGTAGTGAGAAGAAATTAAAGGAAGCTGTTAGCATGATCAATGTTTTGGCACAAGAAGTCATAAGGCAAAAGCGTAAAATGGGATTTTTAACTCATAAAGACCTTTTGTCCAGGTTCATGAGTAGTGTTGACGATGATACATATTTGAGAGACATCGTTATAAGCTTCTTATTAGCTGGGCGTGACACGGTTGCATCAGCCTTGACTAGCTTGTTTTGGCTTTTGGCAAAGCACCCACACGTGGAGTCAGCAATCATGGCTGAGGCAGACCGAGTCATCGGAGCAAATAAGGAGTTCACAAGCTTTGAGGAGCTACGAGAGCTTCATTATTTACAAGCAGCAGTGTATGAGAGTATGAGACTCTATCCTCCTATACAGTTTGATTCAAAGTTTTGTCAAAAAGATGATGTCCTCCCTGATGGGACTTTTGTGAGGAAAGGCACTAGGGTTACCTATCATCCTTACGCAATGGGTCGGATTGAAGAAATTTGGGGTTTTGATTGCTTAGAATTCAAGCCAGAAAGGTGGTTGAAAGATGGTATATTTTTTCCAGAAAACCCTTTTAAGTACCCAGTTTTTCAAGCTGGACTCAGGGTCTGTTTGGGAAAAGAAATGGCTCTAGTGGAGCTCAAATGTGTAGCACTTTCATTGCTTCGAAAATTCCACATCGACTTAGCTACACCGAGCCACACGCCACGGTTCTCTCCTGGGCTCACAGCCTCATTTAGTGGCGGATTACAGGTTTTGGTACGAGAAAGAGAAACACCTTTGTAATTCATAAATGTCCTTAAGCCCCATTCTTCAAGATTGTTGTTATTATGGTGAATATTATTAGTGCCATTCCTAGCCATATGTGCACCAATGAAATTGTGCAGGCTGTACTGAATTTAGAGGAATGTGACGTGTGATTTGATAGTCTACATAGGCTTGCACATACCAGAATGTCTGGTTGGTGTCGGTAGGATTTTTATCCTGAAGGATGTACATTATGATATTATGTAGCTGATGTTTTTTGACTGTGCGGATAGACATTCCTTCGTGGAATGTTACATGTTCTGCCAGTTATTTTAGTGCACTCCTTGTATACATTAAGCTCCAATTAACTTTGGACTCTTCTATTTGTGTGCAAGATTAATGTTATGTACCAAAGCAAGTAGCTTCTTTGATTCTTGTATTGTTTTATTGCTTGGAACTTTATTCTTTTGGCTTAGATGTATATTTTTATATATTGCAACACCAAGTTTGACTTAAAACCCTAATAAAGCAGGCTCAACATGGTTTTCTCTTAAGTTTCAACCTCTCACTTATCAAGAGAACTCAGTTAACAGGTGGGTTTTATGACCTGGTTTTAATCTAAAATAATATACTTCTTGCTGGAATTAAAGTAAGGTAATTCATTTTAAAAAAAAAATAGAAATGAACCTTAAATTTACCTTATCCTAAAATCTTAAACTTTTTGGAACTAATATTTATAACAGTAAAAACAGACCCAAAAAAAAAGAAAGTTGGAATGTAATTGGAAAGTGGTTGGGAAGCAAAAAGTATTGGGAGGTGAATAAGGTGCAAATTACTTTTCACGATGTCTTCACGTGTACATGTTCTGTCATGGCTCTCACAAGACTGTTTGTGTTCTGCACTTCGATGGCTACAGTTTCCAACTTTCCATGTTGTCCCAAGATCTGCAAAGTTGCTTCTCTCATGCTTTGGTATTTTGATCTTGATCTACTAGTTTTTGGCATACAATTCCAATTTAATAATAGGCACCGACGTACGTATATTGCTCCATACAGTACCATCATAGTGGCCATTTTTATTAGTCTTTGCATTGATTGATGTTTGCTAATACTTGACTGTATTGATGCTCAGGGGAAATTTCAAATTACAATTGTTGCAATCGGGATCTAAGAATGTCAGTGATATGTTTGCAGAGAATCTGCTCGTGCTTAATTTCCCAATTTATAATGATTTGTGTTTTGTTTATAAAACAAACCGACAAATGTAATTCAATTATTAGACATGTACGTGTATTTGCAGTTTTATAATAAAAATGGAATCTTAAATTATAATCATAACTGAGAAAACAATGGTATATAGTGACTTAATTCATTATGAAGCAATGATCAAAGCCATTAGGGGTTAATTAGACCAACAATATCTAGCTACCCCCTATAGCCATCCATTCAGCACCCTATGATGACAATTAGGTTAATTTACTAATTCTGGATTTCGTTGAGTTTCATCAACTATCCAGAACAAATCGTTTTTATAATCTTTGGGTTTTGTGTCAGCTTTGGATTTATATTCTATACCTAAGATGCGAGTTTTTCATCAAAACCGGTTTCTCCAAACTAAGAGATCGCTAGCAAACATCTTTCTTTCTCAAGAGGTATAGGTAATACGTGACACCAATGTTTGGTAAAGATCAAACTTCAATGTGCTATATAAGGCATGAGCTCATGGGGTGGATTGAGGCCAAAGCAATTTCATAGATAATGTTCTTTACCTTCTTTGGTTTCAATATTGGTGACAACCAAGTACTCTCTCTCCCTTACCTTCTTTTAAGGTGGGAGAAATTATTCAGTACAACGGAACAATCATGGTTTCATCTTCCTATTTAGGGTATGTTTAAATACAACTTATTTTACTGAAACTGAAAAATTATTGCTGAAAGTATTATAGATAAAGATAAAAGTTAGTTGAAATAGTACAGCGGGGCTCATGAATAGTGCCAGAAAGTGCAGTGGGATTATAAATAGTAGCAAAAATAAGCTGAATAGTAAAATAATTTTAATTTTTCATTTCAATCCAAACACACACTTAATACAATTTTTAATTTAAGTGATTGTGTAAATTTATCTTTACAATTAACTGTTGATAACAAGATATATGTGTCAAATTTTGAGCTATATCATTTTGTCTCAAAACAAATTGGTGATGAGAAACACATACTGAAATAAGCCTATTTTTAAAGCGGTCGTAGAAAACCAAATTATAATCCCTCAACAATAAGAAATAGCTTCTTTTGAATAATTCGAATGATAGAGTGGAGAGGAGTAAATTTTTATTATTATAAATGGTACTCAATTGCTATGGTTTCAACTAAATAATTACAAAGACTACTTGGGATACTTGCAGCAAAGGCCAGAGGGCATCAAAATGCAAAGGTTTGCTGGAAGCAATTAAAGACCTTCATGTTTCGCCGAACAATGGCCATACTATACCGGTGTTTTCTTTTGCTAGATTTGATACCTCTACAGTTTGGAGATGTCTTTCAAAAGCTCAACTGTTCATGAGGAATCCATATCTTGGAAATATTTTATATGACTATCTAGTTAAGTCGTACGGTAGAATATTTGGATTTTGTCATGACCCAGTTGAATGTTCCAACTGTAATTGTAAAGGAGTTGAATCCATCTTTGTTATAGGGCTGACAGGATTTGCTCTAATCAACCAACCCAACCAATCCCACCTAAATACGAATTAAATATAAACAATTCCTTTGCATCAATCCCAGTCGATTAAAGGGATTGGACAAGGGCCTTTTGGTGTCCACCAGAATAGTATACGTGTGCACTACATTCTCCATCTATTGAAACTGTACTACATTCTATATATATTTATTGAAAGTGACACTTTGATTAGTTTTTGATAAACAAACAGTATGCTCGTAAAGTAAATAAAATTATATGTCTAGAATTGTAATTAGCAGAGATGACTGTTTAATCTTGGGAGTTCAGATGTCAAATTAATTCCAAAGCTCTCATATCTATTCCTAGTCTAGGGTGCTTCACCTCCATTCCATACTTCCTAAAAGTTTTGCCAACCAATTTGTTTTTTGTTTTTTGTTTTTGTTTCTTTTTCAAATAATAAAAGAAAAACCCCAATTGAATTTATCTAAACCAATGAATAAGTATGAAGCCTCATATGCTCAGTTTGGTAATTGATCTCAATATGTAGAGGATGAAATGCAAGAAAAATTCTTCAGGTGACTTCAGGGTGTGATCAAATTACATTCACAACATTCTGTTGTGAGCTACATCTCTCCCTGCAACTCCCATTCAAAAGATCCTTCTCCTTTTATGCATTAGAATTTGTTTCCAAAAAAATAAAAAAATTGGAGAAGATTTGGGGAAAATCCCATATCAATTTGAGATTCAATTAATTATATATTAGCAGATCAAAATCTCTTTAAATTGGAAAATGCAAAAGGTAAGATCCATTTTACTATAATAGGCTTAGAGCATTCACATCAGTCCATGTATAAGTGTGTATAATAGAAAAAATGCTCAAATTTACACATTTTTGTTCAAAAACAGCCCACATCAGTCCGTTTAAAATCTTGCAAAATCTTCTAAAATTATCCACATGCTACAGTACCCGTGTAAATTTACACGGGTACTATAGCATGTGTATATGAATTTTTAATAGTTTTTTTCTCTCTCCTCGGTACTGTAGCATGACTTTGCCTGGCACTGTAGCACTGTAGCATTGGGTTAAAGAAATGAATATTTTATTTGAATAAATGTGTATAATAGACAAACTGATGTGGGTGTTTTGTAAAAATAGGTGTGTAAAATAGAAAAAGTAAATTTTAAACTTGTAAAATGGAAAAAATTTCCGCAGACTGATGTGGATGCTCTTACAAACTAACCTAATAAATGCGAATGGTACTACATTAATACTATAATAAACCCCAAAAGGTTCCATTGATCTAGCAGTTCTAAGGTCATGGTTTCAAAACTTGTGAGCATCCTTGTCCACTCCTATAAATTTATATTAGAAAAAGAACATAGTAAATAAATTTTTTAATTTTTTTGTTTTAAATTAAAATTTTGATAATTTTACATATTAATTTGTTAGAACCCGGAGCAGTGCTCGGGATTACCAGATTTTTTACTTAATAAAATATAACTTTTTATTTATTTATTTTACGAACTACTGATTTTAATATAATGCAATAATCGCTTTGCTTTCACATAAAGTGATAAAGGAAGTAATTAATTAATAATCATTGCGATCATATATACCTTTTATATCCGCTATGATCTTTTGCAGTTTTTTCTAAATATATCCACTAGGTGCTTGTTTTGACACAAGCTTTCTATAGCATTATTGCCGTTTAAAGAATCTAAGATAAGATAGCATTACGCAAGTCTTGTTATTATGATTTATGAGTACATCTCTCTTTGAAGATTGGACCCACCTAATTAAAGTACCTTTAACAAAGTAGAATTTTCTTAATGATTCCCTAGTTTAACATTTTGTAGAATTTAAAGGTGTATTTGATAAAGGTTTAGAAGAGGAGACGTGTGAATGGTCATTGTCATATTGGAAAGATAGTATGGATTTGAAAGAGTTTATAAAGGCCAAGGATGTGAGGTAAGAAATGAATCAAGAGAATATCTCTTATGGCATGTTTGGATTGAGGGGAGAAGGAGGGTGAGCAGAGAGAAGTAGAGTAGAGTAGACTAAAAATAAGCTAATTTTGAGTCAATTTCACTCTACTTTACTCTACTCTACTCTCCCTCCCTTTCCCTCAATCCAAATGGGCCATTAGACTTTGCAACAAACATATGATTTGATATTGATGAACAATTAATTGGTTCAAAAATAGGGAATCACACTTAATTTAAAAGGTAGTATTAACTATTAAGTAGGGTGAGAATGAGAAAAATTGTAGGGTTCCGATGAAATCCTGTGGGGTACTCCAAACCTAATAATTATGTTCTCCTTGATAAAGTTTGCCACCGCTCCTCCTATAGCTTTACGGAGTGGCACTGCCTCTGGCCATTTGGTGAAATACTCTGTAGCCACTAGAATTCATATGTATCCGCGCGATGGCGGATTAACTGGCCCCACCAAATCAAGCCCCCAAGTGTGAAAGGGCCATAGGGTGACCATGTTGTGTAGGTTCTGTGGATGAGTGTGAATCAGGTTGGCTTGTACTTGGCAACTGTGGCATTTTTTCACAAATTCTGCTGTGTCTCTCTTCGTGGTGGGCCCATTTGTAGCAGCCTCCTATATAACTTTTTCTTTCCCTGGTGCTCCCCGCACTCTCCTGCGTGCACTTCCTTCATCATCTCACTTGCTTCCTCGGGACCCAAACATCATAGTGGGTCCCCATCATATCCCTTCTTGAAAAGGACTTCGTTATGCAAGAAATATCGTGTCGCCAACCTCTTAAGCTTGTATCTTTCACTGTGCTTTTGTGGCAGGATACCCTCTGTCAGGTACTGTATGAATAGACTCTTCAATCTTTGCTAACGAATACAGTGTAACTTTCCTCTCTGTCTGCTGCAAGTCAACAGATCTCGCATTGGGTTTGGACTTGATCTGCGTCCCTTCCCATACTTGGCCAATAAAAGCCTGCCTTTTGGAGTCTGCGGTAAAGATTGACTTCTTCGTAGAATCCGTAGGTCTTATCATGTACTTCCTTTAGCTTTCTTCGAGCCTCTTCCTGCCCCACACAACTCGACAGGACCCCACCTGGCATCCTGTGGTATAATTCTCCTCTTACCAAGGCGTAATATTTTAGCGCCTTCGATTCTGCCATGTCTTCTTCCTTCGTCAAAGCTTCCTTTATAGGAATCCTCCAATCTTCTTCACATTGTTCCTCATGAAACCTCTCCTTCAGCATCTCAATAATAGACTCATTTCTCTTGCTAACTTCTATCCTAGTGCTATCTCCTTCAAAAATTATTTGCGAGCCTAACGCAGCCAGCGCATCCGCATACCGGTTCTCGTTCCTTAGGGCATGCTCTATCTCAAACGTTGAAAACTTTTCTTCCATCTTCTAGGCCATCGTTCTGTATGGGGCTAAGTTGGGTTCCTTTAAGGAGAAACTTCCCTTGGCTTGGCAAACCACCAGGTTTGAATCACCCATCACATTTAAATGCTTGATCCCCATTTTAAGGGCCGTGACCAGCTTGGTTAGATAGGCCTCATATTCTGCCATGTTGTTCGAACAGAGAAATTCTAATTTGAATGAAAGCGCCATAGCCTTGTCTTCTTCATGATACAAAACTACTCTCACTCCCCCTAATTGGGTGGTAGAAGACCCATCAAACTTCATCACCCACTGCTCTCTGACTTCTTCTGTCATAGCTACCTCCCTTGGGACCTTATCGTCCAACGAAAATTCTTCTTCTCTTAGGAATTGTGCCAACAAATCTGCTATAGCCTGTCTCTTCACTGCTTTGGGCGTTCCCGCTCTCAGGTCATACTATGACAACTGAAGTAACCACTGGGATATCCTTCTAGAAAGGATTGGCTGCCGCAATAAGGCTTTGATTGCATGGGACTTAGTCATCAGTCATACCTCATAGGCCAGGAAATAATGGTATAGTCTTTGTGAAGCATATACTATGGCCAAACATGCTATTTCTGCTCTTGGATTGCAAGTCTCTGCGTCCTTCAGGGCACGACTAATGTGATAAACTGGTTGCTCCATGCCACCTCCGTCTTGTTGGGCAATTAACACGCTTATAGCATACGAGTTAGTGGCTAAGTTGAGCAGTAATGACTTTTTGTGAATTGGGGCTTACATAGTAGGGAGGTTTATCATAATCTGCTGCAACCTTTTGAAGGCCGTCTGCTGTGTTTCTCCCCTCCCAAAGTTTTGCCCCTTCTTGAGTAGTCTGGCGAAGGCAGAAGTAATTGACACCAATCTAGGGATGAATCTCCGGATGTATGAGACATTCCCTAAGAAACTCTTCAATTCCTTCACTGTGGCTGGTGGTTTCATGGTTGCTATGGCTGTAGTTTTGGCCGGATCGACATCTATCCCTCTGCTGTGAACCAAGAAACCCAGGAATTTCCTAGAGGATACCCCAAATGCACACTTGAGAGGATTCATCCTTAGTTTAAAGGCCCTACATCTCTCAAATACCCTTCTCAATGCTTAGACATACTCTTCTTGTTTCCTTGGCTTCACAACTATGTCATCCACGTAGTCCTCCAATTCTTGGTGCATTATGTCGTGGAATATGGCCGTCATCGTCCGCTGATAAGTTGCACCTGTGTTTTTCAACCCAAAAGGCATTACAGTATAGTAGAAATTGCCTATGGGTGTTCTGAAGGCAGTTTTCTCCACATCTTTTGGAGCCATTTTAATCTGATTATACCTGCTGAATCCATCCATGAATGAAAACATGGCGTTCCTTGTCGCAGAATCTATCAACACATCCATGTTTGGCAGCGGGAATTCATCCTTTGGGCAGACTCTGTTGAGATTCCTGAAGTCTACGCAACACCTTATCTGCCCATTCTTCTTCTTTACTGGCACTATGTTGGATAACCATCGCAGGTGCTGGATGGGTTTAATGAAACCTGCGGCTAGCAGTTTCTACACCTCCTTAATTATCTATTCCTCTATCTCAGTGTGGAAAATCCTGGCAGGCTGGGCCACTGGTTTGGCCTCGGGGTCCACATTCAAAGTGTGCACCACTAGCCCGGAATCCAATCTTGGCATTTTGCTGTAATCCCATGCAAAGACATCTTTGAACTCTTTCAACAATAGTATCAATTCTTATTTCTCCTTTTCTAATAGTCTTAAACTAATTGAGATGGGTCTTAGTTCCCGTTAGTCAGACCCCAGGTTAACTTCCTCCAATTCTTCTTTTGCCATGACCTATATATTCTTTTCTGCCACAACTTCTTCGTCTCTCTCTTCATTACTTTTTTCCTCTGAGCCTTTTTGAACCATGCAGCATACCAAGCTTTTGTGCTGCCATTCTTGTTTGGGGCTTGCTTGTATATCACATGTGGGCCCCACGCACCTTCATAATTTGTATACAATTCTGCCATCAGGGCCTCGAACCCTAACACATTTCAGTGTGTCATCTGACTCCACAGCGGGTGCTTCCTTCCTTTTCTTCTTCTGCGATAGCAACTTCCTTAGATCAGATTTTGGATCACTTTGGATGTCTTCCCGCTTAGGTACGAAGGTACTTTGTGGTTTTGATATTGAGCTCTCCCTAGATGGTGCCCATTGGTCGTAAAACATAGTCTCTACTAAATGAGCTTCTGCCTACTCGAATGGTGATGGGTTTGTTGTTATGTGTATCATTCTGCCATTTAACCTTCCCTTCACACACCGATGATAGGTGGACGGGACTAATCGGTACTTATGTAACCATGGCCTTCCTAGAAGCATGTGGTAAAAGACTTTTGTTTTTACCACATGGAAGTGGGCTAGGGAGGCTATTGGAACCACCTTCAGCTATAGCTGAATGTGGCCCGCGGTGTACTCTCCTCTTCCCCCTAATCCTGTTACTTTCATTGGGCATCCCTGAATCTTTTTCTTCGAAATTCCTGCTGCTTTGAGAGTGCTTAGCGGAATAAGATTTACGGAAGCGCCCATATCCACCAAGGCTCTCTTGATGGGAATCTGGTTTATAGATGCTGCCAAGTAAAGGGGCCTCCCGTGATCCGAGTACCCCACTTCCATATCCTCGTCACTAAAAGTGATTCCACTTCACTCCTGCAAGAGGGCTTTATCGCCTGTGACTTCAGCCATTAGACATTCTATCCCTGCCCTAGAGGCAATGCTTACCAGGGCTTCTGTAGCTATCGTTCGCTTTTTTGTTGTGAGTCCTAATTGGTCGAACAAATTTTTGAACTTGGAGCTCTTCTGTAAGGTGGTAATTGCTGCGGCAGGTAGGGCTGGACTTTCTTCTTCGTCCTCCACTGGATCTACACAAATCACAATTGCTGTTATACCCTTCCCTTTATGGTTTGGGAGTGGGCTTCTTTGAACTTCTGGCTGGGACAACTCTAAAGTCCCTTCCTTGATCCTGCAATGTACCAATCTGTGGAACGCCCAACATTCTGCGATAGGATGTTGCATGTAGTTGTGTAGGCAACAAAAGCGTAGGTCTCTCTGATCTTCTTCCGTTGGCTCTCTAGAAACTTGATTAGGTTTAAATACTTCGTCTGCTATCCATTTGTCTAGGAGCACATCTAGCTCCTTTAGAGTGCATAGTAGTGGTGGAGGGGTATCATATTCCCTTCCGTCAACTTTCCTCTATCTTTCGCTAGTGGATACTGCCATAGCTTGTGGAGCGCATCTTTTGTCTCAGCTCGGCCTCAGCAACTGAGCAGTCTTTCTGGCCTTTTGTAACAACTGTGCAAACTGGGAGATTTCCAAGTTTTCCAAAACGGCTCTGTACTCCCTGATCATATTTGTCATACATATTTCCACCAAGTGCTATGTCTCTAAATCTTTTGATGTATTCCATTAAATCCTCACCATTCCTTTGCTTAGTTGCTTGCAAGGTCGCAAGCGTTATTGTTTCCTTTCCATGGAAGTATTTAGTGCAAAATACATCCACCATGTCATCCTAAGTTGGGATCGATCCTGGCTTTAGATCGATGTACCAGGTAAACGCACGGTCACATAGTGATTTAAAAAATTCCTAAAGACATAAGTTTTCGACTGCCGCATAGGGGCCAAGAGTATCAATAAACTTGCTTACGTGCTTGATAGCACTTCCCCTCCTACCATCATACTGCTCAAAGACTTGCGGTTCATATCTCTCTGGGTATGGTTCATTGAGTATCCTTAATGGGTAAAGAGGTTTTCATGCATAGAATCTCTCCTTAGGTGCCCTAGCCCTCTCCTGCTCCAAGAGAGCTGCTACTTCAGCCATAGTGATGAAACGTTATTCCGCATTCTACGGAGCACCTCCAACTGGCATCTCCTCTTTGTCTGCCGCATGCTTCAGGTCATGCTGGCTCCCTTTCTCCTTCGTCTTATCTGTTTTCAGCTGATGGATTTCTTCCATCATTTGCTGATGTGAGTGCTGCAACGATTGCAACACCTCAATAAAAATGTTGGCATTGTCAGTTGGGATCCTCGGCTGTGGTTGGGGTTCAGCCCCCATTCTATTGACACCCTTCGCCTGGTTAGGCTGCTGTTGGTGGGGCGTTGTTGGCCTAGAATTTGCTTGCGAGGGCACGACATTCATGTTTTGTGTTGTTCTGGATTTTGGGGGCATTTGTTTGCGAGGGCTTCTGTCTTCTGTCCCTATTTGTTTCCCAACTCCCCAGTGAAGTCGCAAATTTAAATGTGGTGGCCTTTTGTGATTTTAGGTTGGATTGCCTCCTACTGTACTGGGCTCGAGTGTTCTAGATAGGAGAGTTGAGACCGGTCCAATTGCAACTTACCTTGCTCTGGCTTGCACACAAACTATGCCCCATTTGTCGAAACTTTAATCACATGCCCATGGCAGGCGAAGTTGCTACAAAAGAGTTATGGCGGATAAATGTAATAAAACAATGATAACGGAAATACGTTACTGTTAGGCAAAATAAGTAAGAGATTCTTAATTAAAACAGATGGAAAGAGCACGTTATATATGAAATTGCAAAGACAAGAGAAGAAACAATATCAATAAGTGGTAAAATCAAAGAAGTAAAAGATCAGTTTGCCGTGTTCAATTGTGTTACGGGGCTAAGGCCAAAGAGGGAACCACTTCCTCAACGTGGATAGCCTTACAAGATAATCCTGCCATAGAAATTATCCATTTTGAGTGAACAGGCCTGAATGGCTTGTGCCCAAATGAGTTATTTATCCTTAACAGATAGTAGGCTTTTAGAGGGAGAAAATGGATTAGCCTATTGGTTCCTACCATTCTACACTCTCTGTTTCTCTTCTTTTTCTTTTCTCTCTGTTTTGTTACTTTGATTCTTTCCCACTCATTTCTTTCTTTCTCAATGCTTGCTCGTGTGGTGTTATGGTGATGGTAGTGTAGTGATTTTCCTCTAGAGGTTGCTATGGTTGTGGTTATGTTACTGTCCACAGCAAGGACCCTTTATATACTGCCTGGCATGATTATTTTTTTATCATTTTAGCCTTTAACCACTTTTGTCTGGTTTAGAGTGTTCCTCCTGACCACTCACTGGTTTGTCAGTTGTCCAGCCACCACCACTTATCTGTGCTGGCTGTGCCACTCCCCATTACCAGACAAAGAAGACTATTTTGATTGCTTGCTCACTATGGCATTCTCTCTTACTATCCTTCATGGTATGCACCTAGTGGTTCCAACTTATCCTGCCTTCTTTTGGGTGGTATGTCATCCCAGCAGGACATCACCTCCAAAAGAATATGAGCGGGAACCCCATAATAGGTTTTCCCTTCTCCCCATCGCTAGACCATACCCTCTCTTACCTCTAGCCCATGACCCATCACTCTTGTATTGGCCGGGTACAGGTTGGTAGTGCCTAAACTTTGCTTGTGCTCCATTTCCTGTGTACGTTGAAAGCTTATTTACTACTCATGCGTTTGCCATGGTTTGAAGGCTCATCTGTGCATTTTGCAGCTCGTCTTTGACCTCTTATGGCGTGAACTGTTTTCTGATCTTTCATTCTTTATTGGCTTGCTCATTTCAAGGGCTGGGCCTTGCTTGATTGTGGGTTTTTTCCCCTTTTAGCCCATTCTTTGCTTCTTTCGTAGTCTTGTTGTCATTCCTGTCATACCACTCTGCCATTCCTGCCATGGTGTTATTTGACCCGTGCTTGCTGGGCCTCTTTGGGCCTATTGCCTATTCTTCTCTCAATGACTAAATATGGTCATTGGATTTATACTCATGCTACTTTGGACTCTCTTAACCCATTACATTGCTCGTGGGCTCCTTTGTCCCATTTCTTTCTTCTTGAGTATTCTTGGCCCATTTGCTTTCCTTAGGCATCCTTAACCCATTTTATAACTTTGCATTCTCATGGGCTTTTACTAACTCTTTTGGGCTTCCCTGACCCAATTATCTTATTCTTCATCCTTGGGGCTCATGGGCTTTCCACTAACCTCTTACTTTCTTACTTCATTACCTCGGGCTTGCTGTGGCACATTCTCACTTTTCTACATCTCATAATACCCATGAGTTTACTACTTCTCTCTCTGGGCTTCTTTAAGCCCATTTGCTGTCCTCAAGGCCCATTTATTTACTTTATGGGTTTATAATCCATTGTTCCTAACATTTGGGCTTTATGGTTTTTTCTATTAATTCACTAACTCTACTCTGCCCATATTGTTGGGTTTCTCCTTGCTACTGGGCTTCCAAAACGAGCATCAACAATATCTAAAAGTGCTTAATCTGCGTTTGTTTTAGGTGAAATTCATTTCCGGAAATGATTTTCTATATTTTCGGGTGTTTGGTTGCGCCGGAAAAAGCAATTTTCCGAAAATCATTTTCCGTTGACCGTGAGTCAAAGGTGAAAATGATTTACAGAATCATTTTCACTTCAAATGAGTTTCGAAAAATGGAGAGAAAGAGAGAGCATGAAGACAGAGAGAGAGAAAGAGAGAAAGAGAGCACCAGCACCGCGCCGAGGAGCCCAGACACGCCGGAGACGTCGCTGGCGAACCCCGAGCACCGCGCCGATCTCGCCTTCGATCGCACTACTGCCGATCTCCCCGGCGATCACCTTCGATCACCTCCGCTCGATCTCGCGATCTAGCCTTCGATATCGCGATCTCACCTTCGATCTCCCACCGGCGAAGCCAGAAGCCGTCGAACCCAGAACCCAACGCTCTTCGCACCGCGCCGCGCCGTCGATCGTCGTCGACCCAGACCAATCGCTTCCTCTTCCTCGATCTCTCAGCTTTTTTTATTTTTTTATTTTTTTATTTTTATTTTTTAAGTTTGATTGCTGTTGTTGTTTTTTTTTTTGATGAACTGATTGTTGTTGTTGTTGTTGTTGTTGTGGTGTTGTTGTTGTCGGAATTTGTTGTTGTTGTTGCCGGAATTTGCTGCCGGAATTTGTTGTAGGAAAACAACATTTTCCTAATAGAATCAAACACATGAAAATATTTTCCACACCAATTTTCATAATACAACCAAACACTTAAAAATATTTTCCTTTTTCGGAAAATAGGTATTTTCCGAAAAATATTTTACGGGAACCAAACGGACCCTAAGTGACGTGAGTTTATTATGGTTGACAAACATTTTTATAAGATATTAAGTGTTAACAAAATGTCTAGTGAGTGGAGAATAAGTGCTTTAATACTTATTTATAAGGGGATATTCAAAACTATATGCAGTGGCAGAGCCACGTTGAGACCGAAGGAGGCCATGGCACCCCCAAATTTCTTTTAAAAAAATTTAGTAGATAGACTCTAAATATGAGTAAACCCAAGCAGTTTTACTCTTCAAAAGATAAGATATGAGACTGGCCCCCCATCTCCGAGCTGCAGCTGATCTGAACCTGAGCAGAACACCCACACAAGTGAATCTTCCACTCTTTTCTCAATCTCTATCTTTGATTT
Source organism: Quercus aquifolioides (assembly GCA_019022515.1). NCBI lineage: Eukaryota > Viridiplantae > Streptophyta > Magnoliopsida > Fagales > Fagaceae > Quercus > Quercus aquifolioides. The sequence continues at coordinate 45,607,375 of CM032325.1, forward strand.
CTCATTCCAACATTGGACACACTAATTAGTTTCTTTTATTTTTATTTTTCCTTTCTTTTTTACTTCTTCGTCTCACTCCAGTCGCTCATGACTTTTCTTCTTTACTTCTTAGTTCAAGACAGTATGGTGTGTCAAATAGTTGTTTCTTTGCATGTTATGGTTTGCTCTAAGTCCTACCACGTGTTTTGTCTTCAAAAGCAAAAGTAAAAATTCTGCTCTCCAGGTATGACTTTTCTTCTCTTCTTTATTTGTTATTAAATTAATAAATAAGATTTTGTTTTTAATTCAATGATTATTAGTCTATTTATTAGCAATCTTTAACCTATTAGTGAATTTTTTTATTATTATTATTTTTTATCTCTATCCCACATTTTTTATTTGGCTCCCTTAAAGATGAATTCTTGGCTCTGCCACTAATTATATAAATTGTCTTGAGATTAAACTTATGAGTGAACTATAAAACTTTGAGAGAGAGATTGAACATAGGGTAAGAGATTAAATGACAACATTGAAAAATCAATCAATTTGGTTCATGCCATAACATTCTACCATATAAGCTATTTTCTCTTTCACAGGGAAAAAGAAACCTCTAAATTTATATTTTATAATATCTAACTTTATAGGAATATTAGATAAATTACTTTTTTTTTTTTTTTGAAAGCTATAAATTACTTTTTTTTTAACGTTTCATCTCTCTTTATTAAAATTTAAATCATCTCTCTTTATTAAATACCAACATTTTTAAAACATTTCAACTCAAAATTTATTTTCTCACTCATGACAACTACAAAAAAACTCCTTTTAATTTTCAAACGGATGGGGTGGCAAAGCTTTAAGCTTCCAACAATGAACACGAAGAAGGCGAGGTTTGAGATTGATTTTTTTTTTTTTTTAAATGGTTACTTATGGAGAATTTTATTTTATTTTTGTTCTAGTCATGTGAGAGAGAAAAAGAAAGTTATTCTACACTCTAGAACAATAGAATTCCTATTCATGTAGAAAATTGAACAGTCAGATTGAGAATCCACAATTCACAAAGAGTGATAAATTTTAAAAATTAATTTTCTTTTAATTATGTTTAGCTATTGGTTAATATTTGAGGTTTAATTAAAACTTTTACATAAAAAGAGATAATTCTATTGGTTAATATTTGGGAATTGGGAGTCCTAGGCAATTGCCTAGGTTGCCTAATGGTTGAGCTGGCCCTAATGGCTTGTTCACTTAAATTATGGCTAATTTAATCTTTGTTTCATTTATGATTAATTATAATTTTTTTAATGTTTGGTTTCAAGAACCAAATTTTCTTGTCATTGTTAATTTTAAAAAATATTAAATATAATCAAACTCACTCTTTGGAGTATCTTATTTTCATGTAATTGAGCTCAACAAGTAATCGGTGTCTCATGAAAAATGGTGTAGTACGATTTGTAATAACAATCCTTACCTATTGTATCAAAGATTGGAAGATGTTAAAAGAAAGATCGAACTTCTTCATACATATATATATATATATATATATATATATTATTTTTGGGTAGAAAGAGAGGAAATTTTCTTTATTCAATGTCCATTTAATTTAGAAATTGATTATTTTAGCCACCTTATTTGCATAATATAAGACAAAAAAAAAAAAAACTTATTTTTAAAAAGCTATTGAAAACAACGCCCCTATTTTTTAGACTTGAAGGATTTATAGTAAGGCAAATTTTTTAGAAAAATAAAAGAGGTAGAACAATAAAATAGATGAAAGACGAAGCATTACATAGTGAAAGAAAAAAAAGTTAAAAAAAAATTAACAAACAAAACAACTACTAAAATAAATAAAAAGAAGAATGAAGTGTTTGATCCTAAGGAGAGGCAGTCTGATTCTAGGTTTGTCTAATCTAGGTGATGGGCTTAATGAACATTAAAAACTTGAAGGTCTTATATTTCATCTATCATGCTATATAGGCTCACGGAATTTGTGCACTTTTTGATGCATAGGTAGGAAGTCAATTAGTGTGGCAAAATTTGGTGAATAGTATTTTTTAAGGAAAATATTAGGAGAATAGCATGTGATTGAAGTTATTTAGTTATGTAGACTTTTTTTAGAACTTGAGTTTGTCAAACTCGAGTTTCAACCCAAAATTGAGTTTAGCAAATTTGAGTTTCAATTTGTTATATAACGTCAGACTGTCACGCAACTTAAACTAATTGAAACTCGAGTTTGATAAATTCGATTTTGGATTGGAACTCGAGTTCCAAAAAGAGTCTAAATAATTAAATAACTTCACCCTTGTGTTATCTACCTAAAATTTTCCAAAAAATTAACTGTTAAGCAAATTTTGTCCAATCAGTGTGGCAAAACTTAGGTTATCACTTCTTTAATTAAAAAAGAAATTATGCAAAAAAAAAAAAAAAAAAAAAATTTAAAAACAAATTATCTTTTGCATTTATTAAACGCTATATATATATATATATGGTCCATTAAATTTATTAAAAAAAAAAATTAGTCTATAATATTTCTCACCACATCAGTTTTCCTTTGGGGTTTCAAAAATTGGAGCTCAGTCACAGTGTACGATCTCGGCCCTCTGGGCATAGTCGAAATCGTCCGAAACGTCCGAAATTTCCCGGCACAGACCGGTATTTGAACCGGTACACGGAACATAGGGTTCCTCTGTACCGGTAATTTCAAAATATGGAGGAACCTCCGATTTCCGAGCTTTTGAGCGCGAAGCGCGGGAAGAAGAAGAAGAAGACGACGACAACAACCGAAGGAACTGCGAAGAAGAAGAAGGATGCTCCAGTTCCTCCAGCGAACGCTGAGAATCCATCGGGATTTGCAGAGAATTGCAATGGCGAAAAGGTTACGGTCTTGGCTTTCGACGAATCGGTGGAGAATCACTTCAAAGCAATAGACACGATCTCTAAGCTTTGCGGAGAGGCAGAGGAAGACGATGCTCCTATTGAAGAAAGCGAAATTAAGCGATTATCTTCCTCAATTACTTTCATAAGGTTTACAGTGCCTCCTAATTTTACGCATATATATGTATGTATGAATGTATGTGCAATTTTGAACTTTAGCTAAGTAATTAGGGCTGTGAATGAACTAAGCTGTTTATGCATTGCTTTGAATAAATGTTATTTATGTTCAGTTGATTGTTAAACAAATCAAGCTCAATTCTAGGTTTAGGTCGATTATTAAACGAGCTAAGCTCAATGAGTATACATATGAGTGTGTGTGTATATATATGAATTTATATACAAACTTATAGGCTGGAGCTCGAAACTTTAGTTTGGCTTTGGAATCTTGAATTTTGAATTAGTTACTCATATGGAGCTGCTAGGTTCATTTAAAAGCCCTTATCAAAGAGGCTGAAAGCGCGATCAAGTTATGATTTTTTTTTTTTTTTTTGTGTGTGTGTTTTACATTATTGATTACGAGCAGATTATCTGGTGTGCTCGTGGACAACAGCTTCGATTAGGAATTTTTGTTGAAGAAGTGACTGGTTGATTTCAATTTTCGTCCCTCAAATTTGGGGCACGCGCAATTTTGGTCCCCCAATTTTCAAGTACTCTATTCTATTCCTTCAAATTTCTGAAGTGTAACAATTTAGTCTTGCCATCAACTTTCCATCCTAATCTTGGGGCATCCACGTCAGCTAACTGGTAGCCGCATTAGCAAAATTGGATGGAAAGTTGACAGTAGGATTAAATTGTTACACTTTTAAAATTTGAAGGACTAAAAAATTGAGGGACTAAATTCGTGCATGCCCTAAATTTGAGGGACGAGAAATTTACCCTATAATATACAATATGGATGTCAAGTTTTTTTGCAAGCTCAGATTATGATTATGGCAGTTATTATTTATTATGATCATTATTGCTGCTGCTGATGCTGTTGTTGTTGTTGTTGTTCTCATTCTTATTATTATAAATTATAATTTCCATATCTGCAGTGAATGGAAGTATTTTAATTATGAACCAAGAACTGTTAGCTTTGCCTGTGAAGTGGGAAGCCCTGAAGGGAAAGATGTTGTTAGTGGAATACACTTACCTCAATTTTCTTCTGCAACTGTTCCTAAGGTAAATTAGAACAAGTTCCTCCTTTTTTTTCCTCTTGTAGTTTGGGGGGTGGGGGTTTTTTGTTACACAATTTTCTGCCAAACAAGTCCCTTATTTGGTTTCCATGCTGTTGTAGAAGGAGGGATCATCTGGGGATGCTGAATATGTGGAATCCAGGTATTTTTCATAGTACATTGATTTCACACTGATATAATGATAAACTGTGAAACTTTTTAATGCTACAATAAACTTTACTTTTTTTTTTCTGTTGATATTTTTGTGTGTCAGTCATGAGGAAAGTATCTTAGTGTTCCTGTTTATTTACTAGAATTCTATGCAAATTTTCGTCCTCTGTGTGTTTTGGTTATTGAACAGATTGTGAGAATGGCTGGAAAGTATGTGTGTTATGTGAATCTTACAAAAGTTTGATAATGAGGGTGATGTTGGAATTTCCTTTATTTATGTATTTATGTTGAATAGGGTTTGCTACCACATGTACATCTAGTTAGAGGTGACTCTTTGATATATTGGTGTTGATGAGTAAAATGGTAGTTGCAAATTAATCAATTAGTGCCATCCTATTCACTAGTCCATTATCCACCAAGTTATTTTATTTTATTTTTGTGTCTTTGGAGAAAATTTGGTTGTAAAATAACTGGAAAAAGGAATAAATAATGTGCAGAACATGATTAGCATGTAGCACTCTCATGTAATGTAGTGCTGGTACACAAGTGTACCACTGCACTGTTTATGTCATTAGATTTAGGGTGCTAGTTATTTTTATTGGATTATTTTGAAGAATTAAAAATATCGTATGAATTTTCATTGACTTTTGATATGAATATTTCTAATGATGCTAATGAGTTCTAGCTGAACTGGGCATCTCCTTTCCTTGTAAGAGTAAGGTGGAAAGTGAGGTACACCAGGTGCATAACTTATCATATTAAAAAAAAAAAAAGATTCGCAAGTAACTTATCAGATAAACAAAAATAGTATCACTGATGATATGATGCCAGTTAACTTATTTTTTCAGCTTTTTGAAAATGGGCTGTCTTAAAAAGCTGTATCTAGAAAATAGTGAAGTTAAAAAAAGCTACACTTTGAAAAAGTGTGGTATCAAAACAGGATACTAAATGGGCACATGATGTTGCTCATAGTTGATGCTTATTTCTTTCCTTAATCATGTGCTTGTATTGTACACAGTTATGGGGCTTGCTCAATGCTAATTGTAGTTTTTCGGGTTGGTTCTTTTTCTTGTATACAGAAATTTTTGGGTAGTGGCTTCTTGTAGCAAGTTCAAAGAGTTTCGTTTGTTTCAATACTTGCCCGTTATCTGTGTTAAGTGCTACTTCCAATTGAATTGTGTAATATAATTGCATATATTATTATTAAAAATAATTGCATTTATTATTTTATGAAGTTTATTAATTATCAAAAAAATAATTGCGTATATTATTTTATAAAATATAACTCAAGTAGAAGGATAGGACTTCTAGATTTTCTTATGTTTTAGCTGATGATGTTAGTGCTGAATTTCAAAAATTTTGGCAATTTCTATTATAAAAGAAGGTTTACAATTTCTGTCAGTGTTGCTATCTATGATGACTATATTATTGATGATTGATATGCACATTTGCAAAATTTCTTTCAACAGATCTTGCTGCAGCAAAGACTTTGTTATCTATGTTGGAGGGCATGTTTGGGCTTTGGATTGGTGTCCTAGAATTCGTGAAACGCCAGACTATCATAATAAATGTGAGGTACTTCTATATATATATATATGTGTGTGTTAATATATTACTTTATAGGAAATCTTTGAGGGCTAAACCCCCCCACATTTTCGTGTACTTTTAATTGATACTTGTCAAAACTCAAAAGGATTGGATTTGATGTTTAGATAGCTTATCCTTGTTTGTAAGATTATGTGTTCAGAAAATTTACTTCATTTGGATGGTTCTAATAAGTCTATCTGTATTGGACCTTAACACAATTTAGCCTGTCTATCCTCCATGTTCCTCTTATTCATTGGTAAAAATCCTTTTTAACTAAATGTTGTCATATCCAGAAAGCTTCTTGGCTTGGAAAATTTCAACTTGTTTAATTCTTACATGATTGATACTTGAACATGGAGGAAAATTTTATCTTACTTTGATATTGACTACCAATTTTTTTTTTTTTCAAATTAAAATATCATAGTCAAGCATGCATGTGTGTGGTACTTTGATATTGACTACCAAAAAAAGAAGAAGAAGCATTCTGCTTATTTTTAAAAACAACAAATATCTTAATCAAGTATGCAATGTTGATTGCCAAAGTCCAATCTTTTATTTATTTTTGGTTAGGCAGTGTGCCATTTAAGAATTTTGAGTTAGTTTCATTTAGGCAATTTTTTGTGATATTATGGGTTAACATCTAAAAATGGCTAGTTGGGATAGTTAGAGGACATTGTCCTAATTTGTGCTGTTGAGCATTGTTATTTATTGCTTTATAGCAAAATAATTTCTCTGTTTTGCTTACAAGAAAGAAGAATTAGATATACTCCTTTATAAGAATTTTAGATGTGCAGTTTGTTTTTTGCTTTACTTATCCAAAAAAGAAAAAGAAAAAGAATTTTAGATGTGCAGATTGATTTTTTGTAAGAGAATTTGTGATGATTTACTTGGCTTATTTACGTTAAACCATTTTTGTGTGCCTGCCTTCTTTCTGGTTTTGTACTTTCCAGTTTATTGCTGTTGCTGCTCATCCTCCGGGAACTTCATATCACAAGATGGGTGCCCCACTTACTGGTAGAGGTGTCATTCAAATATGGTGTCTTATGAATGTCGGCGTGAATGAGGAAGAGGTGCCACCTTCATTAGCAAAGCCAAAACGGGGAACTAAAAATAATGGGGCCGTGACAGATGATTCAACTTTATCAAAGAAGCCTAGAGGAAGACCTAGAAAGAAGCCAATAGAAGACACAACTCAATCAAAGAGGCCTAGAGGAAGACCTAGAAAGAATTTGATTGAACAATCTCTTGATAATTTGGCTGTTCAAGCTCTGTCTGTTAAACATGCAGAAGATTCATCGGAATCACATGCTGTGGATGAGGTTCCTGGGAATGCCAAAGAAGGTTCTGTACAAGCAGACACTGTCAAAAAACAAAAACGACGGAAGCAAGCCGTATCTGCACGTAATCTAGCACTTGAAACTCCTATGCAGAGCAGAAGATTGAAACATAAGAAGCGGGCAGTGAGCCACAGTGATAATACAAGTCCACTGTTATTAACACAAAATGAAGATATGGGATCTTCTGTTACAAATCATCAAATACAACATTACTCTGGACAGGATCCTGCTGCAAGTGATATTGTGTCTGACAAAGGTTCCTTAGGAACTAGCTCAGCTAGTTCCTTGATTTCAAAGGATGTTGCTTTGCCAAGAGTTGTATTATGCCTAGCTCATAATGGGAAGGTTGCATGGGATGTTAAGTGGCGACCTTCTAATGCCTGTCAATCCAAATGTAAGCATCGGATGGGCTATCTTGCTGTCTTGCTGGGGAACGGATCTCTGGAAGTGTAAGAAATCTGCTTCAGTTGTTGGTTTTTTTGTCCCCTTAAATATTCTGTCTCCACTTTCTTTTGCCTATATCTATCAAGTCTTTTCAGATGGTTTTGCAGTTTCTTCTTTTCTGTTATATTAGGGGAGCATTCATGGTTACTTTTTAATCAATGATCTATGTTATTATGGAAATAAAGGTTGCATAAATTAACACCGACTGTCATAGACTTTCTTTTTTGCTGGAAAGCTAAAATAGACAAATTAAAATTGAGAAATTAAAATTTTTTAATTTTAATTTTTTATAATTCAATAGTTGGGAGTGGGGGGGTTACTGGATTAGACAATTTTTTTTTTAATTTTTTTATAGGTAATAAGAGTAATATTATTAAAAATAAAAAAGGAAGAAAAATACAGGGTGTTCATGATGGTGGACTACAAAAGACAACAAAAAACACAGAAAGCATAGAAATCAAGAATCAATTGTAAGGGAAGAAATAAACTCTGTGATAGAAGAACAATCTGAGAGACCCCAACATCTAGACCAATCAAAGAGAGTCCGCTGGCACAAGTCTTGCAACTGAATTAATGATTTTTCAGTATTCTTGAAAGAACGACGGTTTTGTTCCATCCAAATGATCCACATCAAACATCCTAGGATCAAATTCCAGATATTGGAATTATGTTTCCCAACACATTGCCACCAACAAAATAATAAGCTAGCTATAGACCCTGGCATGATCCAATGCATCCCAAAGATATGAAGCATATGCACCCACAAAGAATGAGCTGTAGGACAAAAAGGTGGACTTGGCAAGTAAAAATAAAAGCTAAAATATTATCCCAGTTTGAATATCAAACTACTTTAACATGGTAAAATTGGTGTATTGCAACAAATTGGACTTAAAAATTACATATTGAACGTTATCCTTTTCTGATTATGTCCTCATATAACATCATTCTTATGCAATATTTTGCTTCTACAGCTAAAATATTTATTACAATCTGTAATCTGTATCTTGTTTTGCCAACTCTGTCAATGCAGTTGGGAGGTTCCTCTTCCTCGTACAATGAAAGTTATCTATTCCTCTGTGCATCAGGAGGGTACAGATCCCCGTTTTGTAAAATTAGAGCCTGTATTCAGAGGTTCATTATTGAAATGCGGTGGCATACAAAGGTAGGTCAATTTCTCTTTTTTTGATTACTGATTTGGAAGTTTATTGGAATGGAAAAGAAAGTTAACTTCCCAATGAGCTCTAGCTCAACCGGCACTTTCTTATGCCATAAAGAATGAGATGGAAGGTGAGGCTGTGGATTCAAGAACCAAGCTATTGAATAGCTCAAGCTTTACAAAGGAAAAAGATTATTTATGTCAAACAGTCAAGTTCAAGCCCAAGTTTAAGCTTGACTATCTTTTAAACCAGCCAAGATTAAACACAATAATGTGTTCGTGAACAAGTTTATAAGTATTAAGCTCGATTTTAGTAAATATTATATGTTTATATGTATACATATATAAAAATATACTTATATAGTTATATAGACTTGATATTGGACTGTGTAAGTTTGTAATATGTTCTTAAAATATCTAATTATTATTTGTAATTTATTGATTATGCTAGTGTGTTTTTGCACTTAGCAGTTTTTGAATATAAGTTTTTCTTACCTATAAAAAAAAAAAAATATAAATAGTTTATTTCGGGGTAGAAATTATACATAAATTTAAACAATACAAGGTTGGTGGATCTACTTTCTATAAGTTCATAAACAAAAATCATTCTATCTAATCAACTCAAATAATATAATCTCGACTATAATTTAGTTATGTAGTTTTAGAATATATTTGTGAAGGATTGAAAAATTTTAGTTGTATCCTTTGCTATATTTGGGAAAGGAATAAGTTAATCAAGTAGATTATAAACAAGCTTGAGCTTGTTTGATAAGAAAATGAACCAAGCTTGAACATGTAATCTAGTTTGTTGATGAGCTCGAGCTTGGTTCATGTACAAAATAATTTGGCAACAAATTGTTCTTGTCATAGAGACTAGGTTTGACTTCCTTTCTAATACAACTATACAAGACAGTTGGCAATCTCTCCATCTTTATGTATTATTGATCCAAGATATCGGAATCTCTCGCTCTTTAGTATCTCTTGACCATCGAATCTTACCGCCCCTTCATATATGTTTCTACTTTACTAAACTTACATTCCATGTACTCTATTTTAGTCCTACTTAATTGAAACTATATATTGCTGAAGACTTTATATGATTGGAATTTGCACTCTCTGACTGAAATCCCTTGATTCTTTGAGTCTTCATGAATTCCATCTTGTTATTCATTTTTCTTGTTTCTCTGTTTCTTTTCTATTGCACACATAATATTCACCTTCTGTACTTGGGTAGCTCCCTTGTTCTCTTTTCTTTTTTCAATAAACTTTTTACTTATCCCCACCCCCCCACCCAAAAAAAAAAAATAAAGTCTGTAGTTTACAGATCTTCCATATGCTGTTGAATGCAATCTGAGATGCTTGACTTTCATGTTTCAACAAGCTTTCCTCAAAGTAAAATTTTCTTGGGGTCATTGTCTCCACCTTCATTATTATGGAGGGCTTAAGATTTTGTTGGACATATTTAACTAATGCAGAATTGTAATGAGTTACTGTAACTATTTGCTATAGGCAGCTGTCTGTGTTGACCTTGTTATGTGGTTTACTTTATCTGATTAAAAGCTAATATGCCATTTTCGTTTAATGCAGCATCCCTCTGACAGTGGAGTGGTCAGCTTCACCCCCACATGATTACCTACTTGCCGGATGCCATGATGGAACAGTAATATTTTATATCTTGTTTTTATTATTATTTATATTTACTATGTTTTTTCTTCTTGGCTTCTAATTGCATCCTAATTGATATGGGTCAGTACTTAATCATGCTTTTGCATAATTGGGAATAAGGAAATAGGTTTTTCTTTTTGGTAAAATGATACATGGTTTAGATGTTCTTAGTTTAGTATGGTTACCATCATTAATAACTGTTGATCGTATTGATGCCAGATTTTCCAGCCAAAACCATCAATTGTTGATTCTTAAAGATCATGTTTGCTTCTGATTTTGAATTCATTTGTGGTATTGGAACTAAAGAAGTTTGTCATACATTCAGGTTGCTTTATGGAAGTTTTCTGCAAGCTGTTCATCTGAAGGTAATGGGCATATTGTAAGATGGTTCCAAGGATTTGAATTGTGATGCATTATGAATACTTAGATGAACTTCATTTCCACTGTTTGCTTTGCAGATACTAGGCCGCTGCTTTGCTTCAGTGCAGATACAGTTCCTATTAGAGCACTTGCCTGGGCTCCACTTGAAAGGTAAGTGATACCCAAAGATGGATTTTCATTAGATTCAGCTTTTAGTCTTCTTATAAAATATTCAGCTCTACGATGATCTTTTGTGCAAAATGATAATTCACAGTAGTGGTGCTTTTTTGGAGGGACTCCTTCAGTCTAGTTTTTTACTTTGAGGCAAATTATTTTCACGTGCATTTTTTTTTTTTTACTCTCTCTTCTATTTAGCTGTGATTTTGTGCCTTATGATAGACAGCCTTATCTGCATTGTGTAAAATGTTATCTTGTGATAGTCTAAACTATGGTGTGCATTTAATTCGAATCTAATATATCCTGTTTGTTGTTAGTTTCAGAATGTAGATGAGCTCAATGCAGATATCAATAAAATTACAAATCAGTTTTAATAGCAGATTAGCAACTTTAAAATCACATGCTTTTATTTGGCTGGTGGTGGTTAACATCTGTGATATTGAGGCCAATGTTTTTCTCATGGAATCTGATGCAGGACATGGGTAGCAAAATAGATGCAAAGGAAAAAGAAAGAGAAAACAGGAAATCCTAAGCTTCACCACCTAGAATTTGCTTGAAAACCTTAGGCTTCACCACTTGAGGGTGCTCAGCATCACCACCAACAAGAGAAAACATTCTCTAATCAGAAAATTCTTGTTCAAATTGTACTTCCTCAAACTATTCCTAGGGCCTCTTTTTAACGGGCTTCAGGGATCACATTAAGCCACAATTACATCCCATAAAATCCTAAGTCATGATAAAGGCCAAATTCAAAAATAAAATCTGGTATCTCAAAGAAAATCTGAAATAATTTTGGTTGTGCTCCCAATCCGGTTACCCACTAATTCAACACCCCTCTCTCCTAATAAGGCCAAGCCCAGCCCGAAATTCAAAACCCCAAAGCCCATGATTAAAATCCAAGCACACCAAACCCAAAACCAATCAACCTAAACATAAAAATAAAGCCCATTAACTCTGGTTTTACTTTTGAATTTTGAATTTGAATTTTATTATGATCGAGGATTTTATGGGATGCAATTGTAGCTTAATGTAAGCCCTGAAGCCAAGTAAAAAGAGGCTCCAGAAGTACAATTTGAATAAGAATTTTGTGACTAGTGAATGTTTTCTCTTGTTTGGTGGTGATGCCTAAGGATTTTGGGCAAATTCTAGGTGGTGAAGCTTGGAATTTGTCCTGTTTTATCTTTCTTTTCCCTTTATCTCTATTTTGCTACCCCTGTCCTGCATTAGAATCTATCTTACCTAAAAGGGTTTGCTTATGTTGTTGACTTCAACTTTGGAGTGCCAGCATTGCAACTTCTGTGATTTATCTCAGAGTATGAAGAGAATTAACCAAGAAATGTTAGAAGAAGATATGGCTATGGCATGATTCCCTCCCCACCTCTTATGTTGATGTTTAATATGAAATTATATCATAAAGAAGTGAGACCTCAAACATTCATGATATATACAAAGGGTTCCCAAAAGAATTACAATCTAAAATATAAGAATTATATTTAATCTACAAAGAAGTTCAAACCTTTCAAAAGCAATAAGCCACTCATACAGGGTCTGTAAGAATAAAGATTTAATCTCAACAAGAGTTGGCTCAATACCATATGCGTCCATTCGAGGCAAAAAGCAGCTGCATTCCAAAGTACACATACTACTATACCTAAGTAAGTTTTTCCGACTAAAGTACACATCAACAACAGTTTGAGGCATCAATCCTCGAACTTCAAACACAGTACAGACAAAAGACCGTAACTTTTAATCAATGGTGCAACAAAGCAAAATATTGTTTTTATCCACTAGAGTCACGTGCATGCTGAGAAGATTTTAAAAACTCATTGCTGTGGGTATTGGGCTAAATTATGATGCAAGGTATTGGTATTACTGTTATTTTGCGTGATGGAAATATATAGCTCACTGTTTTTAATGATTTTCAGTGATCCAGAGAGTGCAAATGTTATAGTTACTGCTGGACATGGGGGCCTAAAATTTTGGGACCTACGGTACATATGATTCCTCTTCTGTATACATTCTCATTAATATTCTCTTACCAAATTTAAAATTTTGATGGTTTTGTTGTGCACATTTCATTTCATCTGAATAAAGATTCTTGGAATTGTATATAATTCAATTTAATTGCACAAAAATATTTAATTATCTGGGCAAGTAGAACTTAAATCAAAATTGTTATAAGTAATCATGATATACCTGTATGGTGTGTGTTTGGTCTATGAAAGTCCTATTGAAGTACTTAGCAGCATTCCTGAAAAATGAAACTTCTATAAATTTTTGAGTGACCAAAGTTAAGGTTTAGCCTAATTATACAATTGAAAGCCTTGAGCACCTTTATCTTTGATAGTTTTGTTTGGGATGCACAAACTCTCATGGTATGATTTTACTTTGAGGGAAAAGAGTTTCTTGTAGCCTGAAATCTTAGTCTCTGAATTAGTCAAACTTTCTGTTTATATTGTGTCAGATTATTTCTGGTGATATATTTTAGCGTGTATTTATTGCCCCAAGGGAGTAATATACAGCCACAATCTGCTTCAAACTGAACCCTAATTCCATTTGTACTGTGGTTTCTCTCATGGATTGGCGAAACAATGCCGTTGTGTGCTCTTATAATATCTCATGAATATCAGGAGTCTAGTTAAGTTTGATACCATAATTAATATATTTTTGTTCTATCATAATCTCACACAATCTATGGCATCTACAATTCAACAATACAAAGATTAGACCATTCATGTATGGTGACCCTACATGTGACTAACATGGGTCTTGGGTGGGCCTTTATGTAATGGATGATTCTTGTGGCACATGAATTGTAGAAATGTCTCAAACTCTCAGACAACTTGTTATGTAGGGGATATGGTCCTTGTACGGGGAGTAAGAAGTATTGTACTCAGATAACCTTCTTAAACTTAATCGCCAATGTTTCGTTTTGCCTGGATTTGGAAATTACAGAAATATCCATGCTAAGGTTTATATGTAGCAGTATCATCCACTGTCATAATTTGTATATAAATTATGAATTTAAAATTTGATGCCTAGCAGTATGCATGTCTTTAGGGAACAGAACCTTTATTATGCACTAATAAATTTTTTAAATTTCTTATCTGAGTTATGCTAGTTGCATTTACTTTACTGCTTTGTTTTGATTACTTAATGTTCACTTCAAGGTTTAAAGTTTTGATCGATTATTAAGATTGGCTCTTGAGTTTATTTGACTTATTCTGGCCTCCTAGTTTGGAGATTGTAAATTTTCTTTTCTTTAGATAAGATTTCCTCCCAGTAATTAAATCCTTTTTAGGATATCAGTATCTAAAATTTATGATTCCAAGAACTTTGCGAGCACTTAAAATTAAAAATAGAAATAATATATAATTATTTTTTTGGGTTAATTCAATAGTTGGGGGAGGTGGGAGACGTCTCCATTGGAAACACCAGTAGGTGCCGGTTGAGCTGCAAGATTCTTGCGTAAGACTATAGACTTTACATTGCATTCTAGGAAACTTGATCTCAACATGCAATGAAAATTCTAGCTGTGTAAAAGTTCCATTAATGGTATGTTTTTGAATTTATTCTGTGTCATGATTTTTATGGAGAGGAAGTGCTGAAATTTGTGAGTTCATTTACTAGAAGCATTGAAGGCAGAATTGGTGATTACTATTTAAGAATTTTGATATGTTTAATTTTTAAGTAGTGATATAATTGCATGCCATACTCAACAGCTATAAACTTAAATTGTTTGCAGTGATCCATACCGTCCTTTGTGGGACCTCCATCCTGTGCCAAGGATCATATATAGTCTGGATTGGCTGTCAAATCCAAGGTAGTGTACGATTGATGCAGCACAAATTAGGATTATTAAGTTAAAATTGTTCCTTACTTTGGAAGCATTCTTTCTTCATCTTTTTAGATGTGTTATTCTATCCTTTGATGATGGAACAATGAGAATCCTCAGCTTGCTTAAGGCTGCATATGATGTTCCTGTCACTGGAAATCCCTTTGGTGGGACAAAACAACAAGGGTTGCACAGTTATTACTGTTCATCATTTGCTATCTGGAGTGTTCAAGTGTCACGAATAACAGGTATTTCGCATATGCCTTTAAATGACTAGTAAATTTTGCTTCTACCACAACAAAAAAATAAGACTATAATGATACATTGACTTAATTTTCATGCTCCAAAAATAACTACGTCAGCCTTTTCCTTTCAATATTCCAAATCATGTCTGGGTCTCTTATTGTTAATAATTTGTTTCACTGCATCTCTAATTATGCAAGCATACTGTGTAAAAAAGTTCAATTGTCAGATCCTAAGAAAGTAAATATATTATGGTCTGAACTCCAATGAACTCTAGCTCAAAAGGCAACTGCTCCCTTTACAAGTATAAGGTGGAGAGTAAGGTCATGTGGGACCCATTGGGTGCTTAACTTGCCAATAAAAAAAAAAAAATCTAGTACATTCTGAATTGTCGCATGCATACAATAACGAAATAAAATTTAGATGGTTAGATCCAAGAAATAGTTCTATTATATTTTTGGTTCTACACTCCACAGAATGTTTCCCTGCTTAAATTATGCATCAGTTGATTGAAACTCAGAATACATATATTCTTATCCTTCCTTTAAAAGTGGCATGTGAATATTTCTGGATTGGCCCTTCTGGTTAAATTATTCTGGTGCTACTCAGGCATAATGATGGATCATTAACCATAAATCTAATGCAAAATGGCACAGTTGTGTCTAAAATATAATTTTCTTGTGGATAGATGGTCATAGCATGTGTTTGCATAGAAATGAAGTTGCGTTTTGCGCTTTTGGCTGGGTCCCACAGCACTGTTCATGACCCAGCCAAACTTGTGAAAACTCAGATTTTTAGGTAAATCCTGGGTCCCACAGCACTATTCATAACTTAAAAATTATTTTGCTACAGTATTTTCAGCAATAAGTTTTCAGTTTTCAACAAAATAAGCGGTATCCAAACAGACCCATAGTCTTCACATTTGATCATAAGTGGAAATTTGTCATCTAATCCAGTTATGCATACAACTCTGAACTAAGTCAATTGAACAGCTAATTTCTGGTATCAATTATCCACCAACTGTTGAATTTTGATTTTAAATGTTAGGCATGGCTGCATATTGCACTGCAGATGGGACTGTTCTCCGTTTTCAGGTGAGTTTGAGCTCCTGCTATGGATCTTTTTATTTCTCTTTTTAATTGGTAATTACACATATGCTAAGTGGGTCTTGAAACCTCATTCTTAGAGGAAGTACCATTTGAGCCATAACTCATTGGCTAGTTCCAGTTATGGATCTCACCTGCTAAAATTTTCTTCTTATCTTCAATTCTGAAGAAAATCTTCACTCTTCAGTACCTACCTTGACTTCTATAAGTTTTGGTTTTGGCTTCCCTAAGCACCTTTTGCATATTCATGGATTGGTCATTTTAGGATATGTGCCCAACATGGCAACATATAATATATCATTGATTTTATGTTTTGGACCGACTGATTTTCACTTATTCTTGGTAGTGGAGGGTAGAGACATTCTTGGAATGTGTCAGTAAAACCTGTCAAGTTAGAAGGTTCAACCTTTTCTGATCATGATGATAATTCAAATTAACAAACTTTTTAGTGGGTCTCATCTTCTGGGGAGTCTTGTAGCACTGTAAATTATCCACAATTCTGTTTATTGTGCTCAGGAACTCATGCTTTGGCCAGGTGGTTGGACAAAAAGGGACCCCTTGTTAATAAATATCCTTTATTAGTAGGATTTGAGAAAGAAAATAATAACCGTATGCAGTTCTAAGATGAGGCTAAGCTTTTCTTTAATAAATATCCTTTATTAGTAGGATTTGAGAAAGAAAAATAATAACCGTATGCAGTTCTAAGATGAGGCTAAGCTTTTATTTAACATGATTATGTTGTGTTTTTAATCAGCTTACAAGCAAAGCAGTAGACAAAGATCCCTCACGAAATCGGACCCCACATTTTCTTTGTGGGTCACTAACCGAAGAGGAATCACTTATCACTATTAACACTCCAGTACCAAATACCCCTTTCCCATTGAAGAAGTCACTGAACAAGAGCGGGGACACCCCTTTATCCATGCGGGAGTTTTCATCTGAGCCACAGCATGTGAAAAGGGCAAATGATAAGATGGCAAAAGGTCCTAGTACGGATGCCAAAACTTTAGGTAATTTTTGGCAATTACACTACCACATGCATTTTATAAGCTAGACAGCAGTTCTTTTTATCCTATAAATGTCAATCTTGTTGCAGCCCTTTGTTATGGCGATGACCCTGGTACAGAATCTGGAACTGAGGAAGCATTGACATGTCCCAAGAGCAAAAAGAGACCAAATTCTAGAAGTAGCAATAAAAAAAATCCAGAGGATGACCTAGCCTTGGTATGCAGAGATGAAGAGCCACCAAATGCACAGGAAAAAGAAAATGGAAAAGCTGAAGCTCGAACTATTGAAGTTTTCCCTCCGAAAATTGTTGCAATGCGTAGGGTGAGGTGGAACATGAACAAGGGTAGTGAAAGATGGTTGTGCTATGGTGGAGAGGCCGGAGTTGTACGTTGTCAGGAGATTGTTTTGTCTGATGTTGATAGGAAATTGGCCTTGAAGAGATGAGACGAGTCCCTAATCTGTATATTTTTGTTCCTCTTCTTAACTAATCTGTATATTTTTGTTTAATTTTCTCAACTAGCTATTTAATGTAATTTCCCTATTCAATTCCGCGTGGGTGAATGTATAGGTTTCTTTTGTTGCTTCCATTATCTTATTAGCGAGACCAAATTGTACAAGTGGCAAAAAAAGAAAAGAAAAAGAAAAAGAAAAAAAAACCACCAAATTGATGGGAGAGAACGGAAAAGTGGAAGTTTGGAGGATTGACGTTATCCTCTGAAAATTGTAGCGAGGCATAGGATGAGGTGAAACATGAACAAGGGTAGTGAGAAATTGTTGTTCAGTGGAATGGCCAGAGTAATGTACGTTGATAAAGTATCAATTATCTCAAAAGTTAAAGCTATTGAAATTAAAATCATTGGGTGTTCTAGTTTGAGTATCACTCACAACTCAATTCTCATAACTCCAACTCTAGAAAATATTTGTTTGGTTTCATATCTTGGTTGAATATCTCATCTCTAAGGCCCTGTTCGTTTGGAGTGAAAATAGAGAGGATGGAAAATAGAGGGAGGAAAATAGGGTGGAAAATGCTGTTTTTTACTGTTCGTTTGGGGAAGGAAAATAGGAAGGATGAAAAATTAGAGAAAAAGTTTTCTCTCCGGGCTCACATTTTTTTTCCTCTCAAATTGGGAGGAAAACTTGGGGAGAAAAGTGCTAGTGTAGTACTTTTCCACAAATGCCCTTCCCAGGTTTTTTTTTTTTTTTTTTTTTTTTTTTTCCAACTTGACGTCCAGTGTGTTTTTTTGTTTTCCTTTTTTTTCTTCCAACGTGACATGCTCTTCTTCTCAAAAAAAAACGTGACATGCTCTTATGTTTTTTTTCCTTTTTTTTTTTCAACGTGATGTGCTTTTTTTTTCCAACATGACGTTTCTTCTTCCTCTTCTTCTTTTTTTTTTTTTTTTTCAACGGGACCTGATCTATTGTCCCCATTGTACTCCTCATTAATCTTCTTCTTTTTTTCTTGTTGATTTTTTGGTTTTTTTTTTTTCTATGACATTAATTTTTACATTATTATAATAATAAAAATAATAATATAAATTTATATATATGATGTGGTAAATTTTATATTATTTAATGGGTACAAATAAATCTATTTTTTTACATAATATGTAACATGGGTATAATAGTCAATTTATATAAATTACATTTTCCATCCTTCCTTTTTTCTCTCCAACCAAATAAAAGAGTTTTCTACCCTCCCACTTTTCCACTCTTCCAACCGAACACACAAGAGGGAAAACTAAATATTTTCCATCCTCCCATTCTTCCATCCTCCCACAATTTTCTATCCTCCCACTTTTCCACTCCTCCAACCGAACGGACCCTAAAACTCAAATTTGTGTATAAATTAGTGGTGCCTACTTACTGTAACTCGTACTTGCGTGCCCCTACTCTCTCCTCCTTCATTTCATTTGTCTCGCCTCTTACCAACTAAAACAAAACCCATTTTCTTCAAGCACTTAGGCCTTGTTTGGATTTTATTTTTTCATCACTCATCACTCCTTACTCAATTTACATCACTCGTCACTCGTCACTCGTCACTTATCACTCATCACTAATCACTTATCACTTAAAACACCACATCCTGTTTGGCACCATCATCACTCACTTCTCAACACTCAATATTTTTCACACTATTTGTGGGCTCCATATCTGTCACTTTGTCAGAGCAAAACTGTTTTGTGGGCCCCACCATTTTCTTTTCACCCCTGTTACTCTCCCAAAACAACAACAACAACAAAATGGAGTCCAAACCCAGTGAAAGAAGAAGGAAAAAAAAAAAAAAAGGAAGAACAATGGAGACCAAACCCAGAGAAAGAAGAAGGAAAAAAAAAAAAAATGGAGACCGAACCCAGTGAAAGAAGAAGGAAAAAAAAAGAAAAGAAAAGAAAAGAAGAACAATGGTGACCGAACCCAGGAGAAGAAAGAAAGAGAAAAAGGAGACAGTGGCAGGAGTTGAGTTGACAATACAATGTAATGGGTCCCACCATGTGTGTTTAATTACAAAAATGCCACTGAGTTATGAGTTATGGAAACTGAAAACAGCCAAAATGTGTTTTCAGTTTCCATAACTCATAACTCAAAAATCAGAGAATTGAGTTATGAAAACAGAGTTATAGAAACAGAGTTATCTCATTCCCAAACGGACTTCTCGCTATGGGTTCTACAATTTTTGAGTTATGAGTTATGGAAACAAAGTTATGAGTTATGGAAACTAAAAATCCAAACACCCCTTTAGCCTCTCCCTCCTTTGACTCAGATCGTCTGCTTCGGCGAGAGAGCAAGGATCTTTAACGAAACTTTTCGTGGTTGACCTCCACCGACATCGATTCAACCCCAGGATATGGTAATTTCCACACCTATCTCTCTCTGTCTCTCTTGCTTTGTACCTATCAGTTTTGTCTTTACTTTTTTGAGGCAACCTACAGTACAAAATTCAGGTCACAGGGATGAAATTCTTTCGAAATTTTTGGGTTGTTACCGTGTTTTTCCATTTTCAATTTGGAATTTATCTAACCCAAAACACATAATCACATAAAACCCAAAATACAACAATGAACATGAGAGAGAGAGAGAGAGAGAGATGGTGGTCATTTGGGACAAGAACTAGCAAAATGAAGAAGTTGAATGACGGACCCAAAGTGACATAACTAAGGGCATGTTTGGTAGACTGTAATAGGCTCTGTAATGTAATAGTTATTTCTATGGTTTAGTCATTCTTTAGTTTGATTATGTTTTTATTATAAAGAATAATCGTTCCTTATGAATAACTATTCTTCAAATTGAGGAATAACTATTCCTCTTTAAAATGTTGTATTAGTTATTCCTTAGTAAGTGTAATAATTTTAAAACTTAATATATTTTCAAGTAAACAAACTTTCCATATACATCTAACAATTATAAAAATAAAAAATCATAAAAAATAACAGATATCTCTCTTAAATTTAAAAATAACAGATATCTCTCTTAAATTTAAAAATAACCATTTTTAAGTAAATATAATTGTATAAGTAGGAAAATTCCTAAAATAAATGTTAAGTTTCATTTTAATGTTATAACTCACAACCAAACTAATGAATATGTTTAATTATTACATTACAACACATTTTATTTATAGTAATAAAGATTACAATTCCTGTTGTAATTCTCATTCAGCGTACCAAACGTATCCTAAAGGTTTTGGAACTTCTGAAGGTCTTCTTCAAATGCACCAAAAATTTTCAGAGGAAAAGTGAGACGAGGAAGGAGAGAAAGCGAAGAAAAAGGAAATGTATTTATGAAATGAGAAGAGGTGGGTGTGGACTTCCTATGGGTGTAACATAATTGTCAAAACGTGGATTGTATTGTGATTTGATTTTTTATTTTTTTTCGTATTGTGAATTGTACGATACACAAATACTTAATAAAATTTATAAAAAATTATAGATATACATATATAAATGGTATATTTATTATAAATTTTGAATATATTCAACGAATGACTAATTTATTCATTACTTATGTAATAATATTTAACGAGCTAACAAAATAAATCAAACTAGTATGTGTTTATAACATAAACATTAAAATTGCTTAAATTCAAAAGTGATAATATATATTACAAATGACCTAAAAATAATAATTCATTTTCATCATATTTATCATATTGTCTAATCAACTCCATCTAAGTCAATACTATCATCATGTTTATCATTTTGCTTTTCTTCATCTTCATTAACATTTACTATATCTTCCTGTTCTTTTTATTTTAATATATATTTTTAAAATATTTCTTCTTGACGTTTTAGTTTCTTGGACTTATAACAATAATGAAAAAAAATAAAAAATAATTATATTTGTCAATTAATATCTTATTCATATTCATAGTATAGAAAATAAATTTGTAAATATTAAAGTGAAGTGTAAGTGTGTACTGTTTAGTCCAAATTTTATAGGATAAAAAGAGGAAGAGATAACACTTATGAATATTTTATTTTAGTAGGCTAAATGAATTAACCTAATAATTTTGTGTTAAAAACAAGTCTAACAACTTGTTAGATTCAAATTAAAATACAAATTGTAATAAAAAATCTCATTTTAAAGTATTTGGCTATGTATCGTATGGTACGTACGATTTTACGACACGATACTGTGGGGCCTGTTATCTAAAAAGATACAGGAATCATAGGAAATGGGCTTGGGGCCTAGCGGCCCAGTCCGAGGACACTCACCTGTCCGAGAATAGTTAAAGAGAATTATTGTGAGGCTAGTATACGAAAAAAGGGTGGAAGTCATGTATAGTGGCACAAGACACGTACGAGGATGAAACTACGGTCTGAGGTGGATGTAACTATCACTCTACCCAGGATATTCCGCAAAGTTGTATTAGAACTGGAAAGTGAATATAGACCTAAGGAGGAACCGGGAAGGATAACAAATATCTTCTAAGGCTACTACCTCCACATTAAATGCTTTCCAGCTAACTCTCTGGTCGCATTAATGTGGAGGTGATACCTGAACAGTAACCAAGCAACTTTATGGCTACTGAGCAAAGGTTCCGGTAGGTGCCGGATAGGACAGAAAGGAGTTCCCAGGATAGGAACTACACGTGTACGGTGAAAATGAAGTAAGGAATGCAGTATATAACATGGAAGCAGGTGACATTAGAAGGGACTTTTTTGGAGAAAAAAGAAAGGGAGAAGAACAATAGAACTCAAAAAGAGACCCACTGAACCCTAGCCGAGGAGAGTCTTTATCATACAGTTAGCTTGAAGTGTCTTTGACTGCACTATAACCATAACCTTTTCTATCAAGTAGAACTAGTTCTTGTACCCACGCTCTAAAAATTTATTGTTTGGGCTTGTAGGGCTGTAAACCCATCCATATTCCGGGTCCAATCCAATTTGAGTCCCTACAATTGGCGCCGTCTGTGGGAAGAACTTGATCTATTCACAAGGAAAGGCAAGTGCAGTGTTTGTGATGGAAGGGGGAGCACCGCAGCAATCAGTGGCTGGCCCACAGCAGGTGGATGCTAATCCACATCAGGCAGAGTCTAGGGGCTCTCAGCATGTTAATCCACTGGTGATCCATGAACAAAGGGGAGACCGTGAGGGAAGCGCTCGAACCACCCACACAGAGAGAAGTCACTCTCGGAGGAAGAGCCATGTTTCTCACGTAAAGAACGAAGGGGACATGCAGCGTGAAATTAACAAGTTGAAAAGGGAATTGCGACATGAGCGACGAAGGCGTATGGCTCGCAATTCCTGGCAATCCTCTGAAGAGTCAGATGACACCAGTTACAGACAGAGGTCAAGAACTCCACCCAGTGAGACTTTCTCGTATGATGAGGAGTACCACCGTGAGCGAAAGCACAAGAGTCCACCTCGTCAGGGATTGGGAAATGACGCTCTGAACAAAGCTTTAAGTCAAGTTTCCAAATCGCCGTTCACGAGACGCATTGAGGATGCGAATCTTCCTCGGCGGTTCCATCAACCTGTGTTCACCATCTATAATGGTAGAACAGACCCAGTAGAACATGTTAGTCACTACAGTCAGAGAATGGCCATTCATGCTAGGGATGAGGCCTTAATGTGCAAAGTTTTCCCATCTAGCCTGGGCCCAGTGGCGATGAGATGGTTCAACGGCCTAAGAGCTAATACTATTGACTCTTTTGAGAAACTCACCCAGGCTTTTGGTGCCCGTTTTATTACATGCAGGAGGGTTGTTCAACCCTTGGGATCGTTACTATCCATGTCTATGCGGGAGGGGGAAACCCTGAAGGCCTACTCCGACAGATATTGGGAAATGTTCAACAAAGTAGACGGAGCTCATGATGACGTGGCCATTAATACCTTTAAGGAAGGCCTTCCAACCGAGTATGGCTTGAGGAAATCTCTGATTGGTAAACCTGTTACTAGCGTGCGTCAGCTTATGGATCGGATAGACAAGTATAGAAGAGTAGAGGACGATCAGATACAAGGTAGAGGAAAGTCTAAGGCAGTCCCTCAGGAGAGGAGGGATTTTAGGTTGGACCGGTACAATAACAACCGACCTCGGAGGGACTTTGGGGGGCAATTAGGATCTGCCAACTCCCAGGCGGTTAATGCCATGTTCCGAGAACCAGTGCAACGGGTTCTGGAGAAGATAAAGGATGAGCCATTCTTCAGATGGCCCAATAGGATGGCAGGGGATCCTGCGAAGCGTAATCGAAACATTTACTGCCAATATCACCAGGATCATGGACATACTACTGAAGATTGCAAAAACTTGTGGGACCACTTGGAGCAGCTGGTCCAGGAAGGGAAGTTGACCCAGCTTCTACACCATTCCAGCGGCCGAGGAGGCCAGGCAGGCTCAACATTTCGGGGGAATGCTTCTGCAGGTTCCCCTTTAGGCACGATAAACGTTATATTTGCTGCCCCAGGGAGAACTGGGTCTTGCCCTTCCAGGGTAATGTCTGTGTCTCAGTGCTTGGATGAGGGCTCCAGTTCAAGGCCAAAGAGAGCCAGACCGGGCACCTCACTGGTGTTAGGCTTTTCAGAGGAAGATAAAAGAGGAACCATACAACCACACGATGATGCTTTGGTGGTTACGATTAGGATTGGAGGGTATGACGTGAGAAAGGTGATGGTTGATGAGGGGAGTGCAGCCGAGGTGATGTATCCCGATTTATTTAGGGGGCTGAATTTGAAACCTGAGGATCTGACAGCCTATAGCTCCCCGCTGGTGGGCTTCGAGGGCAAATCGGTCGTTCCGGTGGTGATGATTAGATTACCTGTGCAGACTGGTTCAGATGTGGTGGAGGTGGATTTTATTGTGGTGGATGCTTTTTCTCCGTATACGGCTATTTTGGGTAGACCCTGGTTGCATGCCTTAGGGGCCGTTTCTTCCACTCTTCATCAGAAGGTGAAGTATCCCTCAGGAGGCCAGGTCTCAGAAATTTTGGGAAATCAAGCCATGGCTAGGTAGTGCTTGATAATGGCCATTCAACATTGGCCGGAGACAGATACTTCGGCCGCAGCCGAGGATGATTTATAGCAATCAAAGACTTAAGGAGCCCACTTCAGCACGTCCGCCGAGGAAACGGAGTGTGAGATTTGGAGAGGGTGAGTGTTAGTGATGATCCAGAAAAGTACTTTCAGGTTGGAGCACAGTTACCTTTGCTAGAGAAGGAGCAGTTGGTTGAGGTTCTTAGGAGAAACGTTGATGTGTTTGCATGGAGTGCCTATGAAGCCCCAGGGGTGGATCCGGAGTTTATTTGTCATCATTTGAACGTCAATCCCTCTGTTATCCCAAAGAAACAGCCACCTCGGGGTCTGTCCAGGGTACATGCCGAGGCTATCAAAGACGAGGTGACCAAGCTCAAGCAGGCAGGGGCTATCAAGGAGGTGTTTTACCCTCAGTGGTTGGCCAATACGGTCGTGGTGAAGAAGAAAAATGGAAAATGGCGTGTATGTGTTGATTTTATGGATCTTAATAGAGCTTGTCCAAAAGACCCTTTTCCTATGCCCCGTATAGATCAGCTGGTGGATGCAACAGTGGGCCATCCTCGGATGAGCTTCCTAGATGCCTTTCAGGGCTATCATCAGATCCCACTGGCGTTGGATGACCAGGAGAAGACTGCTTTTCTTACTCCCACTGGAAATTACCACTACAAAGTAATGCCCTTTGGCTTGAAGAACGCGGGGTCTACTTACCAGCGGATGATGACGAAGATGTTTGATCCACAGCTGGGCAGGAGCATTGAGGTCTATATTGACGATATGGTTGTGAAGAGCAAGGCAGTGGCTGAGCATGTGACAGACCTCACCAACACTTTTGAGGTTCTAAGGAAACATAAATTACGACTGAACGCATCCAAGTGCTCATTCGGGGTAAGCTCAAGGGAAGTTTTTGGGCTACAGGTGACTGATCGAGGGATTGAGGTGAACCCTGATCAGATTAGAGCCATAAGCAGTTTGCAACCACCTCGGAATCCCAAGGAGGTCCAGAGGTTGACTTAGATGACCGCTGCTTTGAACAGATTCATATCCCGGTCGGCGGACAGGTGCAAACCTTTTTTCTTGCTACTCCACAAGTGGAAAGGATTTGAATGGACAGATGAGTGCGCCCTGGCATTCCAGCAGCTTAAAGAGTATCTATCTTGGCCACCCATTATGTCTAGTCCTGAGGTGGATGAGGTCCTTTTTTCCTACTTGGCGATAGCCACCTACGCGATTAGTTTTGTTCTGATACGAGTAGATAATGGCGTACAACGGCCAGTTTATTATGTGAGCAAGTCGCTTCACGAAGCTGAGGTACGTTATCTGCCATTGGAAAAGGCCATCTTGGCAGTGGTGCACGCTACAAGGAAACTCCCCCATTATTTCCAAGCACATACTGTGGTCGTCCTAACTCAATATCCGCTCAAGGCAGTACTTCGGAGTGCAGACTACACTGGTAGGATTGCCAAGTGGGGCACGATTTTGGGGGCTTTTGATATTAAGTACATGCCCCGTACCTCTGTGAAGGGCCAGGTTCTTGCTGACCTGGTGGCTGAATTTGCTGAAGGCCCTGAAGAAATAGAGATAAGCCCGCGTGGCATGGATGAAAAATCAGTTGGCCTCATCTCCACGCAACACGCCCTACCTTGGAAAGTGTATGTGGATGGAGCAACAAATCAGAGGGGGTCAGGAGTTGGGCTGGTTCTAATATCTCCTGAACAGGTCATTATCGAGAAGTCTTTAAGGTTGGGGTTCTCAGCCACTAATAATGAAGCAGAGTATGAGGCTTTGTTAATGGGGATGGCGATGGTTAAGAAATTGGGTGGAAAAAC
The DNA here is from genome assembly GCA_019022515.1 of Quercus aquifolioides. Lineage (NCBI taxonomy): Eukaryota > Viridiplantae > Streptophyta > Magnoliopsida > Fagales > Fagaceae > Quercus > Quercus aquifolioides. The sequence continues at coordinate 45,633,817 of CM032325.1, forward strand.
ACTGGAGATATTTTCGGATTCTCGGCTGATCGTGGGCCAGATTAGAGGAGAATTGGAGGCTCGGGACACCAGGATGCTGGAGTACTTGGGCCAGGTTAGGCGACTGCAAGTAAGTTTTGAGTCTTTTGAAGTGACCCATGTCCCAAGGAGCGAAAATGCCCACGCAGATTCTTTGGCTACCCTTGCTACCTCCTCGGCACAAAATTTACCACGGATGATAATGGTTGAAGATTTAAATACGCCCACCCCAGTAACGAGGAACTCGCTTCAGGTCAATCAAGTCAGGTCGGCTCTTAGCTGGATGGACCCTATAGTGTTATTCCTTGAGAAAGACATACTGCCCGAGGACAAGTCAGAGGCAGAGAAGATACGGAGAAAAGCTCCTCAGTTTTGGCTGTCCGAGGACAAGAAGTTGTACAAACGCTCTTATTCTGGGCCATATCTGCTCTGTGTACATCCTGAAGCATCAGAGGCACTTCTGGAAGAGCTGCATGAAGGGATCTGTGGTAGTCACACTGGAGGAAGATCTTTATCCCACCGGGCAATTACTCAAGGGTATTGGTGGCCAGGCATGCAAAAAGAAGCGCATGAGTATGTTAAGAAGTGTGATCAGTGCCAGAGGTTTGCACCAAACATCCATCAGCCGGGGGGAGTTCTCAATCCTCTTTCTAGCCCTTGGCCTTTTGCTCAATGGGGTTTAGACATTGTTGGTCATTTCCCTAAGGCAGTAGGAAATAAAAAATATTTACTAGTTGGTACAGACTATTTTACGAAGTGGGTAGAAGCTGAGCCTCTGGCCAATATCAGGGATGTGGATGCCAAGAGATTTGTTTGGAAAAATATTGTTACTCGGTTCGAAGTTCCCCAAGCTCTCATCTCGGATAATGGTCTTCAATTCGACAGTAAGGCTTTCAGAAAGTACTGTTCTGATTTGGGGATAAAGAATAGATATTCTACTCCCGCCTATCCGCAAGGAAATGGGCAGGCCGAGGCTGTCAACAAAGTCATAGTAGGCGGGCTTAAGAAAAGGCTGGATGACGCAAAAGGAAGATGGGTGGAGGAGTTGCCGCATGTCCTATGGACGTATCAAACTACACCTCGGCGGTCAACAGGAGAAACTCCATTCTCAATGACGTATGGGGCTGAGGCTGTGATCCCTCTCGAAACGGGTTTTCCAACGCTAAAGACCAGCTCATTCACCTCGGAGGGAAATGATGAGCTATTGAAGAAGAATCTGGACTTGATAGACGAACGGCGAGAAAATGCGATGGTTCAGTTGGCCTACTATCAGCAAAAGCTAAAGCAAGGTTATGCTGCGAATGTCAGGTTGAGACCGTTAGCTCCAGGAGATTTGGTGTTGAGGAAAGTCTTGGGAACAACCAAAAATCCAAACTGGGGAAAGTTGGGGCCTAATTAGGAAGGACCACATCGTATCACATCTGTAGCAGGGATAGGAGCCTATTACTTAGAAGATTTAGATGAAAAAACTGTACTCCATCCCTGGAATGTAAGCAACCTAAAGAGGTATTATTATTAACAAGTTCTATTTCACTTCCTTTCGTAATTTATCTTATTTGTGCAGTATGTGCTTTTAAATCTATTGAAGTATTAAACAGAAACTAAGTCATGTCAGGTCCTCGGACCACAACTTAGTGGAAATTAATACACTATGAAGTCTATTGAAGTATTAAACAGAAACTAAGTCATGTCAGGTCCGAGGACCACAACTTAGTGGAAATTAATACACTATGAAGTCTATTGAAGTATTAAACAGAAACTAAGTCATGTCAGGTCCTCGGACCACGACTTAGTGGAAATTAATACACTATGAAATCTATTGAAGTATTAAACAGAAACTAAGTCATGTTAGGTCCTCGGACCACAACTTAGTGGAAATTAATACACTATGAAATCTATTGAAGTATTAAACAGAAACTAAGTCATGTCAGGTCCTCGGACCACAACTTAGTGGAAATTAATACACTATGAAATCTATTGAAGTATTAAACATAAACTAAGTCATGTCAGGTCCTCGGACCACAACTTAGTGGAAATTAATATATTATGAAGTATTGCACAGAGGCTGAGATGTGACAAACTGTTTATATTCTTAGATATGGTCCGTATAACTAAACTTGTATATCAAAGCAAACTCCATGAGCATCACTTAAAGCATCTTAAGGTATTCAATACCTCCCTGGGGTAAACATTCAGAACGCTCTCTCAAGTACGGATACTTCTTAATGAATTTAGAGCAAGCCTTTCGGGCTGTGAAGTTCATAGTTACGGTCTGCTTTGGTTCCTAAGTAGTATATATAAAGTTAAGTTTTCCCTTATAGTATCAAATTTCCCTTATATTGTTAAATTTCGTTCTTCTATAGTCCGAGATCATGTAAAAATAAAGAACATTCACACAAGAAATTATACCAGTGATAGGCAAAACTGCAATATCTCATAAAAATTTTGAAGGGGAAGTACACATTACAATTAAAAAAGTCCTCAAAGAGTTAAAAAAAAAAAGAGAAAAAGAAAAACGAAATAAAAGGGAATTTAAATACATTGACTATCTATTTAGTTTTATCTGGAGCTTGGTCTGAGGGGCTTTGCCAGTTGTCTCAGAGGGAACATCTTTCTTCTTTGCCTGTGGATCTTCTCCAGTAGGTAAGGTAGTTGAGGCTAAGGCTTGTTCAAAGCTCTGAGAAGCTGCTCCATCCTTAGGCCCTTCTGCTCCTTTGTCAGAGGGTATGTCTTTCGCACCTTCAGGCACTTCAGGTTGCTCTGGCTGATTGAGAGAGGGAGGAGCCTGAGTTTGAGCTTCCTTGGCTGATTCAACAACTGTAGAGGATGCCTCTTCTTGTTAAGTAGAAAGACCTGGGGCTCGAATAGCTGGGGGGAAATAAATGTTTTCAGGCCTTCTCAGATCGAATGAAGTTTCGACCCCAGCTCGGTTGAGAGCTTCTCCCCAGGTCAGAGCACAGTATGCTCGGCACACTACGGGCACTTCAGCCCGAAATTTTCCTCGGTTTCAGCAACGCTGACGTCGTAGCCGTGTTGCTCGGCTGTGTCTCTTTCTTTTTCAACCTCCGCCTTTGCCTTTTCAGCCTCGGCCTTAGCTTTTTCAGCTTGATCTCTAAGTTTCTGGGCTTCCTCCAATTGTTTCTGCAGAGATGATACCTGTTCCTTGGAGGTTGCCAGCTGGGCGTTAGCGTCCCTCAAGAGTATCCTCTGATCCTCGGCTTGCTTTTGAGCGTTATTCAGAGCTGATTCAGCACTCTTTCGAGCATGTTCCTCATCGGCTAACTTTTTCTTCAGCTGCACGTTGGTTTGTTCAGCAACGGTGAGTGTGTGCACAGCTGTGGCCCGCTTCTTCCTCTCATCATCAATTTGCTGGTAGCAAGAATTGGTTATCTCCTCCAGCCTGAAAGTGGCTTGGACGGCCTAGGAGAGAAAGAGTTAGAAGTGCAATACGTGAAGTTGCGTGTAGAAGAAAAATAATAATAGTAACAAAAAATTAAGGACATCCTACCAAGCCCAAGTATCTTTTCGTATGCTGGAACACCTCATTCCTCTTTAATCTCCTCAGTTCGGCCATGTCCTTGGGGAGGAGGAGGGTTTCCTCTAAAGCTGAGGCAACGTGGCACCCAATTCTGCCGTTAAAGTCCCTAATCGAGGCATCTTCCCTCAGAGGCTCATTACCGAGCATAGGAGCGGGGAGCCAGGCCTCGGGCACCGAGGACTGAGTGGTTGTCCTATCCACCACACGTTGAGACCCATGTGTAACTTTTTGCTGCTTCGCAGCTCATTGGTCCTCTTCTTCGCGGGGCGGACGAGATCTGCCAGGCTCCACCACCTCTTTGTCTTTGGGCTCTCTCCTCCTCTTTGGGTCACTAGGTTCGGTCCCACGCGGTTGGGGTGGCTGAGGAGGAGGAGGAGGGGGGAGGTTGGGCTGAACGGACTTCCCTGACGCCCCCCTTCCAGGCTGGCTTTCGATCACGTCCATTAGGCTCCTCTGGCTCTTCCTTTGGATGCCCATTTCTTCAGGAGTCACCTCGGGAGATTGAGGTTGGTTGAAAACTTCGAACTCGTCGGCGGAATCCAACAGTTCTACTACTCCCTCGGAAGTTTGTTCTTCCTCTTCTTCTTCTTCTTCTTCTTCTTCTCCTTCTTCCTCTTCCTCCTTCACTTCCCGAGGAACGGAGCATGATGACGAAGCTCCTACAGAGGAAGTGGCCTCGGATAGTGGCTCAGTGAAAGGAACACCTTTAGGAATCGGAACACCCTCAGGAACAATAAATCCCTCAAAGGCTACACTGATACGGTGAAGCCGAGAATCTTTGGACTTTATCACGCACTTGGGAGCTTGAAACACCGTGGAAATTGTCTTGTATCGAAAGATTATATGGGCTGCTCTCAATTGACCGTCCGATGGGTTTACATACACCTCGGACCGCAGGATTCTATCTAAACTTTCTTTATTAATCAGTCTGAACTGAGGTTTGGTAGCACGCTTGTCTGCAAAATCATTTCAACAAAAGAAAAACTTCATCAGAAATAGAGGTAATTCACACTAAATAACATAATTCAAATCATAGGGGCTTATAGCCCAAAAACCCCACCTGGTTTTCCCTCTTTAGTCGGACAGGGTAAACCATCGTGCCATTCTCCAGAAAAAATAAGAAAATCGTCTTTTAGACCCTTATTCGATGTGGGGAGGCACTGAATCAACCTTACTTCAGGGAACCTGGATTTCAAGTAGTACCCCTGACCCTTTAAATGATTGAAGTTGTACAACCAGTTCACATCATGATGGGTTAGACCTAGGTTCATCTTTGTATTTAGGACTTCTATACTCCCTAACACCCTGAACATGTTTGAGGCGCATTGTGTGGGAGACAACCTAAAGAACCTAAGGTAACTTCTAGTGAGGTTACCCATAGGGATAGTCATCCCTCCCTCTATAAAGGCGATCATAGGGATGACTACTTCCCCCGTTTTCCTATCATTTAACCAGGTTTCAGTGGAGGCATATCTCATACCCACTGTTGGGGGAATCCTGCACTTAGCTCTAAATGTCTCTATACCCTCCTCGGACTCAACTAGACGCTTGAACCTACCCATTTCCTAAAAGTTGTGAAGAAAAATTAGCGAAGAGGATGGAAAACTAAAGAGGGTTAAGGAAACTTACAGGTTTGGAAAATGAGCTCCTCGGACAGACTTTTAGTATTTATGAGAGCGTGGAGTGGTGAGAGGGAGAGACAGGTTCAATGAATATGCGCTGAGACGGTGCGATTTTTGTAACTGAAAAGAGAGTTGATTTGAAAAGCTCTTTATAGTGGCGCAGAAATTGTAAGCGGGAAAAGTCTCGCCCATAAATACTGAGAGTCTTCCACCGTTAGATTCACATCTTGCCGTTGAACGTGGGGGACAAAGAAGCCGCCATCATTTAATGATGGCGTGTTCCTGACGTTGAAGCGTCAGGAGCGTGCCTTGGGCAGATAGAAAGGCGCTCTGAGGGTTAAGAAAGTCCACGGAAGAGGTGAGGGCAGGATATCAAAATCTCCCTTTTTCCGAGATGACAAAAAGCGAGATTTTGAGGGGCTATTGTGGGGCCTGTTATCTAAAAAGATACAGGAATCATAGGAAATGGGCTTGGGGCCCAGCGGCCCAGTCCGAGGACACTCACCTGTCCGAGGATAGTTAAAGAGAATTATTGTGAGGCTAGTATACGAAAAAAGGGTGGAAGTCATGTATAGTGGCACAAGACACGTCCGAGGATGAAACTACGGTCCGAGGTGGATGTAACTATCACTCTACCCAGGATATTCCGCAAAGTTGTATTAGAACTGGAAAGTGAATATAGACCTAAGGAGGAACCGGGAAGGATAACAAATATCTTCTAAGGCTACTACCTCCACATTAAATGCTTTCCAGCTAACTCTCTGGCCGCATTAATGTGGAGGTGATACTTGAACAGTAACCAAGCAGCTTTATGGCTACTGAGCAAAGGTTCTGGTAGGTGCCGGATGGGACAAAAAAGAGTTCCCAGGATAGGAACTACACGTGTAAGGTGGAAATGGAGTAAGGAACGCAATATATAACATGGAAGCAGGTGACATTAGAAGGGACTTTTTTGGAGAAAAAAGAAAGGGAGAAGAACAATAGAACTCAAAAAGAGACCCACTGAACCCTAGCCGAGGAGAGTCTTTATCATACAGTTAGCTTGAAGTGTCTTTGATTGCACTATAACCATAACCTTTTCTATCAAGTAGAACTAGTTTTGTACCCACGCTCTAAAAATTTATTGTTTGGGCTTGTAGGGCTGTAAACCCATCCATATTCCGGGTCCAATCCAATTTGAGTCCCTACAGATACGTATCATACGATATGCACACTGTATTGTTACTATTGTATGATTCATGAGCACTTACAATACGCTGATACAATACGAAACTTTTACACATGATATGATACGTATCATACAATATTAACATCTATAGGTGTAAGAGTAAAGAAGAGAAGTTGCTTGAAAATTGGGGGGGGGGGGGGAGAGAGAGAGAGAAGTAGAAGTAAAGAGCTAGCTCCTAACAGTCACACATTGGTTTGATTTGATAATACATTGATGCGGGCCCCATTATAACTAAGTTATTTACAATAGTGTCATTGAAACACTAAACTCAAAATTTGGAAACATCCAAATTTTGTTTCAGTTTTCATAACTCAAATTCAAAATTTTGAGTTTTGAGTAATGGAAACTCAACTCAAAAATCAATTCAAACAACTTGGTTTTCGGTGGGGCTCACTTTTTTTGAGTTTTTGGTGATAAAAACTGAGTTATATAACTCATTTTTCATTAATCCAAACATGTTCTTCTATTTTGATACTATGATAAATTATTGAAAATAAAAAAAAATCGAAATTGACCCTGAAGAGATGAGATGAGTCCCTAATCTTTGTATATTTGTTCATCTTTTCTTATAACTAGCATTTTAATGTAATTGCTCTATTATATCCTGCGTGGGTGAATTCATGGGCCCTTTTGTTACTGCCATGCTATTTGATGAATGGGTTTCTGTGACATGATAGTAAGCATGGGTCCTTTTGTTGCGGCATGCTTTTTGATGCATGGGTTTCCATGACGTGTTATTACTATCGTTATCGTTGTTTCTTCGTTGCAAGTATTTAAAGGTCTCACCAGCTTTCCCTGACCTTAACCAGCTGTTTTTTTTTTTAACATTTTGTTGTATTAGTGCAAGTATTAGGGCGCCTTACTCTGTTACCATTTGTCGCAACATGAGAAAATGTCTAGTTTAGTCACACGTTATATCCCAAAGCAACTAGTTAAGTTACACTTAAGGTTTATCGTAATCGTTTATATAGTTAAGATTTATCTAATAAACACTTAATGATGAAAAAAGTATCAACGTGCTAAGTAATTTTTTTATAACAAGTTCATCCATAATGCTAGTAAAAGAATAAATGATAAATTATAAGTTCATTTAACATACTCAACTTAGGCATTCAACCACTACACTAATCATGTTCAATAAGCATTCAGGCATTATTAATATTTAGTGCACATGCTTATGTACAAAATGTATCACATAAATCCAACAAATTTAGCTAAAGGTATACTAAATCAAGAACTAACAGATTATCTATTTGAAAAAATGTCTATTTTTTTAAATAGCGATTTTAGAATATGTTTTTTGAAAACACAATTTTAAAATTCACAATTAAAAATTTGATAAAATTTTAGTTTGACAATTGAGCTATTGATCTAAAATTGCTGTTTTGATGCAAATTTCTAAAATTAACTTTCAACATACCAAAAGTTTGGACAGGGTCAAATTTTACTTTTAATGGGCTCAAATTTTTATTAAGGGTTGGCAAGATATTTTTTTCTAGAATGGTCAAGATTTTTTTTTTCTAGAATGGTCAAAACCCCATATTAATTTAAAATCAATTTTTTTTAAGATATATAATTTTCTTTTTCAAGAGAGAGTGGTCAAGTGATGCCACTCTCACCAACACATAAAGTCGCCCATGGTTGTCAAATGTCATGTGTTGGCATTATAGAACCTAGTAATATCAAGAACCTTGTAGTATAATTGTTGTAATTGAGCGGCATGCTGGGTTTTTTCAATGGAAAGAAAAAGTATCAAATTTTAGCTAATTAAACTCAAAATTCACCAACATCAGACCATGCAAAGTTATGTAAAAATACATGGTTGTTATAGTAACTGTGTAAATTTACACTTGCACTATTCATTTTGCATTTAATTTTTTACTTTATTTATTTATTTATTTATGTATCTCAAGGTTGAAGGAAAAGAGTATATGATAGTTGTTGTGTGTAAAGAAATAGAAACAATTAAAAAAATTAAGAAAATCGATATTTTAATTAATAAAATAAAATAAAAAATAGATAATTTGGTATTGAGTGTTTTGAATAGTAAGTATGTAAAATAAAAAAATAAGTTCCTACACAAATAGACGAATATACTCAAATGCTCCTACCCTAATATAAGGGGGGGGGAAAAAAAGACGAATTACTATCACTTTGCAACATTATGTATAATTATATATGCCAAAATTCACCCATATCAGACCATGCAAAGTTATGTAAAAATATATAGTTGTTATAGTAATCGTGTAAATTTACACTTGCACTATTCATTTTGCATTTAATTTGTTACTTTTTTATTTTTTATTTTTATGTATCTCAAGGGTAAAGGAAAAAAGTGGATAATAGTTGTTATGTGTAAAGAAACAGAAACAATTAAAAAAAAAAAAAATTAAGAAAACTGATATTTTAAGAAAATGTATTATAAAATAGTATGTAAAATAGAAATTTTTTAAAAAAATTATGTAAAAATAAAATAAAAAAGTAAGTTCCTACATAATAGGAGAATATACTCGAATGCTACTGCCTCATATAAGAAGAAAAAAAGATGTATTATTGTCACTTTGCAACATTATGTATAACTAGTCACAGACTCGCGTGTTACACGTGATAATTTTTAGGTAAAATACTATTTTAATCCCTAGATTTTGTAAATTAAAAAAAAAAAAGTTTTATCATATTTTTTATAATCTTGTTTATAAAGTTTCTTGCCATTATCATATATTTATTGGTTGATGATTTGCATAACATAGACATTAAATAAGAGGTAGAATTGTTCATTAGATTTTTTAAGTCATGGTATATATATATGTAAGGTTAAATGAAATGTCAAAAAATGAGATTATAAAATTTTCCAACTTTATTTCTAATATAATTTCTAAATTATAGAAGAACATCTCATTTTTAGTTATGATAGGAAATATAATTTCCCTAATTAGAGTTTGATTAATTTTAAGTTCAAATTTTGTATTATTATATTTAATTGTTGATTATTGATTTAATTAAGTAAATGTAATAGTTGATTTTATTGCACTATAAAGTTTTTAATGTCTTCTGTATAGTCATTTCTATTTTATTTCTTACTCCTCTTGGCCACTTTTTTATTTTCCAAATAATGGTTACTATTGGCGATAGATTTCATTTAATTTTTTCTTCCATCATTTTTTCTTGATTACTTTGTATGTTCCCTCGCTAGTTGTAGTTTTTATGGTTATCAATAAGAAATAGATATCATCATGGATGACTTAAATAGTTATAGATGTAGTTACGTTAGTGGTAAATCAAAGGTTTTTTTTTTTTCAAGGAAATATGAAAGGCATTTCTTTAGTTTGGTCTCAATCAATTAAGACATCCACAATATCTTAACGGAAGTAATAATGAGCATTAAAATTTTTTAATGTATGAATCGGTTAAGTTAGTGGTATGTCAAAATTAAAAAAAAAAAAAAAAACCAAGGTAAATAAAAGGCCTTTTTTTTTTTTTTTTTTTGAGAAACAAACACACACACACAAGGGAGATGGAAAGGGGTTCTAACACAAAAGCACACCACAACTCCACTCAAAAGCCATGGTAACTTTTAAGGGAGGGTGAGACAAATTATACTGCACACAACACACTCTCTTAAGCAATGCGGGACAATTACCCATTCTTTTTTTTTTTTGAGAAACACACACACACACATTGGGAACTTTTTGAATTGTAGAAATATGATTGTTTTAATTACCTTGTTTAGAGACTTCATTATTAAGTTATAATCATCTAAATTATAGTAGACCACACAAGATAAATATGCATAGATGATTTTTTTATTATTTTTTATTCATGAATCCTTATTTCATTGTTTACTTATAAATATCTAAATTAAAGTTTTTTTTTTTTTAAATCTAAATTAAAATAGATGAATATATAGAGGTAAAATTATATGAAAAATTAAAACTACCTAAAATGAACGTTTAACCACTGGTAGATATGTGTTTTTTGAAGACTAAAAGTTTGCTTGATTACTTTACCTGAAACTATATAACCATGCAAATATTGTTACGAATGGTTCCATTATTTGCAAATTATCAAGTTTGGTGGCCTTACATGAACTCCTGTTTTGTGACAACTTTTTATTAAATTTTTTTTTTTTTTTTTTTTTTGCCGAAACAACTTGAGAATATTTAAACTAAAGTTATCACATGTGGTAACGGTAAAACATATCAGTGATATGAAAAATAGAAAGGTTTAAATTAAATAATAAAAAAAAAGCTTTTTTTGTATACTGTAATATAAAACATTTTTTTTCTCAATATTTTATGTAATTTTCCCATAAGATCAATATTGTTGGCATCTTTTAAAGATGATACATAATATTTTTTTTTTTTTTTTTTGAAGAAGAAGCAGACATGATGCTAACACAATATAAAATTATTAAGTTTGCATGATTTAAATTTGTGGCAAAAAAAAATTAATATATCTATGATTAAGGTTTTTATCTAAAAGATATATAGTAGTCCATATTTTTTAGTCTTGATTCAAAAAGTCCATTCTCAATAGCCTTATATGACTACAAATTGCTCAATCCATAGGCCTAGACACATTCAAAGAGTGCTATCTAAATTATAAATTATAAATTATATGACTCTTTATAACACAAATATTTTGATTCTCCTAATGTATGGTAAAGAAAGACAAGTGTGTGTCTAGCCATTTTCTTAATTTGTGCTGTATGTATAATATTAGGACAGCTAGACTAGCTAGCAGATCCGGACTAAACACCTTATATGGGCACCTAAACACGGCTTTGGTGAACACGTCACTGGTTGAATTAGTTCATTTCTCATTTTCTTCACGTACGAATGGAGTGTATTTAGCTGGCAATCACTGACTGGTGATCCTAAATTTAAGCAACCATATTCTCAAATCTTAGACAGATGATATGTACGTTTTTTTCCTCTTTTGATATTCTTAGTCAAAACTTCATTCCACCGCATGCGTGCTTTTCGTTGAGAGACAGAATATTTACGTAGCATCTATCATCAAAGGAGCACTGCCAATTATAAGTTCCATATTCTCAATCGAACTACAGAAAAACACCCATTTCTTTCACCGTTGAGAGAATTAATTAAGACATCAAAGATGTTTCGAAGTCTACTTGTGCTTGTTCTCAGTCTGTGTCTTGTAACAACGTTGGTCCATGGATCAAATGACAATGAAAGAAAGGTACATACATGGGAGGTTTGAGTTCTATAGTGCATGCATCGCCTATAGGTACACAAACATAAAACTTTTCACGACTTTGAGATAGTTTATTATGACTGGTACATAATAAACTGATGTTAATGGTAAATTAGTGTAAAAATGATATTACTTGAATTATAACATGTCATTTGACATGTGATCCGTGCATTAATGATTGGTTGACCCACTTGACAGTAGCAAGAGCCTAGAGCTTTGAGCTTTTTTCCCTTTTTAATTTTTTGGGTTGAGAATCACATCAATTTGACTACTCATTAGCTAGTTTTTCTAAACGTTGATCTTGAACTTTATTAATTTATATGTCCCAAAAAAACTATACTTCGATGAATTGACATGGATTTATATTCATTTGTTTGAATAAAAGGAATACATTGTCTACATGGGAGCACTGCAAGGTGCTGGAGCTTCTGCGATGGTCGACCACCACAACCTGCTTTTGACGGCAATTGGAGAGTACTACTCCAAAACCTTCCATCCAACAATAATCTTTGTTATTTCAATACTGTAAATTGTTTTCAGTGACACAACATTCATTTTTTTGCAGTGAGGGAATTGCAAGAGAATCTAAAATATATACCTACAAAAAGAGCTTCAATGGGTTTGTAGCCAGGCTCTTGCCCCATGAAGTACAGAGCTTATCAGGTATACACAATTATAAATTTCTACTCTCAAAATTGATGATACTGTTTCCTCTGATATTATATGTAACCCTTGCATTGACTTTCAGCTGAAAAGAGGGTTGTATCAGTTTTTCCAAACACACTGCGCAAACTTCACACAACGAGAACATGGGACTTCTTAGGAATGTCTGAAACACTGAGTCGAGTAAACGCTCAAAGAGAGAGCGATATTATTGTTGGCCTCTTGGATTCAGGTTGTTTTTTTTTTTTTTTCCTGCCCCATTTGAAAGGGATTTGTTACATAATTCAGATTTAAGATTACAAATCTAATTGAAGTGTATCCAAGAAACCTGAACCTTTTTTTTGCTTTTCTATTCATAGGAATATGGGCCGAAGCTCCTAGTTTTAATGACACAGGCTATGGACCTGTCCCAACTAAATGGAGAGGCAAATGCGTAAACTTCAATGGCTGCAACAGGTAGTACTTTCTTTTTTCTTGGTTATTCTGGTTGATACTTGTAAAAATTTCAAAATGTTTATTTTTAAATTAAAATCTATGTATGATATGATTATGCATCATGCATCATGCATGCAATATGCACATATATGTATACAGGGTTGAGGATATATGATCATTTAAATTTCAAATTACTTTCTCGAGGAACTTTGTGAAACTCTTTATACAATCAATATATAATATTTTTCACAATTGTTGAAATTGTACTCTATGATTGGTGCAATTATATGGTGTCAATGGTAAATTCATGTAAAAATGGTTTTGATCCAATTATAACTTACCACCTTAATTAACAACATGTGAAAAAAAAAAAAAAATCTACCATTGCTTTTATACCATGTGTAATGTATATATTTTCTGTGTTATTTTTGCAACATGGACAGAAAGGTGGTAGGTGCAAAATACTTCAATCTGAACCAAACTTTTTCTGATCAAGATACTCCAAGTCCGGTTGATGACGAAGGTCATGGCACTCATACTTCATCCACTGTAGCTGGTGTATTCGTCAAGGATGCAAGCCTCTATGGTCTAGGCACAGGCACCGCACGTGGTGGCGTGCCATCGGCACGTATTGCCATGTACAAGGTGTGCTGGGTTAATGGTTGCAGTGACTCAGACGTTTTGGCTGCGTTTGATGAAGCCATTGCTGATGGGGTGGACTTGATATCAGCCTCCATAGGTGGTCCATCCAGGTCCTTTTTTGAAGACCCTATTGCCATTGGATCTTTTCATGCAATGGAGAAGGGGATTCTGACTTCCTGCTCTGCTGGGAATGATGGGCCTGCTACTTCAACGGTGCAGAATGTTGCTCCATGGATAATGACCGTGGCTGCTTCTGGCAGTGATAGGCAGTATAGGACTGTGGCTACTCTGGGTAGTGGCGAAAACTTTTCTGTAAGTTTCTACCACTTGTCTGTTATGGTGAACAATGACCACACTTTTGAGTATGAATTCTAAAAAATTCAATTGATAAAATATCTTATTTTTAAATAAGCGACTTACTAGGTTCAAATCCCACCAGTATAAAAAAATAATAATAATAATAATTAGTTTCTTAATAAGATGATAAAACAGATATTGCAGATATTGAGTTTGAACCTAGACCACGTGCTCTTATAATATGATAATACTAGTCCTAAACAATTTCTTAGGAGATTAATGAATTTAATCATTTAAGTATCTAACCATTATTCTTGAAGGTTTCATACTGGCTCTTTCATACTAATGCTCTTTATTGATTGGTTGGTAGGGAATTTCAATCAATACATTTTCACCAGAAAAAATGATGTACCCACTAACAAGTGGAGCCCTCGCAGCTAATGTTAGTGAACCCTATGGGAATGCCAGGTATGAGACTTCAGCATGATTTGGTACTGGAATGTGTTGAGTCACATACTTTCTTGAGTGGTTCTCCCTAAGTTAATCAATAAGTTCTAATCAATTTGAGATTAAAAATTATTACAGTGCTTGTGATTTCGGGACACTAGACAAGAATAAGGTGATGGGAAAGATAGTGTACTGCCTGGGAAGCAACAGCCAGGATTACACCATCAAAACGTCCGGTGGTGCGGGAGCAATCATGTCGCTTGAAGAAGACATAGATACAGCCTACTCCACTGTCATCCCTGGGACCTCTATTTTCCCCAGGGACAGCAAAATGATTGAGCAGTATATTAATTCCACCAAGTATGTTACTAATTTGTTTTGGTTTATCTATTTAGCAACCTAGTGTTAATACCTATTGTTTTAGTATTGACCTCTTGAGTTCTATCTTGGGATGAAAACTGCAGGAACCCTCAGGCTGTAATACAAAAGACAATTACTATTAATGTTAGTGCTCCCTTTGTGGCTTCTTTCTCATCCAGAGGTCCTCAAAAAATCAATCTCAACATCCTTAAGGTAAAACCTCTCTCAAGACTTTTACTCATCTACTTGACATTTTTAAAATGAGTTGGTTGAACTTGAAAATTCAATCATTGAAATTGTATAAGAGTCCCGGATGCTCAAAGACATCCATTAGTCATCCATTTCAAAAAAAAAATTTATGAGAAATTGAAAAAACTTTCAAAAAAATTAGTTACTTTTTCATTTTCCTAAAATTGTTTATTAATGGATGCCTTAATAGTATCCGTTAGTAAAACTCATTGAACAAATAAATAGTTGAATTGGATTTGATTGGATGGTACCAATGAAATTGAGTGCAGTGCTAAACCCATTTTTATTGAATTAATTGATCAACTTGCTCTATCTCATATGTACTAATTGTCAATGGACAGCCTGATATTTCAGCACCAGGAGTAGACATATTAGCTGCTTATTCAACACTACCAACAATAACAGGGTATCCGAATGATGATCGACACACAGTATTCAACATAATATCAGGAACATCTATGGCTTGCCCTCATGCATCAGCAGCTGCTGTTTATGTCAAGTCCTTCCATCCTGACTGGTCACCTGCTGCAGTCAAGTCTGCTCTCATGACTACTGGTGAGACCTCCTAAACTTACATGTAGTGAAGTTTACTCCTAATTTTGTAGTCGATATATTTGGGCTGACCATGTCTAACTCTAGGCCTAGGCTCCTTTAGTTTTCCTTCAAACTATAACCAGTAAATTAATCATTAACCAAGTTTGTAGTGAACCAAAATTTGTTGCTTCTTATATTGATTATAAGTGTCCATTTGAAAAGAAAAGAAACGGGATTTTCAAATTGATTAGTCTCAAAATTCTAGACATGAAATGTCGTCTCTACTATCTTTACTCAGTGTATGTTGCTGAAAGAGTATTCATTGAAAATTATTGACAAAATTATTGCTATTCTACTCCTTGGTTTAGCCACTCCTATGAAAATCATAGACGCAGACGCCGAGCTGGGTTTCGGATCAGGACAAATAAACCCAACACAAGCAGTGAACCCTGGACTCATCTATGACATTTCCACAAGTGACTATATCAGTTTCCTATGCAAAGAAGGCTACAACCACACAGCAATTGGCCTAATTGTTGGGGGCACAAAAAATATTGACTGCACCGAATTCAAGCCAGCACAAGGCACTGATGGCCTTAACTACCCAACTATGCATACCCAGCTCGACAGTAACAGCACAAGTATCTCGGCCACTTTCTACCGGACCGTGACTAACGTAGGATATGCCACATCGGTGTACACATCGAAGGTGACATCACCAAGTGGTCTACTTGTGAAAGTTATCCCAGAAACTTTGAAGTTCAACAAGTTGAATGAGAACCAATCTTTCACGGTTGAGGTAAAAGGCAGTTTAGAGCCATTTGGGGTTAAGCTACTCTCGGCTTTGCTAGAGTGGAGTGACTCTAAATACAATGTTAAGAATCATATCGTTATCCTTAGGCCATTAGCTGATTAGGTCTGTTTATTTCTAGCCAATGTCTTCATTTATTAACCAATTGCAAGTTTTGTTTTCTAATTCTTTCATTCTTTGTAATGCAATTCAATATTGAATGTAAACTAAAAAGATGCTTCCAGGAATTAGAGTAATATCAAAAAGTATTATCTTATTTTAAGGATAACTAAATATAACTCAGCAATTTATTGTCAATGTAGTCATGTGTTTGAAGTTAATTGAGGAACCTAAAATGAGTTTTCATTTTCTAATATATCCTCTCATGATGCCATATAATAATGTATAATGATAATTATCATGCTATCCCTAATAATATTGAAAGTCAATTACAAAGCCCAATTACACTCACTAAAATTTGAGATACAATGAGAATTATCATGTTATCCGTAATAATATTCAAAGTCAATTGCAAAAGTTCAATTACACTTACTAAATTTAAAGTTAATAAGTAATTAGTAATAAACTAATTTCCTGCTCCCATCAATCAACCCATTCATGTGATTAGTTTAAGAGAAAGTGTGGGAAAGGAGTGTTCTGATGCGGAGTGCAGAAGCGACAAGAAGCAGAACATTCTACTTCAAGAAGATAAGAAACAAAACACATTTGCTTCTAAAAATAACTTTGAATCCACAAGGTCTACTTCTAGAAAATAAGAAATAAAACAAGTTTGCTTCTAAAAATAACCTCGAATCCACAAGGGTCTACTTGTAAAAAAATAAGAGATAAAACATGTTTGCTTCTAAAAATAACATCAAGTCCACAAATGTCTACTTCTAGAAAATAAGAAACAAAATATGTTTGCTTTTAAAAATAACCTTGAATTCACAAGAAAAGATAGTCTGGAGTTCACCCGAGAAGAAAATATAGTCTAAAACATATCCTAATTAATACCTAATCATAATAGGAATCAAATTCGACCTAAAAAGCATTATAAACACCTTAAAAAATGAAATAAATACCTTAAACTTAAAATAACGAAAAATTATATAAAATAAACAAAATTAATGAATTGCAAAAATTAAATTATAGATTATCTTCTTAATAAGATTCTTAAAAAAATGTCTGTAGAGTTTCTTGATAGAGAAGGCTTTACATCAAATTCTTAAAAAAGTGTTTGTAGAGTTTCTCGATGGAGAAGGCTCGGACAACTCAAAGCTACATGTATAGAAGGCTCAGACAACTCAAAGCTACACGTATAGAAGGATTAGGCTGGTATTTTTATCCAAGCAGTTCAAATCAACAAACTTTGACCTACATCCCTGTTGGTGCCACAAGTACAACCAAGAAAAGGCATTGTCTATAAGGTTAAATAATATATTTAAAGAGAGTGCCTACTTGCTAAGCAATATAACTAAGAATCCTGCAGATACAACAGTAACTCCGGAAACAGTATGATTATAACAACAGTCTTTCTCAAAATTTAATTTGGGGTCAACCGACTCTGAAAAGAGTATAAATAAACCAAAATGAGCAGTCCAATACCATTAGCTAAACCTCACTGATGAACTCTTCTCTTGCTGCAAAAGTAATACAAGTCATCACTCATGATGTATGGTTACAACACGTCAGCACCCTGTGATTCTCGTTTGCTGCCATTTTCTAACTAAAAGCCCAGAAGAATGGCAGTATTGTTCCATCAACTCTGTACTCATTTACTCAGCAAAATTTCCTAGGATAATCCACTCGGAAATAATTCTTTCTTGAAGAATCACACTTATCCCTTCATTGAAGATTTTTCATGTTAACCTAACCTATAAGAATAAGAAAAAGTTTTTAACCTTGAGCAGTGTACATCAGATTATAAGCCTGCCGGCCTCTGTTCCTTCAAGGGCCTTTTATGGTTATGATTAAGCATTCTGAGCTTGGCAAAATTTCCAAGGATTTGTTAAGAACTCAGCATTAAACCCACACAAAAAACTAGGGGACAAAAAGCTTTTCTTTTGGACTCTTCAGCTAAATCTTGGCTATAAAACTCAACAATGCATTCGACATTGACGGCCATTGAGATTCTTTAGCTTTGTCAGTTCCGTCCTCCTCTTTCTCGCTCCTGCTGCAGCAACCGCGTCAGTTAGCTTCTTATTTGGGTAAATGGCTGATTCTTGCTTCTTTTCTGGAAAAGCAGTAACAATATGACAAGATTTTGAAGGTTTTTCACTCAAAGTGTAATCTGATGCAGGTTGGACACAATCTTGTGGTGCAGGTGTAAAGAGCATCTCCTTAGAGTGGACTACTGTATGCTGACTACCTCCATCTAAGGGCACCCAACTGGGGTCTTGTTTAGGTCATTAGTAGGTCTGGCTTCTGTTGAAGCAGTAGCTTCTGTCTTTACTTTAATTAACGGGCAAAGAGCAATGGTGGTTCTCTAATTGAACTACAGTATTTGAAGATGAACCAGCATTATATTGGTTATTGACATCTATGTGGTTATCTTGTTCTTGAGAAATATCAGGCCTGCAAGTACCTGGCATGTCAATGTTTGACGGAATGACAGTGGCACTTTGTCTCCCATGTAATGATGGAACAGGATTTTGAGATGGAATGATGGAAGGCCAGAAAACAGGCATAAGTGGAGGACGGTTAAACAAGAACAAAGGGAAATTTGTAGATGAAGAGGTAGAGGTTGCAACATCAGCTGACTTATGCTCAGGTGGAGTTTCCTCAACCTCAACTTTTATTGCCTTTACCATCTGCAAAATCAGGAAGCATGTCAAAATATGTGGTATCCACAGACTGATACTTTTTCAAAGCCATCTCTTTTTCCTTCTCATTAGAAATGTCACAAAATGTGAACAAATTAATGGGACGTTGTTTAAGAAAGTTCAAAGAAAGAAAAAAGGATGAGAACTAATATACATACTACAGAAATACTTTTTATATTACTTCCATGCCACATGCCATTGTCCATGAGAGAGAGAGAGAGAGTGAGGGAGAGAGTAAAAGGAAGTTTTATAAGAAGATTATTGATAACTTAGGGGTACTATTCCCTACCCGCTTCAAATTTTCATTCTCCCATTGTAGGTCAGCAGCTTTTCTGGCTAACTCCTCACAAAGAGCCTGGACACCAGGGGAAAAAAGAAGAAGATGATCCTCATAACTAATTATTTCAAAAAAAGAAAAATGATCCTCATAAACATCATAACATGAAAGCATAATGTAGAGGATCCATATCATGCACTATAGAAATGAAAGTACTCATTATTGGTCTGATCAAAGTAAAATAATTTATAAAATAAAATAAATGTTGCGAATGCATCAGAATTTGTAATGTGTAGTTCTCAAGATTAGTGATTCATTTAGCTATCACCACAGACAATGCTTATTTAAGTCGAAAAAACCAAAATGGACACTTTGTAGTGTCTTCACATATATTACTAAAAAACTTATGTTAAGAAAGGCAAATAATTTATTTCTTCTTGTTGCGGAACAAACACTATATTTCATTTATAGATAATTTTTTTTTTTAATTATGGATAAATTATCTTGATAAGTAAAATGGAGACAAATAAAAAAAAAATTCACTTGATAATATTTTATATATCAATGGTGGTTACACACTGACACGTTATACTTTTACATTATGGCTAGCACGTTTGACTTTACAACCAAAAAAAAAAACCATTTCTTGCTCGCTTCCTACTTAAAGCACTCAAGAAGACATCCAAATCATGTACTTATCTTTGTTTTTAGGGTCATGTTTTGTATGTAATTGACTAATTTTTTGATAAAACACACTCTCTTGTAATTGGGTAGATCTAAGTTAGGTTTAATGTATCAAAAAGTATATTATTCAAATATATCAAGTGGTATTAATAAAGACATGGAGTTTGATCCAAGAAATAAGTGAAGAAAAACGGTTTCATTAAAGCTCGACACTAGCTGCTATCGAGGATTAATGAAGAATCTCAATGCAAGCTTGATCTATCGAGAATTACAATTTCAGAATTCTCAGATTTGAAATTCAGCCCATGATAACTTGAATGATTAGGGTTTCTCTCTCCTCAACCCTAGTCATATATAAAGCTCATTTTAAAAGTCATCAAGTACGGAAATAAAGACCTAGAATTCATATACTTTGTGTGAAGTTACTGCATTTATACACCTTAGGGTTTTATAACCAAGTGCTTCCTGATTTGCATTGTTTATGAAGTGAAGAACTTTACAACTAACAACAATTAATCAAGTAGCTGGAGTCAAGGACGAACCCATAATTTTAAGTTGGGGTGGTCGGAGTATAAAGAAAAAAAAAATCCAAACAGGCATTCATATGGTATTAAAAAATTATAAATACTCAAATTCGTTGTTTTTAAATACATTAAGATGTAATCATTTACCTAAAAGACAAACAAAAACAAAATAATGTCTTTTTTCAATACTAGGCTAGTTAGGGTGTTTTTTTTTTTTTTTTTTTTTTTTTTTTTTTTTTTTTTTTTTTTTTTTTTTAAGTTAGAGCATTCATATTGGTAGTGCTAAAAATTTTAGTTTTTAGCACCTCAAAAAGTTATTTTATCTATTTTCCCTCCTCACTTTACAATACACCCAATATCAAATGTTCTATTTTTTTTTTTTTTATCACTTCATTTAAAATAACAAAAACAACTCATTAAAATAACAAAGGAAACGAGAGAATTTAAGTTTTTTAATTGAAGGAAGAAATATAATCTTAATAAAATATTGTATTTTATTCTTAACAACTTGCTACAGTCAACTGGTATTTATACCAGTTTATTGTAGTTACAAAAAAAATTTCTTTAACTTCTCCAATAACACATGATTTTTTGGTTTTATGGTGGTAAAAAGTTTTTTTTTTTTTTTTTACTAATATATAATCACCATTGTGAATATTTTTATTATTTTTGTTAAGTTTTTTGTTTGGATAGTTGCTATTTAGACAATGCTAGTTAGGCTTATCGTGGAGAAGGGGGGCCTAAGGTTTTAAAAGGAGGCTAACTACAAAAATGAAAAATATTATAACTAAAAAAAAAAAAAAAAAATTGGACATAGGAGGGGCCTGAGGCCCCTTTGGCCCCCACCTGGGTGTGTCCCTGGCTGGAGTTAGTCATGTATTAGGATTTGTGCAAAGGATTTAGTCATAGATTAGAGATTTATGCAAAGCAAAGAAGTCTACTACAAGATTAAGTTCAATTGGGTATTGAAGCGAAAGTTCAACTGTAAGTTGGTATTTTGGGATAGGCCAGGGTAGTGGTAAGATTTTTCATACTTGTAACTACTTGATTATTGATTAATGAATTTTTGGGAGTGGTGATCTTAAATTCACTTGGTGGGGTTTTTACCTTGCGAGAGGTTTTCTCTATTCGTTAAGAAATCACTATATCAATTTAATTTCCGCTGCATTTAGTTTATTTGATGATTTGTTGGTGTCTCCACGACTTGCATGTAATTTGATCTAATTAATTAACTTGGGTAATTGAATTAATTAATTAGAGTTTATTCTAACCCAACATATGTGGCTAACTAAATTAGAGAGGCCATAAATTTTTATTGACATTATAACAAAAAATTTCTTTTCCACAGTTATTCCAGGACAGATCAATGATACACATATGTTGCTAAAAAGCAAAACTTAAGAAAGCCCATTTTTATTTTGGCTAGAGTGAGCATATTTGATGCAGGTGCATATCTAGGCATCAGATTCGTCTAATCCCAAGATTTAAGAAGCAAAGAATAGCTAAATCATCAAAAAAATTAATTATCTCTTTTTTTTTTTTTTGGTTAGAAGGCTAGATATATTAACAACAAAAGAACTTACAAACTGGCCACAGAGGCCAAAGTAGTGGCAACCTGCCTATAATAGTACAACCCATTCACATCATATATAATAAGTCTATCTAATTCACCAGATGGGGAAACTTCAAAAATAACAAAATCCTCCCTCATACAACAAACTTTCTTGGCCAAAAGATCAGCACACCTGTTCACTTCTCTATACACATGAACTACCGGAACCTGTGTGAATCTTGCTATAAGGGATCTGCAATCAAAAAGCAATGGAGAAACTTTAATATTAGTACTGTTAGTATTTTTTAACATCTCCACAATAACCTTAGCATCAAGCTCCACTTCAAACAGCCAATACCCAACTGAATAGCAAGGTTTAAACCATCTCTTAGTGCCCATAATTCAGCTATCACACTTGTCGTGTGCCCAATAGACCTCGAATACCCCCTAATCCATCTCCCTTCACTGTCTCGGATCAACCCTCCACTGCCTGCTTTACCTGGGTTCCCCAATGAAGCTCCATCAGTGTTTACCTGGGTTCCCCAATGAAGCTCCATCAGTGTTGAGCTTGTGCCAACCCGGAAGAGGCTTGGACCATTTAATAGGAATAGCAAACTTGGGAGTTACTTGCTTAACCTTGCTGACACAAAAATGAAATTTCTTAGCTTGACTTAAGCACACCTTATCAAGTGTTGGATTTGGAATAGAATTTTCAAACACAACAAAGTTTCTATTTTTCCACAAGGACCAAACAATATAAAGGAATAACGTGCACCAAGGAATGAATCCTTTATGCAACACTACACTCAAACAGTTAGTCTTTAACCAAGCCTCAAGACCATCAGCAAAGGAAGCAACGTGCGTTGGAGGAATCTCCAATTTTCGCCACAAATCACGAGCATAAACACAATCACAAAGTATATGAATAATGGACTCATTCTGTTCTCTACATATCGGGCACAACTTATCACAATTAATACCCCTACCTGCTAACACTTCCTTAACTGGGATGCTACCATGTAAGCACAGCTAAAGAAAATTTATAATTTTTGGTAGAGTGTCCAATTTCCAAATCCAAGCAAATTGTGAGACAGATTAGGAAGAATTCTCAAGGAACTTCTACATCATAATAAATGCTTTCTTTTTTCTTTTCTTATTTTAAGTTTTGACCCCACGGAGAGAAGCTCTCCCATGCATGTGTCCCTGCATAAGGCTTAGTGCAAAAAGAAAACATCAAACAGACGTGTTTAATAAGAGAATGCATGCCCAGCAAGAGGGTCTGCTTGGAGTATAATTATAACAAATTTTCCCATTCCCAAATGTTTTTCAATGCCCCTAGTACTATTTGGTCACTTGCATGCAGCAATACTACTGAACGGAGTGTTCTTGACTTACAATAAGGATGAGGCTGGTAGCCAGAAAGGTCAGTATTCTCTATGACTAAATGCTTACCTGCCTACGTTGAATGGTCTGCCTGGCTGATTCTCTGTTTGCTAAAACCCTACGAATTCTCCGTTCTTCCTTTTCAGCCTAAACAGGAAAGGTTCAATTAGACAAGCAGCCAGTAACATAATAGAATTGCAGAGAATGATATTTGAAAACTTTTCAGTACCTCGGTTAAATTTCGTCTTAATTTAGGAACCTAAATGATATAACAAAAGTGAGAAGTGAAGGAGAAATTCAAAGTTATGTTTTGAATCTTTTGATTGATGCACTCAACACACAGGACTGCTTCCACATTGATCATAAGCTCAGCATTCTGTAAATTTTCAGAATAAATTTTAAATAAAAAGTTTGCATCTCTTTTCAGCTCTGATATCTATTAGATTTGATCTAATACACGTCTATATGTTACATGCAATTTGGTCCCTTGAGGGCATGTTGTCTCTTTACGTCCGTTACAGAGAAATTCTAACTCGAAATCACCACAGTTTCAATTCCATTATTTTTTCAGCTGTTTGTCACATTAAAGAGGTATTTTTCTAGTACATTCTAAATATCACCACGGCTTGTTTGGCAAAGCTTTTTGCCAACTTATTTAGCTAGTAAATAACTTTTTAAAACTTTACTTTTTCATGGATCATATTAATGAATGTCTTTAAGGCAATTGTTAATAAACCATAATTAGAAAGTTTTTACACCACTTTCATGAAAAATATAAAAAATTGTTAACAACATTTATTATTTTATCATTCTTCTAATAAAATGTTTCTAAAAATAGTTTTTAAACCAATGCTCCTAGGGCATTAGTTAATATTTCCATTTTCTAAATATAGCTGTACTTTTGCCAAGTTTATTTTTTAAGCCCAATAAGCCAATGAAACTAAGCTCTCCCAACTTAAAGAGAGGATAAGACCACCCAAGGCCGCCTCTACCATATAGGCTATTTAGGCAATCGCCTTAGTCCCCCCAAGTGTAAAAAGACCCCCATAATTTTGTTCATTATATCTTTCTTTCATATGTAGCTAACTTAAAATAATATACATTTCCTAATTCATTATATCTTAAAATAATATACATTTCCTAAAATAATATACATTATATCTTAGTTGTGTTCATGCAAATTGTAACCGGAAACAGAATTTGTCCTAATTCATCTTTTTCTTGAAGAAGCTACTGTGTTTGTACACTGTAGGGTTTTGTAACCAATGAGTTTCGTGATCTTAATTGTGTAATGAACTGAAAAACTTTGTAGCCAACATCTTTTCGAAGTTGGTGAGTAAGCCGAGTACTGGGATCCATGCATTGAATTGGTTAGTCACGTACTGAGAGTCGTGCATTACAAGGAGAGTTGTCACTACAAAATAAGTCCAATTGGGTATTGATATAAAGGTTCAACTGTAGGTTAGTAAATTGCTTGTTGTGATAATAGTGAATTTTCGGGATTGGTGACCTTAAAATCACCCAGTGAGGTTTTTGTTGTGTAGATTTTTCCCATTCGTAAACAAATCATCGTGTCAATTTATTTTCCGCTGCACTTTAACTTGGTTGGTGATTTGTTTGTGTTACCACGCGTATTGCATGCTAATTAAATTAATTAATTAACTTAGCTAATTAATTTGTTAATTCATCACAAGGGGTCAATACATTCTTGGCCTATCATTTATATAGCTTATTCTTTGTATACAATTGATTTGAGAATTTGTAGTAACAATTTGATTTTAATTTGATTTGATTCATAGAAAAAAAAATTCAAATAAAAAACTATAATATAGGAAGTTAAAAGTATTTTTCCTTAATTATTTGATATAAAAAAAAGTTCACTTAAAATTATTGCCTTTGGAATCAAATTGTATCGAACCTACCATGGTAAAAATTTAAAGAGTAAATATAATAGTATACTAAGGGCATGTTTAGTACACTATAATAGTGATTGCATAAGAATATGAATAGGTATGTAATGTAATTATTATTCATTTGCTTGATGACAACATAAAAATAGAACCCTAAAGACAATTAAATGAAAGTATTTTAAATCAAATTGTCTAAAATACTCTTATTCTAAAATTACAAATACACTTTCGATAAAGATTGGTTTAACAAACTCAATCTTAAACAGATGATCTCTAACAAACCCAATCTCTCTTCTTCCTTTTATAAATACATTACGGTCTGAACTCCAATGAATTCTAACTTAAAAGGCAACTGCTCCCTTTACAAGTATAAGGTGGAGAGTAAGGTCATATGGGACCCATTGGATGCTTAACTTGCCAATAAAAAAAATCTAGTACATTCTGAATTGTCACTGAACAAGAGTGGGGACACCCCTTTATCCATGCGGGAGTTTTCATCTGAGCCACAGCATGTGAAAAGAGCAAATGATAAGATGGAAAAAGGTCCTAGTACTGATGCCAAAACTTTAGGTAATTTATGGCAATTACACTACCACATGCATTTTATAAGCTAGACAGCAGTTCTTTTTATCCTATAAACTTCCTCCAATGTCAATCTTGTTGCAGCCCTTTGTTATGGCGATGACCCTGGTACAGAATCTGGACCTGAGGAAGCATTGGCATGTCCCAAGAGCAAAAAGAGACCAAATTCTAGAAGTGGCAATAAAAAAAATCCAGAAGATAACCTAGCCTTGGTATGCAGAGATGAAGAGCCACCAAATACACAGGGAAAAGAAAATGGAAAAGCGGAAGCTCGAACTATTGAAGTTTTCCCTCCGAAAATTGTAGCAATGCGTAGGGTGAGGTGGAACATGAACAAGGGTAGTGAAAGACGGTTGTGCTGTGGTGGAGAGGCCGGAGTTGTACGTTTTCAGGAGATTGTTTTGTTTGATGATGATAGAAAATTGGCCTTGAAGAGATGAGACGAGTCCCTAATCTGTATATATTTGTTCCTCTTCTTAACTAATCTGTATAATTTTGTTTAATTTTCTCAACAAGCTATTTAATGTAATTTCCCTATTCTATTCCACGTGGGTGAATGTATAGGTTTCTTTTGTTGTTTCCATTACGTTATTAGCGAGACCAAATTGTACGAGTGACCAAAAAAAAAAAAAGAGCCACCAAATTGATGGGAGAGAAAATGGAAAAGTGAAAATTTGGACGATTGACTTTATCCTCTGAAAATTGTAGCAAGGCATTGGATGAGGTGAAACATGAACAAGTGTAGTGAGAAATTGTTGTGCAGTGGAATGGCCAGAGTAATGTATATTGATAAAGTATCAATTGCCTCAGAAGTTAAAGCTGTTCAAATTAAATCATTGGGTGTTTGGTTTGAGCATCACTCACAACTCAATTCCTTTAACAGTAACGCATACCTGCATGCCCTTTCACTTTCGTCCTTTTCTTTCATTTCATTTGTCTTGCCTCTCGCCAACTGAAACAAAACCCATTTTTCTTCAAGCACTTGGTCTCTCTTTTCTCTAACTCAGATTGTCTGCTTCGGCGAGAGAGCAAGGATCTCCTACGGAATTATTAATGGCTGACCTTCGCCGACATCGATTCAACCATAGGCTACGGTAATTTCCTTACTTGTCTCTCTCTATCTCTCTTGCTTTGTACCTATCAGTTTTGTCTTTGCTTTTTTGAGGCAACCTACGATACAAACTTCAGGTCACAGGGATGAAATTCTTTCGAAATTTTGGGTTGTTACTATGTCTTTCCATCTTTTATTTGGAATTTATTTATCAATGGGTTTTGCTTATTTTGAGTTTTAAGTGATTATCTATTTTGGGTTAGATAATTTGGGACAGTTGAACTGAATCTGTTGAAGAAAGTTTACGGTATGGGTGGTCATAGAGCAACATCTCAATACAACAATGGACATGAGAGAGAGAGAGATGGCCGTCACTTGGGACAAGATCTAGCTAGCAAAATGAAGAAGGTGAGTGATAGAACCAAAGGTTTTGGGACTTGTGATCTTCGGCTGCGCTGAAGGTCTTTTTCGGATGCCCAGAAAAATTTCAGAGGAGAAGAGAAAGGAGGAAGGAGAAAAGGTAAAGGAAAAGGAAATGCATTTATGAAATGAGAAGAGGTGGATGTGGACTTCCTCTGTGATGGGTGTGA
Organism: Quercus aquifolioides; assembly: GCA_019022515.1. NCBI lineage: Eukaryota > Viridiplantae > Streptophyta > Magnoliopsida > Fagales > Fagaceae > Quercus > Quercus aquifolioides. The sequence continues at coordinate 45,661,232 of CM032325.1, forward strand.
GAGTAAAGAAAAGAAGCTGCCTGAAAATGAAAAAAAAAAAAAAAATTCAATATATATATATATATATCTAAAAGTTGAAGTATAGTATTTATTATTATTATACTCTAATTAAACCACATCAGCGTTTATGTCATTATCCTTTTTCATTATAATTTTTTTATAATTTTTTTAAACATTCACTTATTTTTTAAATATGTACATTTTCTTCAACCTTTCTGATTCTCCTATTTTTTCATCTTCTTACTACCCTCTACTTTAATATTACTATTCATATTTCCCTTCATCTTCCTTTATTTGTCGCTTCTTATTCACCCACTTTTATTATAAATTTGTCGTTCTTTCTTCCATTCTTTATATAGTTTTCTCTCACAAAAAGGTTATCTCTCTCTCAATTTTTGGTTGATTTTTATTTTTCTTGGATCTCTATTTTAAGTTGATAAATTTTTTGTATTTTTTAAAACTCTAATTTAAGTTGATACAATTTAGTTTTGTGTTTTAAGTTATTATTATTATTTTTTGTTCTCTTTGATTGTTAAATGTTATCTGATTACATTAGTTTTGTGAAACTCTTTATACAATTAATATATAATATTTTTCACAACTGTTGAAATTGTGCACCATGATTGGTGCAATTATATGGCGTCAATGGTAAATCCATGTAAAAATGGTTTTGATCCAATTATGACTTACAACCTTAATTAACAACGGGTGAAAAAAAAAAAAAAAAATCTACCGTTGCTTTTATACATGTGTAATGTATATATTTTCTGTGTTATTTTTGTAACATGGACAGAAAGGTGGTAGGTGCAAAATACTTCAATCTGAACCAAACTTTTTCTGATCAAGATACTCCAAGTCCGGTTGATGACGAAGGTCATGGCACTCATACTTCATCCACTGTAGCTGGTGTATTCGTCAAGGATGCAAGCCTCTATGGTCTAGGCACAGGCACCGCACGTGGTGGCGTGCCATCGGCACGTATTGCCATGTACAAGGTGTGCTGGGTTAATGGTTGCAGTGACTCAGACGTTTTGGCTGCGTTTGATGAAGCCATTGCTGATGGGGTGGACTTGATATCAGCCTCCAAAGGTGGTCCATCCAGGTCCTTTTTTGAAGACCCTATTGCCATTGGATCTTTTCATGCAATGAAGAAGGGGATTCTGACTTCCTGCTCTGCTGGGAATGATGGGCCTGCTACTTCAACGGTGCAGAATGTTGCTCCATGGATAATGACCGTGGCTGCTTCTGGCATTGATAGGCAGTATAGGACTGTGGCTACTCTGGGTAGTGGCGAGCACTTTTCTGTAAGTTTCTACCACTTGTCTGTTATGGTGAACAATGACCACACTTTTGAGTATGAATTCCAGAAAATTCAATTGATAAAATATCTTGACGGGACTGACGAGTCCGTCCCACACTGACGATATCATTCACGGACGATGACACCATCGGGAGTAACAGAATGATCATGCACGTTACTGACGAAGACATTCAGGTTATTCAATGCAGTCAAATTAAGCCTAGAACGGTTGAAAGGCCAGCTGTACGGACCGTTGGAACACATTGATGCCACATTCATTACCCCCAAACGTTACCAGAAAGAGCATTAAGACCTCCATAACTACTCCAACGGCTAGAGGCCATGAAAGAGTATAAAAAGACCACACATTTGCCAATAACAAGGTATATACACAGAGACACTGAGAGAGAACTATTATTTTCTTGTATTATACATTCTTCTAAGATTTTCTTGCTTACTAACTTTGGCATCGGAGGCGTGGTGGCAGGCACCACATCGGTGACCCTTTCAGGAGGCTGCAGATTGGCTTCATCCGACAAACATTGACTGACGAGTTCACGCTCCATCAGTTTGGCGCCGTCTGTGGGAAGACGTTTTTTTCGCATTCAGTCGCGAAAAGGTAGTTTCCTCTCAAATACTTATTTCCGATGGAGTCCAATCAAGAATCTGCAGCCTTGGCGCAGCAAATTCAGGCCCTTGCAGCTACCGTCGAAGAATTGTCCAAACAAAATGAGGAAATGAAGCAGAGGCTTCAGCAGGAAGAGAATAGGTCCAAGGGAAATCGAGATGACGAAGGGGATAGCCATAGAAGAATCGACCACCGAAGACCTACCACTCCAACCGAGCAGAACTCGGATCTACTCCAGGAGATGAGGAAGGAGATGGTCGAGCTTAGGAACGCCATCAAAGAAAAAACTGAACGGAGTGTGGACCGACTGGTAAGGGCAACAGATTCGCCATTCACAGTAGCCGTCCTCGACTGTCCAGTGCCGTCAAAATTTAGGCTACCCCAACTTGAACCCTTTGACGGGCTAAAGGATCCCCAGGATCATCTTAACACATTTAAGACGACCCTAGGACTCCAGCAGCCCCCAGACGAGATTTTATGTCGTTCCTTCCCAACCACTTTCAAGGGAGCCGCACGGGAATGGTTCACAAAGCTGCCCACATCGTCCATCGACACCTTCGAACAGTTGAGCAATGCCTTCCTGCGTCACTTCATTGGAGGACAACGACCAAAGAGAACCGCGGATCACTTACTCACCATCAGGCAGGGAGAGAAGGAAACTTTGAGGTCATATGTGAAACGTTTCACCCGGGAGACACTGGAAGTGGACGAGGCTGATGACAAGGTGCAGCTAACGACCTTTAAGGCGGGGTTGAGATCCAGAGAGCTCGTCTCGTCACTTGCAAAAAATCCCCCGAAAACAATGGCTGAAATGCTCCTCAAAGCACAGAAGTACATGAATGCGGAAGACGCGCTGGCCGCCATCAGGGACGTTGAGAGGCCAGGAGACAAGGGTAGAAAGGAAGACGACCGTAGGGGGCAAAAGCGCGAGCGTCCAGATCGCCGAATCAGTGACGGAATCAGAGGAAAAGACGATAAGAATCCTCGAACGGTAAAATTTACTCCTCTTGTTATGCCTGTTGACAAAATCCTAACGCAGATTAAGGACGAGCATTGCCTAAAGTGGCCGCGGCCTTTACACTCGTCTCCCAATGTCCGTGATAAGAACAAGTACTGCCGGTTCCACAAAGACCATGGCCATTACACCGAGGACTGTCGGGACCTCAAAGAGCAGGTAGAGGAGTTAATACGAAAGGGGAAGTTGCAGAAATTTGTAAAGAAGGGTGAGTATAGTAGATTTCGGGAAGGGAACAAAGGCCAGCCTGAGGCTTCGTCAAAAGGGAATGACCGTCAGTCCCAACCTCCTCAAAATGTGGTCGGGGAGATACAGACGATCACAGGGGGACCTGTCACCGGAGGTTCGTTCAGATCCCTTCAAAAAGCATACCAACGTCAGGTAAACAGCGTCCACATGATTCCCCCGTCGAAGCAGAGACGAACTGATCAAGACATGACTTTCAATGAAAATGACGCAAGGGGAGTGAAGCAGCCTCACAATGACCCCCTGCTCATAATGCTTACCATAGAAGGGTTTAACACCAAAAGGGTCCTCGTGGACAATGGTAGTTCTGCTGACATCATTTACTTCCCTGCATTTCAACAATTGAAGCTAGACCCCAGAAGGCTACGTCCTTTTGATTCCCCCCTCGTCAGTTTCAGCGGTGACAGGGTCTACCCCAAGGGCATAATCACGTTGACAGTGACAGTGGGGACATACCCGAAGCAACTGACCCGTCAGCTGGATTTCTTGGTAGTGGATTGCCCCTCCTCCTACAACGTCATCATTGGGAGACCTGCCCTCAATAAGTGGAAGGCATCCACATCTACCTACTGCTTAAAGGTGAAGTTCCCCGTGGAGAACGAGGTTGGTGAAGTTAAGGGAGACCAAGTCTTAGCTCGGGAATGCTACCAGGCTGTGTTGGCCGCAAAGGAAAACCACACCTGGATAATTGAAGAGAAGGAGGAGGAAAAAGTGGAGGCTTTAGAAACAGTGCAACTAACTGAGGAAGAAACAACCAAAACAACCAGGATAGGGACGACCTTAAGTCCAGAGATGAGAACAAAGCTCGTCCAGTTTCTTAAGCAAAACCTGGATGTATTCGCCTGGAGCCATGACGACATGCCAGGTATATCCCCGAAAATCATCCAGCACAGGTTGAATGTAGACCCAGAGAAGAAGCCCGTCAAGCAGAGACGAAGAGTCTTCGCACCAGAAAGAGATCAGGCAGTCGCTGACGAAGTGAAGAAACTCTTGACTGCAGGTTTCATCAGGGAAGTGTACTATCTAGACTGGCTGGCCAACACTGTTCTGGTGAAGAAAGCAAATGGGAAGTGGAGGATGTGCGTAGACTTCACGGACCTGAACAGGGCCTGCCCGAAGGATAGTTTCCCCCTTCCAAGAATAGACCAGTTGGTAGACTCCACAACTGGCCACAAACTGCTGACATTTATGGACGCCTTCTTTGGATACAATCAGATAAGCATGGCTGAAAAGGATCAGGAGAAAACAGCCTTCATCACCAGTCAAGGGCTCTATTGTTATAAGGTAATGCCTTTTGGACTAAAAAATGCAGGTGCCACTTATCAACGATTGGTAAACAGAATGTTCAGCAAGCAGATAGGTAGAAACATGGAGGTGTACGTGGATGACATGCTCGTCAAGAGTAAAGAAGAGCTTACACACCTGGACGACCTCAGAGAGACATTTGCAACCCTCAAGCAATACCATATGAAGCTGAATCCTAGTAAGTGTGTCTTTGGCATAGCCTCAGGGAAATTCCTAGGATTCATGGTATCCCAGAGAGGAATAGAGGCAAATCCAGAGAAGGTACAAGCCATAATCAACATGACATCGCCCAAGACCGTCAAAGAAGTCCAAAAGCTCACAGGACGGGTTGCAGCCCTAAACAGGTTCGTCTCTAGATCGACGGACAAATGCTTACCTTTCTTCAAGACCTTGAAACGGGCTTTCGTTTGGACTAACGAGTGTGAGGCAGCTTTCCAGGAACTCAAACGTTACCTAAGCAATCCACCCCTTCTAAGCCCGTCAAACGAGGGTGAGAACTTGTATTTATATTTAGCAGTGTCAGATACAGCCGTCAGTGCAGCCCTGATCAGGGAAGAAGACAGGAAACAACTTCCAGTTTACTATGTCAGCCAAGCCTTCCAGGGAGCTGAGTCCAGGTACCCAAAGATTGAAAAAATCACGTTTGCATTGATTGTAGCCTCACGCAAACTTAGACAGTATTTCCAAGCCAATCCAATCTTGGTGATGACGGACCAACCTATTAAGAAGTCCATGAGCAAACCGGAGGCAGCGGGGAGAATGGTCCAATGGGCAATCGAACTCAGCCAATTTGACGTTGAATATCATCCTAGGACAGCAATTAAAGCACAGGCTTTGGCAGATTTCATCGCAGAATTTACCCCCTCAAACGACGAAGAAAACCTCGCCAGTAAGGACAGACCTTGGGTAATACAGACCGACGGTTCGTCGGCCCAAAAACGGGGAGGAGTAGGGGTCGTCATAACCACCCCTGACGGAGAAGTATTGAGGTATGGAGTTCAGTTGAAATTCCCGGCGACCAACAATGAAGCCGAGTATGAAGGGATTCTAACGGGGTTGAGGCTAGGGAAAGTGTTTGGAGCCAAGAGCCTGTTAGTCCAGAACGACTCAAAGCTAGTAATTGGGCAGATCAAGGGAGAATGCGAAGCAAAGGAAGAAAGAATGCAGAAGTACCTCAAGTTGACGAAGCACTTGACTCAGGAGTTCGAAGAGATAAAGTTCGTCCAGATCCCTAGAAGCCAGAATATGGCAGCAGACGAAGTATCGAAGATAGCCTCGTTAGAAGGAACGGGGTCGAATGCAGACCTGATGATGGAAGTACAGAAGAACCCCAGCATAGAAGAAGTCCCAACCTTCGCAATCCAGAACATAAGTAGCTGGATGACGCCCATTGCATCTTTCCTTCATGATGGGCACCTCCCTCAAGACACAAATGAAGCCAGGAAGGTCAAGAAGAGGTCTGCCAGATTCACCATTCTCAATGACACTTTGTACAAGAGGGGCTTCTCCATGCCCTACTTAAGGTGTGTGAATGAAGAAGACGCTGAGTACATCCTAAGAGAGGTCCACGAAGGAATCTGCGGAGATCATGCAGGCCCTAGATCCTTGGTAAGCAAAATTTTGCGAACAGGTTATTTCTGGCCTACTATGCAGGTGGACGCAATGGAGTTCGTCAAGAAATGTGACAAGTGCCAGCGATTCGGGAATATTCAACGACTGCCAGCCGAAAGACTGACGACAATAACGTCCCCTTGGCCATTCGCACAATGGGGAATTGACATCGTTGGACCATTACCCTTGGGAAAAGGCCAGGTAAAATTCTTACTCGTCGCTATAGATTACTTCACAAAATGGGTTGAGGCAGAGCCACTGGCAACTATCACCGAAGCAAAGATCCATAGCTTCGTATGGAGGAACATAGTCTGCAGGTTCGGGATTCCAAGGACGATCATATCAGACAACGGGCGACAGTTTGACTGCCAAGGTTTCAAGGACTTCTGCTCCGGCCTGGGCATCAAGAACCAGTTTTCATCGCCAGGCCACCCTCAAGCAAATGGACAGACAGAAGTGACGAACTGGACTCTACTCAAAATCATAAAGACGAAGCTAGATGATGCGAAGGGTGCTTGGCCAGACGAACTACCCAACGTCTTGTGGGCCTACAGAACAACAGCAAGAACCCCGACGGGAGAGACCCCGTTCAGACTTACTTACGGGACTGAAGCAGTGATCCCGGTCGAGGTTGGAGTAACCAGCACCAGGCGAGAGATGTTCAGCGAGGAAGACAATGACGATCGCCTACGAGTCAACCTGGACTGCCTGGACGAAGTCAGAGATAAGGCTCGCAGCAAGATGACGGATTACAAGAAAAAGATGACAGAGTATTACAATAAGAGGGTGAAACTCCGACGACTTAACATCGGCGACCTCGTCCTGCGTGAAGTAACTCTGGCGACCAAGGATCCGACTCAAGGGAAACTTGGCCCCACATGGGAAGGACCATACCGGGTTGTTCATTACTCCAGACAGGGAAGCTACCACCTTGAAACTCTGGACGGACAAAGACTCCCGAGGCCATGGAACATTGAACACTTAAAGAAGTACCATCAATAGATGTAACAATCAAATGTACTTGTTATCAAAATCAATAAAGAATCCATTCAGCTGATATTATTCTGTGAGCAGGTCTATGCAACCGAAGGTAACGGACGAAGGCAATATCCCTAACAAGGGTGTAAGCCACGAAAAGCCAAAAATGGCTAAGTAACAAGATTCCGCCTTGACGGATGTAAGTTACTGACGATGATTAAAATCCCTAAAAACGGGTATAAGTCACTAAAAGCCAAAAATGGCTAAGTAACAAGATTCCGCCCTGACGGATGTAAGTTACTGACGATGATTAAAATCCCTAAAAACGGGTATAAGTCACTAAAAGCCAAAAATGGTTAAAGTAACAAGATTCCGCCTTGACGGACGTAAGTTACTGACGATGACTAAGATCCCTAAAAACGGATGTAAGTCACTAAAGGCCAGAAATGGCTAAGTAACAAAATTCCACATAGAATGGATGTAAGTTACTGACGACCATAAAAAAAAAAGTGGTTCAAATGAAGCTAAGTAACAAAATTCCACATAGAATGGATGTATGTTACTAACAATAACGATACCTACAAAGTTAAGAGATGGACCCTACATAGACGGGCGTATTGCAAACGACGACCAAGCAAACACAAGCATAGGTAAGTACACAGAAGTAAATCAAATTAAAAAGCCCAAAAAACAACGGGCAATTCACAAAGTGTTTTTACAAGACCCATAAACGCTGAGCCAAAAGCTTCGTCCTTAAAATAAATTAATTGTTGGAAAATTGGATAAAACAACCCAAAACACAGTGGGTATCCAAAAAGAAAATTTTTCTAAGTGTCAGGTTCGAGCAGCATCATCAACAGAAGGTACGGCGTCAACAGGAGCTGCGTCAGCAGGAGCTTCGTCACCGGGGGCATCGTCCACAGGAACCTCGTCACCAGGAGCACCCACAGAAGCTTCAGGCTCAGGAGCAGGAGGTCGGGCGGCTTCATCTGCAGCCATTTCCTGATCCACCTCCTCCAGGTCCAGCTCCTCCATATTCACCCCCGAAGGGTGCTTCACGAGGTACCTCCTCAGGAGCTCGAAACCCTTAAAGTACCAACTGAAGAGCACAGTGTTATACTCGTCAATGGTTTGGAAGGCTTCAACGGATCTGGCGGCTATGGTCTTGAGACTTTCCCTGGCCCCAAGGAGTTGCTCGTCCTTCTCCTTAGTCAGCTGGCGCTCAACCCAGAGGTCGTCGTTCAGCTTCTTGATCTGCTCCTTCAGAGTGTTGTTCTCACCCATGGAAGCAATAAGGTCTTTCTTCAGCGACGAGTTATCTGCCTCCAAGACCTCCATCCTAGACGTCATGGACGCCACCTTGGCTTCCTGAGTAAAGAACTCAGAAGAAAGATGCAAACTCTCCCCTAGCACCTGGACAAGCTTGTGCACCTGACGAGCCGCGATCTCGTTGAAAGGGATGCCAGATAAAGCCCGCAAATCCGCAGATGTCACTGCTTCGTGGGCTCGATCTACGACCATCTTCTCGTCATTCCACAGGGTTGATGAACGAGGAGCAGTTTTCTCCTTCCCCTTCTTAGTCAGCCGCGGCCTTTTGAGACAGGAGTGCCACCTATCTCCTCTACAGAAACTGTAAGAGAAGCCGTTCTCGTCGTCTCACCCGCGGAAACGATTGGACGAACAGAGGGAGTTGGAGTAGCATGACTTCCCTTCCCAGTGACGTGTACGCTCTTTGCTCCCAGACTCGACAGAGGCTCGTCTTTCTTGGATCTCATCTTTGCGTACATACCCTTGTTAAATTTGGTCGTCACCTCTGCAAGGGAAAAACACTAAGTAAAAAAAAAAAAAAAAAACAGGGGAAGGAAGGAAGGTGAGTACTGACGGATTTAACACTTACTCTTTTTTCCTTCAATATCAATGTTACGAAGGACGATTGCAGAGGGATCAGGACCGAGGCAGTAGAAGGCTAGTGTTCTGGGGTCGACAAGCTCATCCCAGCTCTCAATCGTCAGTGCGTAATCGATCGCCTTCTGGACCCGTTCTCTATACCTGCTCTTGAGTTTGGGTCGTTTCTTAGCTAAAAAAAAGAAAAAAAAAATGTGTCAATAGCCATGAAAGAAAACACAACAAAATTCAAAGGACGAGGTTGGAGGTCGACGCACCTAAAGTCGGGGTTTCCCACCGACGACGCAACCTTGGGATATCACCCCAAACCCCTCCAGAGGCAGTCTCAAAATCATCCCCAGACACAAAGAAGAATCTGGACTTCCAGTACCTGAAGGACGACGGTAAACCCTTGACGATCCTGGTTCTTCTCTCCCAGGGCACCAATTCGTAATACCCATACTCCTTCGATGCCTTTAAACGATACATATGGACAAGCTCGTCCATCCTAAGCATGTCCCCGTCATTAGCGGCCAACCAGATCACCATACAGCTGACCAAGATCCGCCACGAATTAGGCATAAGTTGCCCGGGGGCAACACCTAAATGGTCCAAGAGTTCCATCAAGAAGGGGTGGACGGGAAACCTCAATCCACAGACGAAGGCAGATTCGTAAAAACAAATCTCCCCAGGAAAGAAGTGACAGGCCCGGTCTGCCTCACTAGGCAGACGAACCCTAACTCGCTATGGGAACTGAAACCTGTCCTTGAACCTACCCAGCGCGTCGGCATCTAAACCACACTCCTCCTCAAGAGCATAAAAAGCCCTAACTTCTCGAGGCGTGGAGACGGCTGTGTCTTCCTCCACTGGATTACCGCTAGACGATAACCCAGTCTCGAGCTCACTGGATCTGACCTCAGATGCCATCCTACCCTCTCTCACCAAATTCTCGAACCAGTCTATTGACTGACGAAGCAACGGCAAAAGATCAGCCAACACCACAGCCAGACAACTACCTTCGTGAACAAAGTTTTTGAGGTGTGGAAAATTTCCCAACGAACCTCCTAATCGAGCAAAAAGAAACGATATGGAGGGGCAAGCTATCCTAACCTCAGAACTACCAACCATAAGTAAACCAGAAAAATGCAAGAAAACCTAGAAATCCCAAAACCCGTCGGAGCAAACACAAAGAGAAAAAAGATGGGAAAAATCAGAGATCCACCACCAAGTACACAAACAAAATATGAAAGAGAATGAGTGGGGAACACACCTCAAAGAAGATAACCGCCGCCGACGACGCACCAGTAGGGAGGAAAGTTGCAGAGAATGGTTGGCAGAGAAGATACCTAGAGAAAGGAGTAGAAGTTCTTAAGAAAAAGTGAAAAGGAGGAGTGAGAAGAAAGGAAGTTTAAAAATAAGGCTTGGGAAACTGAAAAATCAGCGGGAAACCCAATAGTCCCCATTATTCGGACATTAACTCCACCAGCCAGCGCGCGCCACGTATGCCACGTTCTATGGAGCGCCGTCACTTCGCACTTAATGAGGAACAGAATCCCAAGAGTCACCTGCAACACAAGACCCTTCAGATTCTATAATCGTCAAGAACATGACGAACATAGAATCCGGGGGCAACTGACGGGACTGACGAGTCCGTCCCACACTGACGATATCATTCACGGACGATGACACCATCGGGAGTAACAGAATGATCATGCACGTTACTGACGAAGACATTCAGGTTATTCAATGCAGTCAAATTAAGCCTAGAACGGTTGAAAGGCCAGCTGTACGGACCGTTGGAACACATTGATGCCACATTCATTACCCCCAAACGTTACCAGAAAGAGCATTAAGACCTCCATAACTACTCCAACGGCTAGAGGCCATGAAAGAGTATAAAAAGACAACACATTTGCCAATAACAAGGTATATACACAGAGACACTGAGAGAGAACTATTATTTTCTTGTATTATACATTCTTCTAAGATTTTCTTGCTTACTAACTTTGGCATCGGAGGCGTGGTGGCAGGCACCACACCGGTGACCCTTTCAGGAGGCTGCAGATTGGCTTCATCCGACAAACATTGACTGACGAGTTCACGCTCCATCATATCTTATTTTCAAATAAGCGACTTACTAGGTTCAAATCCCACCAGTATCAAATATTGAGTTTGAACCTAGACCATATGCTCTTATAATATGATAATACTAGTCCTAAAAAATTTCTTAGGAGATTAGTGAATTTAATCATTTAAGTATCTAACCATTATTCTTGAAGGTTTCATACCGGCTCTTTCATACTAATGCTCTTTATTGATTGGTTGGTAGGGAATTTCAATCAATACATTTTCACCACAAAAAATGATGTACCCACTAACAAGTGGAGCCCTTGCAGCTAATGTTAGTGAACTCTATGGGAATGCCAGGTACGAGACTTTAGCTTGATTTGGTACTGGAATGTGTTGAGTCTACTTTCTTGAGTGGTTCTCCCTAAGTTAATCAATAAGTTCTAATCAATTTGAGATTAAAAATTATTACAGTGCTTGTGATTTCGGGACACTAGACAAGAATAAGGTGATGGGAAAGATAGTGTACCGCCTGGGAAGCAACGGCCAGGATTACACCATCAAAAGGTCCGGTGGTGCGGGAGCAATCATGACGCTTGAAGAAGACACAGATACAGCCTACTCCACTGTCATCCCTGGGACCTCTATTTTCCCCAGGGACAGCAAAATGATTGAGCAGTATATTAATTCCACCAAGTATGTTACTAATTTGTTTTGGTTAATCTATTTAGCAACCTAGTGTTAATACCTATTGTTTTAGTATTGACCTCTTGAGTTCTATCTTGGGATGAAAACTGCAGGAATCCTCAGGCTGTAATACAAAAGACAATTACTATTAATGTTAGTGCTCCCTTTGTGGCTTCTTTCTCATCCAGAGGTCCTCAAAAAATCAATCTCAACATCCTTAAGGTAAAACCTCTCTCAAGACTTTTACTCATCTGCTTGACATTTTTAAAATGAGTTGGTTGAACTTGAAAATTCACTCTTTGAAATTGTATAAGAGTCCCGGATGCTCAAAGACGTCCATTAATCATCCATTTCAGAAAAAAATTTATGAGAAATTGAAAAAACTTTCAAAAAAATTAGTTACTTTTTCATTGTTCTAAAATTGTTTATTAATGGATGCCTTAAGAGTATCCGTTAGTAAAACTTATTGAACAAATAAATAGTTGAATTGGATTTGATTGGATGGTACCAATGAAATTGAGTGCACTGCTAAACCCATTTTTATTGAATTAATTGATCAACTTGCTCTATCTCATATGTACTAATTGTCAATGGACAGCCTGATATTTCAACACCAGGAGTAGACATATTAGCTGCTTATTCATCACTACCAACAATAATTGGGTATACGAATGATGATCGGCACACAGTATTCAACATAATATCAGGAACATCTATGGCTTGCCCTCATGCATCAGCAGTTGCTGTTTATGTCAAGTCCTTCCATCCTGACTGGTCACCTGCTGCAGTCAAGTTTGCTCTCATGACTACTGGTGAGACCTCCTAAACTTACATATAGTGAAGTTTACTCCTGATTTTGTAGTCGATATATTTGGACTGACCATGTCTAACTCTAGGCCTAGGCTCCTTCAGTTTTCCTTCAAACTATAATCAGTAAATTAATCATTAACCAAGTTTGTAGTGAACCAAAATTTGTTGCTTCTTATATTGATTATAGGTGTCCATTTGAAAAGAAAAGAAAAGAAACAGGATTTTCAAATTGATTAGTCTCAAAATTCTAGACATGAAATGTCGTCTCCACTATCTTTACTCAGCGTATGCTGTTGAAAGAGTATTCATTGAAAATTATTGACAGAATTATTGCTATTCTACTCCTTGGTTTAGCCACTCCTATGAAAATCATAGACGCAGACGCCGAGTTGGGTTCCGGATCAGGACAAATAAACCCAACACAAGCAGTGAACCCTAGACTCATCTATGACATTTCCACGAGTGACTATATCAGTTTCCTATGCAAAGAAGGCTACAACCACACAGTAATTGGCCTAATTGTTGGGGGCACAAAAAATTGACTGCTCCAAATTCAAGCCAGCACAAGGCACTGATGGCCTAGCCAGCTCGACAGTAACAGTACAAGTATCTCGGCCACCTTCTACCGGACCATGACTAACGTAGGATATGCCACATCGGTGTACACATCGAAGGTGACATCACCAAGGGGTCTACTTGTGAAAGTTATCCCAGAAACTTTGAAGTTCAGCAAGTTGAATGAGAACCAGTCTTTCACGGTTGAGGTGAGAGGCAGTTTAGAGCCATTTGGGGGTAAGCTACTCTCGGCTTTGCTAGAGTGGAGTGACACTAAATACAATGTTAAGAACCATATCGTTATCCTTAGGCCATTAGCTGATTAGGTCTATTTATTTCTAGTCAATGCTTGTATTTAGAGTATGTTTGGGATCCACTTATTTTGCTGAAACTGAAATTTTTTTGTTAAAAGTACTGTAGATAAATGTAAAAATTAGCTGAAATAGTACCGTGAAACCCATGAATAGTATTAAAAAGTGCAGTGGGACCCATGAATAGTAGCAAAAAAAAAAACTGAATAATAAAATAAGTTAGCAAAAATAATTTTGCCAAACACACACTTAGCCAATGTCTTCATTTATTAACCAGTTGCAAGTTTAGTTTTCAAATTCTTTCATTCTTTGTAATGCAATTCATAAACTACAAAGATGTTTCCAGGAATTAAAGCAATATCAAAAAGTGTTATCTTATTTGAAGGACAACTACACATAACTCAGCAATTCATTGCCAACGCAGTCATGTGTTTGAATTCAATTGAGGAAGCTAAAATGAGTTGTCATTTTCCAATATATCCTCTCACAATGCCATATAATAATGTACAACGATAATTATAATGTTATCCCTAATAATATTCAAAGTCAATTAAAAGTCCAATTACACTCACTAAAATTTGATATACAATGATAATTATCATGTTATCCCTAATAATATTCAAAGTCAATTGCAAAAGTTCAATTACACTCACTAAAATTTGAAGTTAATAAGTAATTTTCCTGCTCCCACCAACCAACCTGTTCATGTGATTAGTTTAAGAGAAAGTGTGGGAAAGAAGTGTTCTAATGCGAGATGTGAAAACAACAAGAAGCAGAACATTTTATTTCTAGAAGATAAGAAACAAAACATGTTTGCTTCTAAAAATAATCTCAAATCCACGAGGGTCTACTTCTAGAAAATAAAAAATAAAACAAGTTTGCTTCTAAAAATATCATTGAATCCACAAGGATCTAGTTTTAAAAAATAAGAGATAAAATACGTTTGCTTCTAAAAATAACATCGAATCCAAGAGGGTCTACTTCTAGAAAATAAGAAACAAAACACGCTTCTTCTAAAAATAACCTTGAATCATCAAGAATAGATAGTCTGGAGTTCACCAGAGAAGAAAATATAGTCTAAAACATATCCTAATTAATACCTAATTATAATAAGATTCAAATTTGAACTTAAAAACATTATAAACACTTAAAAAAAAAAACCCTAAACCTAAAATAACAAAAATTATATAAAAATAACGAAATTAATGAATTACAAAAATTAAATTATAGATTATGTCATTCTAAAAAAAGTGTCTATAGAGTTTCTTGATAGAGAAGGCTTTACATCAGATTCTCGATAAAGAATGCTTTTCATCAAATTCTTAAAAAGTGTCTGTAAAGTTTCTCGATAGAGAAGGCTCGGACAACTCATAACTACAAGTAAGATTGTCAAAATCGAGATTCTACGTAAGATCGCAAGAGGTGGATAGGATCGTGAATCGTAGGATCGGATTATGGATCATAAGATCTTACCTATTTTCATATTTGAAGCAAAAAAAACATTGATAGTAACTTTGTATATTGAATAATCACGTAAATTATGAATCTTCCATAAAAAAATAAAGATTTTGATCATATGATGTAATTTACAAGTCCTACATCGCTATGTCTATACTAATGAAACAAATATATTTAAATTTTAACACAATATATTTAAAAAGTTCAGTGAATATTTAATTAGAAACCAAGTACCAAAATACTAGCACACTTTTTCCTTCAACGGCAACTCTTGAACCGTTATCATCACCTAACATTGATAACCAAATGATACAATAGTGATCACACATTCACACTATACAAATGTATTTTTTTTTTTTTTAAATCTATAAAGGAAGGCATTAGAATTGTTACTTCATTATCTTCGTCAAAATCTGTACCATCATCTTCTGGTCAACACCCTTTGCTAACCACTCACCATTCGAAGACAAATTCTTCAAACCAATTTCTTCTTTTGCACTTAATGGTTTAAGTATTTTCTCTTTTATCATCAAATTTTACACAACGAATACCAACTCATACATTTCTTTTTGGTTTAAACAATTTTCTCCTTTTTGAGTATATTTAAAGTTGCACTAGTTTTAATAGAAAATTCTCAACTAGGGGATAATATACCAAAGTCATTTGGTCTTACTATTCCAAATGTACTCCAATTACTTTCACAACCTAAATAGCTATATGTTAAGCTCAATATTCTTATAGCAAAAAATTTCAATTCAAGAAAGTTATCTCCACATGAGTCCCACAACTTAGTTGATACATTTATGAAGTACAATGTCTTAATCTTGAGATTACAAATTATAACTAAAAAAAAAACTAATTTTTACGTTTTGGTAGGATCGATAGGATCCATGTGATCCTATGATCCTATACGATCCTACATGATTCTACATGCGATCCTACAATATTTACAATCCTTGTGCGATTCTAAACGTTTTGATGAGGTGAGTGTAGGAGGCAAAATTTTAAGCCAATTATAAAATGCCACAATATCAAAATTTAGTGACAAATTTTAAATTAATATGCCATTAAATTAATTAAATTAAATGATGATATGTGTCATCCAAATTGACATCACATTGGCATATCAAAATTTGCCACGTGTTATTTGGCCCATAAGATAAAGATAAATTTCCTATTCAAAATTTATGGATAATTATCTTTATAAATAAATAAAATAAAAATAAATTTTCTATTCAAAATTGATAGATAATTATATTTATTAAAATAAATTAAATAGAGATAATTATTTATCTTTATTGATTATTATCTTTATCAAAATATGATATTTATCAAAAAAAGATAAATAGAGATAATTATCTCTAATAAGAATTTGGGTCAATCAAAAGTCTACTACATACTTTTAAGTATATCAATTCAAAGTAGAGCTTATCCTCTAAAATCACTATAAATAGAGGACATCCCCTCTCATTTTGGAGGAGAAGTTTTCAAGAGGTCCAAGCTCTAGAGAAATTATGTCTCAAGAATCTTTGAAGAATTTGAAGAACATTCAAAGGGCTTGAAGGACAACAAATCTCTAACAAGCTTAAGGCTAGAGATTCGTTGTGAAGACCATTCAATCCATCTTCCAACCAAAGTCAAGAAGATCTCTTGTTCGAGTTCTTTGAAGTTCTATTGGAATTAAGCTAAAAAGCCTCCATAAACCTCAACAAACCCAAATCTTTGAAGCTCAACAGATCAAGCCTCTAAAGCCCCGAAGAACTTCAGCCTAAGAGCCTTCACATTCGAAGACTTGAAGAACAATAAATCTCTAATAAGCTCAAAGCTAGAGATTTGTTGTGAAGATCGTTCAATCCATCTTCCAACCAAAGTCAAGAAAATCTCTTATTCGAGTCAAGTTCAAAGAAGATAGAATCAGAAAATATTTTTTTGTAAAATAATTGAAATAGAGATTGTACTCATTACTTATCAATACAAATTTATATTTGCAAACCATATTTCTTTTCAATTGTTTGATTTTTTGCAATTGGAAAAATTTGTGTTTACAGTGAGATCGTAAAATTGTATGACCCTTCGATCTATATCATGATTTTGACAACCATGACTACAAGTATAAAAGGCTCAGACAACTCAAAGCTACACATATAGAAGGATTAGGCTCGTATTTTTATCCAAGCAGTTCAAATCAACAAACTTTGACCTAGATCCCTGTTGGTGCCACAAATACAACCAAGAAAAAGCATTGAATATAAGGTTAAATGATATATTTAAAGAGAGTGCCTACTTGTTAAGCAATACAACTAAGAATCCTGCAGATACAACAGTAACTCCGGAAACAGCATGATTACAACAACAGTCTTAGTCTCGAAATTTTGGGGTCAACCGACTCTGAAAAGAGTATAAATAAACCAAAATAAGCAGTTCAATACCATTAGCTAAACCTCACTGATGAACTCTTCTCTAGCTGCAAAAGTACAAGTCATGACTCATGATGTATGGTTACAATACGTCAGCACCCTGTGATTCTCGTTTGCTGCCCTTTTCTAACTTAAAGCCCTGAAGAATTGTTCCATCAACTCAGTACTCATTTACTCAACAAAATTTCCTAGGATAAACCACTCGGAAATAATACTCTCTCTTGAAGAATCACTCTTATCCCTTCCTTGAAGATTTGTCATGTTAACCTAACCTAGAAGAATAAGAAAAAGTTTTTAACCTTGAGCAGTGTACATCAGATTACAAGCCTGCCTGCCTCTGTTCCTTCAAGGGCCTTTTATGGTTATGATTAAGCATTCTGAGCTTGGCAAAATTTCCAAGGATTTGTTAAGAACTAAGCATTAAACCCACACAAAAAACTAGGGGACAAAAAGCTTTTCTTTTGAACTCTTCAGCCAAATCTTGGCTATAAAACTCAACAATGCATTCGACATTGACGGCCATTGAGATTCTTTAGCTTTGTCAGTTCCTTCCTCCTCTTTCTCGCTTCTGCTGCAGCAACCGCATCCGTTAGCTTCTTATTTGAGTAAATGGCTAATTCTTGATTCTTTTCTGGCAAAGCAGTAACAATATGACAAGATTTTGAAGGTTTTTCACTCGAAGTGTAATCTGATTGGAGCCTGTTTTCGTGGTTTACAGTAGATGCAGGTTTGACACAATCTTGTGGTGCAGGTGTAAAGAGCATCTCCTTAGAGTGGACTACCGTATGCTGACCACCTCCATCTGAAGGGCACCCAACTGGGGTCTTGTTTAGGTCATTAGTAGGTCTGGCTTCTGTTGAAGCAGTAGCTTCTGTCTTTACTTTAATGGGCAGAGAGCAATGGTGGTTCTCTACATGAACTACAGTATTTGAAGATGAACTAGCACTATATTGGTTATTATGAGAAGTTTCTTCCTGTTTATTTTCCATGCCAATGGAGGGATGAGGTTGGAGTCCATTCCCATGATCAGGAAGAGGGAAGAACCAAGGATATGGCAGTACATAAAACGGGGTTCTAGGCCCATTGACATCTATGTGGTTATCTTGTTCTTGAGAAATATCAGGCCTGCAAGTACCTGGCATGTCAATGTTTGACGGAATGACAGTAGCACTTTGTCTCCCATGTAATGATGGAACAGGATTTTGAGATGGAATGATGGAAGGCCAGAAAACAGGCATAAGTGGAGGACGGTTAAACAAGAACAAAGGGCAATTTGTAGATGAAGAGGTAGAGGTTGCAACATCAGCTGACTTATGCTCAGGTGGAGTTTCCTCAACCTCAACCTTTATTGCCTTTACCATCTGCAAAATCAGGAAGCATGTCAAAATATGTGGTAATTCTTCCAAAGTCAAACATATCTAATAAATTAACTGTAACTTACTTGCTCCTTTAAGAATTTATTTGTGGTCTCCAAGGACTGATACTTTTTCAAAGCCAGCTCCTTTTCCTTCTCATTAGAAATGTCACAATGTGAACAAATTAATGGGACGTAGTTTAAGAAAGTTCAAGGAAAAAAAAGGATGAGAACTAATATACATACTACAAAAATACTTTTTATATTACTTCCATGCCACATGTCATTGTCCATGAGAGAGAGAGTGAGGGAGAGAGTAAAAGGAAGTTTTATAAGAAGATTATTGATAACTTAGGGGTACTATTCCCTACCCGCTTCAAATTTTCATTCTCCCATTGTAGGTCAGCAGCTTTTCTGGCTAACTCCTCACAAAGAGCCTGGACACCAGGAGAAAAAAGAAGATGATCCTCATAACTAATTATTTCAAAAAAAGAAAAATGATCCTCATAAACATCATAACATGAAAGCATAATGTAGAGGATCCATATCATGCACCATAGAAATGAAAGAACTCATTATTGGTCTGATCAAAGTAAAATAATTTAAAAAATAAAATAAATGTTGTGAATGCATCAGAATCTGTAATGTGTAGTTCTCAAGACTAGTGTTTAATTTAGCTATCACCACAGACAATGCTTATTTAAGTGGAAAAAACCAAAATGGACACTTTGTAGTGTCTTCACATATATTACTAAAAAACTTATGCTAAGAAAGGCAAATAATTTATTTCTTCTTGTTGTCAAACAAACACTATATTTCATTTATAGATAATGATTTTTTTTAGAATCATAGATAAATTATCTTGATAAGTAAAATGGAGACAAATAAAAAAAATCACTTGATAATATTTTATATATCAATGGTGGTGACACGTTATACTTCTACATTATGGCTAGCACGTTTGACTTGACAACAAAGAAAACTATTTCTTGCTTCCTACTTTAAGCACTCAAGAAGACATCAAAATCATGTACTTATCTTTGTGGCTGACTAAATTAGAGAGGCCATAAATTTTTATTGACATTATAACAAGAAATTTTTATTGTACACTCCCTGTGTACTAGGGTGTTCCTTTTTTATATCAATAAAACTTATTACTTATTAAAAAAAAAAAAGAAGTTATTCCAGGACAGATCAATGATACATATGTTGCTAAGAAGAAAAACTTAAGAAAGCCCATTTTCATCTTGGCTAGAGTGAGCATATTTGATGCAGGTGCATATCTAGGCATCAGATTCGTCTAATCCCAAGATTTAAGATGCAGAATATCAGACTTCTAGTTACTTTAGGCTCAACAGAAAAATCCAAGCAAATTGTGAGACAGATTAGGAAGAATTCTCAAGGAACTTCTACATCTCAATAAATGCTTCTACGTCACAATAAATGCTTTCTGCTTCTTCTTTTTTTTAAGTTTTCACCCCACGGAGAGGAGAAGGTATCCCATGCATGTGTCCATGTTACATACGTAAAAAAAGCATGAGACTTAATGCAAAAAGAAAACATCAAACAGACGTGTTTAATAAGTGAATGCCCAGCAAGAGGGTCTGTTAGGAGTATAATTATAACAAATTTTCCCATTCCCAAATGTTTTTCAATGCCCCTAGTACTATTTGGTCACTTGCATGCAGCAATACTGAACGGAGTGTTCTTGACTTATAATAAGGATGAGGCTGGTAGCCAGAAAGGTCAGTATTCTCTATACCTAAATGCTTACCTGCCTACGGCGAATGGTCTGCCTGGCTGATTCTCTGTTTGCTAATACCCTACGAATTCTCCGTTCTTCCTTTTCAGCCTAAACAGGAAAGGTTCAATTAGACGAGCAGTCAGTAACATAACAGAATTGCAGAGAATGATATTTGAAAATTTTTCAGTACCTCAGTTAAATTTCGTCTTGATTTACGGAAACCAAATGATGCATAACTCGTCATCCGGTTGGGAGTTGGTTTAGGCAATTCTGAATCCTGCTCATCCTTTGAATCTGTCTTGCTTGGGTCCTGCTCGTCTTTTCTGGTTCTTTAAATACACTTGTGCATATCTTTTGACATTGCTGCAGACTTGCTACTGTTTGATCCTGCTATAAACAAAAATATTTCTCAAGTCCTGCACAAAATAGTGCGACTTGGTGACAGGGCCATAGTTGCTTCAATCCAGATGTCACTAGGTTGGCTAACCAAATATAGACATATTAATTTAGGAACCTAAATGATATAACAAAAGTGAGAAGTGAAGGAGAAATTGAAAGTTGTGTTTTGAATCTTTTGATTGATGCACTCAACACACAGGACTGCTTCCATATTCTATATTCCACATCATAAGCTTAGTATTCTGCAAATTTTCAGAAGAAATCTTAAATACTAAGTTTGCATGTCTTTTCAGCTCTGATATCTATTGGATTTGATCTAAAATGCCTCTATATGTTACATGCAATTTGGTCCATTGAAGGTGTGTTGTCTCTTTACATCCATTACAGAGAAATTCAAACTCAAAATCTCCACAGTTTCAATTCCATTCCTTTTTCAGCTGTTTGTCACATTAAAGATGTATTATTCTAGTACATTCTCAAAATCTCCACGTCTTAGCTCTTTTGGCAAAGCTTTTTGCCAACTTATTTTAGCTTATATACAACTTTTTAAAACTTTACTTTCTCTTGATACAGCTGTACTTTTTCCCTGTGTATTTTTTAAGCCCAATAAACCAATGAAAATAAGCCCTCCCAACCTAAAGAGAGGGTAAGACCATCCAGGGCCACCTCTACCATATAGGTCATTTAGGCAATCACCTTAGTCCCCCAAGTGTACAAAGGCCCCATAATTCTAGTCATAATATCTTTCTTTTATATTTAGCTAACTTTAAATAAAATACATTTCCTATCTTCTTCTTTTTTTCCTTGAAAAAGTGTTAATGTCTAACTAAAAAATTAAATAAACCCTTTTTTCCTCTTTCATTCTAGTATCTCTTGAGAACTAGTCACCATCAAGCCCACTCTTTTTTTCCTTTTACCCCTAAACTTATTAGCAAAATTCATATTTAAGGTAAGTAATTTTATTTTATTCTTTATATAGCTTATGCTTCTTTTCTTTTTTTTTAGAGAATTTCAACCTATGGCCTTAGGAATCAAATTGTATCGAACAGGCCCTGGTAAAAACTTAAAGAGTATGTATAGTAGTACACTAAAATAAGGGCACTATTCTTAACTTTTAAGCTGCAGAGTTCAATTGAGAGAAGAAGCAACCATACAATCCTTGAATTATGATAACCCTTATGTGTGTATGTACACAATACAAACATAGAATTGTATATTCTAGAATTATACATGATGTTGTTTAACCAAACACAAATACAAATATAAATCTGAGGCATTACTATTTCTAAATTAAGAATCAAATAACTGTTCATTAAATTTGCTAATTTTGGATCGACACTGTTTTCACTGTAATAAAGTTCAGAAACATAAAATTCAACAATTATAGTAATTAAAAATAATAAAAAAATAACACAAAAACAAAAACAGTAACGAGGAAAAACGAAATGAGAGTTGGTAGTTGTGGTAGACAAGTGTAAGAAAGCAACCTCAGCGAGATCCGAAGAGGTAGGAACCGAGTCCAGTACTAGCGGTGGGTTCGAGTTATTCAACGCCGAGTCAGCCGGGGGAGACTCGCTCTTGACTCGCTTCTTGGCTCGTTTTCCTTTGCTTCCCCATTCACCAGGTGAGTCACAGCCAGTACCGCCACTACTCTCTAGACTCACCGCCAAATGCGCCAAATCAGCTAAAGCCTCCGCCGCCTCAAGCTCAATCTTCACCATCCGATCCGCCACGTCATCGTTGGAGGAAGACGACGTCGTAGAAGAAGCACTAGAACACGAGAAAGACAAAGGGCTCCTCCAAACACAACCAGAAGCAGAACCCATAGCCATGAAACAAAGAAAAAGAAAAAGAAAAAAAACACAAAAACAAAAAGTACAAGGTAGAGAGTATTTTACTTCGTCTTAAGGTATAGTATAGAGAGAGAGTGTGTGTTTTTTTTTTTTCGTTTTTGTGTTTTTGTTTTAATGTTGTTTTTTGTGTGTGTTGGGAGTGGACTGGTTAAGCTAGGCTATAAAGCCCACAGATTGTGTCGGGATGCCACGTGTCGTGCCAACTCACGATCCGGACATCTTTGCTAACTCGCACCCATGTATCTGTGAACGCCATGTTTTCGATTTTGCCCACATAGGCGAAGCAAGCACGTGCGGTTCTTAGCACGTACTCTTTTGTGGGTTTTGGGACAAAAATGACAATCAGTGGAGTGAAGGGGGGGGGGGGGAGGGTCGGTCGGTGCGTTGTGTTCTTAAGAGACACGCGGTTCCTTTGTTTAATGTACACGTGTGTTTTGTTCATTGCGTGCGTTGTTGTTCAATAAAATTTTGCCGGGTTTTAAGGGTGTCAGTGGATACGTGGAACTTGGAGGACCAGAAAATACTTGAAATTTTACTGCTATCTTTTTTTTAGGTAAAAAAATCTTTTCTCTTTTGGGATTTATAGATGCTTTTGCTATATGTGTTTAGATGTATACTTTTAATTTTTAAACAACATTACATGTATTTTTATATATTTTTTATCCAAATATATTTTTAAAAAATACAAATAACATCGCTAGGACAACTCTAAAGTTTTTTTTTTTTTTTTTTACATGATCGGGCTAGGGACCTGTTGTGTTTGGCGGTGGACCACAGTTGAGAAAAAGTGTACAAGTGGTTACAGACTTACGGCTGTGCCCACTTGGTCCCTAGTTCCAACTGGCTCGCTACTGTGCCACCATTTTTGACTGCCCTTTTTTTTGGTACGGTCATCTCAAATCAATCTACGAATTTCGTTACCATGCAATAAATTCGGATGCAAATTGGGCTGGCCCAGGAAGAAGATGAGTTCTATTCTCTAGCAAATTTAATGTAATGGGTTATTAAGGTCTTGGGCTGAAATTTGAGGACTTTTGTTGGGTTTACTTTTTATAATTAGCCCAACTAGAAAATCAACTAAACAAATTTTTTTTTTAAGAGAATTTTAACCTCCACATAAATAGCTATTTATCATTAGACCAAGACATCAATCGATTTTTGGTGTAAGCGAGGATTGAACTCCAAATCTATTATTCAACCATCAGAGACTTTACCAGTTAAACTAATTAGAACTCATAAGTAAACCTAAACGCATACTATTGTGTAGAGACGGACCCAGGATTTCAAGCTGGGGGGCCGGAGATAAGCGAATTTTTTTTTTTTCAAATACGCATCCATATAGTATTAATAAACTATCAACCAAGACAAATACCCAAAAATCATTGTTTCTTAATATATCAAGATCAACTTTTTGAAATTGTGTTTGAGAGATATGGTTATTGAGATATATGAATATTTCTTGGGATTGGAACATCGACATTTTTCGAAATTGGAGAATGAATATTTTCTAGAATTGGAATAGCAACATTAGTTGTTGGCAATCCCACGTTGACTTTGGAAGAATTTGAATATTTTTTTTTGAAAAAATCAAACATTGTAGTTGATTTTTTCATGATCTACAAATAAAATAAGAATCATATATATTATCTCACAAACGGTTGTTGTTACTAACTGAAGACAAATACTAAAATCTAGGTAATATTCGTGATGCATTTAATTATAAATCAAACTGTTATTTTCTTAAATTTTTGATGTGTGACAATTTTCTATATTATATGATTTGTTTTTTTCTTTTGTCTTTGGTCTTTCCCTTTAGTTATCTTTGTCTTTGTCTTTATCTTGTACTCTCCATATTTCAGACACTGACCCAATCCCACTATAGACGCTATAAATTTATTCTGCACTACTAAAAGAAACTTTTCTTAAGTTTACCTTCTTTTTCTTTTCTTAACTTTACCTTCTTCTTTTTTCTGTCACTTGTCTTTATTGTTGCCCAACAATCAGTCAACAAAGAACAAACAGACAAACACTATACTAATATATTCTCTAATCTTTACAAACTCTACTCTCTCTCTCTCTCTCTCTCTCTCTCTCTTTTCTATATAATAAAAGAGAGAGAGTCACAAACACTCTATATAATACAAGAGAGAGAGTCACAAACACAGAGTCACAGAGAGTCACAAAGCCAAAAGGCCAACAAAAAAAAAAAAAAAAAACCACAAGTAGAATAAATTTTTAGATTCACAATCACGGAATCACCAACATCAGTTCATCACTCATCAGTAAAAACACAAACATCACAAGTCCACAAGCATAGATTTTTAGATTCTGAGATTCACAAACATTATATTTGGTTTTGAAGAAAATGATAGATTAAATACCTGTGAACTGTGAAGGCTAGAGTAGTGGAGCAACGAAGCTGGGCTGGGTAGTGCAAATCGAGCAAATGGCGGCGGCGGCAAGATGGGTCTCCGGTTTGGGTATGCGACAGCTGATGGCGGCGTGGGTACTGGGTAGCAAGATGGGTCTCTCTCACGTGGGCGTGGGCAGCGTCGTCATGGTGTGGGCGGCGGCGTCACGGCGTGATGGGTCTCTCACTTTCTCTGTCTCGCTCTCGCCTCTCCCTTTCTTTTCTTTTCTTTTTTTCTTTTTTTCCTTCAGTTCTGGCTTTTCCGTTTGGTTTTGGGTCTTACTGACTGCTGGGTTTCTTTTTCTTTTTTTTTTTTCTTTTTTTTACACACACACACACACACACACACACACACACATATATATATATTTTAAGGTTTTCAAGGGCTTTTGAACCTGGGCTGGCCGGCTGGAATAGGTATGGTTGAGGTGAGGGGGGCCTGAGCTAAAAACCAAGGGGGGCCCAAGCTAAAAACCAAGGAGGCCCAAGCCTTTTTTTGAAAATTTTACATACTAAAATTTTTTTTATTTGGGCCCGGGGGGGGGGCCCTGGCCCCCTTTGCCTTTCACTTGGGTCCGTCCCTGCTATTGTGCTTCTTAGTACATATGCAACTGGTCGACCATGCAATTGGGGGTGTGCGAGGGAAATTTTTTTTTTTTAACAAATCTGTAGTTGGTGGGATGGAAAAATACCAAATTACCACCAAACTACAAAAATGCCGGGTCAGTTGAAAATTTGGACAATTGTTAGTTTTAGTTGTGTTGTGTAGTAAACTTAAAATATATATATATATATATATATTGTTTAAACTTACAAATATATTGGAAAAGTATCATTTTTTTCATATTAACATCGGTAAATATGAAATTAATTAAGGGAAAAAAAAACTTAAATTTCATGAGCTATAAACTAACAAGTGAATATATGTATGTGTGTGCTTGTGCACAGGGACGGAACCAGGATTCATACCTGAGGGGGGCCAAAGCTTAAAACCAAAAAAAAAGTTATGAAAATAAAAACTAACATCTATTTCATATTCAACAAAATACTACATACAAAATAAGTTTTTCTTAAACATTTTATATTATAAAACACATCAACAAAGTATAACATACAAAATAAGTATTTTTTATTTTGTGTGCGATTTTTGTTTAGTCCATATTTATTTATTTTGTTTTTGTAGTTAAAGGGGCATAAATTTTATTTATTTATTTATTTTCTTGTAGGTCAATATCTAAATATTTTAGAAAAGGAGAGACAAATATATATATATATATATAAGGGCAAATCTTAATTTTTTTATACTATTTTTTTTTTAATTTGTGTGTGTGTGTGTGTGTGGGGGGGGGGGGGGGGGGGGGGGCAATGGCCCCCCTCTGCCCTAGTGTAGGTCCGCCTCTGCTTGTGCACAAGGGTGCAGGTTGGGTAAGACCACATAACCTGACCTTCCACTTTGATAATTAAACCTGCCTAACCCGCTTGAAAATAAAAATCATATTCACGCACGGTAGTGCAAATGGAGCAAGTCAGGCAATTTGGGCTGGTTTTTGCACAGGCCCACATGCAACAAAATATGATTTTATCTCATTTATTTTGTTTTTGTTTTAGGAAAGTTTTGTTTATAAATATGAAACTTGATATTAATGATAATTATTAATAGACACTGTATTTGGATATGAAATTTGATCATTACGATATTTATTAAAAAAATATTTAT
Organism: Quercus aquifolioides; assembly: GCA_019022515.1. Classification (NCBI taxonomy): domain Eukaryota; kingdom Viridiplantae; phylum Streptophyta; class Magnoliopsida; order Fagales; family Fagaceae; genus Quercus; species Quercus aquifolioides. The sequence goes on from CM032325.1 coordinate 45,687,981, forward strand.
TATAATTGTGTTTTATATGGAATTATTATATAATTATGGTAATTATTAATTAATAGATATTTATTGTGATTTTATTTGTATATTGAACTATCTATTCTATCATTTAATTGAGGGTTTAAATATTGAATAGAATTTAATTTCAATTAAAATATATATATATATGTGGGGGGAGAAAAGCCCAACCCAATGTATTGGGTCCAAGGCCCAATATGAGGAACACTGTTCGTCCGAGGAGATGAAGACATTCAGTCAGAGGCCCATGTCAAAGGAGAATGCCTGGAGATGAACACGTGAACTATCCGAGGAGATGTTCATATGTCCGAGGAGTCCGATATCCTCGGATCCGAAGGAGTTGGATCCGACAGGTGTATGGGAGGTTCAAGTGATCTTTCTGACAAATGTTAGGAGGGAAATGAGCCTCGGACACCCATAAAGATAACAAGAACAGAGAAATATCAAGGAGACAGACTTCAACCACCGCATTGAATGCACTGCACCTACCTTTCTGGCCGCATTTATGTGGAGAAGACCCCTGAACAGTGCATTCTCAGCTACCGCCACTCACACATGGCTAAAGGGGGAGTATGATGGGACATGCACTCAAGTGGGCGTCTAGATGATGAACAAGTGGACGGTGAAGATGTAGGAAGGCAGTACTATATAAGAGAAGGGTGTCTCTGATAGAAGGGGATCGAAAAAATCAGAAGTAGAAAAGAGTGTATTCCATTACTGTAGCTCCAAGAATTGTAATCCAAGTTTATCAATGAAAAACACCTCTTCGGACATGGCATTTACATCCGTCCGAGCACATATTAATACAAATTCTCCCACTAGCATTGCTGTTTAATACTGTTATTTCATTATTAGCCTAGCTCTTTCACCCACTCTCTACAAATTTATTGTTTTGGGTTCAGTGGGCTCAAAATCCATACCTTCTTGGACTTGGGCTGCAAAAACTGACCCTACAATTGGCGCCGTCTGTGGGAAGAGCTTGTGCAAGAGTGAAAACAACAGTTGATGATGGCAGGACACGGTGAACAACAAGCAGAATCCAGGGCATCCCAACACGTAGACCATTTTGTCAACTTAGAGAGGAGACAAAATCGTGAGGGTAGTGTACACACTGTGCGCCTTAGCCAGAGCCAATCACAGGGCGGAAGTCACATGTCCCATGCAGAGAAGAACCGTGACTTACAACTGGAAGTAGAAAAACTAAAGAGGGAGCTGCGCCATGCAAAGAGGAAACGGGCTTCCTCATACTCTGAGGATGATCTTGATGACGAGCAAGATGTCTCTTATCAGCACAAATCTAAGACACCAGCCAGCGAGTCCTACACCTATGAAGAAGAGTCCCATCGTAAGAGGCAACGTAGAAGCCCATCACACGAGGACATGGAGAACGATGCCATGAACAGGGCTCTAAATCAGATATCTAAGTCACCCTTCACGCGCAGGATAGAGGAGGCCAGACTTCCTCGGCGTTTTAACCAGCCAACGTTCACCATCTACAATGGTAAAACTGACCCCGTGGAGCATGTGAGTCATTTTAACCAGAGGATGGCTGTCTACTCCAGAGACGAAGCTCTGATGTGCAAGGTTTTCCCTTCCAGTCTTGGGCCTGTTGCCATGAGGTGGTTTGACGGTTTGAAGGCAGGCTCCATCAACTCCTTCAAAGAGCTCACTCAGGCATTCGGCTCCCGTTTTGTCACATGCCGAAGAGTGGCCAGACCTTTCTCTTCACTGCTATCCTTGTCCATGCAGGAAGGCGAGTCCTTGAAGGCATATTCAGACAGATACTGGGAGATGTTCAATGATGTGGAGGGCAACAATGATGCAATGGCCCTCAGCACGTTCAAGCTCGGCCTCCCTACTGATCACGGTTTGAGGGCATCTCTATCTGGCAAACCGGTCACAAACGTGCGTCAACTAATGGACCGCATAGAGAAGTATAAGAGGGTTGAAGAAGATCAGCAGCAGGGCAAGGGAAAGGATAAGGTTATCCCTCAGGAGAGGAGGGATTCGCGGTCGGACCGGTACAATTACAATAAACCGCGGAGGGATTTTGCCTGGCAATCAGGATCGATGAATCCTCAATCGGTCAACACCATGTTCAAAGAGCCAGTACACCAGGTCCTGGAAAAGATCAAGAACGAATCATTCTTCAGGTGGCCGAACAAGATGATAGGAAACCCCGAGAAACGCAACCATAATCTCTACTGCCAGTATCATCAAGACCATGGGCATACCACGGAGGATTGTAGGAGCCTGTGGGATCACCTGGACCAACTGGTTCGCGATGGTAAACTAAAACACCTCCTGCACCCCTCCAGCGGCCGAGGGCAGACGGGCTCGGGGCCACGCAGAGATGACCCCTCAAAGCCGCCGCTAGGGACTATAAACGTCGTCTTCGCCGCGCCGGGGAGGACAGGGTCCTGGCCATTGAAAGTTATGTCGGTAGGCCGACCATCCGCAGGAGAGTCAAGCCGAGGACCAAAGAGAGCTAAGCTTGGTGCCCCGCTAGTTATGAGATTCTCGGACGAAGACATGATTGTCACCATTCAACCCCATGATGATGCACTAGTCATCACCCTCAGAATAGGAGGGTACGATGTAAAGAGAGTGATGGTGGACCAGGGCAGTGCTGTGGAGATAATGTACCCGGACCTCTATAAGGGGCTAGGCCTAAAACCCCAAGACCTGACGCCATACGATTACCCACTCTTAAGCTTTGAAGGAAGGCCTGTCATCCCAAAAGGCCGGATACGCTTACTTGTGCAGTCCGGCTCCGAGGTGGTGGAGTTGGACTTTATAGTTGTGGACGCATATTCGTCCTACACGGCACTCGTAGGCAGACCTTGGATTCACGCACTTGGGGCTGTTCCCTCTACTTTGCACCAAAAGGTCAAATATCCATCAGGAGGGCAGATACATGAGATCCGAGGAGACCAGTCTGTTGCTCGACAGTGCCTGGTAGCTGCCATTCATCATAAGACCCCAGCCGAGTCCTCGGACGTAGCTGGGAGGGATTTATAGTAACTACAGTCTCGGGGATTGCCCTTTGAAGAACCAGATGAAGGCGCTCGATGTGAGGATCTAACGAAAGTGGTCATTGGAAATGATCCTGATAGGTTCTTTCAAGTCAGATCTCAGCTGCCTCTTCAAGAGAAGGAAGAGCTAATAGAGTTCCTCAAGCGTAATCTCGATGTGTTTGCCTGGAGTGCTTACGAAGCCCCGGGGGTAGACCCGGAGTTTATATGCCATCACTTGAAGGTGAATCCACTGGTCACCCCCAAGAAACAGCCTATTCGGCGCCCATCCAAGGAACATGCTGACGCAGTAAGGGACGAGGTAGCGAAACTCAAAGAGACTGGGGCTATCAAAGAAGTTTTTTATCCCGAATGGCTAGCAAATACCGTGGTGGTAAAGAAGAAGAGTGGGAAGTGGCGAGTATGCGTAGACTTCACGGATTTGAATAGGGCATGCCCCAAAGATCCTTTCCCTATGCCGAAAATTGATCAGCTGGTCGATGCCACTGTCGGCCACCCTCGGATGAGCTTCCTAGACGCCTTCCAAGGCTACCACCAGATAGCATTAGCCCCGGAGGACCAGAAGAAAACTGCTTTTGTCACCCTTATTGGCAACTACCACTATAAAGTGATGCCGTTTGGCTTGAAGAACGCGGGAGCTACCTACCAGAGGATGATGACGAGGATGTTCGAGCCACAGCTGGGCAAAAATATCGAGGTTTACATAGATGACATGGTGGTGAAGAGCAAAGTTATAGCTGAGCATGTGAAGGACCTTGAAAGTACCTTTGAGATTCTACGAAAGTACAAGCTACGACTAAATGCTTCAAAGTGCTCATTTGGGGTAGGGTCCGGAAAGTTTTTAGGATACATGGTCACCCACAGAGGAATTGAAGTCAACCCCGACCAGATAAAGGTCATCAATGATCTACGAGCTCCTCGGAATCCCAATGAGGTTCAGAAACTAACCGGAATGACCGCTGCCCTCAATCGGTTCATCTCTAGATCAGCAGACAGGTGTCGCCCCTTTTTCTCTCTACTCAACAAGTGGAAGGGATTCGAATGGACTGAGGAATGTGCTTTGGCATTCCAGCACCTCAAGGATTATCTAGCTCGGCCACCAATCATGTCCAGTCCTGAGCCTGATGAGGTACTGTTCGCCTACATCGCTGTAGCTCCCTATGCGGTGAGCCTGGTGTTGATACGATCAGACTCTGGTGTGCAAAGACCCGTTTATTACGTAAGCAAGTCGCTGCATGAGACTGAGATTCGTTACTTGCCTCTGGAGAAAGCTATCCTAGCAGTAGTGCTTGGCACACGGAAGCTACCTCACTACTTCCAAGCCCACACGGTCATCGTTCTCACACAACTCTTACTCAAAGCTATACTTCGAAGTGCTGATTACACTGGTCGGATTGCCAAGTGGGGTACAATCTTAGGGGCTTTCGATATAAGATATATGCCCCGCACATCGGTCAAGGGACAGGTCCTCGCAGATTTGGTGGCTGAGTTCACGGAGCCCCAGTTAGAAGAAGTAAAGCCCACATCAGGCATGGATGAAAAATCAGTTGGCATGATCTCCCAACAGAATCCCTCCCATTGGGAAGTGTACGTCGATGGCGCGGCAAACCAGAGAGGCTCTGGAGTTGGGCTGGTATTGATATCCCCCGAGAAAATCATTATCGAGAAATCGTTAAGGCTGGACTTCTCGGCAACGAACAATGAGGCAGAGTATGAGGCCCTACTGATGGGAATGACTATGGTCTGTAGAATGGGTGGGAAGTCCGTGGAGTTGTTCTCGGACTCAAGATTAGTAGTAGGTCAAGTACAAGGCGAGTTTGAGGCAAAGGACGAAAGAATGCAGGGGTATTTGGGTCGTGTTAAGCAACTGCAATCAGAGTTCGACTCTTTCAGTTTGATGCACATCCCCAGAAGTGGCAACTCACATGCGGACTCCTTGGCCACGCTTGCCACTTCTTCGGCGCAAGACCTGCCGAGGATCATCCTCGTCGAGGACTTGCACAGGCCTACAGAGGCGAAATTAGAGGCAGTCCAGGTTCACTAGGTCAGGGCCGGGCCGTGCTGGATGGATCCTTTAATCAAATTTCTCAAAGAAGATATATTGCCTGAAGAGAAGGGAGAAGCTGATAAAGTTCGGAGGAAGGCGACTAAGTTCTGGTTATCCGAGGACCAGAAACTATACAGACGCTCCTACTCGGGACCATACTTGTTATGCATGCATCCCGAGGCAACTGAGACATTGCTAGAAGAGCTGCACGAAGGAATCTGTGGGAGCCACACCGGGGGTAGGTCCTTGGCTCACCGAGCCCTCACCCAAGGCTATTGGTGGCCTAACATGCAAAAGGAGGCACACGAGTATGTCAAAAGGTGTGATCAATGTCAGCGCTTCGCTCCAAACATTCACCAGCCAGGGGGAAATCTTAATCCGCTATCTAGCCCATGGCCTTTCGCCCAATGGGGCTTGGACATTGTGGGACCCTTCCCTAAAGCTGCAGGGAACAAGAAGTACCTTCTGGTCGGCACAGACTATTTCACCAAGTGGGTTGAAGCCGAGCCACTAGCCAATATCAGAGACGTTGATGTGCAAAAGTTTGTGTGGAAGAACATTGTCACTCGGTTTGGAATTCCTCACACTCTCATCTCGGACAACGGCTTACAGTTCGATAGCAAGGCATTCAGGAATTATTGTAGTGATCTGGGAATTATAAACAGATACTCCACTCCCGCCTATCCCCAAGGTAATGGACAAGCAGAAGCTGTCAACAAGGTCATACTGAACGGCTTAAAGAAGAGGCTGGATGATGCAAAGGGCAAATGGGTAGAAGAATTGCCACACGTGCTTTGGGCTTACAGGACTACGCCTCGTAGGTCTACTGGGGAGACCCCCTTCTCAATGACCTATGGGGCTGAAGCTGTCATTCCTTTGGAGACCGGGTTCCCAACGTTAAAAACTAGCTCGTTCAGTCTAGCCGACAACGATGAGCAACTACAGAAGAACTTAGACTTGATTGAGGAAAGGAGGGAGAATGCAATGGTTCGGCTGGCACATTACCAACAGAAACTCAGGCAAGGATATGATGCTAACGTAAAGCTAAGGCCTCTAGAGCCTGGTGATCTAGTGCTGAGGAAAGTTGTGGGCACCGCAAAGAATCCGGCTTGGGGAAAACTAGGACCCAATTGGGAAGGGCCGTATCGCATCACTTTAGGAGCAGGCATTGGGGCATATTTCTTGGAAGACCTAGATGGTCATGTAATACCGCGTCCATGGAATGTAAATAACCTCAAGAGGTACTTTTATTAATCAAATCTTTTCTTCAACCGACGTGACAATTCACTGCGTAAAGTTTTCTCTCAAGTGTTTAAACTTAAATCCAGTCATGCCTGTAGTCCTCGGACCAGATGATCAGGGTTAGTTAACACTCATTCGCCATTAACTCAAGTGTTTAAACTTAAATCCAGTCATGCCTGTAGTCCTCGGACCAGATGATCAGGGTTAGTTAACACTCATTGGCCATTAACTCAAGTGTTTAAACTTAAATCCAATCATGCCTGTAGTCCTCGGACCAGATGATTAGGATTAGTTAACACTCCGTTACAGTTCTAGTGTTTAAACTTAAATCCGATCATGCCTGTAGTCCTCGGACCAGATGATTAGGGTTAGTTAACACTCCGTTACAGTTCTATAGTGTTTAAACTTAAATCCAATCATGCCTGTAGTCCTCGGACCAGATGATTAGGGTTAGTTAACACTCAGTTACAGTTCTATAGTGTTTAAACTTAAATCCAATCATGCCTGTAGTCCTCGGACCAGATGATTAGGATTAGTTAACACTCAGTTACAGTTCTATAGTGTTTAAACTTAAATCCAATCATGCCTGTAGTCCTCGGACCAAATGATTAGGATTAGTTAACACTCCGTTACAGTTCTAGTGTTTAAACTTAAATCCAATCATGCCTGTAGTCCTCGGACCAGATGATTAGGGTTAGTTAACACTCCGTTACAGTTCTATAGTGTTTAAACTTAAATCCAATCATGCCTGTAGTCCTCGGACCAGATGATTAGGGTTAGTTAACACTCAGTTACAGTTTTATAGTGTTTAAACTTAAATCCAATCATGCCTGTAGTCCTCGGACCAGATGATTAGGGTTAGTTAACACTCCATTATAGTTCTATAGTGTTTAAACTTAAATTCAATCATGCCTGTAGTCCTCGGACCAGATGATTAGGATTAGTTAACACTTCGTTACAGTTCTATAGTGTTTAAACTTAAATCCAATCATGCCTGTAGTCCTCGGACCAGATGATTAGGGTTAGTTAACACTCCGTTACAGTTCTATAGTGTTTAAACTTAAATCCAATCATGCCTGTAGTCCTCGGACCAGATGATTAGGATTAGTTAACACTCCGTTACAGTTCTAGTGTTTAAACTTAAATCCAATCATGCCTGTAGTCCTCGGACCAGATGATTAGGATTAGTTAACACTCAGTTACAGTTCTATAGTGTTTAAACTTAAATCCAATCATGCCTGTAGTCCTCGGACCAGATGATTAGGGTTAGTTAACACTCCGTTACAGTTCTAGTGTTTAAACTTAAATCCAATCATGCCTGTAGTCCTCGGACCAGATGATTAGGGTTAGTTAACACTCCGTTACAGTTCTATAGTGTTTAAACTTAAATCCAATCATGCCTGTAGTCCTCGGACCAGATGATTAGGGTTAGTTAACACTCCGTTACAGTTCTAGTGTTTAAACTTAAATCCAATCATGCGTTACAGTTCTAGTGTTTAAACTTAAATCCAATCATGCCTGTAGTCCTCGGACCAGATGATTAGGATTAGTTAACACTCCGTTACAGTTCTATAGTGTTTAAACTTAAATCCAATCATGCCTGTGGTCCTCGGACCAGATGATTAGGGTTAGTTAACACTCGAATACGTTCGTCCCCCGTGGCCCTTGAATCATATGATACAGGTTAGTCAATACCCCCACACAGCTATTGTCACTGGGGCTTAGTGCTAAAATTCCTGGCCACGTTTAAATTAATTCCCACTAATGACTGTCTTCCTTAGTTATACTTGTGACTATCATTACCTGGTAGTAATGACTGGCCACGTTTAAATTAATTACCACTACTCGCTACAATCATTACCTGGTAGTAAGTTTTATTTGGATTATTCTCTTCAATATCAATTTTAATTACTCACACCATCAGTATGATATATCTATCAAGATTATTTGCATTATTTCGTTACAAGTGCAATGTGCAATTATATGCAACGGTAATAAGTAGTAAGACAGGTATTAAAAGCATCAGAGACAAATGGGAAGCCATTCTATAAATGAAAGAAGAGTTTACTTTTCATTGGATAAAAACAAAAGAAAGTACAGGTGCAAAAACAAAAGCCCTATATATCTATTCTTTTGCTGAAGGGACCACAGGGTCGGCAGCCTGGCTCATCCGAGCAGCTGCTTCGGGGGCTTGATTCGTGGCCTCGGTAGGAATTTCCTCTTTACCCAACCTTTGGCTTTTGTCTTTGGCTGGTTCAGCGGGTTACCCTTGTCACCTGGCTGGCCAGCCTCTTTGGGTGCATCAAGAGTGGATGGAGGAGCATGACTGATCAAGATTGGCTCCGAAGCCTCTGAAAGCTGTGGAACAGGAGGGGGATCAGTTCCTGGGAGCTCTCGGATATCAGGATCATAGTATACGCTCCCAAGCAGCCTCAGCTCCGAGTCGGCAGGGACTCCAGCTGCATCCAGGGCCTTGCTCCAACTTATGCCGCAGTAATCTCGGCTGACCGAGGCGAATTGCTCTAGAAGCTGGGATGTGGTCGTCTCTACCCCCAGCTGGTACGCCGCCTTCCTTTCGGCCTCAACCGCCTCCTTGGCCAGTCTGGCGTTTTGCTCAGCCACTTGGGCGCTCGCCTTGGCCTTTTGCAGCTCAGCTTTGAGACCCTTCACCAGCTCCTTCTCGGTTGCCAGATTGATCTCTGCCATGTGTAATTGTTTACGCTGCTCCTCGGCTTGTTTTTCAGCATTCTTGATCCCAGCATCGAGGCTTTTCTTCTGGGAGGTCATCTCTTTCAAATCCTCGGATAAATGAGCATATTCCTCCTTCAGCTGGCCCAGAGATTTTTCCGCCTCGTCTCGGGAGCAGAGCGCTGCTTGGGCCTCAAGGTGTTTCTTTTTGTTCCATTCTTCGGCCACATAGATTTGCTGGGTGACCTGCATGATGGAAATTCCAAATGTCAGGGAAGAAAAAGCGAGAACGCCAATGAGTCATTCAACCGATCAGACCAAACTCGCTTACCATGGCCATATCCCTCTTAAGGGATTGAAAGAGCTCAAGCTGGCTAAAGCGCCTGAAGGAGTCCATGTCGTGGGGAAGAAGGAGTGGCTGCTGCAGAGCCTCAGCAACATAGCCTGCCCTCCCCCCGTCATAGTTCCTGAGAGAGGTTTCCCAGAGGATCGGGGCACCATTCAGCTCCAACTTTGGAGACCAGATTCGCGGCCCTCCCTCTCGGCGGACATCAGCCAAGACGTTTTCTTCTCGGCTCTCAGTGGAAGAGGCCCTCCTGTTGCGTTGCTCTCTCGCCACTCTTTGCTGCTTATTTGCTTTCGGTGGTGCCGCCACCTCCCTCTCTTCAGGGTCGACAGGCCTCTTCTTCCTCAGGTCTAGAACGGGCTTTATGCCAGGGTCAGGAACCTGGGAGGGCACTGGAGGCAGATTCTTCACTGGTTGAGAGGTCCCAGTACCTTTCTGCTCGGGTTTTTTGCCCCTGCCCTTCATTAAGACCCTCAGATCCATGTCGTCGTCCGAAGGGTCTTCAGAGTGAGCAGCTAACAAAACAGGATGAATGCCTGACTGCTGGTCGGTCTCTTCCTCGTCGTCCGATACCTCTACTACTTGCTCTCCTCCTGAAGCCTCCTCCCCAAAGTTGAACTTGTCTATTTGCTCCTCAAGCGAAGAGGCAGAGGAGTCAACCCTTTCGCCCTCAACTGCTTGCCCGAGGGGAACTTGCTGGAGCGGCTGAACGAGAGGAGGTACACCCCGAGGATTTGGACGAGGTACGGGTTCAAGATCGTCTGGCGCCAAGAAACCCTTCCGACCAACGTCAATACGTGCTAGGCGATGGTCTCCCTGGATGATTGCGTTGCCGACTGGTTGGAAACCCTTTGGCTTCCCTGTATATCCCAGAATAAGGGGAGCAGATCATAGTTGCCCGTCCTCGCTCACGAAGATCTCTGACCTTAAAAGGTAATTGAGGGCGGCAATATTTGTAAGGCTGAGCCGAGGAGAAACTTGTCTCTTATCTGTTACAAGTCACAGCAAAAAAATTGTTAGAAACTCAGAAGTCGCAACCGAAGAGGAATCAGAAACCGTTAAAAGACGGGAACCCTAAGCCTATGGTTAGTGTGCCTAAATCTAACATGTCCCACCTGGCTTTCCATGCTTGGTTGGGCAATGATGGCCATCGTGCCATGCGCCCGAGACGATCACATAGTCGTCTTAAATCCCTTTGTTGGATTTGGGGAGGCAGGAAATGAGCCTGACAACGTCTGACCGGGATTTTAAGTAATATCCCGCATCTTGCTGGCTGTGGCACTCGTACATATGTACTACGTCGAGCTAGGTGAGTCCCAATCCTAGGTGACGGTCAAGGTCCTCAATCGCTCATAGGATCCTAAACATATTGGGCGCGCACTGCCAGGGAGTAAGTCTATGGTTCCGAAAGTAGCTAGTGGTGATGGGACCCATGGGGATTGTCATTCCCCCTTCTTTGAAGGCAATGAGGGGGATAACCACCTCTCCCGTCTTCCGGTCTGTTAGTATTTTTTCTGGAGGGCAATACCTCACACCTACGTTAGGGGGTATGCGATATGCGGCCCTAAACGCCTCCAGTTGCTCAGGGCTATCCACCAAGTACTGGAGTTTTCCCATGGTGCTTAAATGAAACGGTTGGCCGAAGAGAGAACTAAATGATTCGGTGGACGATGACTCACCAGGACTAAATCGGTGAAAAGATTTCAAGCGTGTAGAAGGGTTCGCGTCGATTCTGGGGAAGTCTGAAACCGGTGATGGAGAGATTTGGACGGAGTGGCACGCTTGTTCTTGATGGAGCGTCTGAAGATGTGAAAAGTGAGGAAGAAATAACTTCCTCTGAAGTTTTATACGGGGTCAAGCGAAGGGTCAGGGGCACTCCCGCCCAAATTCTGAAGAAAAACCACGGCCGTTGGATCAGTCAGTCACCGTTGGATACGAAGGACAAAGCGCCACCTAGTGCAGTTAATGCAGCGCCTTGGGAATAAGGAAACCGCAGTGGCATTAATGAGGCGTCTGTCCCTACGTCTACACACGTGCCAGGTCAATCTTACCCGTTCCCAAGCTTTTGCTCCGTGGCAAGTCAAAATCCTACTTTTTCTCCTCGGATGCGAGGGAAAAACTACAATTTCGAGGGGCTAATGTGGGGGGAGAAAAGCCCAACCCAACTTATTGGGTCCAAGGCCCAATATGAGGAACACTGTTCGTCCGAGGAGATGAAGACATTCAGTCAGAGGCCCATGTCAAAGGAGAATGCCCGGAGATGAATACGTGTACTATCCGAGGAGATGTTCATATGTCCGAGGAGTCCGATATCCTCGGATCCGAAGGAGTTTGATCCGACAGGTGTATGAGAGGTTCAAGTGATCTTTCTGACAAATATTAGGAGGGAAATGAGCCTCGGACACCCATAAAGATAACAAGAACAGAGAAATATCAAGGAGACAGACTTCAACCACCGCATTGAATGCACTGCACCTACCTTTCTGGCCGCATTTATGTGGAGAAGACCCCTGAACAGTGCATTCTCAGCTACCGCCACTCACACATGGCTAAAGGGGGAGTATGATGGGACATGCACTCAAGTGGGCGTCTAGATGATGAACAAGTGGACGGTGAAGATGTAGGAAGGCAGTACTATATAAGAGAAGGGTGTCTCTGATAGAGGGGGATCGAAAAATCAGAAGTAGGAAAGAGTGTATTCCATTACTGTAGCTCCAAGAATTGTAATCCAAGTTTATCAATGAAAAACACCTCTTCGGATATGGCATTTACATCCGTCCGAGCACATATTAATACAAATTCTCCCACTAGCATTGCTGTTTAATACTGTTATTTCATTATTAGCCTAGCTCTTTCACCCACTCTCTACAAATTTATTGTTTTGGGTTCAGTGGGCTCAAAATCCATACCTTCTTGGGCTTGGGCTGCAAAATCTGACCCTACAATATATATATATATATATATATATTAAAACATTCATGTGTAAAATTGTGAGAACATAAAATTTAGTGACAAAATATTATGAAATCAACCAAAAGTTAAATTTCTTCAGCTTTGCTAACTATAGGCTTTGCTATGTGTTGTGTTAACTTATTCTACGAACTGACATTTGTCCATATCTAAGATGATTTGGTTTGAACACATGATTCCACATTGCACAAATTTAATGTCAATTTCTCTAATTATCTACCCAAAATTATCCACATTTATTTTACTATTACAATTTGAGATACAACTTATCTTACCTTTTTACTTATTTATTTTTTGGATTTACATCTTCACATCCAAATTATTTAATACGTTTATAGCATAGATTTTTTTTTTTTTTTTTTTCGTTTTTAATAACACAACATATTCCCTAACAAATTGACACACCATAAATATCTACCATAAAATTAACATCAATTTCATTCTATATAATGATAAGAGGGAAACGGAGGATGGTGGAGGATTCTTTTGCATTCTCTCCCAAGACAGGTATGGAACAGGTTTCCTATTCCCTACCCCACCCCACTTCTGCTTTAGGGTGGGGTTTCTTCCCTGCCTTGTTCTAGTGAGTGCCCACAAGTACCCTTCCCCCCACCACACTCAATTTTGTTTATGCATAATTTATTCAAATTTGATTATATCATTCATTAAATTAAAACTCATAAAACATCTAAAAACAAGTTCTAATATTACAAAACATTTTCAAAGCATAACAATACAACAATTCAAGTATTAAAAAACACAAAATTAATTCAAGCATAATGTTAGGGACATAGTTATACATAATTATGTAATTAGCTAATCATTTGACAAAACACACTTTACTTGTAATTGGGTAGATCTAGAATGAGTTTAGTACTTCAAGAAATAAGTGTTCAAGTTTAGTATTGAAGCCATGCAAATCTAACCAAGAAACAAGTAAAGGAAGTATTGTTCATTAAAGCTCGACAAAAGTCTCAACAAAATCCTTTCTATCGAGAATTACTGCTGAAGCTCGACACAAATTGTATCTGTAATACCCGGAAAAAAAAAAAAAAAAAAAAAAAAAGGAAGGCTATTTAAGTAAATTTTGTTTATGGGTCAATTTTATAATTAATATTTCTAAGGGATTTTTTAAAAATAAGGTTGAAACCCTAGCTATATAAGCTTATTAAGTTAACGTATATGGGGAGATATTTTGAGAGAGAAGACTACCCAAAAGACTGAAGTAGAGAAGGATTGATTACACCCTTAAGGTAAGAGCCTAAGAATCTCTTTCTTGTTCAATCTAAGCTTTATTTGGAATTGAAGTATTTTTTTTTATGTGTGTATTTTGGCCAAAAAGTGAAACTATTTAAATCTCTAATGAATTTTACGATCTGAACAATCAAGGGGTTAAATCATATTCTTGGTACCTGTACTGTCTCGATAATAGTTGGGTATTCTTTTTCTTTGCCTCAATTGCGTTAAGTGTAGATGGGTTTGCAGAAGGTTAGGCATGGCCATAGTGGGTCAGATTCTGCACAGTTCTGCTTTAAGGAATTGTACCCAAAATTGATAGAGTTGGGAAAATACAAAAATCTAGTAGTATAGGTTTAAGGTCCTGACAAGCTAAAAAATTAAAATATAAAAAAAATAAATAAAAATAAGAAGAAGAAAATGTGTACGTAACAGTGTATTTGTTGAAGATGGGTCGGCTACCAAATTAAAAGAAAAAAAAAAAGAAGAAGGGGAAAACACGTGTACCTGACCTGTTGCTCTTCCTTTACAAATGACTTTTACCCTTTATGCATATTATCCTAAGGGATTATTAGTGGCATAAAGCAAGGAATATATATATGAATAAGTGGATTTTTGCTTTGAGATAATAGTGAAAAATTATGAGATATTTTTAACAATCTCTCTTCTAGCTGGGTACCGTTTTAAGTTTTTCTTAAATTATTTGATTATTGAGTATAGTGCTTGAAAATTTGTTTAAGCGATATCTAAGGATTTTAGAGAAAGTGTTAGAGAGAAGATTCTTGTGGTGAGTTAGCTGAGGTAAGTAACTTTATCCTAATTGATTTTATTTTGTGTATTTAACTACTAAAAAATTGTTTACAGTTGTTACAATTTTATTTCTATTATATTACTGATTTCAAATAAAGAATTATCATAAATATATTTGATTACTGAATATATGATGTATTTTATTTAATTGTATTTAGCTATACTGATTTAAAGTAAAGAATAAATAATTTTCACAAATACACATGAGCATTGAACATAAGATTTATTTTACTTAATTGTTTTTTAGCTATATTGATTTAAAGTAAAGAATTATAGAAATATCACAAATAGATTTGAATATTGAATATATTATTATATATATATATATATGTATTTGAATAAGATATATTTTTGTTAGAAACTATGAACAATCTTACTATGAATTTATTCTGATACCCAGCCAATGGGGGTTATTCATTGGTACTCTGATACCCAAACCAATAGTGGTCGTTTATTGGTACCCTGATACCCAGCCAATGGTGGTCGTTCATTGGTACTCTGATACCCAAACCAATAGGGGTCGTTTATTGGTACCCTGATACCCAGCCAATGGGGGTCGTTCATTGGTATTCTGATACCCAACCAATGGGGGTTATTCATTGGTATTCTGATACCCAAACCAATGGGGGTTATTCATTAGTATTCTAATACCCAAACCAATGGGGGTTATTCATTGGTACTCTGATACCCAGCCAATGTGAGTTATTCATTGGTACTCTGATGCCCAGTCACTGGGATATAGCGTGACCATAGTCATAAAATTGTTAAGAATATGAATTACGTTTGAACATCTGAACTATTTTGAGTCCTTAAAACTACACATGTGATTTTGAAAATGTTTGAGTATTTGAACTATTTTTTAAGTCATTAAAACTGCTTATGTATTTTTAGAACCTATTGTAAGTTAATTGCTTTTAATATATGAAAAACTGACTACTTTCTAAACCATCTATGATATATTTGTAAGATTAAAGTATGTGATCTATTTACAACTTATTATTTTATGACTATGAAACTTCTTTAGTTATTTTTGAAAACCCATAGCATATTATAACTCTCGAAGGCTCATATTACATCTTATTACTTTACAGATCTATTGCTTGATAGAACTTATTAGGATTTTGGTTATTTATTGAGTTGTCAACTCACCCCCTTTTCCCCTCCAGTTTCAGATTGTGAAGAATAGCAAGTTTCGGGAGTTTTGATGTTGTGTTGTGAGCAAGAAAAGAAGCTTAGTGATTTTGGAATTGGATGGTCTTCTAATAGTTTTATATTTATTGGCCAATTGGCATTATGTACATGAGGTTTGGATTTTGTTCCAATTAAATTATTGGAGATCTATTCATAAAGGAATTGTTGAGGTATTTTGGATTTATTTAATTTAATTTTTGAGGATAAATTTTAGTTGCTAAAAAAGCCTTGCACACTTGTAGGGTGCTTACTTTATAAGCGTGCGGCAGTTGTCACGTGCCTATCTTTATAGTTGGGTTTGGGGCGTGACAGTATCTATTGAGAATTACAAAATCAAGTTTTCCATATCTGATTACATGCATATCCTTGAGTATTTGTGTAAGGTTTATTTTCTCACAACCCTAGACATATATAAGGATTATTTTCAGAGCCGTCACAAGGTGATGCAAGGTGTTGAAAAAGAATAATCCATGCATATTGTGACTAGAGGCAGAAATTGCTCTAGTTCATCAATTTCTCTGTAGAAGCTACTGCATCTTTAAGCCAAGGGTTTTGTGACCAAGAAGTTTTCTGATCTTCATTGTTGATGAATTGAAAAACTTTGCAGCCAAAAATCTTTCTAAAGTTGGTATTTTAGTCACGTACTGGGATCCGTGCATCATTGGTTAATCACATACTGGAATTCGTGCATCGAATGGAGAGATTGCCACTACAATACAAGTCCAATTGGGTATTGGGGTAAGGGTTCAATTGTAGGTTGGTATTGGGTACTAAGATTCCTTTTACTTGTAACTGCTTGTGATTGATAATAATTGATTCTTAAAGTGGTGACCTTAAATTCACCCGGTGGGATTTTGCCTCAGTAGTTTTTCCCATTCGTAGACAAATCACATGTGTCAAATTTAATTTCCGCTGCATTTAGTTATTTAATGATTTGTTTGCGCTACCACGCTATTGCATGTAATTTGACTAATTAATTAACTTGGGTAATTAATTAATTTGCTAAGGGGTCATTTCATTTTAACCCAACACATAAAAATAAATGAATACAACATTTAAAAAATATAAACAATTTATTTCTTGAAACATAAAAATAAAAATTTCTTATAAAAAAAAAAACACCAAAAAACATCATAAATTCAAAATTTTAAAGCTAAAGCACATATATTTCATATATAATAATAATAATAATAATAATAATAATTGTGGGGTAAAAGCCCAATAGTATGTATTGGGCCTAGGGCCCTATTTGAATATTACGGTGTGTCCGAAGAGGGGAAAATGATTGAGAAGGATTCCATGTGGGAGAGATATACCTGGAAATGATCTAGGAATATAGTCCGAAGAGATCATCAGTAGTCCGAAGAGTGTATTCTCCTCGGATATAAAGAGTCTCGGTCAAGCAAATACCTGGGAGGTTCGAGTGATCTTCCTAGCGATTCCAATGATAAGAATAAGCTTCGGGCATGTATGGAGATGATAAGAACGGAGAAATATCTAAAAGAAAAAGCTGCTACCACCGTGTTTAATGCACTGCAGCAACTTTTCTGACCGCATTTATGTGGAGAAGACCCCTGAACAGTGCAACCTCAGCTACCACCACTTATGGAGAACTAAAGAAGATACCTGATATGACATGTACTCAAATGAATGCTTAGATGAAGAACAAGTGTACGATGAAGATGGTTTAGAAGAAGGCTATATAAATAGAAGAGGCCTCTGATGAAAGAGGATCGGAAAAAAGAGAAGAAGAAGAGGAGAACGATTTTACTGTAGCTCTAAGAACTGTATTCACCTTTCAATCGATAATATACCTCTTCGGACATCAATTTGTTTAGCTTTCAAGTGTGTTTTTACGTTGGTTCATCCTTTAATATCCTAATTAACTGTTGTTTACTTCACAGATAACTCAGTTCTTTCATCCACACTCTACAAATTCATTGTAGTGGGTCTATTGGGCTCCAATCCCTTACCTTTTGGGCTTGGGCTACAAATTTTGGCCCTACAATAATAATAATAATAATAATAATAATATATTTTTAAAAATAAATGGGGCAAATGCGGGCAAAAAGTTAGCACCAGTTATTTATTTATGAGAATACATTCGGTTAGGCTGTGGCGTAAAACACTGGTTTTATGCCAACCAATAGATTTCTGCTACGTCATTTTTATCACTTAAATTCCTCTCCAGTCTCCAAACACAGAAGTTCCTCAAAAAAAAAAAAGTCTCCAAACACAGAACGAAATAGAGAAAACCCAAAGCCCTGCTTCCTCCCTCTTCCATCTTTGCTTGCCCAAACCTCCACCACACCACACACCGAAGCTCACCGCCACAAAGGTCACTGGAGTTGTGCGTGGAGCTCGGAAACATACCGGAGCCAAAAAATTCATGCTGCACAAACGGTCATGGACCCTTGCTTCAATTTAATAAATACCATGGCTTATCAGACTCAAAACTTGAGTTTCTAGTTCATTAATTTCTAGTTTTTCAGCATTCAAACATGAACAAATTGAAAAACCACACAAAGCTACATCTGTAACAAACTGCCCACACAAAAACTTATACAAAATAACATGGAAAGAAACCAAGAAAAAGAAAACTATATTATGGGTAGTATTCAACAAAGAGAGACCAAGAACAGTTCAACCAAAACTTTCACCCAAAAAATTGAAAAAGGCTCAAAATAGAAAACCCAAATTCAAAAAATAAAAAAACAAAAATAAAAACCCCACACTATTGCCTTCAAGAACAGATAAAAAAAAATACTATTTTTTATAAAAAAATTAAATAAAAAAAAAATCTAATCCCCAATCCTAAATTCAAACCAACAAACCCAGATTGATATATTACCAGTGGCGACGCCCTTAAAAAGAAAAAAATTAGGAACACCCTTAAAAAGAAAAGAAAAAAATTATTTGTTCTACTTTCAAGCAAAAAAAAAAAAAGTCCAAATAAAAATTTTGAACTAAAATCTAAAAGAAAAAAAAATTTGTAACAGAAAAGCCCAACGCCAATCCTAAACAACAAATTACAAACCCAATGTAAAGAAAAAAAAACAAAGCAAAGCAAACCCACGGATTCTCAAAAAAAAAAAAAAAAAAACCAAAACTCAATTACAACCTAACCTAAAGAAACCAGAGCATGGGTTTCTCTCATTTAAGAACCTCAGGTCCTCTACTCCTCTGCAAAAGCGACTCAGCAACGCTGCAACAGCCACACCCAGAGCAGTCGACGGCAAGATCGGAGATTCCCTTGCCCAGATCGGAGATTGGCGATGGCGAGATCGGCATAAGAACCTCAGGCAACATCAAGGTATTTCAGTTCTTTCTCTTTTTCTTTATTTCATCTCTGCTCTGAGCCTCTAACTGAGCAGTATTCTCTCTCTCTTTCTTTTTCTTTATCTCATAGTCTGCCTTGTGACTATTTTTTTGTCTTTTGAAATCTCTCTTTTTCTTTGCTCTGACTTAGACTAGGCTTTCCTGTGGTTCTCTTTAGGCTAAGTTGGCTTTTTGTGTAAGTGTATATATGTAAATATGTAATTGTGTATTTGTGTTGACTGTTGATTGGCTATTGTCTCTTGAGTGGTGGGGGTGGGGCCGTGGCATTGGATTGAGGTAGTGGTCTTGGTCCACTTAAAAGCAACACCCAAACCAGAACAACAAATTATTAAAAAACAAAAAACAAAAAATAAAAATAAAAACTATGTTAGGCAGTGGGTTGAGTCAGGTGGATGATGTAGTGTATTTGTATTCTTTACCTTGTGCAAAGCCAACTAAATAGTGAGGTGTGTGTTAGATTGCTAGTGGTTATTAAAAAAAAAAAAAAAATAATTAATAATTTTATTAATATTTCAAATGAACTTATAATTTATTGTTTATTCTTTTGCTAGTTATTATTGACAAATATTTGATAAAGAAATCACGTACCTAAGACTAATTTTTTGTGTAAGATTCATCTTTATCTTTTAAGCGGATTTGTGTTAACTTTAACTTAGAAAATCATCGTTCAAATATGAATTTGCGTGTTTTTTGGTTGTTGTTGGTGTCAATATATGAATTTTTTTTTATTAATTAGATTGTGTAATTTATCATTCTTAAGGAATACCCTGGAAAATTTTTTTAGAGTCGCCACTGTATATTACTCATTGAAATGAAAATGAAGTGAGAAGTGAGAAGGTATCTTCCTCTTGGAGACAGCCATAAGCTCCATAGATCCACCAAAGGAGAAACTTGGGAACTCAAATCTGAATACAGATGAAGCAACTTGCTTTCCAGATGAGTTTGAAACCAAAATACAGGAAAAAGAAAAATAAACATAAATCATTCGGTCATGAGGCTCCAAAAAAACCCATAAACCCAAAAAAACCCATCAATAATTCGAAATCCAAATTGGGGAAAATGCAAAATCATGAAAAACAAACCTTTGGATCGTGGTTCACGGCGGCTCCGGTGTGTTTTCGAGCTCCACACACAACTCTGGCGACCTCTGTGGCGGTGAGCTTAGGTGTGTGGTGTGGTGGAGGTTTGGGCAAGCAAAGATGGAAGAGGGAGGAAGGAGGGCTGTGGGTTTTCTGTATTTCACTCTGTGTTTAGAGACTAGAGAGAGATTTAAGTGATAAAGATGACATGGCAGAAATCTATTGGCTGGCGTAAAACCAGTGTTTTACGCCAAGCCTGACCGAATGTATTCTCTTTATTTATATAAGAAGACCTAACAATTTATTGCAACATGAATTGAAATTTGAGAATACTTGCAGTCACATGGCAGTGAACGAATGTAACTCCTGTTCTTTAGAGTAAACAAATTTCTTTGTGATATTTTACACCTACTTGTCTAATTGATCTTCTCAAAAAAAAAAAAAAAAAGGTACTTAGTCTAATTGAGAAATTATTCATTCACAATTTAAAACGCCTTTTCAGCTTCAACGTGTTTCTCCTCACCAACGAGCTCTACCTTTCCCTCCAATTTTCAGACTAGTCTCCTTGAGATAACATGGACTTACCTGGGCTTCAAGCACAGGCAAGGACTTGGTTATAATAATAATAATAATAATTGTTGTGCTTATGATAGAGTTAGAAAATTTTTCGTTTTGATTTTTTTAAATAGCTATGATAAGATTTGAATCGCTCCATAATAATTGTCTTTTATTATTAAGCCTAAACAATAGATATCAATTGAATTTTAATGTAAACATGATTAAGCCTATATTTATTTATTCAATGGCAAGAGACATTACAAGTTAAACTTATTAAAACCTACTTTTTTTCGTTTTGATTGATTGTTAAGTCGACAATTTTTGTTCTTAAAACGTGTAGCATGCTACTTTTCACTACAAAAAATGGTCTTTTTAGCTGCGTTTTTTAGCCGCGTTTTTGAGCCATGCGGCTCCAGAGTTGGTCTATAGCTGCGTTTTCCGAAGCTGGAGCTGCATTTAGGTGCAAAGCCTTAGCCGCGGCTATAAATGCAACTCAAAGCTAGTTTGTAGTTGCGTTTTTGGGGTCTATAGCCACGTTTTTGAAACGCGGCTATAGCCCCCATTTTTTTTAGTGTTTATTAGGTTCAAATTTTAATTTTAGACAAATTGTATTTTCTCACCTTTAATTATGGTGCAGTTATAACATCCAAGTTTCAAGTTTTGATTTTCCTTCAAAAAAAAGTTTCAAATTTTGATTCTCAAAAAAAAAAAAAATCAAATCAAATTTTAACGAAAACATTCAAATTTTTGTTATACATGTTTCTTTTTGAAATTTTTTACTTTTTAAAGTATTAGACTTGAGGAAAACTTAATAGTAGAGAGTAAAGACTTAAAGTACGTAATTAGACTTGACTATTAGCATGCTAATAGTCAAGAGTGAACATTGATCAGTAATTAGCTTTTTCTATGAAGAGAATATGAAGTGTTATTGAACAAAGAGACTCTTGACAATAATATTTATTATTTTAAAGCAACAAAAAAAATAGTGAGGATAGAAAAATGACAAAATGACTTCCTTTTTATTAGTGTGTTTTCTTCTTGGACTTCGTCTTTTGGTGTAGTAATTTGGGGAAGATGGTTGCAAAAAATATTTGTCAAGCTAGTAGAGCAGTTGTCTCAAACAAATTATTTGCAAGGTATGTTGGACTAATTTTTTTGCTCATATTCAAGTAGGGCTATAAATGAATCAAACTGTTTATGAACAACTCAAGCTCAGCCCGAGAAAAAAGCTTGTTTATGTTCACTTGTTTAGTAAACAAGCCAAGCTCAAACCCAACCTTAGGCTCGATTATTAAATAAGCCAAACTCAAATATAATAATGTGTTCACGTGAACATTAGGGTTCAAATTAACTATAGTACTATATATATAATACTTGACTTGGCTTTGCTCATTTACAATATCCTATATTTAAGTTTTGCAAGATGCAAACAATCCCAAATTTGTCGCGGAACTGATCACTACATTCTGTAATGATGAAGAAAGGAGCATAATGGAATTGAAAAAATATTTGTAATCCTTCAGCTTTAGATGCTATTTTATGTTGTTTCCATTTAAATCTTTCATTTTGTGTAGGTTTTGTATTTTGATTGTGAGTTATGATCTACTTGCACGGTTCAACAATATGTGGATTTTAGCCAGCTAAATGGTTTTGTGTACCATCTGAAAGGAAGTAGCTCCAGGTAAAATGCAGGTTCATTTCCTTATTAATTGTAGACAATAGCCTTTTGCATAATCTGCTCATGTAATTCTTTGTAGCAACTTTTTTCATGAGGTCCACCCAAGAATGTTAGATTAGGTAACAGGCTTCATTCCAGTTGAAATTAGATCAGACATTATATGCTAGTAACTTATTTCCTTTCAAAGTTTGATGCTAGTCATGTGTACTAAATTACTAACAAATTAACATCTACACAAAGAAATACACACATGCATCCTAAAATTTCTAACGCGTACATTCTAAATGTACATATCAGATACAGAAATGTTGAAAACATTTTTATATGTACGTGTCCTTAATATATATATATATATATATATATCCGAGGAAAAAAAATATGATTTTCTCTTATTTAAAAAACTTAACTTGATTTTTTTTTTTTTTTTTTGAGAGAGAGTTTTAATTTATGGTGTTCGCTCCTGATAATAGCTCTTTATTATTAACAATTTTTGTAATAGTTATTTATTTTGAAATATTAAAATAAACATAAATTTAATTAATTAATTAATTGTCTATGTATATAGAATTTTCATGATATTGTATCTCATTTAATGTCTGTATCAACGTTTCTTAGATGATAATAATATGTTTTTGATTTGCTTTCAATGTAATTTCTATTACAAGTACTTGCAGGCCTTAGATAGAATCACACACCAATTTTGGGTGTCATTTTTGTGTCAAGTTCTTGCCAAGTATGTTTTTTATTATGTAACTTAGATAGAAGAAAATCCTAGTATATATGACCAAGTCTTCTTTGGCTCAAAATATATTGTTTTTATCTTCTTCTTAACGAAAGTTACAAATTTCTTATTAAAAAAAAAAGTTTATTTCCTTGTTGGTCTTTGGCATGCAGCTAGAAGAAATAAAAAATCTTTGCCATTGTGACCCCATGAGCAATAAATATAGATGGCAAGTAATTCAACATGAAGTTTTAGAACAAGGGTTACCACCATCTTTGATAATCAGTAATTCATTTCTTTTATTTTTCCCCTTTGTTTTATCTTCTTTTTGGTGAAAAAGTGTGTTTCCTATATTCAATTTTTTTTTTCACAACAAGTGTTCAGGAATGACGAAATGGATGATTCTTTCTCTTTAATTTATTTATCAGTAAATTTCGAGACAAAACTTTTTGTATTTTTTTTTTCACAACTGTTGTATTGGTTAATGTGAAAATGGTGTTACTTAAAAGATTGGTAGCCAAATTTGCTTATTATCATCATTGTCACCCTGTTATTATAATTGCTTGATATCTTTGCAGTACACAATACACAAACAGAACCTAACTAGTACGATCAGGAACAAATAAACAGGACGATCAAGATGATTCAGGAGGAGAAGTAGAGCAAGATCTTTGGCTATAAAGCACATTTTTATTATTATTTGGTCAGCATTTTTAGGTAAGGGAGTTTAACTTTGACATTGTCAAAACATTAACAGCATTTCCATTTCCATTAATGGCCATAATCTTCCTTAATCAGAATCTTCATTCGCCTTTCCTATCTGCAAACAAGCAATGCGCAAACCATACCGTCAGGCAATTACAAGAGATGACATTTAAGCAAAAAAGAAGTCAGGTATGAGGGTCAATGGGTTGTGCTTACATGTTCTATTCCTCGTAAAAAGTTGGATTTTCTCTAAGCATTTAATTACTTTTTAAAACAAAGCACTACAACTCACGTAATATACCTAGATTATATTGCAAATTTCCAAATTTATCAAAACTAATTCTTAATATACCAAAATAAATCAAACTAAAAATGAAAATAAAGAATATAAAGTAAACTTATTTATATGCATTGGGTTGGGTTGGGTCAAACGGGTTGAAAAAACCATCAACTTAAAACCAACATAACCCAAGACTCAAAATAAAATACCAACCCAACCAACAAAAAATCAATCCGAGGTATTGGAGTTGGGTTGGTTTGATAGGATTGATGCACAATCCTTATAGATAACAAACAAATAATGCAAACAAAAAAGATAAGATCCATGTGCGAATATGACTTGATTGCTAGAGCTTATGTTTAACTTTTTAAAGTTTTGCTTTTCTAAATACAACTATATTTTTATCTAATTTATATTTTGAACCCAATAAGCCAGTGAAAGCGTATATTTGATAAGTCATACATGAAATAATTATTGGGTGAAAGGAAATAGTTACCTGAACTCCAACAAGGTTTACCCCATGTTCTCTTAGAAATGATAAAAAGCGCTCAAGGCTGTCATCTCCGGGCTGGTAGTGTCCACTATTTCTAGAGATGAGCTGAAAATGTTAGAGCAATCGATAATTAGACGCCACAAAAAAGCACAAATACATGATCGGCGGGGCAGCATTAATTACAAACATCATTTTGCACACACGTACGTCTATATACACAATGATTTGAATTGAAATCGTGTACGTCTTCAACTCACGAGTGTGAAAATGGTGTGTGTAACAGGTTTTACAGTACATTACAAACCAGATCAACAACATAATTGCCAGTGGCCAAGCCCATCCCAACAACTTTTCCCATGTAACAATCCCCCTATAAAACTGTACGGCTGTACCTTAACAAAGCCATGTTCTGCCTCTAGACTTCCAGCAGCTATTGTAGCTCCTCCAGCCAAGAAGCTTGAATGATGGAACTTTCCTTTCTCTTTCTGCAAGTGCAAGGTATTAACAGTGTGTTAATTAGTTGTAAAAGACAATTATAGAAGCATGGAAATATGAAAAACTTGTCCAAAAAAGAAAAAACCAAATAAGTTTCTGCTTGTTTAGTCTATCTTACCTTACCGATATAGAGTCTCCCTGAGGGACTCATAACAAATATCCACTTTGTCTTGGGCTCTTCCGATCCTTCAATTGTATGAAGCTCATGTCTACTTTGATTGTGAACAATTTTGCCCTCAGCAACCACATATTCGTATTGGTTTCTCTCTATCTAATTAATTTCACCAAATAACATATTCACCAGAAAAAAAAAAGGGCCTTAATTTGCAATTTCATTTATAATGCAACAATATGGATAACAGTTAAGACTCAATTTCAGTCCCATAAATGTTCTGAAATTGATTTATGGAAGCACATACCGGTCCAAGATACTTAACGCATTGTTTTTTAAGCTTTTTTCTTGGGCATTCTGTGAGGTCAATCTCTTTGCCAGTTCCATGATCCAACCTGCATTGTAAAAATAACAAAACTTCAAGCAACAAAAACTAACCTCAATCCTTACTAGAATAATTACTCCAAAACTTGATTGAGCATAACAATTGTATATTACCTGTTAAATGTTGTTAAAATTATGGTCAAATAATTAAATTTATTATTGTCTATTAATTTTTTGGGACAAATAGTAATTTATGATAATGTCAAGCAAATGATCCTTTTTTTTTAGAAAAAAAGACCATGCTGTTAATATTAAGTGTGGGGCCCGTGGGCCTGGAAGTCTCGGCCCACCTCTAGGCTGGCCCAAGGCCCACGCCGAGGATCGATGGCTGTCCCAGGCAGTTGTCTAGGGGCTTTTAGCCCTCTGGGCCACGCCGAGGACGACCCTTTCCTCGGCATACCTATCCTAATCCCAGGCGGGGGACAAGCCCAGTATAGGCGGTCACATCCGCACTTAATGCATCTACTTAACTCCCCTAGCAATCTTAATGCTGAGAGGACTCCTGAACGGCGGAACCTTGGGCGCTGCGACCCACAGTAAGGTGGGGAACGTGGCTGATGGGACAGGTCCTTAAGCAGTGGTCTAGATGATTGACAGTTGGAAGGCTAGGATTGACCAAAGAAGGTATATAATGTAAGGTACCCTTCACTATGAGGGGCTCCTCGGCCGTCCGAGGAGCAACCCCCAAGCCAAAAAGAGCAGGGCTAAGTCCCCTCGAAGAAGGAAGTCTCTGGAGGACCGGCGGCAAGCCTGTTAGCGCCAAACCCTACGTCCCACTCTCTAAATAAATTTATTGCTGGGGGATCTACGACAAAACGAGCCCCTACATTAAGAATTTGGGAAATCAGAAACAAGAAAATGTAAAACATCTAAAGAAACAAATTCTATCCAAAGTAACAAAGGAAAAGAAAGTCTAACTCTCCTGGCTAATATTTCTTATCCAAATATTAATATTTCTCAAGAAATTCATGAGACCCATGTTATTTGTCATATATATGGCATATATGAAGATCCTATGTGATTTGATTTAACTCCACTTTCCTAACAAAGCAAGTTGCAACCATTGATAATGTTGAACTACCATTCAATTCCTGCTAGCTAAAGTTTAACAGTTCCACTTACAAAAAAGGAAAAAAAAATGATATACACAAACTGGGACAAAATGGGATTTTGCCCTTTTTGGGCAAATTATATAGCATTATGCCCTTCTTCCCAAACTAATTAGGGAAATGCCCATCTTTTAAAACTCGATTTTTGATAAATCGAGTTAGGCTCTATAGTGGCGTTTTTAAGGATCTTATAGTGACGTTTTTTAACTCGACTTCAATGAAATCGAGTTATAGGCAATGAAATCGACCTATAGTGACTTTTTTTTACCTATAACTCGATTTTATTGAAGTCGAGTTAAAAAACGTCACTATAGATCCTTAAAACGTCACTATAAGACCTAAGAAATTTTTTTTTTTTTTTAACTCGATTTATCAAAAATTGAGTTTTAAAAGATGGGCATTTCCCTAATTAGTTTGGGAAGGGGGGTATAATACTATATAATTTGCCCGAAAAGGGCAAAAGCCCATTTTGTCCACACAAACTGTCCTAAACATCATTTGTTGTCTTCGCGTATGATACATCAATGGTGGAATCGAATCAAATCATCACCAACCACTCTAGCTAGTAGAAATTTAAATTATTGAATGGTATTAAGACTTTTAAGTCCATTTTCAGATCTAAAACCTAGACCAAGTATTAAGACTTTTATGATATTATGATTCAAATTTTTCGATGAAGCAAAGCTTCCAAATCCTTAGCCCACAATTTTTTTTTTTTCAAAGTACTCTTAAAGTCTCAATATCCAAAGTTCTAAAGTCAAACTTTTTTTTTCTATGTTTGTGTTGCTAAAAGTTCATTTTTTTTTTTTTAAAGTCCTTTTTCATCTAAAACCTAGACCAAGTATTAAGACTTTTATGATTTTGTGATTTAAATTTTTCAGTGAATCAATGGCAAAGCTTCTAAATCCTTAGCCCACATTTTTTTTTTTTTCAAAATACTCTCAATATCCAAAGTTCTAAAGTCAAACTTTTTCTTCTTAATTTATATATTTGTAGTGCTAAAAGTTCCTTTGAGCATAATTTGCTTACCAATAAAAAAATGGCTGACCAGCATTTGATCTATACCACTGGTTGAAGTACAAACGTAAGCAACTCCCATAACGATGCCGTGGATCAATCTATGTGGTTCAAAATACAATGAAGAGTAAAGTTTTAAAGACATAAAATGAAGAGTAAACTTGGAAAAAAAAAAAAATACAATGAAGAGTAAAGTTAAAGACATAAAATGAAGAGTAAAGTTAAAAACATAGAATGATAATGAATAAAAAAAAAAAAAAAAGGATACAGTTAAAATTAGCAAAAAAATCAAATTAACAAGATATATATATATATATATATTATATTAAGCAGAAAGGGTTTGAAGAAGAAGCTAGTACTGCTTCAATCCAATGCTGAAAAGCCAATATTTGTGCTTCGTCATCTTCTGAGAAACCTCTGCCTACCTGCCCAAGAAGTTAAATTTTCCATGTTAGCAAAACTTAAATTAGATTTCTCATGACGATTATTTGTTATTTGTGGAAAGTTGATAAAAGTATAGTTGTATTTAGAAGAAAAAATGAAATTTTAAAAAGTTGTTTAAAAAAAAAAAAAAAAAAGCTATCTAAACACGTTTTAATTCGGTTTGCGTTCAAAAATAAAATATGCGCATTTTAAATTAAGACATCTTAAAATCGATTATATGAGTTTTAAATTTTCATTAACTGATCATTTTTTACATAATTTTCTGATAATTTTATGACTCTCTAGTCTCTAACCTATACAATAATTAAGAAAGACTGAAAAAGTCTACTTCAAATTCAAAGAAGGGCACTGTTTCAAAATATATCACTTCCTATACTATAAAATAAAAATTCAAAGAAAGTGATTCTTTATGAAAGCTTCCCTCCATGTAATGAGTTATTATTAGAATTATGAAAAGAAAAAAAAAAGAAAAAAGAAAAAAAAAGATAAAGTTTAGTTACAAAATTAGTTGTAGTCTAAAGTTACCACTTTAATAAAATAAATATTACTACATATTTTGAAAATCTAACCGTTGAATTATATGTTCTTTACGCTCTTAATACACATATCAAATTTTGTGTCAATCGGATATTATTTACTATGTGATCTATAAGCTTATATTTTATGCATAATTTTAAACTACAAAAATTTGCAATTTAAACAATTTATTGATGACATAGTTATTGATATTTAATTTTCTAGAAATTTTGCAAGTATGGAGGATATAAGAAAAAAATGTAATCTAATGGTAGATTTGTCCAAATTCATCTCTAATAAAAAAATATTGAATAAGATTGTAATCTTAAATTACAATTAATTTTGTAACTAAACTTTATCCGAAAAAGAAATTGGGTAGATATACAAATAAGTCTAAGAATGATTAAGATAGCCTTCTAAAAAAGTGTTGTGGTTATGATTGTAAAAACGACTACATAGACAAGACAAAAAAATTATGTTATCATTATAGTGTTGTTTTGGGACAGGTTGACCCTGCTGAGTCTTAATGATATTGGTAGGCCTTCACTTTTTTCTTCTTCTTCTTCTTCTTCTTCTTTTTTGGGGGGGGGGGGGGGGAGGGCGGGGGGCGGGTTGAGAGTCGGAGGGGGCCGGTTCACCAGCCGCGGGAAGCCTGGCATCCGTCTGCTCGTGAGCCAGATGAGATGATGATGCTTGGGCGTCGTGGGGGGGGGGGGGGGGGGGTTCATTATTAAAAGGAAAATGTACTCTTTTTTTTTTTTTTTTTTTATACGGTGCACTTGCAATATTTCCTCAACTTCAAAAGTGAACAACGACTACTATGTACTCTTGGTGTAATGGTTACTTCACACGTATAAGTTCTTGTGAGATGGAAGGAATGAGCAAGAAGGGTTAGGATTCAAGTCTTTAAAATGGAATTTTTCACACATATACACTTAACTTATGCTAGAATAGAATTCTATATTAGATAAGGAAAAAAAAAAGTGTGAACAGTGACCTCCATAACTATTGACAATAAGTATTTGACATCTTCTAATGTTATAATTTTAAAATAAACTGTAAATTTATTTTTCTATTAGATACCTTTTTGAAAAAACATTTATGTTAAATTTGACACTCCTAACAACATAAAGTGTTTATTAGCAACAATTAAAAGGAGGATATTACCAAATTTAAAACTTTAGGGAGGATATTTAATTTGTACTTGAAGGAAGAAAATGTAATCAAACCTTTCTACAAATAACCTTCCCCACTTCACATAGCTAGATGGGTTGAATTAGCTTGGGACATGTTTTGCAACCCCTCTCATCTAAATATGTATTTTAACGACCTTAGTCTCCTTAAAAAAAATTGACTTCACAACAGATAAAGATCTAATAAAAACCAACTTATTTAATAGAATACCCTCTGCACATTATATATATGGGAGAGACTCTTATTTCTTATCCAATTAAAATATCACTCATTTTAAACAAATGTACTTGTAACTTGTAAGGACAATTACGGTTGCTCAAGCATCCAATCCACTCATCCAAATTGGGCCAATCCATTCTGTTTTGGGCTATTTCAATCAATGGTTTGGTTAATATTGGATTACTTCTCATCAAACCCGATCCAATTTGATCGAATATTGGGCTTAGGTAAGAGAACATAGAGACCCGACTGACCAATCATGATTATGGTTGAAGGAGGCCAAAAATCTATTGAGATACATCCATGGGAGGCCAGATCAAGCATCCATTCTCCCCTTCTTGCCATCCCCTCCTTGCCATTGACTATGATGTTTGGTCAACATTTTCCCTTTCTCTCATTGTTAAGTTAATATCAAATCTCAACAATCACTCAATAAAATCTATTAAACCCAAAAAGTAACCATGATTTGCTCTTTTGTACTTCTAAAGGTAGTATCTTACCCCTCACAATAGGTGAACCCATAGGTGGATAGGGCTCACGTGCTGTGAGGGAGCCCCAAGACACAATGGTTATAAAATTTTTTGTTCTTCAAATCCTAATTTAAAATCAAAATAATAATCACAATATTCAATCAAGAACTTTAAAGGTTATGTTAGGACAACAACCTAATTGGTATTGGTTAGCGGTAGGTGTAGTTTTTTAAACTCATCAATGTTCTCGAATCGAGTGGTGAGTTGAATATATAACACAAGAAAATTCATTAAACCCCAAAAGTAACTATGACTTATTTTTCTTCTTGAAATAAAAACTTGTCTGTCATCATAGGTGAAAACCCATAACTGGATAGGGCCCACATTCATTGTTCCCTAGGATTGGCTTTGGGCAGCAAAATCTTTCTTGAATCAAGGAGATGCTATATACAAATAGTTGAATTTGACTTATTTCTAATACTTTTTTAACAAAAAAAAAAAAAGTAAAATCAAAACAATAAACACAATAATAAAAGAAAGATTTCCAAGAATTGATGATCAAACCATAGAAGCATTAAAGCCAATCCGAGTCCAGCGAGTATTGGAACTCCTCTCATTCAAGCACTCGAAGAAGAAAGTCGTACTGATATTCAGTATAGCAAAGTCTATTGCGTGCCCCCTTCATAATTATCACCATTTTTTCAGTCCAACATTCAAGTAAAAAACCAAATAGCAAGATAAACAATAAGCAAAGATATTCCAAGAACATATATATATATATATATATATATAGAGAGAGAGAGAGAGAGAGAGAGAGAGAGAAATACCAGAGCTCGGCTATTATAAGGGTGTCGGCTAACTTGCGCCGGTCACGAAAACTCCGATACATGCTCTGCAACTTCACAGCTGCGTGAGTTGCAGCCTGCAGAGAATCAATGGCCATTTTGTGTCGTTGAGAGTTGAGAGAGCTAAGTACTTGGGTTCAGTAGTTGTGGCTTTAGCGGGAAATCTAACATGCCAGTTTATAGTATGAGAAAACATACTATAAATTTATTTATTCCTTAGTTTTCAGGTGGTCCACTTCCAAAGCACATTCTCACTAGCATCCTTCGCAGCAAGACCCATGGATTGTGATTTGTGAGTGACCAAAGAGGAATCTTTAGCTGCAAATGGTAAAGAGCAAAGAAATATTCAACTGCCTTTATCGTTGATACATACATGCCTACAGTGGCGGCTCCGTGAATTTTTCTTAGAGTATTTTTTAAGGAGTATAAATTACACAAGTCACTGTGCATTATCCATGGCTAACCTACTGCCTAACATAATTTAATTTGTTTGTTTTTTATAATGTACTGGTTAATTAAATTATTAATTATTGTTGTTTAGTTGCTTTATTATATTTCTTTATGA
This sequence comes from Quercus aquifolioides, assembly GCA_019022515.1. Lineage (NCBI taxonomy): Eukaryota > Viridiplantae > Streptophyta > Magnoliopsida > Fagales > Fagaceae > Quercus > Quercus aquifolioides. The sequence continues at coordinate 45,719,781 of CM032325.1, forward strand.
ATTACTAGTTGTCTAGCACACACCCCACTGTGCATTATCCACGACTCAATCTACTACTTAACATAATTTAATTTGTTTGACTTTTATAATGTACTAGTCGCAGACCCCGCGCGATGCGTGTGATAATATTTTTAAGTGGTCTCATTAAATTTATTTTTTGTAGTTTGGACTAATTTAATAAATAATAATGTATTTCATAATCATATTTTCAGTTATTATAGAGACAAGCACAAATGTAATATATATAATTTTTGTCATACCAAAATGATAATGATAAAATTTTTCTCTGGAATTCAAAAAGTAGAAAAAATACTATTTTTTAATAAAATTTAATTATAAAATTTTGTGTATCATTAAAAAGTATAGAAAATTTGGAAATTATTATTTTTTACTTTTAAACAAACTTTTTCAAATGTCCATATTAATTTATTTGGTGCCCTCATCATTTGCTGACCATTTAGATACATGGAATGCATGGTAGCTAATGAAAACACTATAATATTGATTAAGGCATAGCTAGGTTGGTGAATAAGAATTATGCAGCACAAATCAATTCAAATCAAGACATTTCAATAATGATACACTTTATGGGGTAGAACATTAAACGCAAGTTACAATGATAATATATATTCAATACCATAAGATTTGGCCTTTATAGTAAAGGGTATATGAAAGGCTTCTATTCACTAAAAAAACAACGAAAAAAATTGCTAATAACTTAAGACTAAAGGATAAAGAAGCTACATAAAACTCCATTCAAACTCACAAACATGAAGATATATTTCTGTACTTATATATTTGTCTTATCTGTAACAATTTGGGGCTTTGAGCAACTTATTAAACATTAGTTACAATTGAAATATATATTCAATACTATAAGATTTCGGTTTTATAGTAGAGGGTATATGAAAGGCTTCTATTCAATAAATAAACAATGAAAAAATAATTGCTAATAACTTAAACAATCACTAATCCATAAAACAAACAAAACACTATAAATTACAACCCTAAACAACTTCAAAATTACAAACCAAAAACATCATACAACTACTCTCTACACAATCACAAAATGAGCATACAACATGACTTACCTACAGAATTATTGCTCGAAATATTCTCCAAAACATTTCAAACGTGATGTAATCAAGCCAAATATCGAATTTACAATCAGACTCAAAATTTTTAATAAGGTTTTGAAGTAACACAATATAAATGTCACTATTCCCAAGAAAAAGTGTTGGTTATAGCTTTATACATAATGATTGTGACTCTTTTTTCTTATTAATTTTTTTAAAAAAAAAAAAAAAAAAAAAACTAAGAGTACAAAGGGGAAAAAAGTAGAGAATTTTTTTTTTTTTTGAAAAAAAAAAGGAAGTATTGTGTTAATACTATCATAATCTAATCTAACATCTAATCCAACATGTGAAAATTGAATAGATAAATAAATAACTTAAAAATCTCAAAGAATACACTAATGAGATAAAAAAAAAAAAAAAAAAAAGATGAGCAATACAAAATATTCGTAAATGCTTAAAAAAATTACTCAAGCATTTAAAAACATCATCTAATAAAGACATAACAATTTGGTGCCAATTTGTTAAACAAAATATTTACAAACAGTGAAATGAAACTGCACAATGACCATCTTCTTCAATTGCACTAACTGTTCTTCATCATATTATCCAGACTATCTTGCTGTTTTCCAAGTAAACTAAAACCTGACAACAATACAAATTATGGACATATTATAATATGATTTTTTCCCAAATATGGTCAACAACATTAAAAGTATTTAGTGTTGCAAATAAAATGATAAAAAATACTTGCATCAAGGAAAACATATGAATTAGTCAATAATAAGGCAACTGGTGTACAAACCTCATAAAAAATCAAACAAAATGAAATAAAAAAAATTAAAAAATTTTGAGAGAGTGAGAGAGAACCTTTTTGTATGGGAAAAAATATGCATAAAATAGGAGAGAGTGACAAATTTATAGTAAAAGGATGAGAATAAGAACAGCCTAAATAAAGGAAGATAAAGGGGCAAAATTATATGCAAAATTAAAACCATCTAAGAGGAATATGTATAGATAATACTTAGTTATAACATTAAAATTAAAGTAGATGAATACGTAAAGTTAAAACCTCCTATGATGAATTTGTAAAACCAATGTATTTATATGTTTATTATTGTCAAAAAAATTAAAGGTAAAAAACAAATATGAAAAAAATAATGAAGTGACGATTACATGGATGATGAGGTGGCTTAATAGGAGCGTAACAACAATAAATATTACGCTTCAGTATTGGAACTCCTCTCATTCAAGCACTCGAAGAAGAAAGTCATACTGATATTTAGTATAGCAAAGTCTATCGCGTGCCCCCTTCATAATCATCACCATTTTTTAAGTCCAACGTTCAAGTAAAAAACCAAATAGCAAGATAAACAATAAGCAAAGATATTCCAAGAACATATATATATATATATATAGAGAGAGAGAGAGAGAGAGAGAGAGAGAGAGAGAGAGAGAAAATACCAGAGCTCAGCTATAAGGGTGTCGGCTAACTTGCGCTGGTCACAAAAACTCCGATACATGTTCTGCAACTTCACAGCAACGTGAGTTGCAGCCTGCAGAGAATCAATGGCCATTTTGTGTCGTTGAGAGTTGAGAGAGAAGTACTTAATTTGGTTCAGTAGTTGTGGCTTTAGCGGGAAATCTAACATGTCAATTTATAGTATGAGAAAACATACTATAAATTTATTTACTCCTTAGTTTTCACGTGGTCCACTTCCAAAGCACATTCTCACTAGTATCCTTCGCGGCAAGACCCAGTGGATTGTGAGTTACCAAAGAGGAATCTTTAGCTTCAAATGGTAAAGAACAAAGAAATATTCAACATACATACATACCTACCAGTGGCGGCTCCAGGATATATTTTTAGGGGGGTCAATAAGAAAATGCATTTTGGGTAAAAAATGAATTTTATAGTCTACGTGTTCTTTATTTTCTAAGTGCTATATTTACAAAATTTCATTAACACATTTCTAACAATTTTAGGTGATAATTTATTATTAATTTTAATTTAAATTCACTACTGAAATTACTTTTTTTTTTTTCATCAGTAACAACCAGTAACATCTGTTACTTAAGATTTGTTATGAAAGTATTATGAATATAACGTTTCTTATATAAGATAAACTATAAGTTTAATGTATATTGTTTATTAATACGATTTTTTTTATAATAGTTTATTAATATAATAAAGATAGTAATTATTGTTGCTAAGATTAAATCTTGGAAATTATTTATTGTTTTTAAATACTATAAACATATGAATTATTGTTGTTTTTTTTTTTTTTTTTTTGAGCTAAGAAGATAGGAATTATTGTTGTTAAGTAAACTTCAAGCGAGATCTAAATACAATAAACTTTTATGTATTAGTTTGTTTCAAATTTTTATGATATAAATGATTTTTTTTTTTTAATTTAAGAAGAATAAATTTATACTTTTGTTGTTAGAGTTACTGTTTGACCAAAATATTGTCAAGATAATCATAATCAAGTTCATTTCTACTAGGCTTTAAAAAAATTTAGGTTTAGGGGGTTCAAAATTTTATTTTAAGAGGGTTAAAAAATAAATTAAAAAATTATATATAAGTTTTTTCTTTTTTTGGCCAGCTCAGGGGGTTCATTTGAACCCCCTGACCTGTTCCTAGAGCCGCCCATGATACTTACAATGGCGGCTCCAGAAATTTTTTTCAAAGTGTTCCTTAAGGAGTATAAATTACACAAGCCACTGTGCATTATCCACGGCTCAACCCATTGCCTAACATAATTTAATTTGTTTGTCTTTTATAATGTATTGGTTAATTAAATTATTAGTTATTGTTGTTTAGTTGCTTCATTATTTTTCTTTACGAACTACTAGCAGTCTAGCACACACTCTACAGTGCATTATTCACGGCTCAACCTACTACCTAACATAATTTAATTTGTTTGACTTTTATAATGTACTAGTCAAAGACCACGCGTGATAATATTTTTAGGTGGTCTCATTAAATTTATTTTTTGTAGTTTGGACTAATTTAATAAATAATAATGTATTTCATAATCATATTTTCAGTTATTATAGAGACAAGCACAAATGTAATATATATAATGTAGGGACACGATTTTTAGACCAGACCCCAAAATGTATGGGATCTTGGCCCAGTGAGCCCAGTACAATGAATTTGTAGAGAATAGATCAAAGAGCTAGGCTTTAGTGCATGGATAACAGTTAATATGGTGTTCATGACAATCAAACAGAGATGAACTGAGTTTATCAAGGAAAGTTTGTCCTCGGCACAATCAGAGGGGCTTTGTTTTAGTAAATATTGGATGAGAATGGTTACAGGAGTTCTTGAGATTGCTACAGTGCTTTCTCTCTCAATTGTCGGCCCCCTTTCCTCTAAATTTCTACCCTTATTTATACTACATCTATTCCTTCACTTTTACCCAACACGTGGACAATTGATGGTTTATCCTGATACTTGTCCCATCAGCCCCCTCTAGAAGTCTTCTGGGGTGGTTGTAAGGCTGCAATAATACTGTACAGAGGTCACTTCCTCATTAATGCGGCCAGGGAGTTAGCTGAGGTGCATTCAATACGGTGACAGCAGATTTTCCCAACATATTTTGGGATTCTTCTGTCTTTTGTTCCTGCAATGCTTATCCATATTTCCAGAACTTCATGGATCACACCTCTATATGGCAAGCATCCTTTATAGATCTCAGCCTTGGCTAGCCGAGGACAAATTCATCCTCGGCAAAAACTCCTAGGCCATTATGCTCAATATTGTCTTCCTTATCCACTAGCATGGGTTTCCTTAGCTATACTTACCTATCCTCGGACGGCCCCTTATCCTCGGCTTGGGCCTTAAGCCCAAAATCCAGTTGTATGATCTGGGCCCATGACCCTACATATAATTTTTGTCATACAAAAATGAAAACAATACAATTTTTCTCTAGAATTCAAAAAGTAGAAAAAAAATACTATTTTTTAATAAAATTTAATTATAAAATTGTGTATCATTAAAAAGTATATAAAATTTGGAAATTAGTTTTTTTTAGCTTTAAACAAACTTTTTCAAATGTCCATATTAATTTATTTGGTGCCCTCATCATTTGCTGACCATTTAGATACATGGAATGCGTGGTAGCTAATGAAAACACTATAATATTGATTAAGGCATAGCTAGGTTGGTGAATAAGAATTATGCAGCACAAATCAATTCAAATCAAGACATCTCAATAATGATAAACTTTATGGAGTAAAACATTAAACGCAAGTTACAATGATAATATATATTCAATACCATAAGATTTGGCCTTTATAGTAAAGGGTATATGAAAGGCTTCTATTCACTAAAAAAACAACGAAAAAAAATTGCTAATAACTTAAGACTAAAGGATAAAGAAGCTACGTAAAACTCCATTCAAACTCACAAACATGAAGATATATTTCTGTACTTATATATTTGTCTTATCTGTAACAATTTGGGGCTTTGAGCAACTTATTAAACATCAGTTACAATTGAAATATATATTCAATACTATAAGATTTCGGTTTTATAGTAGAAGGTATATAAAAGGCTTCTATTCAATAAATAAACAATGAAAAAATAATTGCTAATAACTTAAACAATCACTAATCCATAAAACAAACAAAACACTATAAATTACAACCCTAAACAACTTCAAAATTACAAACCAAAAACATCATACAACTACTCTCTACACAATCACAAAATGAGCATACAACATGACTTACCTATAGAATTATTGCTCGAAATATTCTCCAAAACATTTCAAACGTGATGTGATCAAGCCAAATATCCAATTTATAATTAGACTCAAAATTTTTAATAAGGTTTTGAAGTAACGCAATATAAATGTCACTATTCCCAAGCAAAAGTGTTGGTTATAGCTTTATACATAATGATTGTGACTCTTTTTTCTTAATGATTAAAAAAAAAAAAAACCTAGGAGTACAAAGGGGAAAAAAGTAGAGAAATTTTTTTTGAAAAAGAAGAAGTATTATGTTAATACTGTCATAATCTAATCTAACATCTAATCCAACATTTGAAAATTGAATAGATAAATAAATAACTTAAAAATCTCAATGAATAAACTAATGAGATAAAAAAGATGAGCAATACAAAATATTCGTAAATGCTTAAAACAATTACTCAAGCATCTAAAAACATCATCTAATAAAGACATAACAATTTGGTGTGAATTTGTTAAACAAAATATTTACAAACAGTGAAATGAAACTGCACCATGACCATCTTCTTCAATTGCACTAACTATTCTTCATCATATTGTCCAGACTATCTTGCTGTTTTCCAAATAAACTAAAACCTGACAACAACACAAATTATGGACATATTATAATATAATTTTTCCCCAAATATGGTCAACAACATTAAAAGTATTTAGTGTTGTAAATAAAATGATAAAAAATACTTGCATCAAGGAAAACATATGAATTAGTCAATAATAAGACAACTGGAGTACAAACCTCATAAAAAATTATAAAAAAAATGAAATAAAAAAAATTTGAAAAAGAGAGAGAGAGAACCTTTTTGTGTGGGAAAAAAAATATGCATAAAATGGGAGAGAGTGACAAATTTATAGTAAGAGGATGAGAATAAAAACAGCCTAAATAAAGGAAGATAAATGGGCAAAATTATATGCAAAATTAAAACCGTCTAAGAGGAATATGTATAGACAATACTTAGTTATAACATTAAAATTAAAGTAAATGAATACGTAAAGTTAAAACCTCCTATGATGAATTTGTAAAACCAATGTATTTATATATTTATTATTGTCAAAAAAATTAAAGGTAAAAAATAAATATGAAAAAAAATAATGATGTGGCGATTACGTGGATAATGAGGTGGCTTAACAGGAGCGTAGCAGTAATAAATGCTACGCTTCAGCTTTTAGATATATATAGATATAGATTGGTTAATTAAATTATTAATTATTGTTATTTAGTTGCTTCATTATTTTTCTTTACGGACTACTAGTAGTCTAGCACACACCCCATGTGCATTATTGACGGCTCAACCCACTGCCTAGTGCCTAACATAATTTAATTTTTTGTCTTTTATACTGCCTTTGCATGCCTTCAGCTTTTATTACCTCTACCTGTCCACTTCCCCAATTCAAATATCCCACCCCACGGCCCTTGGCCCCAATCCACTGCCCACTCAACAGACAAGAGTCACAAGAGCCAATCAATAGTCCTCAAAATATTAAACATATAAAACATTCACAACACACAAAACTCATAATACACAAAACGACAAACCCTGCCCTTAACGTGGCACTGCTAGCCAGGCAAACGCGTATTGGTAATTTGGGTTTTGGTTTTTTTTTTTTTTTTTAAATTGGCCTTTTTCTTTTTGCTTGAAAGTAGAACAAATAATGGAGCAAAATTTAATTTTTTTTGCATAAAAAAAATTGAGGGTGTTCCCAAAATTTTTTTTGAAGGTTATTCAAATAAAAAAAAATTTATATATAATTTTTTTTTTTTCAAGTCAAGGTGGTCCTGGGACCACCCTGCCCTTAACGTGGCACCGCCACTGCATACCTAAGGAAAAAAAATTTTAAAAAGGACTAGAATCTAAATTTATAAAAGAAAAATAATGTAGTCAGTGTCAATCACATCAAAAAATTTGAAAAAGAAAAAAATATAGAAACATTCTGGTGCCACACCTAATTACACAACTTTGCCCACAACTTGCCCATGTGGCGAGTTGTGGTTGGTGGAGAGGTGACCGTGGGTCCATGTGGGGACATCCCTCCACCAACCACAACTCGGCACATGGGAGAGTTGTGAGCAAAGTTGTGTAATTGGATGTGGTACCAGAATTTCTCAAAAATATATATTAAACATCTCTAATGACATAAGATTTAAGGGTGGACTATTACAAAACTTGATCAGTTAGGAACAATGTATCCTGGTTTTTAATATTTTTAATTTGGTAAAATAAGTTTTAGATCCAAACTAAATTTGTTTCATGGTTTCTAAAATGTAACACCCCCTCAATATCCATAGGTGTACATGACTATACATTCTCTATTTGAGATATGAATTAAGGTTTTGTATGCAATTTGATTATTGAAGATAAATGTAAAGCGATTATCTTGAAATTATTCAATGTATTATGCTTTTGTTTTATATAAATGCGGATCTCATCTGCAGATTCCACACATGTAACACACATTTCATGTGAGAGAGCAAGATATAATATACTCGAAATATGAAATAATATTTTGACGAACTTTCGAGTTTCGAAGCCTCCCAAGAAAAACTATTAAAATGAGAATGGGTGGACTTGCCCCTTCAAAGTCGTGTTTGTGAATAAGTGGAATTCATCCTTCTAAGTCATCTTTGTGTTTTTGGTTATAGAAGCACATAGAGTTGACTAAGGCTTAGTCTTGTCCAATGGTCCTTGTGCGTTTAGTCGTTGTCTCTATCCACACACACACAGCATAACATAATAAAATACAACGTCTTAAGTGAGGAAGGCCACTTATAGATGAGAGCATCAAGAATTTAACAATGCTTCTTTTCTAAATGAGAGCTCAGTTATATTGATTTTCTTAATAGCATTTTTTCAGTTAGTTATTAAATTCATATTTTATGAACAATTAAAATCATCGCAACCCTTCATAAGTGGATTTCTATTTCCAATCCTAACCCAACCTATACTATAATGAATTGGATTAGGGTTAAGAAGAGTGGAAATGGGAATGAATTGGGCTAATAATGTTTTTGGGTTGGATGTTGCCACCACTTTTCTTTCCCTTCAGAAGCAACCATGACCCTGCAATGCCATTAGGAGTTAGGACTATCCTACAAATTCTGTACCCATGGTGGTTTTGATTTTACAAACAACAACCAACCTTTAGTTCAAAAATGGCTAGTTCAAAAAATTTGAGGTCGATTATAAATCTTCAATAAAGTCTGGCGGATTGACACCATTAATAGTCTCTTTCACATAGGAAATTATGAAAAGAAAAAAAAAAATCCAGTACAAAGATAGGTTTTTCGGTAAGCTATGAATAAAGATTAGATTGAAGTTGAATTGGACGATTAATTAGTAGAGAAATTTGGATAGGAAAGAGTGAAGATTTTTGGGTATCAAATGAGAGAAAATTGGATTTGAATTTGGGAGATTAGTGAGAGAAAGATAAAGCGACAGAGATCAAGGCTTTTGCTATGTTAAGAGAGAGAGAGAGAGAGAGAGACGGTGTTGATGGGTTGGGTTGGTCAATCACTTTTATTTTTTTGTCACTCTATTCTATCCAAAATCATACTCGGTTGATTTTTCAAAAAATAAGATAATTTCATCATCACCCTTTTGATGTTTTATTTGCTTGTGTTTGCCATGCGCTATACACAATCTAGGAAAGTCAAGATGTGACAAAATATACTTATACACAATCTAGGATGTCAGGATGTGACAAAATAGGCCAAGCGAGATAATTCACACGATGAGAAAGCACTAGAAGGAACACCTTCAACGTGTGGCTAAGATAAAAGGGCACGTTCTCTTTCCATGGGCAGTGAACTCTTGAATATAGTAGTTGGATTCAACAGGAGATTATTCAGCTTCTACCCTTTACAATTTGCCTCAAATTTTTTACCACCAATTGAAATTCTAATATGGTAGGTTAAACAGAAAATAAGTAGAGATTATGGAACATGATTAGACCTAAAAAGCATTATTCTCTAACCATTCAAAAGAGTTTTAGGTGACATAAAGAACAGATATGTACAATAAGCATTCGTTAGGCAGGATGCAAAAACTAAGTGACATAAAGAACAAACTCCAAGGCATGATGCCTCAGTTCTACAGGGTAGTCAGCGACACAACCAATTCTTGGTCCAGCTCCACTTGACCACTTGCATGAGAGCTGATTGCCTAATTGGTATGATTTTGCTGCCTTCTTGGAATTGATTCGTTGCAATATTGCAGTCTTGGGAACCTCAGCTCTCGGGCTCTGAAGACCACCAGACAGTGTCCTTCTGTAAATGTTTTTGGTTTCAGTTTGAGGAAATTCAGTTGATTCTGGGGATGGGGGTTTCTCTTCTTCATCTGGAATTTCGAGTTCTTGAGTTTTTGATTTCATCGAACCTTCAACTGAAGTCCCATTCCCATTGAGTTTGCCCTCATCATAGGCATCCGAATCTTCATTGGCTTTGCATACCTGAAAACAAGGTTGCGAAAGTTTTGTCAGGCAATTTAGCTTTGAAATAACCAGACCACAGACAAGTAATGTGATCACAAAAGATACACTCCGGTTCTAGTACAGTTGTAGCTCAATCCGCACCCCCTGGTGTTTTCAAAAGAGACATCCAGGGTTTAAACCCCTCGCTCCCCCATTGTAACAATCTAATTATCAAAAATTTAAAAAAAGACAATCCATTTGACTGCTCTGTAATCTGTAGTTTAACAACACAGAACACTCAGCCCAGTGAAATGCCATGTTTTTTGCATCGTTTTAGAAAATCTTCTTTCCTGGTATTAGGTTGATTTGATTTTTCTTATCCACCCCCCCACACCCACCCCAATTCTTTTACACTATCCAAACTTTTCTTTGCCAAGTAAGCACCAAGCTTTTTTAGAATGACAATTATGAGCAATTATGATCAGACAAATGAACAATTACCTAAATTTCATCAAGGTTCAGCCCATTTTCCTTGAGAAGGGATAAAAAGCTGTCAAGGCTGTCATCTGTTGGTCGGTAATGTCCACTGTATGGAGATACGGACTGAAAATTAAAGCAAAAGATCAGATGCAAGATGAGCGCATCTTACCAGAACGTACCAGAACTTTGATTTGGCATTTTAACATGTAACTTTTGTGCGCATGTGTGTAGGAAAAGAAGAAGACTGCCACCTACTATATCCAACAATGCATCAGTGTACAGTTATTATGAATTACACTGTTTTCCAGGTATAAACAACAAATATGAGCACTTGGTTTAGAATTTCTGAATATCACAGCCACAGTTCAAATATAAAAATTAAGCATACTATCAATGAGTAGAGCCATGTATAAGCTCTAAAAAAGGACACCTGGAGCAGTCTTCCAAAGGTATCCCTACGTAGACAACTACTGCTCAGAAACAATTAAAAACAAAACAAAAAAATGCTAGATCCATAACAATTTCAGTTATTATGCAGAAAATTGCATTAAAATCACTTCTAATTTAATTCAATTCATGCAAACACATACAGGTCCAAGATACTTGAAGCATTGTTGTCGCAGCTTTGATCTTGGGCATTCTTTGAGATCAAGCTCTTTGCCTTCTCCAGCATCCAGCCTGCAGAGAGTTAAAATAACAAAACTTTCAGCAACTATTTGCCTTTACAACTAGTAAAAGACAGTTTTTGCCATATGAAGGCTGTATCAAGAAGTCAACAACAGGCAAAAAGTAATTACCCACCCACACATTTTGTAAGTTTTCTATTACCCCCCCCCCAAAAAAAAAAAATTCCTTAGATAAAAGCTCTATTTATCTATCATCTCTAGAACATTTTAAGGGAATATGTGACTTTCAGATCATATGAAACATATATGGCATGGAAATACTGTATGACCATAACCTTCTGATTGAATAATGAATATAATCCTACTTGAGCAATAAACCAGAAACCAACATCAACAAAATGGATGAAGAACCTTTCCACGACGTTGAGCCATCATTAAAAAACACATATATTTCTTGAAACATATAGTTTAAAAAACACAAAATTAATTCAAGCATAACAATACAACATTTAAAAAATATAAACAATTTATTTCTTTAAACATATAAATATAAATTTCTTAAAAAAAATAAAACACCAAAAAAACACAAAATTAATTCAAGCATAACAATACAACATTTAAAAAATATAAACAATTTATTTCTTGAAACAAAAAAATATAAATTTCTTAAAAAAAAAAAACACCAAAAAAATCATAAATTCAAAATTTGAAAGCTAAAGCACATGTATTTTATATTTAAAAATATATAATAATAATAATAATAATAATGCGGAGAAATTATTAGGTCCACCAGGAAGACTGCTGACGTGATCCTCCCTAACCTCCCAACCAATAAATTGCTCTTATTTATGCAAATGTGACATCACCTGGTAATTTTAATTTTTTATTCATTGAACTGATTGGGAAGTTCACTCACACATTTGCATAAGTAGCATTATCTCATTGATTGGGAGGACCACATTAGCAGTCCTCTCGATGGACCTAATAATTTCTCGCGAATGCGGGCGAAAAGTTAGCACCAGTTATTTATTTCTATAAGAAGACCTAGCAATTTTATTGCAACATGAATTGAAATTTGAGAATAGTTGCAGTCACATGGCAGTGAACGAATGTAACTCCTGTGCTTTAGAGTAAACAAATTTCTTTGTGATATTTTACACCTCCTTGTCTAATTGATCTTCTAAAAAAAAAACTTAGTCTAATTGAGAAATTATTCATTCACAATTTAAAAAGCCTTTTCAGCTTCAACGTGTTTCTCCTCAACAACGAGCTTTACCTTTCCATCCAATTTTCAGACTAGTCTCCTTGAGATAACATGGACTTACCTGGGCTTCAAGCACAGCGCAGGGACTTGGTCTAATCCGAGATAACATTGACTTACCTGGGCTTGAAGCACAGTGCAAGGACTTGTCTAATCCATGTTTGACCAGGTAATTGCATATTCTTAGTATTCTATCCAAGGTTGTCAAATCGGGATCTTACGTAGAACCGCAGGATGTAAGTAGGATCGTAGATCATATGATCGGATCATGAATCATAAAATCCTATCTATTTTCATATTTGAAGCAAAAAACATATTGAGAGTGACTTTGTATGTTGAATAATCACGTAAATTATGAATCTTCCATAAAAAATAAAAAAATAAAGATTTTGATCATATGATGTAATTTGCATGTCCTACATCGCTACATCTATACTAATAAAACAAACATATTTAAGTTTTAATGCAATGTATTTAAAAAATTCAATGAATGTTTAATGAGAAACCAACCAAGTACCAAAATACTAGCACACTTTTTCCTTCAGCAGCAGCTTTTGAACCCTTATCATCACCTAATATTGATAACCAAATGATACAATAGTGATCACACATTAACACTATATACCTTTTTTTTTTTTAAATCTATAAAGGAAGGCATTAGAATTGTTACTTCATTATCTTCGTCAAAATCTGTACCATCATCTTCTAGTCGACACCCTTTTCTAACCACTTATCATCCGAAGACAAGTTCTTCAAACCAATTTCTTCTTTTGCACTTGATGGTTTAGGTATTTTCTCTTTTATTTTCAAGTTTTACATAAAAAATACCAACTCATTCATTCTTTTTTTTCTTTTTCTTTTTTGGTTTAAACAATTTTCTCCTTTTTGAGTGTACTTAAAGTTGTATCAATTTTAATAGAGAATTCTCAACTGGGGGATAATATACCAAAGTCATTTGGTTTTACTATTCCAAATGTACTCCAATTACTTTCACAACCTGAAGAACTATATGTTAAGCTCAATATTCTTATAGCAAAAATTTTCAATTCAAGAAAGTCATCTCCATATGAGTCCCACCACTTAGTTGATACATTTATGAAGTACAATGTCTTAGTCTTGAGATTACAAATTACAACTTATAAAGATGAACTTAAATAAAATTTAAAAAAAAAAAACTGATTTTTACATTTTGGTAGGATCAGTAGGATCCTACACGATCTACATGTGATCCTACAATTTTTACGATCCTTGTGCGATTCTAAACGTTTTGGTGAGATGGGATTGTAAAATCGTGCAATCTTACGATCCAGATTGCGATTTTGACAACCATGATTCTATCCCTCCTTTTTTTTTTTTTTTCTTTTTTTTTTTTTTTTTTGGTATGGCTAAATCTTACTTTGTTTTTTTATAATAATAATAATAATAATAATAACTGGTGTGCTTATGATAGAGTTAGAAAATTTTTCATTTTGATTTTTTTAAAATAGCTATGATGAGATTTGTATCGCTCCATAATAATTGTCTTTTATTATTAGGCCAAAACAATAGACATTAATTAATTTTTAGTGTAAAAATAATTCAAGCCTATATTCATTTATTCAATGGCAAGAGACATCACAAGCATTTATACTTGTGGAGTAACCATTGCACCAAGGGTGTGCGGTGATAAGAGACATCACAAGTTAAACTTATTGAAACCCACTTTTTCATTTTGATTGATTGTTGAGTCGACAATTTTTGTTCTTAAAACATGTAGCATACTACTTTTATTAGGTTCAAATTTTAATTTTAGGTAAATTGTATTTTCTCACCTTTAATTCTAGTGCAGTTGTAACATCCAAGTTTCAAATTTTGATTTTCCTCAACCAAAAAAAAAAAAAAAAAGTTTCAAATTTTGATTCTCAAAAAAATATATATATCAAATCAAATTTTTGTTATACATGTTTCTTTTTGAAATTTTTTACTCTTTAAAGTATTAGACTTGACGAAAACCTAATAGTAGAGAGTAAAGACTTAAAGTACGTAATTATTGCTAATAGTCAAGAGTGAACATTGATCGGTAATTAGCTTTTTCTATGAAGAGAAAATTAAATGAAGTGTTATTAGAGACTCTTGACAATAATATTTATTATTTTAAAGCAACAAAAAAAATAGTGATGAAAGAAAAATGACAAAATGACTTCCTTTTTTTTAGTGTGTTTTCTTCTTGAACTTCGTCTTTTGGTGAAGTAATTTGGGGAAGATGGTTGCAAAAAATATTTGTCAAGCTAGTAGAGCAGTTGTCTCAAACAAATTATTTGCAAGGTAGGTTGGACTAATTTTTTTGCTCATATTCAAGTAGGGCTATAAATGAACCAAATTGTTTATGAACCACTCGAGCTCGGCTGGAGAAGAAAGCTTGTTTATGTTCGCTCGTTTAGTAAACAAGCCAAGCTCAAACCCAACCATAGGCTCGATTATTAAACAAGCCAAACTCAAACATAATAATGTGTTCATGAACAAGCACGTAAACATTAGGGCTCAAATTAACTATAGTACTACATATAATGCTCGGTTCGGCTTTACAATACCCTATATTTAAGCTTTGCAAGATGCAAATAGTCCCAAAATTGTCATGGAAATGATCACTACATTCTGTAATGACGCGGAAAGGAGCATAATGGAATTGAACAAATATTTGTAATCCTTCAGCTTTAGATGCTATTTTATGCTGTTTCCATTTAAATCTTTCATTTTGTGTAGGTTTTGTATTATGAGTTTATGATCTAATTGCAGGGTTCAACAATATGTGGATTTTTAGCCAGCTAAATAGTTTTGTATACCACCTGAAAGGAAGTAGCTCTAGGTAAAATGCAGGTTCATTTCCTTATTGATTGTAGATAATAGCCTTTTGCACAATCTGCTCATGTAATTCTTGTAGCAACTTTTTTCATGAGGTCCACCCCAAGAATGTTAGATTAGGTAATAGGCTTCATTCCAGTTGAAATTAGATCAGACATTATATGCTATAGTAACTTATTTCCTTTCAAAGTTTGATTCTAGTCATATGTACTAAATTACTAACAAATTAACATCTACACTAAGAAATACACACATGCATCCTAAAATTTCTAACGCATACATGCTAAGGATGTGTTTGGATACCGTTTATTTTGCTAAAAACTGAAAATTGAAAAAAAAAAAAAAAAAAAAAATTCGGATTACTGTTCACTGCTGAAAATACTATTCATTTGCCTTAATGCACTATTCATGTCCCATGAACAGTGCAAGAGGCGCTAGTAAAAAAAAAAAGGCAAAACGCTAAACGTGGACGCTGGACGTGGGATCCAAACGTTCACTAAATGTACATATCAGATACAGAAATGTTGAAAACATTTTTCTGTGTAATGTGTCCTTAATATATATATATATATATATCCAAAAAAAAAAATTGTGGCAGGCAAAAAGCAAAACAACGACTTGACGTCAATTAATATGTTTGCTATTTACTATCACAATTAATTTCTTTAGAGATGGAATGTCAAGTCTACTTTTAAATACACACTACAAGATCATGAAGGACATTGTCAAAACACCAGAAAGAGGTGCTATCAGTCTCATTAATATTCAACTTGGAAATTGGATTAAAAACAAGTTAAGTGCTTGTCCTCAGGTTTGGTCCGAGGAAGGTGTTATAGAACAAATGAACTATATCTCTCCCTTTTCTTTTTTCCTTTCTCCCTTTTTTCCTCTCCCTCTCCTAGATGTTCTATTTTTCCTTATATCTTCAGCTTGAACGCATCTGGATTTTACACTTGGAGGGTTGGGATCACATTCCTTGGATCATTGTCTCATCAGGAACATACCAGTAAGCTTTACACTAAAATCTTAGCTGTGCCATCACTGTTCACAATCACTTCCTCGTCAATGCGGCCAAAGAAGTGGTTGTATTGTATTTAATGCGAAAGGAATGGCTTCTATGCCCTTCCTTCTTCATCCTTCTCGCGTTCCGTGCCGAGTTAGTTTTCCATTTTGGGTGGTTTGGCTCCATGCCCTTTATACCACTGGTGCTCGTCCCTCCGAGGTCTGGAGTATGTCCTCGGAATCCTCACCAAATGAGTTACCCCAACCTCTCTTCAAGTTGTGGGATCTGCGCCCTAGATCATTTTATGGATTTTAACTCCTCGGAAATAACCTTAGCCGCTTGTTTAACTACTTTGGATCTTCATCCCCCCACAAAAATATATGATTTTCTCTTATTTAAAAAACTTAACTTGATTTTTAGATATATATGCTTTTAACAATTTTTATAATAGTTATTTATTTTGAAAGATTAAAATAAACATAAAATTAATAATTAATTGTCTATGTATATGGAATTTTTATGATGTTGTATCTCATTTAATGTCTGTATCAATGTTTCTTAGATGATAATAAAATGTTTTTGATGCGCTTTCAATGTAATTTCTATTACAAGTGCTTGCAGGCCTTAGATAGAATCACACACCAATTTTGGGTGTCATTTCTATGTCAAGTTCTTGCTAAGGATGTTTTTGATTATGTAACGTAGATAGAGGAAAATCCTAGTATAATTGAGTCTTCTTTGTCTCAAGATGTATTGTTTTTATCTTCTTCTTAACAAAAGTTACGAATTTCTTGATAGGAAATTCGTAACTTTTGTTAAGAAGAATTTCCTATCAAAAAAAAAAAAAAAAGTTACGAATTTCTTATAAATAAATAAATAAAATTATTTCCTTGTTGGCCTTTGGCGTGCCGCTGGAAGAAAAAAAAAATCTTTGCAATTGTGACCCATGAGCAATAAATATATATGGCAAGAATACTTTTTTTTTTTATTATAGAGTTTTAATTTATAGTGTCCGCTTTTGATTATTAGGCTCTTTATCATTAAATTAAGACATCAATCGATTTTTGGTGTAAGCAATGATTAAACCACAAATCCCTTATTCAACTATTAGAGTCCAACAAATATAATAATAAGTCAACCTAAAGTTTTAGAGCAAGGGTTACCACCATCTTCGATGATCAGTAATTCATTTCTTTTATTTTTCCTCTTTGTTTTATGTTTCTTTTTGGTGAAAAAGTGTATGTTTCCTATATTCAGATTTTTTTTTTCACAGCAAGTGTTCAGGAATGACGAAATGGATGATTCTTTCTCGTTTATTTATCAGTAAATCTAGAGACAAAACTTTTTGTATTTTTTTTTTCACAACTGTTGTATTGGTTAATGTGAAAATAGTGTTACTTAAAAGACTGGTAGCCAAATTTGCTTATTTTCATCATTGTCACCCTGTTATTATAATTGCTTGATATCTTCGTAGTACATAATACACAAACAGAACCTAACTAGTACGATCAGGAACAAATAAACAGGACGATCAAGATGATTCAGGAGGAGAAGTAGAGCAAGATCTCTGGCTATAATTTTTATTATTATTTGGGCCGCATTTTTAGGTAAGGGAGTTTAACTTTGACATTGTCAAAACATTAACAGCATTTCCATTTCCATTAATGGCCATAATCTTCCTTAATCAGAATCTTCATTCGTCTTTCCTATCTGCAAACAAGCAATGTGCAAACCATACCATCAGGCAATTACAAGAGATGACATTTAAGCAAAAAAGAAGTTAGGTTTGAGGGTCAATGGGTTGTGCTTACATTTTCTATTCCTCGTAAAAAGTTGGATTTTCTCTAAGTATTTAATTACTTTTTTAAATTAAAGTACTACAATTTCACATAATATACCTAGATTATATTGCAAATTTTCAAATTTATCAAAACTAATTCTTAATATACCAAAATAAATCAAACTAAAAAATGAAAATAAAGAATATAAAATAAACTTATTTATGTGCATTGGGTTGGGTTGGATTGGGTCAAATGGGTTGAAAAAACTATCAACCTAAAACCAACGTAACCCAAGACTCAAAATAAAATACCTACCTAATAAACAAAAAACCAGTCCGAGGTATTAAAGTTGGGTCGGTTTGATTGGATTGATGGGATTGATGCACAATCCTTATAGATAACAAACAAATAATGCAAACAAAAAAGATAAGATCCATGTCCGAATATGACTTGATTGCTAGAGCTTATGTTTAACTTTTTAAAGTTTTGCTTTTCTAAATACAACTATATTTTTATCTAATTTATATTTTGAACCCAATAAGCCAGTAAAGCGTATATTTGATAAGTCATACTTTTTTCTTTTTTCTTTTTGAGAAATGTTAAGTCATACATGAAATCATTATTGGATGAAAGGAAATAGTTACCTGAACTCCAACAAGGTTTACCCCATGTTCTCTTAGAAATGATAAAAAGCGCTCAAGGATGTCATCTCCGGGCTGGTAATGTCCACTATTTCTAGAGATGAGCTGAAAATGTTAGAGCATTCGATAATTAGCCGCCACAAAAAAGGCACAAATACATGATCGGGCAGCATTAATTACACGCACCATTTTGCACACACGTCTGTATACATGGTGATTTGAATTGAAATCGTGTACGTCTTCAACTCACGAGTGTGCAAAATGGTGTGTGTAACAGGTTTTACAGTACATTAGAAACCAGATCAACAACATAATTGCCAGTGGCCAAGCCCAGTCCAACAACTTTTCCCATGTAACAATCCCCCTATAAAACTGTACCTTAACAAATCCATGTTCTGCCTCTAGGCTTCCAGCAGCTATTGTAGCTCCTCCTGCCAAGAAGCTCGAATGATGGAACTTTCCTTTCTCTTTCTGCAAGTGCAAGGTATTAACAGTGTGTTAATTAGTTGTTAAAGACAATTATAGAAGCATGGAAATATGAAAAACTTGTCAAAAAAAACAAATAAGTTTCTGCTTGTTTAGTCTATCTTACCTTACCGATATAGAGTCTCCCTGAGGGACTCATAACAAATATCCACTTTGTCTTGGGCCCTTCCGATCCTTCAATTGTATGAAGCTCATGTCTACTTTGATTGTGAACAATTTTCCCCTCAGCAACCACATATTCGTATTGGTTTCTCTCTATCTAATTAATTTCACCAAATAACATATTCGCCAGAAAAAGAAGGGCCTTAATTAATTTGCAATTTCATTTATAATGCAACAATATGCATAACAGTTAATACTCAATTTCAGTCCAATAAATGTTCTGAATTTGATTTATGGAAGCACATACCGGTCCAAGATACTTAACGCATTGTTTTTTAAGCTTTTTTCTTGGGCATTCTGTGAGGTCAATCTCTTTACCAGCTCCATGATCCAACCTGCATTGTAAAAGTAACAAAACTTCAAGCAACAAAAACTAACCTCAATCCTTTCTAGAATAATTACTCCAAAACTTGATTGAGCATAACAATTGTCTATTACCTGTTAAATATGTCTGTTAAAATTATAGTTAAATATTCAAATTTATTATTGTCTATTAATTTTTTGGGATAAATAGTAATTTATGATAATATCAAGCAGATGATCTTCTTTTTTTTTTTTTTTTTTTTTTGAGGAAAAAGACCATGTTGTTTATATTAAGAATTTGAAAAATCAGAAACAAGAAATGTACAACATCTGAAGGAACAGATTCTATTCAAAGTAACAAACGTAAAGAAAGTCTTAACTCTCCTGACTAATGTTTCTCAAGCAGATATCCAAATGTTAATATTTCTCAAGAAATTCATGAGGCCCATATTATTTGTCACATATATGAAGATCCTATGTGATTTGATTTAACTCCACTTTCCTAATAAAGCAAGTTGCAACCATTAATAATGTTGAACTACCATTCAATTCCTACTAGCTAAAGTTCAACAGTTCCACTTACCAAAAAAAAAAAGATATACACAAACTGTCCTAAACATCATTTCTTGTCTTCACGTATGATACATAAATGGTGGACTCGAATCAAATCACCAACCACTCTAGCTAGCAGGAATTGAAATTATTGAATGGTATTTAGACTTTTAAGTTTTAAAAACTCATTTTTTAAGTCCATTTTCAGATCTAAAACCTAGACCAAGTATTAATACTTTTATGATATTATGATTCAAATTTTTCGATGAAGCAAAGCTTCCAAATCCTTGGCCCACAATTTCTTTTTTCAAAGTACTCTCAATATCCAAAGTTCTAAAGTCAAACTTTTTCTTCTTAATTTCTATATTTGTAGTGCTAAAAGTTCCTTTGAGCATAATTTGCTTACCAATAAAAAAATGGCTGACCAACATTTGATCTATACCACTGGTTGAAGTACAAACGTAAGCAACTCCCATAACGATGCCGTGGATCAATCTATGTGGTTCATAATACAATGAAAAGTAAAGTTAAAGACATAAAATGATAATAAAAAAATAGGATACAGTTAAAATTAACAAAAAAAAATCAAATTAACAAGATATATTATTAAGCAGAAAGGTTTTGGAGAAGAAGCGAGTACTGCTTCAATCCAATGCTGAAAAGCCAGTATTTGTGCTTCGTCATCTTCTGAGAAACCTCTGCCTACCTGCCCAAGAAGTTAAATTTTTCATGTTAGTAAAAGTTAAATTAGATTTTTCATGACGATTATTTGTTATTTGTAGAAAGTTAATAAAAGTATAGTTGTATTTAGAAGAAAAAAAATGAAGTTTTAAAAAATTGTATATAAACAAATAAAATAACAAGAAAAAAAAAAAAGAAAGGCACCTAATTAAACACATTTTAAATCGGTTTGTGTTTGAAAATAAAATATGCGCATTTTAAATTAAGACATCTTGAAATCAATTATGAACTGTACCATATATGAGTTTTAAAATTTTCATCAACTGATCGTTTTTTACATAATTTTCTGATAATTTTATGACATCTCTACCCTATATAATAATTAAGAAAGACTGAAAAAGTCTACTTCAAATTCAAAGAAGGGTACTGTTTCAAAATATATCACTTCCTATACTTTAAATATAAATTCAAAGAAAGTGCTTCTTTATGAAAGCTTCCCTCCATGTAATGAGTTATTATTTGAATTATGAAAAGAAAAAAAGAGGAATAAGATAAACTTCTAAAAAATGTTGTGGTTATGATTGAAAAAAGGGAAATGTTAACGAGTGCCCTTAAAGTACTGATTAATAATTTATTTAAAAAAAGTTTTTATGAGAAATGAAAAAAAAAATATAATTAATATTTTAACAGCTTTTTTTATTTCCCATAAACTTAAAAAAATGACTACATAGACAAAACAAAAAAGGTAATGTCATCATTATAATGTTGTTTTGGAACAGGTTGACCTTGTTAAGTGTTAATGATATTGGTAGGCCCCATTGGTTTTCTCTTTTTTCTTCTTTTTAATTTTTTTGGGCTTTTCATTGTTAAAAGGAAAATGTACTTTTTTTTTCCCAGTGAACTTGCAATATCTCCTCAGCTTCAAAAGTGAACAATGAATGCTATGGCAAGTTGGTGTGATGTTCACTTTATAAGTATAAGTTCTTGTGAGATAGAGAAAATGAGCAAAAATGGCCGAAATTTAAGTCTTTAAGAGCATTTACATTGGTGGAGCTATAAATTTAGCAATATGGCTCCATAAAAAGCTACTTTATCTATTTTACATTCTCATTTTACAAAACACCCAACAAATAGTTTTATTTTATCTTTCAATACAATAAAATAATATAATAAAGGGCCAAAATTTAAGTCTTTAAGAGCATTCACATTGGTGGAGCTATAAATTTAGCAATATGGCTCCACAAAAAGTTACTTTATCTATTTTACATTCTCACTTTACAAAACATCCAACAAATGGTTTTATTTTATCTTTCAATACAATAAAATAATATAAACAACATAATAAAATAATATATCCACTATAATAAAATAATATATTCACTATAAAGCAATGTGAACATATGAATAAAATAATATATTTAATATAAAGTAGTGTGAACACATAATTTAATAATACTTTTTTTTTTACCTATGGGTTACTATGAACAGCCACTTTTGACTGTACACTGTAGCTATGGAGCCAAATTATTTGGCTTTGGCTCCACCAATGTAGCCATAAATTTGTATTTGGTGGTATTAAAAATAGCAATATAACTTTTTAGTATCACCAATACTAGTGTTCTTAAGTTTCACACACATATACACTTTTTTAATACAAGATATAAATTTTATTATAGCCTAATCTAAGTGTATATGTGTGTAAAAACTCTCTCTTAGATACTTGAATCCCGGCTCTTGCCCTTACATCCCACAAATACTTATATTTGTGAAGTAACCATCGTACCAAGAGTGTGCGGTAGTCACACACATATACACTTAGTTTATATTAAAGTAGAGTTCTATATTAGATAAGGAAAAAAAAAGTGTGAACAATGACCTCCATAACTATTGACAATAAGTATTTTGCATCTGTAGAATTTCAAAATAAACTAAAAATTTATTTTCTATTAGATACCTTTTTGGGAAAACATTTATGTTAAACTGGACACTCCTAACAATATAAAGTGTTTATTAGCAACAATTAAAGGAGGATATTACCAAATTTTAAACTTTAGGGAGGATATATATTTTGTACCATAATTGAAGGAAGAAAATGTAATCAAAACTTTCTACAAATAACCTTCCCCACTTCACATAGCTAGATGGATTGAATTAGCTTATGACATGTTTAGCAACCCCTCTTATCTAAATATGTAATTTAACGATAGTACCTCTCATATTTAAGTTTCCTTAGTCTCCTTTAAAAAAATTTGACTTCACAACAGATAAAGATCTAATAAAAACCAACTTATTTAATAGTATACCCTCTGCACATTAAATATATGAGAGAAAGACTCTTATTTCTTATTCAATTAAAATATCACTTGTTTTAACCAAATGTACTTGTAAAGACAATTAGGGTTGCTCAAGCATCCAATCCACTCATCTGAATCGGGCCAATCCATTCTATTTTGGGCTATTTCAATCAATGGTTTGGTTAATATTGGATTACTTCTCATCAAACCCGATCCAATTTGGTTGAATGTCGGGTTTAGGTAAGAGAACTTATAGACCCGGCTGACCAATCATGATTATGGTCGAAGGAGGCCAAAAATCTATTGAGATACATCCATGGGAGGCCAGATCAAGCATCCATTCTCCCCTTCTTGCCATCCCTTCCTTGCCATTGACTATGATGTTTGGTCAACCTTTTCCCTTTCTCTCATTGTTTATTGAGTTGTCATTTTTAAGTTGATATCAAATCTCAATAATCACTCAAGAAAATCTATTAAATCCGAAAAGTAACCATGATTTGCTCTTTTGTACTTCTAAAGGTAGTATCTTACCGTTCACAATTGGTGAACCCATAGGTGAACAAGGCTCACATGCTATGAGGGAGTCACAAGATACAATGGTTATAAATTTTTTGTTCTTCAAATCCTAACCAAAAAATTTTAAATCAAAATAATAATCACAATATTTAACCGAGAACTTAGAGGTAATGTTAGGTCAACAACCTAATTGGTATCGGTTAGCAGTAGGTGTAGTTTTTTAAACTCATTGATGTTCTCGAATCGAGTGGAGGGTTGAGTGTCAACTCAAACCTGCCTGACTGCCTGCCACTTGATGGACCCATGAATACTTTACCCCACTTCTCAAAAAGGGAGGTGAGGGGAAAGACAATAAAAAAAAAATCCTAAGAAAATTAAATCCTAAAAATAACACAAGGAAATCCATTAAACCCTAAAAGTAACTATGACTTATTTTTCTTCTCGAGATAAAAATCCATCTTTTACCATGGGTGAAAACCCATATGTGGATAAGGAGTAAGTATTGTATGAGACGGTCTCATGAGACTGTTTCATTCAAGAATTTTCCGTAGATAGAGCTCACATTCACTATTTTTAAGATTGGCTTTGGGCAACGGAATCTTCCTCGAATCAAGGAGATACTATATACAAACAGTTATAATTTTCCATTCTTCAAATCCTAACCAAAAAAAAAAAAGTAAAATCAAAACAATAAGCATAGTAATAAAAGAAAGATTTTCAAGAATTAATATTCAAACCATAGAAGCATTAAAGCCAATCCGAGTCCAGCGAGTATTGGAACTCCTCTCATTCAAGCACTCGAAGAAGAAAGTCGTACTGATGTTCAGTATAGCAAAGTCTATTGCGTGTCCCCTTCATAATCAACACCATTTTTTCAGTCCAACATTCAAGTAAAAAACCAGATAGCAAAATAAACAATAAGCAAAGATATTCCAAGAACATATGATATATATATATATATATATATGTAGAGAGAGAGAGAGAAATACCAGAGCTCGGCTATAAGAGTGTCGGCTAACTTGCGCCGGTCACGAAAACTCCTATACATGTTCTGCAACTTCACAGCTGCGTGAGTTGCAGCCTGCAGAGAATCAATGGCCATTTTGTGTCGTTGAGAGTTGAGAGAGCTAAGTACTTTGGTTCAGTTGTGGCTTTAGCGGGAAATCTAACATGTCAATTTATAGTATGAGAAAACATAAGATAAATTTATTTATTCCTTAGTTTTCACGTGGTCCACTTCCAAAGCACATTCTCACTAGTATCCTTCGCGGCAAGACCCAGTGGATTGTGAGTGACCAAAGAGGAATTTTTAGCTTCAAATGGTAAAGAACAAAGAAATATTCAACTGCCTTTATCATTGATACATACATACCTAAGGAAAAAAATAATAAAAAGGGCTAGAATCTGAATTTCTAAAAGAAGAATAATGTAGCCAGTGTCAGTCACATCAAAAAAATTGCAAAAGAAAAAAAAAATTAGACATCTCTAATGACATAAGATTTAAGGGTGAACAATTACAAAACTTGACCAGTTAGGAACAATGTATCCTGATTTTTAATACTTTTAATTTGGTAAAATAAGTTTAGATCCAAACTAAATTTGTTTCATGGTTTCTCAAATGTAACACCCCCTCAATATAAATAGGTGTACATGACTATACATTCTCTATTTGAGATATGAATTAAGTTTTTGTATGCAATTTGATTATTGAAGATAAATGTAAAGCCATTATCTTGAAATTATTCAGCATATTATGCTCTTGTTTTATATAAAAGTGGATCTCATCTGCAAATTCTACACATGTAACACACACTTCATGTAAGAGAGCAAGATATAATATACTGGGAAATAATATTTTGATGAACTTTCGAGTTTGAAAGCCTCCTAAGAAAAACTATTAAAATGATAATGGGTGGACTTGCCCCTTCAAAGTCGTGTTTGTGAATAAGTGGAATTCCTCCTTCAAAGTCATCTTTGTGTTTTTGGTTATAGAAGCACATAGAGTTGACTAACGCTTAGTCTTGTCCAATGGTCCTTGTGGCTTTTAGTCGTAGTCTCTATCCACACACACGCAGCATAACATAATAAAATACAACGTGTTAAGTGAGGAAGGCCACTTTGTACTTGTAGATGAGAGCATCAAGAATTTAACAATGCTTCATTTCTAAATGAGAGCTCAGTTATATTGATTTTCCTAATAGCATTTTTTTCAGTTAGTTATTAAATTCATATTTTATGAACAATTAAAATCATTGTAACCCTTCATAAGTGGATTTCTATTTTCAATCCTAACCCAACCTATACTATAATGAATTGGGATACGGTTGAGTTAACAAGAGTGAGAATGGGAATGAATTGGGCTATTAATGTGTTTGGGTTGGATGTTGCCGCCACTTTTCTTTCCCTTCAGAAGCAACCATGACCCTGCAATGCCATTAGGAGTTAGGACTATCTTACAAATTCTGTACCCATGGTGATTTTGATTTTACAAACAACAACCAACCTTTAGTTCAAAAATTTTGAGGCCGGTTATATATCTTCAACATTATACAATTCAATCACTTTTTATTTTTTGTCACTCTGTTCTATCCAGAATCATACTTGGTTGATTTTATAAAAAAATAAGATAATTTCATCATCACCCTTCTGATGTTTTATTTGCTCGTGCTTGCCATGTGCCATACACAATCTAGGAAAGTCAAGATGTTACAAAATATACTTATACACAATCTAGGATGTCAAGATGTGATAAAATAGGCCAAGCGAGATAATTCACACGATGAGAAAGCACTAGAAGGAACACCTTCAACGTATGGCTAAGATAAAAGGGCACGTTTTCTCTTTCCATGGGCAGTGAACTCTTGAATATAGTAGTTGGATTCAACAGGAGATTATACAGCTTCTACGCCCTACGATTTGCCTCAAATTTTTTACCACCAATTGGAATTCCAATATAGTGGGTTAACAGAGAATAAGTAGAGATTATGGAACATGATTAGACCTAAAAAGCATTATTCTCTAACCATTCAAAAGAGTTTTAGGTGACATAAAGAACAGATATGTACACTAAGCATTCGTTAGGCAGGATGCAAAAACTAAGTGATATATGAATTTAATCAGCAGAGGTCCCATCCCCATTACTGATATCCGACTCGTGGTGAGGTATAGATGATGCAGTAGGTGATGCAAGACCAGCCATTCGCCTGAAGGCTGATGGTGTGGGTGGAGTTCTTGGAGACAGGTTAACAAACTCCAAGGCATGATGCCTCAGTTCTACGGGGTAGTCAGCAACACAACCAATTCTTGGTCCAGCTCCACTTGACCACTTGCATGAGAGCTGATTGCCTAATTGGTATGATTTTGCTACCTTCTTGGAATTGATTCGTTGCAATATTGCAGTCTTGGGAACCTCAGCTCTCGGGCTTTGAAGACCACCAGACAGTGTCCTTTCGTAAATGTTTTTGGTTTCAGTTTGAGGAAATTCAGTTGATTCTGGGGATGGGGGTTTCTCTTCTTCATCTGGAATTTCGAGTTCTTGAGTTTTTGATTTCATCGAACCTTCAACTGAAGTCCCATTCCCATTGAGTTTGCCCTCATCATAGGCATCCAAATCTTCATTGGCTTTGCATACCTGAAATCAAGGTTGCGAAAGTTTTGTCAGGCAATTACAGAAGGCAATTTAACTTTGAAATAACCAGACCACATACAAGTAATGTGATCAGAAAAGATACACTCCAGTTCTAGTACAGTTGTAGCTCAATCTGCACCTCCTAGTGTTTCCAAAAGAGACATCCAGGTTTTAAACCCTCCCTCCCCCATTGTAACAATCTAATTATCAAAAATAAAAAACCAATCCATTTGACTGCTCTGTAATCTGAAGTTTAACAACAAAGAACACTCAGCCCATTGAAATGCCATGTTTTTTGCATCGTTTTAGAAAATCTCCTTTCCTGGTATTAGGTTGATTTGATTTTTCTTATCCCCACAACACCCCCAGCCGCGCCCCCCCCCCCCCCCCCCCCAAATTCTTTTACACCATCCAACAAAGCACCAAGCTTTTTTAGAATGACAATTATGAGCAATTAGGTCAGACAAATGAACAATTACCTCAATTTCATCAAGGTTCAGCCCATTTTCCTTGAGAAGGGATAAAAAGCTGTCAAGGCTGTCATCTGTTGGTCGGTAATGTCCACTGTATGGAGATACGGACTGAAAATTAAAGCAAAAGATCAGATGCAAGATAAGCGCATCTTACCAGAACCAGAACTTTGATTTGGCATTTTAACATGTAACTTTTGTGCGCATGTGTGTAGGAAAAGAAGAAGACTGCCACCTACTATATCCAACAATGCATCAGTGTACAGTTATTATGAATTACACTGTTTTCCAGGTATAAACAACAAATATGAGCACTTAGTTTAGAATTTCTGAATATCACAGCCACAGTTCAAATATAAAAATTAAGCATACTATCAATGAGTAGAGCCATGTATAAGCTCTAAAAAAGGACACCTGGAGCAGTCTTCCAAAGGTATCCCTATGTAGACAACTACTGCTCAGAATTTTGTTGTAAAAATCAGTACCCATTCCAGTGCTGACAACTTATGCCATGTATAAATCTGTAGGAAATTTACCTTAAGAATTCCTTGCTCTGCCACTAGCCTTCCAGCAGCTAACGTAGCTCCTCCAGCTAAGAAGCTAGAATGATGAAATACTCCTTTCTTTTTCTGTAGAGGATTAACAATGTATTAGTTTGTTCTGGAATATTATCAGAGCAATGGAAGTATATAACTTGTCAAAAAGAAATAGGTTCCCAGTTTTTTAAATCTCTTACCCGACCAACATACAGTTTCTTGGAGGTGCTCATGACGAATATCCACTTGGCTGATTGTGAATCTTGGGTAGTATCAAGGAGATCTCCAGTTTGCTTGTGAATTATTTTCCTTTCAATAATGATGTATTCATAATGTTCCCTCTCTTGCTAATTTCAGCAAATAAAAGCCACCAGGAGAAAGGCAGAAAAATTATAAGGGAAAGGAAGGAGAAACAATAATAATAATAAATGCTAGATCCTTAACAATTTCAGTTATTACGCAGCAAACTGCATTAAAATCACTTCTAATTTAATTCAATTCATGCAAACACATACAGGTCCAAGATACTTGATGCATTGTTGTCGCAGCTTTGATCTTGGGCATTCTTTGAGATCAAGTTCTTTGCCTTCTCCAGCATCCAACCTGCAGAAAGT
Organism: Quercus aquifolioides; assembly: GCA_019022515.1. Taxonomy (NCBI): domain Eukaryota; kingdom Viridiplantae; phylum Streptophyta; class Magnoliopsida; order Fagales; family Fagaceae; genus Quercus; species Quercus aquifolioides. The sequence continues at coordinate 45,748,890 of CM032325.1, forward strand.
TAAAATAACAAAACTTTCAGCAACTATTCGCCTTTACAACTAGTAAAAGACAGTTTTTTTCCATATGAAGGCTGTATCAAGAAGTCAACAACAGGCAAAAAGTAATTACTCCCCCACACATTTTGTAAGTTTTCTAAACCCCCCACCTTTTCCCCAAATTTTCCCTAATGTAACTCTATAAAAGCTCTATTTATCTATCATCTCTAGAACATTTTGAGGGAATATGTGACTTTCAGATCATATGAAACATATATGGCATGGAGATACTGTATGACCATAACCATCTGATTGAATATAATCCTACTTGAGCAATAAACCAGAAACCAACATCAACAAAATGGATGAAGAACCTTTCCATGACATTGAGCCGTCATTACATATGATAAATAAATGAAAGACACAAAACTCACAAGACTACCATCAAATAATTACATAGTTTGTGATAACTGAAAAAGCACCTTATCAATATCTAGCACAATCCAATATAAACATAGAATATTTTCTGAGCAAAATATTCTTTTTTAAGGTACGTAAAATATTCTTGCCAAATCCACGCCATATGTTACAAAGGCATCAGAAACATTATATACCCAGAATGCATACTAGGACAAATTTGTCCATGTAAGACAACTCGCTTCGTGAAGCTTGACGAATTTGTTTCGCTTCTAAGAATTATGCTCATTTTGATTCAAAGTATCAATATCATGAATCCCAATACCATGAAAGAATAACTTTTTGCAACGCCAACTTATTTTGGAGCAAAATTTTGCTTACCAGTAGAAAAATGGCTGACCAGCATCGGCTTTGCACCACTCTTCATAGTAATAATGCAAGCTATGCCCATATCGATGCCTCGGATCAATCTACAATTTCAAGTAATAACATTAACATAAGTGAATACAAATTATAAAACAAAAACAAAACTCTAATTATCAGATAAATTGCAAAGGCTTTAGAGAGAAGAAAGTAAATAGTACTTACAGCTTCAATCCAATGCTGAAAAGCCAATTTCTGTGCTCTGGCATCTTTGGACAAACCCTTGCCAACCTGCCCAATAAAAGTCCAAATTTTAATTAAATTGAACTCACTTCACTCACACCCAAATCGTCTTTTTCCCAAATTACTATCAAGCACATGCCAAGTATTCCCTACAGTATCTACAAAACTTGTTCTTTTCTGATCCAATAAGAAAAACTTAAAAATTAAACCTTTATTCAAAAAAAAAAAAATTACCCTTGCAGCATTCAAACTAATCCGATTCCACTTGGAAGCCAAACTTTCTGGCTTGGAGAAATTAAAGAAAGATATCGTATTGTGGCTCTGTCTAGCAAAGTCTATCACTTGCCACCTACACACACAAAATCACACTCTCATATTAGTCTCACCCTTCAGTCAAATACTCAATTCAACAAAAACAACATTATTACTAAAAATAAAGAAATAGCACAGAGATATGGTGCACCCACCAGAGCTCTTCAGCGACAACCGCGGAGTCCGCTAACCTACGCCTCGTACGGTAACTCCGGTACACTTTCTGCAACCTCACCGCCGCGTCCGACTCGGGACCCGCGCTTCCCGGCGCGTGAGCCTCAGACTTCTCCTCCTCCTCCTCCTCCACCACTGCGAGCGTGGACTCCACGTCAGACCTCGTCGTCTTCTTCTTCTTCTTCTTCAGGGACTCGTCGGTGGTGGAGGAGGGTGAGTCAGGCGGGTCGGAGCTCCGAAAGTCCGGGTGAATGAGACCCGAAGACGACGAAGATGACACACCCATTTCGTCGAGAGAGTAAGGAAATGATGAAGAAGAAGAAGAAGCTGGCTTTGACTGGAGCTCCAAGCTTTGAACTTGAACCTTCATTAATTTCAAAACTCAAAGACCGTGTCAAAATAATGAGCTATGAAGAGTCTCTGATCTATATGCTATAAACAAAGACCAAACAAGAACACAAAAAGAGAGACTTTGGAATCAAATGAATAATAATTTTTCAGAGAGACAAGCATTGAGTTTCGGAGTTTCTGGTACTATATATATGGTTTCACTGCGAAACCTACCTGTCAATTTATATTTATGTTTTTCGTTTTCTCTGTTTTTGGAAGTAGCGGTTTTGTTACGCGCTTTTTTGTAGAGCTAAGGCTACTCGCTGTTGCAGAGAATTGACTTGTTGAGTCGAAACCCTGAGAAATTTGATTTTTTTACGGCGATTTTTTTAAAGCAGTACAAAAATTCGTAGTCTATTTTAGTAACTTATTTTTTCTATTTTATATAAACTATTTTTTATAATTATTTACATCAAATTATCTATTTTAACTAAATAATTATTTTTCATTCTTTATTTATTATTATCTTCATAAAGCGAAAAAGAAAGTAACCATTTTTAAAAAAAAATTATCTATATCAAATTATCTATTTTACATTTTATTTTAATCAAATAATCAATTTTCATTCTTTATTTATTATTATCTTTCTAAAGTGAAAAAGAAAGTAAGAGATTGAGAAATTTGATAAGACAAGAGGTGAGAGAAAAAATTTAAAATAATAATATACAAAGTTACAATAATTGTGTATATTTACATAATTGTAAAAGTCACATTTTGGGACTTAATTGTAAAAGTCACATTTTTTTTCTATTACACACGATGCAAATGCTCTCTAAAATATAAAGGCAACATTTTTGTCTTGTTAAAAGAATGGAAACTGTTAAGCAGCTAGAAGGGAGACTTGAATGAAAAAGCTACTTTGACAAGTTGGTGTTTTGCGAAGAATGAAAACCAAATAAGAAAGACTTTGACTTTGTGCTTGACGTGGTACACTAGTGAGAGTTAAAACATTATTGGAGGGTCATTGCTTTGGCTTTTCCAAGGCATGAGCCATGTGGAAATGTAAGAAAGTAAGAAACCATGAACTAATGGCCAAGATTGAAAATTTAAATGACAAAACTAGAAAGAAATTAATAGAAAAATGATTTAATATTAAAAAGGTAATATTGGGTTTGATTACGTTCAAGGAGGTTAAGATATGACCCTGGATTCTAATGTAAGAAGTAAGAACTACTTAAGTGCTTGCCTCGTGTTTTGAGAGGTGTTACGTTTACAATATTTTTTTAATATTTTTACAATAAATTATAGGTGGTTTATTGTTATTGGTTCAAATTTGAACCTAACACTAAGATTACTTTTTTGTCATAACAATAACAACCAGTAATAACCTATTACCTATGATTTATCGTAAAAATGTTATAGACATATCATTTCTCCTTTTGTTTTAGGTACAATTTATATCTTTTGCTCAATTTGATTTTAAACTCAGTAAATCAATGAAAATAGATTCTTTTTCACATGAGTTAAGCTGAGGATTGTCAAGAGTTTTGTAACTAAATTGACGCTTCCTCACATATAAAATGTTTGGAGATTTAAGAGAAAAAAAATTCAAACTGCAAAACTAGTAGTATTTTGTAATTATCTTTAAAAATAAAAAATTAAGCTTGAGGGGGTCAAAAGTGTTGAAATAATCAAATAACTATCATGATCAAAAAGTATAATTATTTTGTTGACTCAATGTCACACAATTAGTCCACAAAAGAATGCTCCTGTACGTTTTCTGTAACCAAATTTACAGTTGAAAGCTACTTAAAGAATTCGGCTGATTAGTAGTAGAGATAATTGTATTAGATGATGTACTAGTGCACTCTCTTTTTTTCTTTTCTTTCTTTCTTTTTTTATAGGAAGACTATGAATTTCATTTCAGATGACAAAGCAACAATAACATTTTGGAGAAGAGCATGTACTACACTAAAATGTGTTTGGTTTGATATCTATAAATGCGTATGGCCACAAAAGGACTGTACAGTCAATATATATATCATCAAAAGGAAAACATAAAATTATATTTTTCTTACCAATTACAACAAATAGGAAAACGTAATTCGAGATTGAGTTAGAAAAATCTTGACATTATAATATTTTTTTAGTTTCTCGTATAAAAGGATCATCATTCAAATAAATCCATCTTATAAAGATTTATTTATGTCACACCATGTTACCTTGTTATTGGATGTTTAAACTTTAAACCTCGACATCCTTAAGAGTTTGAGAAATATTTAAAATTAAACATCCTTTTGAGCTTTGATAAGCTGATAACTTCAAATGGCTTTCAAATGGATTTATAAAGTAGGGATAAAATTATGCATGGCCCATTGATCCATAGTTGACTTCTAAGTCAAATTTTGGGGTTCACCTTCAAATTTTAAAATGAGATCAAATATCAGTATTCTGTATTCATCAAGATATGGGGTATGAAGTACTTATCCGTATCAATTTATACGCATTGACCGAATCAAATGCTAGCCACATCCACATGCACGAAAAGGCAAAGACGCACGTTAATGGTCTATTTGAGATGCGTTTATCTTATTAAAATTAAAAAAAAATTGTTGAAAGTACCGATTATAAAAATGAAAATTTGCTGAAATAGTACAATAGAACACATAAATAGTATCAAAAAGTGAAGTAAGACTTATAAATAGTAAAAAAATAAACTAAATAATAAAATAAATTAAAAAAATAATATTTGCTTAAGGGACGCTAACAACTCACCTTCAACCTTTTTCAACAATATATCCTATGTACTTTCATAAAAGGTTGTTTTTAAAATACAACCTTTTCAAAAGAATCAAAACTCACTTATTTTTTGTATAGATATACTTTTATCTAATTTTCTTTTTAAATAAAATAAATCAATAATAAAAGTAATTAATTATTCCTAACGTACGCTTAGTACAACGTACAGTTGGGTTCCAAAAGTCATGAGTGATATCACAGACACATCAATTGCACTTTTTTTTTTTTTGGGACCGGCATGTGTCACTGGACACGTATCTACTCTTGAACACGGGTCGAAATTCTGCCGTGTCCAGTGAAACTTGCCCTTTTTTTTTCTTCTGGAGAACAAAACTCTGTTGAGTCAATTGTGGAGACTGCGAGGTGATATTTGGTTCTACAAAATAAATAGTGTTTTATTATTCAATTTGAATACAGAAAAAAAGGACACATTTTCAAAATTGAGTTTATTTAAAAATTTGTTTTGAATTCATAACTCTGAGTACGAAATATACCCTTTTTTGGTTTGGCTATTATTCTCTATTTTAGGAAAATCACATTTTTTTTCAACTGGTCAGTTATGACTTGAGGGGACTTAATAGTTGATGGGTCCTAGTTATTTTTAAGAAATTAACGAAAATTTCACTTTACTTGTTTTCACTGAAAATGAAAACGCAGAAAATATATATATATATATATATATATTCATTTTTTTTATTCAAATCTAAATTTTAGGATACAAAAAATGAAAACTAAATAGTGGTAAGTCTCACAAAAAACTGAAAATGAATATAAACAAAACACCTTTTTATTTTTTTCAAACAAAACACTGTCCAAGCTAATACTCTTCTTTAATTTAAAAAGTGAAAACAAACAAAAATAAAAAGGAATTCAAAGAACATGTAATATGTATCCCTCCTTCTTCGAAGTCCCAGACTAGTTTACCCAAAGACTTTGTGCAAACGAAGTCAAAGTCATATAATCAATATGACTTTGTGAAAACAAAAGCAAAATTTGTTTGGTCATAGCTGGCACTTTGAGACCACTTTGTTTATCAGATTCTTTAATTGTATCTTAAGAAAATAAAATTTTTTACGAACTGTTTTTTTCAAAGAACATGAAAAAGACTTTAAAAAGTTTAAACATGATATTTTCTCCAAAAAAAAAAAGTTTAAACATGATAATTCCGTTTTTGTTGTGATTTTACATTTTAGTAAACCTTTTCTTTTACCCAGAAAACAAAAACAAAATTTATTAAGATAATATTTTCAATGGTTTTTTTTTTTTCCTTAAAAAAGCCTCATCTTAAAACAGAGTACTCTAATGCTTTCATATACGGATAAGGGTAAGTACGTGTTTTACACCTACATTTAACATTTGCATTTGACCTTTCAAAATTAAGAAAGACTAAGAAAGAGTGTCATTTGAGTATGCTATGCACTTTTTGAATCAATCAACGGTGTCGGTGTTCATGAGGAAGATATAAAGACTCTTTTATTTAATCTTTAATGCTTTCCTCTGATTTTTTTTCAAAAAATAAAAATGATTTCCTCCTATAGATTGCTTTAAACTTTAAATAACCTCCTCTAGGCTATTTTTTTTTCCTTTTTCGATAAACCTCTCGTCAAATATTTCTAGTACCACATAAAATACCACAATTTTTATCACAATTATTTTATATATTATATAATGATTGACTGTCTGTTATTTTCACATAAACTCATCATTTTTTTTCTACAACTCACAATCTATTATATATATATAATTGTTGCATTTTATGTTGCATTAGAATTTTTGGGCAAGAAAATTGTGGTGACAAACCATTTGAGTGGATATATCATATAAATGGCATCAATTACACTGGGTTACATTGATAATAATGCAACAAAGATGGAAAAACAACAATAAATAGAGAGGTGGCCGGCGTGCCCACAGATAATTGAAAAAAGTACATCAAGTATAGTAAAAGTCTTTTATGTGCTTGAATGGATAATTACTTTACCAAGAATATCTCTCTTTTTTCCCCTAAATAAGAATACTTCATTAGAAGACAAAGAAAAAAGAAACCAAAAGACAAAGACCAATTCACAGGGAACTAGCCTAGCTTCCTTACCTCTAACAAAGACCCGAGAAGACATGAAAGGAATTACTAATGATAAGTTCTAAGGGATCAGTGGGCTGAAAAGTCTTCGGATGCTGCTGATCTTGAAGGCCAAGTCCTGAAAAAACCAGATTCAATCAGAGAAAGACCGGTGGAGGCCGGTCTAGGGTCCTCCGATGATAAAGTCAGTGATTTGATGTAGAAAGGAGAGACTTCAAAGACTTCAATAATTTTTTATCTAGAATTCTCAAAGAAAGAAAAAAGGTCCCTTTACCTCTGCGTAGAAGGGTCTTTATATAGTGTTAGGAATCAGTTATTTCTCCAATCGTCGTAGAGTTTGGAGGATTCAGAGGGTAACTTCCATAACTGTCATAGGAGTCACCTCATCGGGACCTGTGTTGAGATTCAAACAGTATGACTCTTCAACATGACTCTTGGTTGGAAGTGTGTTGAAGCACAACTCTTGGTGAACCTTGCTCGTCCCTCTTCAATGACGGACGAGGTTCACTGCTTGCTCGTCCTCTCTTGGACGAGCGAATGGAAGATGGAAGTAGACAGTTAAGGACGAGTGTACCAACCACTCGTTCTCCGTTTTATACATGCTATGGACGGCACTATGGACGAGTAATTGACTTGGTGTTTTTCTTGCACCATCAGTTGCCCCCTTGTCCATGTGTCGTCCAAGGAAATATAGTAATTTACTCCTCTGGATGGACGAGCTTTTCTAACGATCAAAGATGCCACGTGTCGGTATCTCATTGGCGACAAGTCTCGTCGATTCAGTTTTTCGAGGTAGGTGCCATGTGTCAGCCTCGTATTGGTGGCATCGTTTCAAATGCCCAGGTTAATTGCCTATAAATAGGGGAATTCCTCCGATACCCTTCACATTTCTGCAATTTTCCTCCTTGTCCTTCCTCGTCCTAGATCTTCGTCTAGAAGCTTCTCGCGTCCATAGCTTCCCTTCGTCCTAGATCCAGGTATTTCTCTTCTTCTCGTCCTTAGTTTTTCTGTTAAGATGGCTGAGGTTGTTATTTCCTCGTCTAGTGATAGTGTAGATAAGGCCACAGACGAGCATAATGACGAGAGTAGCTACTGCAGTTCTAGTAGCAATAGTGACAATAGTGGGGGGAATACCACGGACGAGGAGTATGTCTCTGGCGTCCCTGGGCTTCCAATAGAGGTTGTACAGGAACAGCTTAGGAAGGCCTCAGGGTCTCAAGCTGGTACCTCGTCCACTGTCCCCCCTTCTGGTCCCTTGGACGAGGAAGAGGTCACTGTTTACAGTTGTGCAGTAGATATCCCTTCTAGGACAGACGAGCAAAGACTAAAAAATCTTAGGGAGTGGTACCAAATCCCAGACGAGTTTAACCCTAGGTTGCCCGTCCGAGAAGAATGGTGTTGCAGCCCTCACTTTGGGATAGGCGTCTATGAGGCTTATCTTTTGGGGGGTTTAAGATTCCCTTTAAATGCTTTTACTAGGGAATTGTTGATTAAGTTAGGTTTAGGAGTATGCCAGTTCAACCCAAATGCATGGAGATTAATCATCTCAATGCAGATTTTGTGGGGTGAAGTATTTGGAAAGGACCGTCCTCTTACTGTGGACGAGTTCCTTTATTGTTACAAACCTTCAGAGATACATCAATCCCTTGGCTTTCATCAATTCACAGCCAGGGGTAGAGATTGTAGATTGATCAAGTCCCTGGCCTCGTCTGACAGAAAATGGAAGACGGAATTTTTCTTCGTCTCCGGCTTCTGGGCTGGGAATCCTGTAGACGTTGGCCGGGACACGTTTGGTCGTTTTACTGGGGACCTAGGAAACCTTCGTCCTGAGGGTAAGTTGCTCCCCTGTTTCTTTTGATTTTCCCTCTCTTTTTTTAACATTAACGATTAATTAATTAAAATTTTCTTGTTTCATTTTCAGCTGTTAAACGACCGTCTTTGAGCAAATTCCACCGTGACCGCGTCCATAGGGCTCGTCTACACGCGGATAGGGACTTCCATTCCTTGGTCTCGCTTAGACGACTTCCTAAGTGGGGATTGGGCCCTAACCCATCTGACGAAGCAATTGCACACGAAGTCACAGTAAGGAGAAGTAAGTCTCAAGTTCCAAACGTCCATGCACATTGTTTACTTTGTTTCAACTCAAAGTATTCTTACTTACTGTTTTTTTTTTTTTTTTGTTTTTTTTTTTTTTAGGAATGGCAACAATGAAAGGGAACAAGGGAAAGGATGTGGCTGCTGAGGGGGATCGTCCTGAGCCTGAAACTCAAGCTCGTCCTGCGACTGGGGAGAAGAGGAAGACGCTGTCAAAAGGCTTGGATTTGGGAAATCTCCCCAGTCGAAGAGGCAAAAAGGCCAAGTCTAACTCGTCCCAGGTAGCCAAGCCTACCCTTCCCTCGTCCCAGCAGCCTGTGCATATAGTCGATGTAGACTCGTCCATTCCAATTGAGACCACTCCGTCCAAGGCCACTTCGTCCAAGATCACTCCGTCCAAGACTATGTCAACCCCGTCTCAGCCTTCTCAAAAGGTCCCTTCAAATATTATTGAAAATGAGGACCTGGCCTGGGAACGTTTCAAAAAGGCTGTGACCGACGAAGATATAAACGTTTGCTATTATATGTCCCTTACGGATTTTGAGCACTCTGGTATTCATGACCTTTTCAAGGTAACACTCATACCTCGTCTTGACCAAAGATTTTCACTTTCCTTCTTCGTCTCTCTCTCTCCTTTTCTTAACTTTTATTTGTGTTCTTTTTTTTTTGTAGGGCATGTCAAAGTTTATAGCAGCGTCTAGGCAGGCCACAGGGTTGGACAAGACGAGGATCCTATTAGAGACGAGGATCGAGGATTTGAAGAAGGAGGCGAAACAATGGGCTGAAGTGGCTGCCAAAACTACGGAAGAGGTGAAGGAGTTGAAGACTTTGGTTGAGGAGTCGAAAGCCAGTGCTGCGGAGAAGGACGCTCGTCTTGAGGAGCTGAAGAAAAAGAATGATGAATATGGCACTCTCCTCTCCAAAGCGAAGGAAGACGCAGTGGCTGAATTTAAGGTGTCCAAACAATATACTGATGTTTTGGACACTAATTACGCAGCAGGGTTTGAAGATTTCAGAATGGAGGCTATGGAAAAGTTCCCTAGTGTAGACTTCAGCCCCATTTTACTTAATCTGAATGCTGCTGCCACTAGTTCTCTCCTTCAGACTGGCTCCGACGACGTCAATGTTGAAGACGATGCTACAACCCTGCCTCCTCAGGACGCCTCCAATGTCGCTCCCTCTACTTAAGATTTTTTTTTTCAATGTGTTTTGATTTGGTCCGTTTTGAGACCTTTTTATGTAATTTCAATACATTTACTTCGTCCAAGGTTTTAGGACGAGATTTTAAACAATCATTTCAGTTTATTTACCAAGGGTTTTTTTTGGACGTATGATATCCACCCTTGGCTTAATGAATGTCATTTTTCTTTTGTATATGTACGGACGGGTTTTATATATATATATATATTTTTTTTGCTTAACTTCGTCCATATTTTACATATATTCATCTACCATTTTCATTTGCATTTCAAATGTAATTCGTCTATGTAAAATGGTAATAATCAACATTACTTGTCCAAGGACCTGTTGAGAAATGATAAAGATTAGCATTACTCGTCCATGGACTCGTTGAGAAATGATAAAGATTAGCATTACTCGTCCATGGACTTGGCTGATCTTTATGCTTATGAAGTCAAGGCCTTACATTTTGCTCGTCCATGGACTGGATTGTTTTAATAAAGGCCTTAAAAGATTGAAATACAGCCATACATTTCTTCGTCCATGGCTTAACATGCACTCGTCTATGCACTTTCTCGTCCATGATATGATTAGGCATAATGTTTTACCTTGCCCATCCTATGGACGAGAATGCCTTGGACTTTGCAACTTGCTCTTAGGCATTAGCTTTACCTCGTCCTTCAATTTGGACGAGTGTGCCTTGATTTCGCTTTCTAGGAAAGCTTGAGATTACGTCTCCGCGTCCAGAGAATTTTCTCGTCTTGAGCTTTTAAGCTTTTTTCGTCTTGAGCTTTTAAGCTTTTTCAAGAGTCAATATGAACAAAAATCGATGGAAAACATAAATTTACACAACATTATGTACATTCCACAAACATAGTTCATAACATAGATATTGTTCATAGACGAGGCATGCACTTTAGAGGCTAATGCCTTTATTAGAACAAATACAAACCAAACCATAATTTCGTCCATACGTTTAACATAACAAAACCACACTGAAAACATATAAATAAACAAGTTTTTATGTAATCCCTGGGCTCGTCCAGAGTCATGCTCCTCTAGGCTGGCAATTTACTGATAGTATCTCCTCAAGTGCTCCACATTCCAAGGATGCTCCAGCTTCCTCCCATCAAGGGCTTCCAAGTAATAGGATCCCTGTCTTTTGAAGTTTATAACTCTGTAGGGGCCTTCCCAGTTAGGTCCCAACTTCCCATGAGCTGGGTTCTTTGTTGCTAAGGAAACCCTTTTCAGGACGAGGTCCCCTATGTTGAATCGCCTTGGCTTTACCATTGCGTCATATTGCCTAGCCATCAGGTTTTTATACCTCGCCATCCTTTGTTCAGCGTCCGTCCTTACCTCGTCTATTAAATCGAGGTTCACACGGAGTTGCTCCTCATTAGCTTCATTCTGATAGGTTGCCACCCTGTGACTGGCCATGTGCACTTCCGCAGGTATGACTGCTTCAGTTCTATAGGCTAGTTTAAAAGGAGTCTCTCCTGTGGGGGTTCTTGCTGTGGTCCTATATGCCCAAAGAACACCTGGTAGCTCATCTGGCCATACTCCCTTTGCCCCCTCAAGCCGAGTCTTGATTATCTTTAACAAGGATCGGTTTGCAACTTCAGCCTGTCCATTAGCTTGTGGGTGGGCTGGCGAGGAGTAATGATTTTGAATCCCAAAGTGTAGGCAAAAATCTTTGAACAATGCATTGTCAAATTGTCGTCCGTTGTCAGATATCAGGACCCTGGGCACCCCAAACCTGCACACAATGTTCTTCCATACGAAGTTTTTGACGTTTTGTTGTGTGATGTTAGCTAAGGGTTTTGCTTCTACCCACTTGGTAAAATAATCAATTCCAACGACGAGGAACTTCATTTGCCTTACACCTAGTGGAAAAGGACCCAGGATGTCTAGCCTCCACTGCGCAAAAGGCCATGGGGCCGTCATTGGAGTTAAGTACTCTGATGGTTGCCTGGGGACGTTGCTAAACCTTTGGCATTGATCGCAGACCTTGACATAGGCCTTAGCATCAGCTTGCATGTTTGGCCAATAATATCCTGCACGGACGACTTTGTGGATGAGTGACCTGGCTCCTGAGTGGTTTCCACAGGCTCCTTCATGAATTTCTCTCAATATATAGTTTGCTTCATCTGGAGCCAAACACCTGAGATATGGCTGGGAAAAACCTCGTTTGTAGAGAACCTCGTCCAAAAGAACGTACCTGGCTGCTCTTACCCTCAACTTCCTTGCCTTATCTTTTTCTCCTGGAAGTCGTCCGTCTCTTAAGTATGATACGATTGGGGCCATCCAATTTCCTCTACTTTCCACCTGCTGTACTTCTGGGATGTCTATACTCGGTATGTATTGAATCTCATCGAACTTATCCACGGCTTCATTCGTTGAGGCTTCTTTTGCCAAGGTGTCAGCTTCCACGTTCTCCTCCCTTGGGATTTGAACGAAGTTGGCGTCCTCAAACTTTTTTATAAGGCGCGTTACCCTGTTAAGGTACTTCCTCATTCGTTCTTCCTTAGCCTCATACATCCCATTCACTTGGCCCATGATTAATTGGGAATCTCCCAAGACGAGGAGTGACTTCGCTTCTACAGACTTAGCCAATTCCAGCCCTTTGAGAAGAGCTTCGTACTCAACTTCGTTATTAGTTGTCTGGTACTGCAAACGTACTCTGTGTCTCAGTTTGTCCCCCTCTGGAGATTGTAAAACCACGCCTATTCCTCCTGCGTACAGTGTAGACGAGCCATCCACATGGACGACCCATTTCTTGCTCTTTTCCACTTCACTTTCATCATCACAGCTTAACGTAAACTCAGCAATGAAATCTGCCAGAGCTTGAGCTTTTATGGCATGTCTTGGTTGGTACTTTATATCGAACTCACTGAGCTCGACGGCCCATTGAATCAAACGTCCTGCAGCCTCTAATTTGTTCATTGCCTTCTTGAGTGGGTGATCTGTCATGACGTTAATGACGTGAGCCTGAAAATAATGCCTTAGTTTTCTGGAGGCTGTTATCAATGCAAAAGCCAATTTCTCCATTAACGGGTATCGTCCCTCTACTCCTCTCAATGCTTTTCTGGTATAGTATACAGGTCTTTGTACCTTGCCCTCTTCCCTCACTAGAGCTGAACTCACTGCGTGTGGGGTGACTGCCAAATATAAGTACAACTCTTCTCCTTGCATGGACGGACTTAACAACGGGGCTTTGGTGAGATATATCTTCAAGTCTTCAAAAGCTTTCTGACATTCGTCGGTCCATTCAAATGCTTTTTTAAGAACCTTAAAAAATGGCAAACATTTGTCAGTAGCTTTAGAAACAAACCTGTTGAGGGCGGCAACTCGTCCGGTGAGGGACTGGACTTCTTTAACATTGCTCGGAGGCTTCATATCCAATATTGCTCGAATTTTATCAGGGTTTGCTTCGATTCCTCTGTAGGAGACCATAAATCCTAAAAATTTCCCTGATGATACTCCAAAAGCACATTTGTTAGGGTTCAATTTCATATGGTACTGCCTCAGTGTGTCGAATGTTTCCTGCAAGTCGTCCAAATGCCTTTCCTCGTCTTGAGTTTTCACCAACATATCATCTATGTAGACTTCCATATTCCGCCCGATCTGTGGACGAAACATGTGATTGACCAGTCGTTGGTATGTTGCTCCAGCATTTTTCAAACCGAAAGGCATCACCTCATAACAAAATAGTCTCTGGCTGGTGATGAAGGACGTCTTCTCTTGGTCTGCTTCATCCATCCTAATCTGATTATAACCAGAGAAAGCATCTAGGAAACTGAGCAACTTGTGGCCGGCAGTAGAATCTACCAATTGATCAATGCGCGGCAACGGGTAACTGTCCTTGGGGCAAGCTTTGTTTAAATCAGTGAAATCAACACACATTCTCCATTTGTTGTTCCCCTTCTTGACCATGACCACATTGGCTAACCAGTCAGGATAGTATACCTCTCGAATGAACTTCGCCACAATTAACTTCTGAACTTCCTCCTTAACAGCATTATCTCTCTCAGGGGCGAACACCCTCTTCTTTTGTCGCACTGGCTTGGAGGAAGGGCAAACACTCAGACGGTGGGTAATGACGCTAGGATCTATACCCGGCATGTCTTCGTGACTCCAAGCAAACACATCCCTGTTTCTTATTAAAAAACAAGTGAGGTCCTTCTTAATCTTCGCTTCCAGATCTGCTCCAACCCTGGTACACCTCTCAGGGTTATTTTCATCTAAGGAAATATCTTCCAATGCTTCTATGGGCTCTGCCACAACTTTCCCTTCTTCGATATCCATTGCTTGAAATTGCTCGTCTGTAGCCAACATGGCCAGATAACACTCTCTTGCTGCTAGTTGGTCTCCCTGTACTTGCCTTACCCCATGCTCCGTTGGGAACTTCAGTGACAGGTGGTATGTAGACGTAACTGCCTTCCACCTGTTTAGGGTCGGCCTTCCAATTATGGCATTGTAAGAGGACGAGCAATCTACTACTAGGAAATTCACATCGGTAGTCAACTGTCGTGGGTATGCTCCCACCACCACTGGCAATGTAACAGTACCTACAGGCTGTACCTTCATTCCTCCAAAACCTACTAAAGGCGAGTGTACTGGACGAAGCTGATCTCGTCCAACCCTCATCTGCTGAAAGGCAGGATAATACAGAATGTTTGCTGAACTTCCATTGTCTACCAGCACTCTTCTGGTTGTGTAATCAGCAATAAGCAAGGTGATGACAATAGCGTCATCGTGAGGATGGTGGATTCTCTCAGCTTCCTCGTCCGTGAAGGTCATCGCCTGCTCGTCCATGGGCTTAGCCCTCGGTGACCGTCCAGAAAGTTGGACGCTCTGTACTTCCTTCAGGTATGCCTTCTTTGTTTTGGACGATTGTCCAGTTATACTTCCCCCCATGATGACTCTTATTTCTCCGAGCGGTGGTCGCGATGATTCCTCTACCTTCCCCTTCAATTTCTCGTCCTTATGATCTCGTCCAAGGAAATTTCTCAGCTTCCCTTGCCTAATAAGATTCTCTATCTACTGCTTCAAATCAAAGCACTCGTCCGTATCATGGCCATGGTCTCTATGGAAGCGACAATACTTGTTCCTATTGCGCTTGTTGGGATCTCCCTTCAGCTTCTCCGGCCACTTCAAGGAAGGCTCGTCCTTGATTTGCATAAGGACTTGCTCGAGTGGCACATTCAAAGGGGTGTACTGTTGATTCCGCGCTGAAGGACCTGCTTTCTTCTCTCGGTCTTTCTTATCTTCTATTCGTCCCTTCTTGGGACGAGGACCTTGTTCCGACTGGCGCATTGGGTTGGCTTCCACTCTCTCAACTCTCTTCCTCTTCTTGGCTATGATAGCATCCTCCGCGTTCATAAAGTTCTGGGCTGAATGAACGAGTTCAGCCATGGTCTGAGGCGCCTGTTCATATAACTTGTGAATAAACAGGTCAGAGTGAACCCCATTGTGGAATGCCGCCAGAAGGAGCTTATCATCCACCTCGTCCACTGCCAAGGCGTCCCTGTTGAACTGCGTGATGAAGGACCGTAAACTCTCATTTTCTCCTTGCTCTATGGCTAGCAAGCTAGACGAAGAGCGTTTATGCCTCTGCCCTCCAATAAAATTATTGACGAACAACTTGCTTAACTCCTCGAAGGACGTCACTGTATTGGGAGGTATTTTGCTAAACCACACTTGTGCGGATCCCTTGAGGGTGGTGGGGAAGGCTCTACACATTATCTCATCAGGAACTCCTTGAAGGTGCATGGTAGTCTTGAAAGTGGCAATGTGGTCAAAAGGGTCTCGTGTTCCATCATACGAGTCCAAGGAAGGCATCCTAAATTTCGGAGGCAAAGGATGGCCATTGATAGAGGCTGTGAAGGGAGAGTCTGTTCGGTGAACTAGGTCTTCCACGGGGTTAGTCCTCCTCATGTTCTCCCTCATCTCATCCATAACTTTCCTTATCTGATCCACTTCCTTTTCCAAGTGTAGTACCCTTCTAGGAATGGTACCCCTTGATTGGCTCTCTAGTTCTGCACGTCTCCCATCCCCTTGACTCTGTCCGGGGTCCTCTTCATAGGCCTCATGCCGTTGGCTCTTAAGGGTAATCTCCCTTCTCAATTCTTGATTCTGGCGAGTAAACTCTGCCATAGCGGCAGCCATTGCTTGCACGTGCTGGCCAGGAGGGGGTTGCATGGCTGGTGCAGATTGTTGGGCACGATGGGGGTTGCTGGAAGCGTCTCTACTCTCTTGGGGGCCTGGACCTTGATCTGGTCCGGACCATTTCAGCCCTTTGTCTGAGAAAGAAATCACGAACTCAACAAATGAAGTTTAAACGTGACAAACAATTCCTTCCCATAGACGGCGCCAACTGATAAGTTCTAAGGGATCAGTGGGCTGAAAAGTCTTCGGATGCTGCTGATCTTGTAGGCCAAGTCCTGAAAAAACCAAATTCAATCAGAGAAAGACCGGTGGAGGCCGGTCTAGGGTCCTCCGATGGTAAAGTCAGTGATTTGATGTAGAAAGGAGAGACTTCAAAGACTTCAATAATTTTTTATCTAGAATTCTCAAAGAAAGAAAAAAGGTCCCTTTACCTCTGCGTAGAAGGGTCTTTATATAGTGTTAGGAATCAGTTATTTCTCCAATCGTCGTAGAGTTTGGAGGATTCAGAGGGTAACTTCCATAACTGTCATAGGAGTCACCTCATCGGAACCTGTGTTGAGATTCAAACAGTATGACTCTTCAACATGACTCTTGGTTGGAAGTGTGTTGAAGCACAACTCTTGGTGAACCTTGCTCGTCCCTCTTCAATGACGGACGAGGTTCACTGCTTGCTCGTCCTCCCATGGACGAGCGAATGGAAGATGGAAGTAGACGGTTAAGGACGAGTGTACCAACCACTCGTTCTCCGTTTTATACATGCTATGGACGGCACTATGGACGAGTAATTGACTTGGTGTTTTTCTTGCACCATCAACTAATAAGATTAGGTCACTTGATATGAGAAGAAGCTTCCCATGTAGCTAGGTTGTGGACAACAGAGAATATATATTAGGATTTGAATCTCCATTTCATGATAAATGGTTTTTATTGTATAAGACAAACTGTTTTCAGAGTGATAGAGAATTTCCTATAATAGTGATTGATCGATCCAGATAGTATCAACCATATCATGATGGTCCCTACATTTACTTGAAATAATCTTTGGGTCATTGATTTTTTTTTTTTTTTTTTATTAATCCTAAATCTCAAGTTGCCAACCCCTCCACAGGCTCCCTATTTTCTCTCTCTATCATCTTTATTTTTCTCTAGCTTCCATTAAACAAGTTTTAACTTGAAATAGAATATGAAACTCATTTCCCATTATAAGGTTTGAAGAAGCATTAGTGGTTTCCAGTTAGTTCAACTGGTAAAGTTTCTAATGGTTGAATAAGAAATCTAAGGTTCATTCTCTACCTACACCAAAAACTAGTCGGTGTCTTGGTCTGATAATAAAGAGCTATCATCAGGAGCGGACGCCATAGGTTGAAACTTTCTAAAAAAAAGTCTGAAGAAGCATCAAAAGAACTAAAAACATGCATGCTTGTAGTAATTGTTAAGGTCAATAATTAATTAGTTCTTGTGTTGACCAAAAAAAAAATTCAAAGATGTGCAAAGTAAAGATAGCTCATTGTAAATGGCACATAAGAAATGTAATGAATTATTTACCTTTTTCTTTTCTACATCAAGAGCTCTATTGTGGTGGAAAGAACCCCAGACGTCTCCTATGGGTGATGTTTGGAGGTACCACTCAAATTAAATTATGGGAAAATTGCATTTTACCCACCTGTGGTTTGGTCTGTTTTAACAGTGCCCACCCGTGGTTTAAAAATTGTCACTTAACCTACCTGAGGTGGCCTCCGTTAGACCCTCGTTACCCATCTCTACCCTTTTCATTAGAAAATCCTCTTTACTATATAAGCCAAAATTAGAACCAAATAGAACCCTAAAAAAAAGGAACGAGCTCTCTCCCTCTCTCTCTCTACCTTAGAACCCCAAACCCATTTCCTCTATATCAACTTGATCTTCAGCCATGGACTTGGAATCTAATTATGAAATTGCCCCCACTACCGATTTCATCTACTCCCGCAACTTCACCAAAGTCGCTTTACAGGTAACGCTGAATAAACCACCCAAAAAAAAAAAAATGAAACTTCCTAAAACTCTAGAAATTATCTCTCATTTTTTAATCCTCTGTTTGGTTTCCGAGAAAACCAAAAAGAAAATATAATTTTCTTTTGTGTTAATGGAATTGGAAACAATTTACTGAACAAAAGGAAAAAAATAATAATAACAGAAGCTTTTAGAGAGATTGTAGAAATTTGATGTCTTTATTCTCTGATTGGTTGCTGAGAAATTGAAGGAAAGGAAAATAGAAAGTTAGTGTGTGTCAGTGAGAATTTAAGTTTGATTAGTTTGCTAGTTTCGATTGCTTTCTTCAAAGTTTCTGGGGAGATTTTGGAAATTTTATTTCCTTATTCTCTATTTGTTTCCTAAGAAAATGAAGGAAAAGGAATAAAAGGTTACTGTGTCAGTGAAATTTAAATGTGATTAGTTTACTTGCTTTAGTTGATTTCGAAGAGATTATTGAAATTCTGTTTCTTCATTCTCTGTTTGTTTGCTGAGAAACTGAAGAAAAGGAAAAGAAAAAAATTGCTGTAACTGAAAGAGTGAATTTTGAAGCAATTAATTTACTAGTTTCAGTGAATTTCTTTAATTTTTCATTCAGAAATTACGTTCAAATTCTATTCCTAAATTTCTATCTGTGATCAAAGAGAGAGGTTTAGGGCTGACTTTCAATGTTCATTAGTCGAAATCCAACTGCATTTTGTTTGAATTTCAGTTTCCAGGTGAGTTATTGAAGGATTCGACGCGAGTGGCGAGAGCTCTACGCGAACAACTTCATTTTTTTTGGAGGGTTTTTAGGGATCTTAATATAGAGAAAATGGGTTTGGGGTTCTAAGGTAGAGAGAGGGAGTTCCTTTTTTTAGGGTTCTATTTGGGTTCTAATTTTGGCTTATATAGTAAAGATGATTTTTTAACGGAAATGACAAAGGTGGGTAACGGGGGTCTAACAGAGGCCATCTCAGGTGGGTTAAGTGACAACTTTTAAACCACGGGTAGGCATTGTTAAAACGGGTCCAATCACAAGTAGATAAAGTGCAATTTTCCCTTGAATTATTTAGAAGTAATTATTTATTTTCTCCCTCGATAGATATAATGATATATACCTTCATAACTAAACCATGTTGCCTCAATAAAAGGGAGGTTTAGATTCTAGAGTCTAAACTCAATTCAAGCCTACATTCCATAGCCAAGGGCTATTTCAGACACTTCTTCATAGTTTCATTTGTTTTTTTTTTGTTAACATAGGCATTTAGAGCTCTTAAAATACTGATTATTTTCCTAGGTTTATATATAGTTCCCCGTCCCACGTACACTATGCAAGTAATTTTAAATATATATGATCTCATGGACCTATATCATGAGACCTTAAAAGGTAAAAGCTAATAGGATAATTTCTTAGAATTGCTTACCATTATGAATATCCTCCAGCAACCCGCTTGAATTGAGGGTGTACTTCCAAATGATGAAGGATACCACCCATAAGATTGTGTAGTTAGTGAGAAGTCAAGTAATTGGTAAAAAATTGTCACTAAATAAAAGACATGAGGTTCAAAAATTCCAACTACACCAAAAATCAATTGGAGATTTGATTAAAAAAATATCATTATAAAATGGTTTTAACTTTAAGGTAGCCTTAACTTTTTAACACTTAAACTAATAATTCTATAATAGGGAATGTATACTCTAATAGAACACAAACTCTGACCTAGCCAGTAATGCAAACTCTCTCAGAACCTTTTCTTCAATTAGTGGCAAAAATTAGTCTTCCGGTCGTTATTAATGGCGCTATAGTGGTAGTTTTAGTCATTACGTTTATCTTTTTTGTAAGTTTCACAATATTTTCCCTCACTAGCATTGTTAAGACTTTTAGGGACAGTGATGGGATCACGTGTTTAGGATTTGTTGACCTAAATAGAACTAGAATATATGGATGAGTAAATACATCCATAATTCCAATGACATTGACATAATAATTTTATTGTTTATAAATTTTTTTTTTCATAATAAAGTTTCAATCTATCGTGTCTGTTTCTGATAATTGCTTTATTTATTATCAAACGAAAATATCAATCAGTTTTTTATGTAAACGAGGATTAAATTTCAAATTTCTTATACAATCATAAAAAACTTTACCAATTAAGTTAACTGAAACTCCTTTTTTATTATTTACCTGAGTGGTTTTTATTATTTACATTAGTGGTCTTCTGAGCGTGGTTATATAATTTTAATGATATATATAATAATCTAATTTTTTAGTACCCTTTCTCGTGGAAATGGTTTCACACTTTCACACAATGGTCTTGATTTTGGCTGAGACCTGAGATTCGCTATTTTCTCTATTACTAAGGCAACGTGAATCTCGTCAGGTTATTATTAATATTTTATCTACGTCAGGTTAATGCTATGCCAAAGAGGAAAAACAAAAAGGTTTCTTTATAAAATGGGAGGTGGGGTTCGAAAGTCTTAGTCTATAATTTCTAACTAGTCGTCAACTAGAGCAGGGAAGATTGTATATTTTATGTGTTTTTTTTTTTTTTTGGCACAAAATATTACTATAATATCATTTAAACATTGTACGAGACATTACACATTAGTATCAGAAATTAATTATATTTGTGGGACAACATGACTTTAAGAAGCAACTTATACCTTATCAAAAAAAAGAAGCAGCAACTTATACCAAAAAAATATTATTAACAATAAAAATAATTACACATAATATATATAAAAAAATATTTCCTCTTATCTATATATATATATATATATATATATATATAACCAAATCCTCTGAAACTCTCACAATTTTCCACCTCAGCATAATATTTAAATAAAATATTTTTGTTTTGTCCAAATTTAAATATATAAAATTGAAACCTCTGAAACTCTCACAATTTTTCATGTCAAAACAATATTTAAATAAAATAATTTTTGTTTTGTCCAAATTTAACAAGGAGTGAAATTCTATCTTTCTAACAAGTCCAACTTAAACTCAAACTCATCATTATCATTTTTTTAAACAAAATTATTTTTGTTGTTTGATTCAAACTTAACAAGAAATAAAACTCTACTTCTCTAACAAATCCAATTTAAATTTAAACTCAAAATTATCGTTATTAGTCTATAATAAAGTTTGCTTAACAACTGTTGTTACTCAACAAATTCAAGCGACATTGGATTTGGACTACGACAAGATGTCTATGTGCCGATTATTGATCACATCGTGTACTATTGTTTATGTGCCATTTAGCATTTAGTTTAGAACTTCTTTGTTATTCAAAAAATAAAAGACCATGACGGACCCCACTAGCCATTAATGCGGCACGAAGAATGATCAACTTCAAAGAAAATCCCATTGGAAAAAAAAGATGAAAAAATTTAAATAATACTATAGGACTAATGATACCTAACAAAACCAAAAAAAAAATTTAAAAAGTTTATCTAAATATATATATATATATATATATATATATAAAACTGACAAAATTATTTTTGTCTAGTCCAAACTTAATAAGAAATGAAACTCTATTTCTCTAACAAGTCTAACTTAAACTCGAACTCATTATTATCATTTTTTTTAAAATTATTTTTGTTTAGTCCAAACTTTATAATGAGTGAAACTTTATCTCTCTAACAAGTTCAATTTAAACTCAAATTCAAATATTGATCATTTATCTCCAAATTTATGAAGTTAATCATGAACACTATAAAAGTAAAGCAAACCCCAATAGTTTTTTTTTAAAACCGAGTAAAGGTATGAACTTTTCTTATGTTATTTTCTTCTCCTCTACTTTGTTAAAAAAAATTTATTTTATGGTTTTTCATATATAAATCACTAAACTCTCTTTAACTATTTTTTACAAGATAAAAAAACTAGCAATAATTGAAATTTTTTTTTTTAATGTAACTCATCTTTCTCTTATATTTCTCTATTATTTAGTCATATATATTTTGTTGTGTTTCAATAATTTCTAAGCAGTGATATGATTCTTTAATATTTTTTGGTCTTTCAGATTTATTAATATCTGAATTTTTGAATTATTTTTTTTTGTAAGTCTGACAAATTTTTTTTAAGCTATTGCGCGTTCAAGTAATGACTTCTTCATCAAATTGTAACATAAATTGAAGTCATACAAAAACAAATCATATAATGATGCAGTTTCTTAAATTTTTTATAAAATTATTTTAATCCACATTACAAATAGGTAGGTTCCGTGCTATAAACTTTATCTGTTTGTTTTTGTTACCATGAAAGTCTAAGGAAATAAATGCAATATTTTATTTTTATTTTTAAAAAGGAATAATCACGACCTACCCACCTGCCGAAGAGCCAACCTCACACCCAAAGTTTTTTCATTTTTTGATAAGACCTCACGCCAAAGTTAAAAAGTAATAATTCAACCCATAACTCAACTCTGATCAACAAGTGGATATACCGAATCCTAAAGATAAGACTAACATTTTTTTATAGAAAGATAAGACTAACGTTAGTCACACAGAAAATCACAATTTATTGAAATAGCAACTAGTTATGAATAGTAATATAATACCACTTTCACGTAAACTTAATTTTAATATTATTTTTATTACACATCATTTATAAATATTATATATGAATTTTTTGAACAAAATATTATTATAATATCATTTAAACATTGTACAAGACATTAGTATCAGAAATTAATTATATTTGTGGGACAACACATGACTTTACGAAGCAACTTATGCCAAAATAATAATCATAATAGTAAATCATTACACAGAATATAAAACAATAATATTTCCTCTTATTCTGTTTAATTTTTTTTATAAATTTTCTCTGTTTTGTTACCAAAAAAAAGTCTAAGAAAATATATATATTAATTTATTTTTATTTTAAAAAGGAATAATCACGACTCTCCAACCGGCCAAAGACCTAGCCTTACACCCAAAGTTTAAAAGTAATAATCGCGCCCCATAACTTAACTCTGACCAACAAGTGGACACACATAATCCTAAAAATAAGAATAAAGTTAGTCACACATAAAACAATAATTTATTAAGATAGCAACTATAATATTATTACTTTCAGGTGAACCTAATTTTAAGATTATTTTTATTATACACCATTTATAACATGTTTGATGTGACATTAATATATAATCATAAAACAAATTTCTAAAATAAATTGTACCATTCGAATTATTTAAAAGGATAACACATCTTGATACTACTTTTGCTCACTTAATATACTGTGCATGTGTCTTATCTTCCTCACTTTTTGAAGGGATGACAAAAACCTTACAGGTAAGTGTGGGCTTCAAAGTTATAATGAATAAAATTGAGAAAGCCAGACAAGGACAAGTCAAGCTAAAGAAATTGGAGATTCCAGGGCTCAAACATATTTTTTATAAGTGACAATTAGAGCGGGCCCAAGAATCAACAGTGGTTTATGATTTTTATGAATTAAGATCACTGTACAATACTTAGAACCATGCAAGACAAATCTTAATAGTTCCTTCCACCCGTAATTAATTAGATTTCTGAACTAACTTTTAGCTTCTTAAATTTTGTATTTACTCCCATGTTTGCATTTAATATATTATTCGGATCATGTACCTACCCAAAAATTTGTTCCTTTTTCACTATAATTATTGTTGCATAAATGTCATGACTCTCCTTATCAAATAAATAAATAAATAAATGTCGTGACTCCCGTGAGTTGTGTCAGTGGCATGTGGGAAAACCTAGCGGTCCAAAAGAGTGGGTGAGATAATTTTTTATAAAATAGGTTAAAAAAAAAATTAACTTACCACATTATTTTATAATTGATTTATCGTTATTATCCGATCAAAACGCAAATTTGTTCCTTTTTCACTATAATTATTGTTGCATAAATGTCATGACTCTCCTTATCAAAAAAATAAATAAATAAATGTCGTGACTCCCGTGAGTCGTGTCAGTGGCATGTGGGAAAACCTAGCGGTCCAAAAGAGTGGGTGAGATAATTTTTTATAAAATAGGTTAAAAAAAAAATTAACTTACCACATTATTTTATAATTGATTTATCGTTATTATCCGATCAAAACGCAAATTAGTGTATGTAATAAATACAGTTTGAATCTTAAATTTTTTATTCGATGATCTTAGGATCATTACTGTGTAGTGTAGTGGATTGTGATAAACATTGTAATTCAATACTGTGGTATGTTTTACTATTGTATGAGGCTTGTAAGTGACTATAGTTAGTGAGGCCAGGTTAATAGGACTGAGATGGGTTAGATGCAGTTATAATGTGTGGCTGGCAGAGTAGTGTGAGCTGGAGAGTTAGTTAGAAGCAACAGGTCAGGTATGAGTAGAAGTAACAGATCATGTATATAAAGGCACATGTATGATTGAGAACAAACAAGCAATTGACTAATGAATACTCCTATTCTTTTCTATCTCAATCTCTCTATCTCTCTATTTCTTCCTTCCTTTAATCCTCTGTTCCCTGTATCTTGCTCAAGAGGTCCAGCTATCCTCTAAATCAGCTACTATCCCTTTCAGCCATTGATAATCCTTGCAATTTGGTATTAGAGCAGGCTTTCCTAATCAACCATGACAGAGACGCATGCTACAGCAGCAACCAATGAAGCTATTGCATCGCTTTGAACCACCACAGATTATCATACGAAGGAATTCCAGGAGATGCGAATTGTACAAGAAATTCACACAAGAACTCTGAATGAGATGAGTCAATAGTTGAATATGGTGTTACAGAAATTAAGTTCTTTTTATCAAGGCTCACAAGGATTTCAGTCTCAGAGAAATGGTGAGAATGTGAATCCTAATTCTGGTTCTACGTTATTGCCTCTATCTCGCACCGTGAAATTGGAATTTCCAAGATTCTTTAGGGAAGATCCAGCGAGTTGGGTCTATAAAGCTAATCAATATTTCAGATACTTCAACACCCCCATTGGAGAAAAGTTAATGTTAGCTTCATTTCACATGGAAGGTGAGGCCCTGATTTGGTTCCAAGAAGGTGAAGAAACAGGGGTGTTTCATGATTGGGATTCTTTAATTCAAGCTTTGCATGTGAGGTTTGGTACCACTGCATATGATGACCCCATGGAAACACTAACAAGATTGAGGCAGACTTCTACTGTGGCAGTGTATAAGGCCCAATTCGATGTTTTGTCAAACAGGATTAAAGGTCTATCAGCTTCACACAAACTGAGTTGCTTTCTTAGTGGGTTGAAGGATGAGATTAGACTTCCTGTACATATGCTCAATCCTCAGTCACTGAATGAGGCTTTTGGATTGTCCAAGATTCAAGAGGAGTACAATTGGAGCTGTAGAAAGAGTTTCAAGAATCAATTGGAACCAGGTAAGCCCTCAATTCTTGGTCCACCTCCTAAAGTACCAACCTTGACAGATAACCAGAATAATAGGCTACCACTTAAAAGAATTTCACCTGCTCAAATGAAGGAAAGAAAGAAAAAGGGTTTATGGTAGAATTGTGATGAGAAATGGGGTCTTGGTCATAAGTGTAAAAATGCTATGCTCTTCCTTCTTGATTGTGTAGAATTTAGGCCTAATGCTAATTCAGGTGTGCACATTACTGACTTAGATGATAGTAGTGGTAGTTATGTGTCTAAAGATTCCTTAAATTGTCAAGATAATATTGTTGAGGAGGTTGGTATTACACTTTATGCTTTAAGTGGTACTCTTACTTCTGGGACTATGAGGGTGAAGGGTAGAGTTAAGTGTAAATCTGTGGTGATTTTGATAGATCTAGGCAGCATTCATAACTTTGTTGATCCCTCATTGTTTTCTCAATTTCATATTTCTGTGGATAGTGCACAAATCTTGGAGGTTAAGGTTGCTAATGGTGAGGTACTTAAAACTCATGGCTTATGCAAGGATGTTCCTATGAATTTGCAAGGTCATCAATTCTTGGTTTAGTTGCATGTTTTGCCTATGGGAGGGTTTGATTTGATCTTAGGCACTCAGTGGTTAAGTACCCTTGGAGTAATTCAGTGGGACTTCAAGCTGCTTACCATGTGCTTCCTATATGATCATAAGACTGTACTGCTTCATGGTTTGAAAGGGGCAGAAGGTACTCTCATTCAAGACGGCCTTCATTTCTTGAAGGGACCTATTAAAAGAGGCTTAATTTTGCAGATTTCTGATTCCATTAGTTCTGCAGAGGGGGTTGTTCAAGTGCCTGCAAGAGGGGCTGCTTCTGTTCCTGCTCAGGTTACTGCCTTTCTTAAGGAGTTTGAGGTAGTCTTTGCTACTCCTGTTGGTTTACCTCCCATTAAAGGGCATGAGCATCAAATTCAGTTCAAGGAGGGTGCTCAAGCTATCTGTCAAAGACCATACAGGTACCCCTTTCATCAAAAAAATGAAATTGAGAAAATATTCAAGGACTTGCTGTCTGTGGGTTCAATTAGGCATAGTTGCAGTCCATTTGCATCACCTGTTCTGTTGGTAAGGAAGGCTGATGGGTCAAGTAGGATGTGCATTGACTATAGAGCTTTGAATCAAGAGACTATTAAGGACAAGTACCCTATTCCAGTCATTGATGAGTTGTTGGATGAGTTGGGTGGGGCTTGTGTGTTTTCTAAGTTGGTTTTGAGGTGTTATCATCAAATCAGAATGAAGGAGGAAGATATACCCAAAACTGCCTTTAGGACACATGAGGGGCATTATGAATTCTTGGTTATGCCTTTTGGCTTAACCAATGCCCCCTTCACTTTCCAATCCTTGATGAATGCTATCATTAGGCCTTTTTTGAGGAAGTTTGTTCTTGTTTTCTTTGATGATATACTGGTTTACAGCAAGACCTTATCTAACCACCTTGGACATCTTAGGGTGGTTTTGGAAACATTAGCCAAGCACCAACTCTTTGCTAAAAAATCTAAATGCACTTTTGCTTATGATGAGGTGGAGTACCTTGAACACCTTATTTCTGGTGAAGGAGTTAGAACTGACCCTAAGAAGACTGCTGCTATGCAACAGTGGCCATTTCCTAAAGATGTTAAAGCCTTAAGGGGGTTCCTTGGTCTGACTAGGTATTATAAGAAGTTTGTGAAAGGGTATGGCCAAATTACTGCCCCTTTGACTGCCCTTTTGAAGAAGGATTCATTTGTTTGGACATCTGAAGTTGCCACTGCTTTTCAAAGGCTTAAGGAGGCTGTTTCTTGTCCTCCAGTATTGGTCTTACCTGATTTTACCAAACCCTTCATTGTGGAGTGTGATGCTTCTGGGTTAGGCCTTGGAGCTGTTTTGATGCAAGATTACAGGCCTATTGCTTATCATAGCCAAGCTTTGAAGGGTAGTAAGCTTTCTCTCTCCACTTATGAGAAGGAGTTCCTTGCTTTGGTGGTGGTAGTAAAGAAGTGGAGACCTTACGTGTTGGGAAGGCCTTTCATTATCAAGATAGACCACCATAGTCTTAAATACCTGTTGGAACAAAGGGTGGGTACTCCAGCTCAACAAAAGTGGATTTCTAAGCTTTTAGGGTATGCTTTCATTGTGGAATACAAGCAGGGAAGGGAGAATGTGGTTGCTGATGCCCTTTCCAAGAGACAATGTGCTGTTTCTAGTTCTGATTTGGCTCAGTCTGAAGCATTGGTCCTTACTGCCAGTGGTACATGTCATTCTGATGTTTATGATTCTTCTCAAGGCACTCCATGTATTATTTCATTCCCTACTCCTTCTTGGCTGTCTGCTCTTAAAAACAGTTATGATTCTAATCCCAAGGTTAAAGCAATTTTGCAGAATGTTCAGTCACATTCCAATAGTTCTCCAGGGTTTACTTTTTGCAATGGGCTGCTATTTTACAAAGGTAGATTGTATTTGGGAGACTCTAATCAGGATTTGAAGACTGTGGTGTTGCAACAGGTCCATGACAGCCCTTTAGGGGGTCATTCTGGTTACCTCAAGACCTTGCATAGGCTCCAGAAGGATTTTTATTGGGCTAGGTTGAGGCCAGATCTGAAAAAGTATGTCAAAGAATGTGATACATGTTAGAAACTTAAGCATGAAACTTGTTTTCCGGCTGGTTTGTTGCAACCTCTGCCCATTCCTGAGAAACCATGGTTGGATGTGAGCATAGACTTTGTTAAAGGTTTGCCTAAGTCCCATTTGAAGTCTGTGGTGTTTGTAGTTGTGGATAGACTCACCAAATACACTCATTTCATGGCTCTTTCCCACCCTTACACTACTGCCAAGGTTGCTAATCTCTATCTGCACTTTGTGTTCAAGTTGCATGGAATGCCATCTATCATTGTGAGTGATAGAGATCCAGTGTTTACCTCTCTTTTTTGGAAAGAATTGATGAAGTTACAAGGTGTTAAGTTGGCCATGTCCTCAGCTTCTCACCTTCAGTCTGATGGCCAAACTGAGGTGGTGAACAAAAGCTTGGAGCATTACCAAAGGGCCTTTGCAGTTGATAGGCCTAGTACTTGGGTGGAGTGGTTGCCCCTAGCAGAATTCTGGTTCAATACCAACTTCCATACTTCAATCAAGATGACACCCTTTGAAGCTTTGTATGGATATTCTCCCCCAAGGGTTCTAGATTATGTGGCTGGTACTACAAGAGTTGATGCAGTGGATTTGATGTTAAAGGACAGGCTGCAGATTCTATCCTTGCTCAAGCAAAACTTATGTGCTGCTTAGGAACGTATGAGATGGTTTTCCAATCAGAAAAGGGTGGAAAGGTCCTTTGTTGTGGGGGATTGGGTATATCTAAGATTGCAGCCTTATAAGCAAACTTCAGTGCACAATAAGAGGCTCGATAAGCTTGCTCCAAGGTATTACGGGCCATTTAAGGTCCTTCAAAAGGTTGGGGATGTATCCTACAAATTAGATTTGTCTATTGGTTCCTTGATCCACCCTGTGTTTCATGTGTCCAACCTTAAGGCTAAAGTAGGCAATCAAGTGGTGCCTAGACCAACTTTACCTGCTATAAATGCTGATCTGGTGCTTACTCCTGAACCTGTGATGATTTTAGACAGGAAATCAATCAAGCTAAGAAGCAAGACTGTGACTCAAGTGCTGGTGCAGTGGCAAGGGGAAAGCAAAGAAGATGCTACCTAGGAAGTACTGTATGACTTGCAGAACAGGTTCCCTCACCTTGTGGGCAAAGTGCTTTAAGGGGGGGAGAAATTGTTAGGATCATTACTGTGTAGTGTAGTGAGTTGTGATAAACATTGTAATTCAATACTGTGGTATGTTTTACTATTGTATGAGGCTTGTAAGTGACTATAGTTAATGGTAAGTGACAATAGTTAGTGAGGCCGAGTTAATAGGACCGAGATGGGTTAGTAGCAGTTATAATGTGTGGCTAGCAGAGTAGTGTGAGCTAGAGAGTTAGTTAGAAGCAACAGGTCAAGTATGAGTAGAAGTAACAGATCATGTATGAAGAGGAAGAATTTGGGCTAGAGATAGGCCTGACGGTCATTTACTGTGGGCCGATAGTGGACGGGCCCAATGTGAAATATCGGTAGGCCCAAAGGCCATAAAGACCCTTGGTATAAGATGCTTGTGGTCCACGTTTGATGTAAGAGTCCTATAAGGAAAGGATTCCGCGATCTACGTTCAAGAGGATTCCTATATGGAAAAGACTTCTACTCCAAGAAAGAGAAGTCCACCATCTACTACTATAAAAGCCCCATTACCCTCACAAATCAAGGTACGCATAATTTACCCTCTCTAGCACTCTAGAGTTGTGAGAATATTTTCTGACTTAACCTTCGGAGGGTATTCGGCCAGCACCACACCGGTGCTTTCTGTGAGGTTTTTCCTTCTTTGTGTTGTGCAGGTTGACATTCAAGCGCATAGGTATCGTGTGGCTCACTGGTGAAATTCTTGACCTCATCAATGTATATAAAGGCATGTGTATGATTGAGAACAGACAAGCAATTGATTAACGAATACTCCTATTCTTTTCTATCTCAGTCTCTCTATCTCTCTATTTCTTCCTTCCATTAATCCTCTATTCCCTGTATCTTGCTCAGGAGGTCCAGCTGTCCTCTAAATCAGCTACTATCCCTTTCAGCCATTGATAATCCCTGCAGGTGATAAGAAATTTTACTAAAATCCTGAAAAAAGGGTGAGACTTCACTTGCTTAGTAAAGATAATTTAGTTTACTTTCGTAATGAATTTTTATTTTGAAAAAAATTAAGAGACCATTTTTTTTTGTTGTAAAGTGGACAACTAGAACCAGTGCCAATTGTTCAAAGTGTTTTTACATTTGCATGGTACAAAGCTTTTTGTTCCACCACGTCATGTTTCAAAATCGCGTCAGATAAAGATGGCTCAAAGACCCTACAAGTTAATCAAACACCTCAAATGCCGTACACATAATAATCCTTACACCACTAAAGATTTTTATCAAACAAATAGTGTCACCAACCAAAAAAGAAGAAGAAAACAAAAAATTTAGATCGATTCAAAGACCTAATAATGGAGAAATGAACTCAAACACCTCACAAGGTACTGCACCATATAGGTCAGGGACGGAGCTAGGGGGGTTGATGGGGGCAATTGCTCCCCCTGGCTCGGTAAAAAAATAGTAGGGTGGCTTTTAAATTTTAGTAAAAAGAACTCAAAAAGTTGCATCTCTTTCTTTTTTTTTTGGTAGAAAAAGGTGCATTTCTTAAGTCTTAGAGAGCAGATAATTGCCACGTAGCCTTGGCTTGAGGCTGGCCTGGCATGCATATAATAGCCAACTAGTTTTGGCTGGGACTTGGTGTCAATTCTCCACTTCACCATGTGGATCCTTACTAAAAAATAATTCTTTATGTAATAATTATCCTACTTCATAAAATTTTGTATAATAAACCAAAATTTTGAGATAATTATATAATAACACAAAATTACGTTAGTTGTATTTGGTGTTTATACTTAATTACTAAAAATATTTTTATTTATAAATGGAATTTTTACTATATAAAAAAAATAAAAAAATAAAATAAAAATAAAATAAAAACTTTACAACTACCCAACATATATGTAATATGTGTGTGTTTCAATATACATGCATAGTGTATATAAATTTTGCCCCCCCTGAAGTTAAATCCTGACTCCACCACTGATATAGGTTGTGTTCGTTTGTTGGTGTATGAGAGGATTGTAATTTTAATCTATTTGATGTGATTACAGGTGGTTCAATGCTCTTATATTGAACTTCAATGTGATCAATCAAGGACTTAGATAATTATTTGACTTTGTGTTTAAAGGAAGGTTGGTTCAGCATTGTATTTGTCCCCCATTAAGAGTAAAGGCAGCTCAATCATTAGGCTATATAGGGAATAGCGGCCCCAAACAAAAGAGTGTCTCTTAAAATAAAATATTCGTCTTATAATATTGCCAAAAAAAATGATTAAAAAAAGTATTTCAAAAAAAATGATAATAAAAAAAAAAAAAGTAAGGTCTTATATTATAGGAGTATTTTTTTTTTTTGAGCAAATATGATTGGACTGTGAAAATCTTATAATACCTCACCATAATGGCCACCTAGATTGTTTTCTTTCTCCCCCTTAAAATAATAAGACATGATATCTCAACAATTCAAGAAGCCAAAAATTTTAATTTTTTGATATCTCCATACTTACAATAATGGGGTCTGGGAATTTAAATCCTAGACGTTCCTAATAAAAACATTAAAACATATTAGTTGACCTACAAGACTCTCGATCTAAAAATTTAAAGAATCAAAAACCTTATCAACAGAATAGGCTTTTAGAGAAAAACCTGTGGCTTCATTGGACTGTGCCTTTGCTTTATTAGGATTTCCCTTTCCCCTATATTATAACAGGTAACAGGCCTGAGTCCAGTAGCTATTGAACACTTCAGCTCCAGCTTATCGTAATGAAGTCCAGTGAAGATTGTGGGCTTTGGCTATCATGAATTTTTGCCCAAATTGCGACCTTTCCATGCCCACATATGACTTTTAATATAAACAAAGGCAAAGAACAAACCCTATGTTATAATGAGTCATTCTTATTCTCACACAATTCTACTATCTTACATTTTCACAATCTTGATGTGAATAACCTACTAGTTGATTCAGTTGGCCTAGTACCCTTGTACTGCTTTGCATCAATTTTTCGATGAAGGAAAAAAAAATCATAACTTTCATGAGAGCTCCTTTTCATGAGCTATCTTGAAATTGCCCCCAAAGTGAGAGTACTAACCATAGTTTCCCAATTGATCAATGCATTGATTAATTATAATTATGTCAAAGATTAAAGCAGCAGCAGCAAAGTGATTCAGAGCTGCAGTTGGATTCAGAGCAGAAGTTAGAATTAGAACAAAATGAAAACGACTTGTAGTTCTGTCTAATTCGTTGTGTATAGCATAAACTGTAGGTAGTTTAGTTCTATTGTATATAGCTTTTAGTGTTGCACGTGAGAGAGCACGTGACAACCTGTTTTAGTGTTAAGAGGGTTTGTTAATCTATTGTTAAGTTAGTTATTGATGCTCTGTTTGTATATAAAGAGCACAGATGTGTATCATTCATTGAGTGAATAAGATTTTTCATTTTTCAATAAAATCTCATATGGTATTAGAGCAAAATTCTCTCAAATTCTAGAGTCTCATTCCAGAAATTTCCCAAATTCTAGGGTTTCATTCTTGAAAGCTTGGAGTTGCTTCAATGGCTTCCACAGCTTCTACATCAAATTCTTCTTCTACTTCAACTGAGCGAGATCCGACATTGGTAGAGGATATCTCTAATCCTTTGTATCTTCATCATGCTGAAAGTCCTGGAGCTATGCTCGTATCAAAGGTCTTAATTGGTGAAAATTACCATGCTTGGGTTCGATCTATGAAGAAGGCTTTAATTGCAAAGAATAAGTATGGTTTTGTTGATGGCACGATCACTTTATCTTCTCCTTTGATCAAAACACGAGCAACAGTTGATGCTTGGGTTCGTTATGATAACATGGTTGGTTCATGGTTGATGAAAGTTGTTTCACCTCAGATCAGAGTAAGCATCAGTTATAAAGACACGGCATTAGAAATTTGGAATGATCTCAAAGATACACATTCCCAAAGAAATGGACCTAGGGTTTTTGAGTTGCAAAAGGATATTGCATCAATCAATCAAAGTGATTTTTCAATTACTGCTTATTTCACTCAATTAAAGGTGTATTGGGATCAACTCAAGAATTTCAGGCCTACACTAACCTGTTCTTGTGGAAAATGTACTTGCAATCTTTCACAAAGAATTGAGAATGTTCACTTTCAAGATTCAGTGATGCAATTCTTAATGGGACTCAATGATTCCTATTCTCAAATCAAAGGACAGATTTTGTTAATGGAACCACTTCCATCCATTAATAAAGTCTATTCTTTGTTGATTCAAGAAGAAAGGCAGAGGCGTGTGGGAAGTTCTAATAATCACATTGAGTCCACTGCTCTTGTTGTGAAAGGTTCCAATTCTACTTCTATTCTCTCTGGGGGTAAGAATTCCAAGGGCAAGGATAGGCCTGTTTGTACTCATTGTGGGAAACTTGGTCATACTGTGGAGAAGTGCTTCAAACTGCATGGATTCCCACCTAGATTCAAGCCTAAAGGAAAGACTTCAATGGTGAATCAAGTGGGTGTTCAAGAAGATCTTGCAGAGAACAATCAATCAATCACTGATACTAGTCAATTTCCTTTTACTAAGGAACAATGTCAACAGTTCTTGGCTATGTTAGGCAATCAGATGCAAGCTGCTCAACTTAATATGGGAAATGTTATCCCATCCTATTTTATCATCCCAAAAAGCTACTTTATCAATTATACCATAC
Organism: Quercus aquifolioides; assembly: GCA_019022515.1. Lineage (NCBI taxonomy): Eukaryota > Viridiplantae > Streptophyta > Magnoliopsida > Fagales > Fagaceae > Quercus > Quercus aquifolioides. The sequence goes on from CM032325.1 coordinate 45,782,797, forward strand.
CATTTTACAACACACCCAACATCCCAAAATTCTATTTTTTCCCATTTTATTTAATTGTTCTATTTTATTCCTTTTTTACTATTTCTCTTTTTCTATTCATTTTCCTCTCTTTCTCCCTCAATCTCTAGCACCGATTTCAACACACAGAGTCACACACACACACACAGAGCCATACACACACACAAAAACACAAACACAAATCATCAAACCATCAACGGAGCCACACACACACAAACCATCAAACCAATCAGAGCCAACAACATCCACCACACCCACCACCTGAACCACGCCGCCAAAATAACCCACACCTCCAAAGAAACTCACCATCGATGCCTTGTCGGAATCCACGCCGGAACCCAACTCGCCACGCACGACCTCACCACAACCCACCTCCACGCTAGCAAACCCACGACCCACACTGTCACCTGACCCACACCCACGACCCACACCGTCACCCTCAATCACCCATCCCCACCACCACAGAAACCCTCCACCACATCAAACCCATTTGCCACCACATCAAACCCTTGATTCACAGGAAAATAGAGAGGGAAAAAAATGAAAAGGAAGAGAGGGGGAGGGATTGAATGAGTGAACTGAAGAAAAGAGAGAGAGAGAGAGAGGAGATGAGAGTGTGACCAGTGAGAGAGGGAGGGGAATTGATAAAGTAAAAACCGATAAAATATTAGTTTTTTTTTTTTTTACAATAATGTTACAGTGCAATTCTATCTTTAGAATTACACTGTAGTAGTATTGCAAATTTTTTTGCAATACTTGGTTTTTACAAGTCCGGATGTGGGGGTTTTTTGGGGTCTTTATACTAAATTTTGCCTGCATATAGCATTCCCAATGTAAATGCTCTTAGGGGCCACTCCTAAAAAAAATTCATTGTAATTACTTGTGTATGAGAAACAAGGGACTACACAAGAAAATATCAGATATTTGAAGAGTTTTAAATATTAATGTTAGGAAAATTAAAAATAAAAGTGTGAATAAAAAAAATAAAAATAAATAAAAAAGAAAAAAGAAGAAGAAGTAGAAGTAGAAGACCGTGAGATCACGTGATAGGCCTGCATGTTAAGCCCAGACCCGATTTGGAATTTGGACCCGAACCAAACAGACACGTTTCTTGTACTCCACGTCGTACTACAAAAGCCCTAGTCTCTTCTACACGCATATAAAACCCTCTTTTCTCGGCCTTTATTTTAAATTGTTGCCTCTAAAAATTTGGATTGCTAGGGTTTGTGAGTTGTTGAGTAGAGAAAGATGAAGGTGATCGCTGCGTATTTGCTTGCTGTGTTGGGAGGGAACACCACCCCTTCTGCTGAAGACATCAAGAACATTCTCGGCTCTGGTTATTTTTTCACACTTAAACAAAAAAAAAAAGCTTTCTTTTTTTACTTGTTTACTTGTATAAAGTATAAACATGTTTGTTTTGTATAGATCTATGTATGACTGGTTTTTTGTTATACATTACTCATGTTTTCTTGGTTTTAGGATAAATTGCAAAAAGGGATTTACAATTTTTTTTAAAAAAAATATATGTTCTGTGTATGTGTAGTATTTTATTATTATTAGGGTAAAATTCTATTTGGTTTCTAAATTTTAACAAAAATTTGTTTTTCGTTCCTAAAACTTTAAAAAGTTCTTTTTTCATTTCTAAACTTTATAAAGAATTTTTTTTTAATAGTTAGAAACAAGAATAGGGATGGAAAAGTACTTTTTTTTCCCAATAGTTTAGGATGAAAAATAAACTTTTAATAAAATTTAAGGATATAAATATAAAAAAATAAAAAAAAATAAAAACTTCAATAGTTTAGGGAAGAAAGATATGAACTTTTCAATAGTTTAGGAATGAAAATTTGACTTCTTCGAATTTAAGGATGAAAAAAGAAACTTTTGGTAAAATTTAGAGAATAAAATAGTATTTTACCTTTATTATTATTATTTTTTTATGTTTCTTATTTTGGAGAGAGAAAAAAAATATTATCGACCCATCTTATGTTAATTAGTTTGGAAATGGGAGTTGTGAATAATGGGACTTGTTATTATTGGAGACCAAACATAAGACTGCTAATATGATATTCATTGTGTTACTGTTGGATTCTATAATGCCGATTTTGGATTATCTGTTTGCTTAGTTTTGTTGGAGACAAGCCTTGTAGCACAAGTTGTTGGTTTGTTTTTCTCTATTGTGGAAATCCCCGTTACATTAATGTACCACAATTGGCTGAGACTTCTTTATTGTTTCATGGTTTACAGTTGGTGCTGAAGCTGATGATGACAAGATTGAGCTTCTTCTGTCACAAGTTAAGGGAAAAGACATAACAGAACTTATTGCTGCTGGGCGAGAGAAGCTGGCCTCAGTGCCTTCTGGTGGTGGTGCTGCAGTTGCAGTGGCAGTTGCAGGTGGTGCTGATACTGGTGCTGGTGCCGCTGCTCCTGCTGCTGCTGAGTCTAAGAAAGAGGAAAAGGAGGAGTCAGAGGAGGAAGATGTAAGCCTATCTTGACATAATCCTTTTGGAACTAGTACATTAATTTTGCACTACTCATATTTTGAAAATTGCCTAAATCATAGTCTGCACTTTTTTACATGAAGATTTCAGTTGAAAGTTGCAAATCATAAAACCATTTCTTGCCCATGTTGTGAGAAGGAGTTGTACATGCTTTATTAACATGCATTATCATTTGAATCATTTTTGTGGTGCATATGCACTTTTTTACATGAAGATTTCAGTTGAAAGTTGCATATTGCAAATTATAAAACCATTTCTTGCCATGTTGTGAGAAGGAGTTGTACATGCTTTATTAACATGCATTATCATTTGAGTCATTTTTGTGGTGCATATGCGAATATGCTGTGTGTAAGGATCATATCATAACACGCCTTTCTGAAACCATCATATCATACTACTTATGTTTGCAGGTACTGAAAAAAAAAAAAAATATATATATATATATATATATACGAACTGTTGGATTTTATCTAATTGTTTTCTCTTTTACTTGAACTTGTTGCAGGGTGGTCTCTTTGGTCTCTTTGATTAAGGGGTTGATCGTTTTTCTCTCCATTCGAAGCCTTTCTCAATTCCGAGCTCCTAATTAGATGTTGAAGTTTACTCATGTAGAGTAACCTAGTTTCAGTTAACATTAGGTAGAAAAGACGCCTTATGAGTGCAGCTATGCTGATTTTAAGTTGTCAGTATATGTGATTTTGGTTTGTTATGTTATGGATATCATGTCTTTCTTTTTTCTTGCAATTGGTGGATTTGCCATAATCTTCAAGGAGTTGCTCTCACACCTAAATATTTGTGAAGCAAACAGAGACTAAGTAAATTGTTTGACTTACTGCTTCACAAACAATTTACTATATACATACATTTCAATCTTGTCATCAATTCACAAACAAATAGTAAAATTGCCACTCCTATTACCAAAAGTAAAATTGCCACTCCTATGGTGACAATGAGAAGATTTGACCGAATAAAGGATGAAAAGTTTTACAATTTATGTTTCTGCAGTTGCACACTATTGGAAATTTAAGCACCTAATATAAAAAAATTTGGACCTAAATAACCAGCAGTAAACGTAACAAATTATTAAATTCAAAGCGACAATAAGGAACGAGTATCTGCAGCTCATAATTCATAATTTACCAAATCAAACCATAAGTGATTAGGAAGAACATTACAACAGAAGGAAAACAAAAGCCAACAGTTTCATGTAATCTACATAGACAAGAAGTGGCATCAAAAGCTATCCATCTTCCACCCTATGGAAGAAAGTTTTCATATCTTGCAAGCAAAGGAAAGACCCTCCTTTGATAGCACATCCAAATTCTCAACAGGAGGTTGCACCCTTGCAACTTTGGCAATAGCCTTGTTTTCCTCAGGAGTCCCACCCTCCAGGAAAGCTCCAAGGACCTTCCCATCTTTGATCCAGTATGATCCGAACTTGGGCTTCGGTGTTTCTGGGTTATTGTCTCCAAATATCACTGTGTCACCAACATTGTCACCATAGAATTGCCATGACAGATCAAATGAGCGAGAATAGAAGAATGGAAGGTAGTCATACTCCTCAATTGTTTTACCCTCCTCACTTGCCTTGATGGCCTGCAAAAACAGTATGTAAATTTTATTTTTTATTTTTATAAAAGCACAATAAATGTAATTATGAGAGAGCCATCTACAATAAAGAGAATTTCAAAGAAAGGAAGAGCAAGTGAGAAGATTTAGCGGGAGGCACAGAAACAAAAGTTACAAAATTGGAAATTATCCCTAATTTTTGGGGATAAAAAGAAATTTTATGGGTGATCCAATTTCAGAAAGAAGCATTTAGATGGGCTCATAATTTGTGAAGATGAGACAATTGAGAAGATGCACACCTTCACAGCCTGCTCAGCAGATTTGCGTGAATGGTCAACATGTTCAACTCTTCTCAATTCCTTGTACAATTTCAAAGGGAAAGTGGCCACATCGCCTACAGCATATACATTAGGAACGCTTGTTTTGAAGAATGAGTCAGTCTGCAATCAACAAGTTGTGTCATAAGCTAAAATTTCAAATTACCATCTGACACATACCTCATAATTATATGTCAAGACAGCAACACTAATCAGGGATTCCAGAGTAAGATAACAAAAACAGTAATCAGCAACACTAATCATATGTTACAATTACCTTAATGCCACCTTTCTCCTCTTCAACCTGACCTTTGAATAATGTCGTAAGAGGCCTTCCCCCAACACCAACAACAACAATGTCAGCTTCTAGCACCCTGCCATCCTTAAGCTTCACTTGCTTTACCTGAAAGATATGCAAAATATTTCCATAAAACTTTCGGTCTCATAGATAATGTGAACATTTACCTCTCCATTTGAATACTTACCTCTCCATTTGAATCAGCTGTAAACCCAACAGCAACTGTTCCCTTGATAATTTGGATTCCTTTGTTTTTATAAAAACCCTCATAGAAGGCAGCTATATCAGCAGTGAAAAGCCGAGGCACTGCAAAAACACAGCCTGAATTAGGAAACAAAGCATCTACCAATAAAATCCAAGAATGAATAGGCGTCTACTTACAAGAACTAAATAGTCAAACTAATAATACAAAATAATGCCTTAAATTAGTCTCCACTTACTGCACCACGGTTCAGGGTAAACCATGTTGACATCCAAATTGTTGATTTTCATAACCGCACTAAGCTCAAGACCAATATAGCCTCCTCCAACAATCACAACCTTCCCATTCTTCTTAGCTTTGATAGCTTCTATAAGCTTATCAGCATCATCAATTTCTCTCAAGTAGTAGATGTTTTTGGCATCAGCTCCTTGTACGCCAAAATCTGTCAACCTGATAACCTGCAAAATAGCACCAAAAAAATAATAATAATAATAATTACACAGTGCAAACAAGATGGGAAAGGCATGCAAGAGTGGTTTTCTGGAAATCCTCAGTAATACTTACAGATGAACCAGTTGCAATAATCAAAATCTGATAATTGAAAGTTTCTCCAGCAGCACTAATCAGAGTTTTGGCAGCAAGATCTGCTTTAACTATTTCTGTGCTGAGGATCAATTCTATTCCTGCAACCATCAATCAAATTTCAACGAGAACATGTTAACTTAGCCATTCTCCACTGGACATCTATAAATTATGAACAAAACTTAGATACAATACTTAGATGTTGTTTCTTAGGTTCCTTTCTTAAAATTCAGCCATGTGGCTTTGTTCTAATGGGATGGAAGTGTATTTTTAGTTAAATACAGCCACACGGCTGAATCTTAAAAAGGGAACCTAAGAAACAACACCTAAGTATTCTATCTAAGTTTTGCCCATAAATTATAAGCTACCAAAACACAAAAATGACCAATGACTACTTCCTTAATATCCTTAGATTATTAGCATCCACTATAGAAACTTCTAGTAAATTGATACTAAATTAGAAGTGACATTTAATGCGTGAAGCATAACCTTTCTCTTTGTACCACTCTGGAAGCAATCTCTCTCCTCCAGTTCCAACACAGACATGGAACCCAGGGAGTCTGGCAGGAGCTGCGAAATACATGGAACAAGACCAAGTTAATGATCAATGGTATAGCGGGTTGTAAGTAAAAGGCCGGCGGTACAACACTCTAGCTTAGATCTAAATTCAGTCAAACAAACTAAGTATACAAATAATGCTACTCACACTCAGGCAATAGGTAGGCCTTGCTAAGTGCAGGACGTTCATAAGGTGCCACCTGAAAATAGGAAAGCATGAATCAGGGAACATGCAATAGAAGTTTATTACAGGAGGTAATAAAAGCATAATCCATGAACTGCTGTAACAGAAGAAAATTTTCAATCACTAAGTAGCATACAGATGAAAGTTTTTGTTGTATTGGTGAATTTTAATATAAAATATATCCTGTATTGTTTAGTGGTTAAATTTGGGGGTCATGTAATTTACTTCCAAGTGGGATGAAACATCTTAAAATCATAGTTGATCACATGATTGAATATTACAATTTTCCAACATGTTCAATTGTTGCAGCTATGTTATTTTCTCTATCGATTAATGTGCTTTACTTCACACAACATCTCACATGATTTGAGTTCTACAACTACGCTCCATGAGACCTTAGTGCTTCTGATGCAAAGGCTGGTTAGGCCCACAGCTGATGCTGAATGACACAGTGGAAAAATTTGTGAAATAAGATCAGCAATACAACTCATCTGCTTTATGAGTTGTCAAGCCAGGATCAAGACGAAGAGAATGAGATTTAAGAGCGCTAGAGCATATAATATATGATAAAGAAACAAACAATTCTTTCTTCTTAGATCCCCTATACCCCTTTTTATGATAAAACTTCACCTTCCATAGACTTCTAACAAATCTAAGAAACATAACAAAGATAGAGATAATAGAAAGAAAATAAATCTAAAATCCTAATTCAAAATTCCAATGGAAATACTAAGTTGCCCAGGATTCAATAAGGAAAAATTAGTGAGAGTCTTTTTTTTTTGATAAGTCAATTATAAAACATAATTAACTCTGCCTATGTATGTTCTTACTGCTGAGTGTCATATATTTTATTCATAGCCAATCTTGTCTGGAAAGAGAAAGGTTGCGGTAGGTTGACGGTTAGCATAAAATTTAGTCACTCTATTATGAATGTAAAAAATGAGTACCTCTAAAATATATTAAGTTTATTAAGGATATGTATGATGGAACTATAACTAGTGTGAGAACAAGTGTAGGCATCTCAAGTGAGTTTCCTATCACTATATGTTTGCATCAAGAATCAACGTTAAGCCCAAATCTCTTTGCTTTAGTGATGTATCAGCTCACTAAATTGATTCAAAAGGAAGTCCCATGATAAATGATATTTGGAGATGATATAATATTGGTGGTTAACACTAGACATGGAGTTAATGTAGAATCTAAAGGCTTTTGGTTATGTAGGACTAAAGCAGAGTACATATAAAGTAAATTTAGTAAAACTAAACACAAAGATGAAGGGGTTGTAAGACTACAGTCAAGAGATGCAAAGAGCAAGAGTTTTCAAAATCTTGGATCCATAATTCAAAAATATTGATAGATTGAAGAGCATGTGAATCATAAGATAAAAGTAATGTGGATGACATGGAAAAGCATTTTAGGAGTGTTAGTGATCCTATAATACCTATTAAGTTAAAGGAGCAATTTTATAAGACTACTATAAGATCAGCTACACTCTATGGTACTGAATTTTATTAAGAAGAAACCTATTCATAAATTGAGTGTAGCGGTTCTCCAAAAAAAAAAAAAAAAAATTTGAGTATAGCTAAAATGAGAATATTAAGATGGATAAGTATAAATACAAAGAAAGATAGGAATCAAAATGAGGAAATTCGCTTAAAGATTAAGGTGAACCCTATTGATGAAAAGATGAGGAAGAATTGCTTGAAATGGTTTGGTCATATTTAGAGGGGGGATTAATACTCCAATGAGAAATAGTGAGTTGATTCAAGTTGAGGGAATAAAAAAAATATAGATTACGACAAAAAAAAAATAATAATAATAATAATAGAAGTAGTAAAAAATGACATATCAATTAAAGAAGTGACAAAAAGTATTCAGATAGAATAGGAAATAAAAAATTACATATGATCAACCTTGACTAGACTATTGAAGATTCACAAAATTTTTGGTATTAAGACTTAATTTTTGTTTTAGTGGTTGTAATTATAAACCATAATTCTTGTTTTTGTTCTGCCTACAAATTGTATAAAAATATCTCGTTTGTGAAAGTAAATAAAGGAAGCTATTATTATCTCAATTAAACCATGAGCAATACAATGTGGAAATAAAGAAGTCGGGAACATCATCAATTCTAACACCAACTAGATGAACTTGACCAGATGAACTTCACCATAAGCAAATGTAGTGTCCTGGCATAAAATTATGCATTTGTATCCAAATTTTAAAATTGTACCATACTAAGTACACAAACACAGTGTGACACACAACACAATAATTCTTGAAAAAGACATGACATGTTAGGGATAAGAAAATTAATTAATATATCTTTAGATATATTTTATTTATTTTTAGACATACTTTATGTTTATTTCAAGTTCTGAAAATAAATAACAACAATCAAAATCTTTTTTTTTTTTTTTTTTTGATAAGTAACGAAAATTTTATTAAGAAACGAAAAATAGCCAACCCGAGTACATTGGGAATGTACTATGGGGGCATAAATCAATAACCAAGATTACAATGATCAAGTAAAACAGGAAGGGAAGAACAGGAAAAATGACAAAAGACAACACTCCACTCAAGTAGAGTGTGTAAAAAAAAAAGACTTAATCTCTAACAAAGAGCGTTCACATCCCTCAAAACTTCTAGCATTCCTTTCGCGCCAAATACACCATAACAAGCAATGAGGCACCATTCTCCACAACTCTATATTTCTATGATGTCCAAACTTACCTTGCCAAGACTCAAACAACTCAATAACCTTCTGAGGCATAACCCAATGAATTCCAAACAAACAAAACACCAACGACCACAACTCACAAGCAATGGGGCAGTGAAGAAGAAGATGATCCACGGACTCCCCACAACTCTTACACATATAGCACCAATCAAGAACTAGCACACGTCGTTTGCGAAGGTTGTCTGTTGTTAAAATCTTACCTAAAGAAGCAGACCAAGAAAAGAAAGCTACCCTTGGAGGAACCTTCGATTTCCAAATCATCTTCCAAGGAAAGGATAAGATGGTTGGAGGGTAGAAAGAAATATAGAAGCCTCTAACCTCAAAACCTCTACTCCTTGCTGGCTTCCAACACACCCGATCTGGACCCAATCCCCGTACCGTCGAAGAGTAGACCATATCCATAAACAGATCAAAGGATTCTTGTTCCCAATCTTGAGGAGGACGACGAAATTTAGCATCCCAATGAATCCTCCCACCCGACCAACACATAACCTCCGCTACTGAAGAGTCCTTTGTTCTACTAATACAATACAGTTCCGGAAAAGCCTCTTGGAGAGTACAATCTCCACACCACACATGCTTCCAAAACTTCACTCTAGTACCATCCCCCACATCATACAGAAGAAGTTTAGAAAAACTCATCCAACCACTCCTAATATGTCTCCACAAACTAACACCATAAGCACTGGTCACCTTTTTCGTGCACCAACCACCCCAATCATTCCCATATTTCACCTCAATAACCCTCCTCCATAAAGCATCGGTCTCCATGCCATATCTCCATAACCATTTTCCTAACAATGCAGAATTAAAACTCCTCAATCGTCTAATGCCCAAACCTCCAACCTGCAGTGGCTTACAAACCTGAGCCCAACTGACTAAGTGTAATTTAGAGTCACCATTAATACCGCTCCACAGAAAATCTCGTTGTAACTTCTCCATACGATTTGCCACCTTCCCAGGTAAAGGCAGAAGGGAAAGGAAGTATGTAGGTAAGGAGGAAAGAGTACTTTTAATAAGAGTTACCTTACCCCCCTTAGATAGATACAACCTCTTCCACCCTGCTAATCTCCTTTCCATCTTCTCCAAAATAGGATTCCAAATGGACAACTCCTTAAATTTAGCTCCTAAAGGTAACCCCAAATATCTCAATGGAAGAGAGGATTGCCTACAACCCAACATTCCCACCAGATCATCCATATTGTGCACCACCCCTATAGGAACCAACTCCGATTTCCCCAAATTTATCCTTAAACCTGAGACCTCCTCAAATCTAGCCAAAATAGCTCTCAGACAAGCTATTTGCATAGGATCAGCATCACAAAAAATAAGAGTGTCATCAGCAAATAAAAGATGAGACACCATCACTAAATTACCAGCCGTAATACCTACAGAGAAGCCTGAAAACTGACTAGTAGTAGCAGCCACATCCAACATACGACTTAAACCCTCCATAACAATATCAAATAACAATGGAGACAAGGGGTCCCCTTGTCGAATCCCCCTAGAACTACCAAAAAAATCAGAAGGACTACCATTGATCAGAATGGAGAATTTCACAGTGGAGATGCAATACATTATCCATTTTCGCCATTTCTCTGAAAACCCACAGCGCTGAAGCATATACATTAAGAAACCCCAACTCACATGATCATAAGCCTTCTCCACATCCAACTTACACAACACTCCTGGAACACCTGACTTCAATCTACTATCAATACATTCAGAAGCAATTAGAAAAGAGTCCAAAATCTGTCTACCTTTCACAAATGCATTCTGAGAATCTGAAATAAGCCCATGAGCCACCCTTCTAAGACGATTGGCCAACACCTTAGAGATAATCTTATAAATCCCACCAACTAAGCTAATAGGTCGAAAATCCTTGATCTCCACAGCATCCACCTTTTTGGGAATAAGAGCAAGGAAAGAAGCATTAAGACTCTTCTCAAACACAGCCTGATTATGAAAATTTTGAAACACTGCCATAATTTCAGCCTTCAAAATACACCAGCAAGACTGAAAAAATGCCATAGAAAATCCATCCGGGCCAGGAGCCTTATCACCCTTAAAGTCACTTATCACCCCAAACACCTCTTCCTCATCAAATGGTCTATCTAGCCAAAGTGCATCTTCCTCTGAGATACAAGAGAACTCCACATCATCTAATAAAGGTCTATGAGCAACAGTTTCAGCATATAGCTGCCTATAAAAATGAGAAATACAACTTGCTATAACCTCTGGATCTGAAGACAATTCTCCATCCACCATAAGCCTATCAATGGAATTAAATCTTCTGTGAGAGTTAGCTATACGATGAAAGAATCTGGTATTCCTGTCCCCTTCTCTAATACAAAGTACTCTAGACTTCTGCCTCCAACAGATTTCCTCCATCAATGTCACTTTTTCTAATTCACCTCGAACTCTCTCCAACTCCAGCCTTTCCTCCTCCAATAAAGCTCGACTATCCGCAATCATTTCCAAATCACTAAGCTCTTGCCACAATTTTCTCACCCGATCTTCAACATTTCCAAAAACCTCCACATTCCATTGCTTCAAATCATTTTTCAAGAGCTTCAATTTATTGGCCAAAACAAAACTCGGAGCTCCTACCACATTATAAGATTCCCACCAAGATCGCACCCTCTCCACAAAACCTTCATCTTTAAGCCACATGTTCTCAAACCTAAACGGCCTCCTACCTCTCTGAAAGGAACCACCCTCCAGAAGAATCGGGAAGTGATCAGATAACAGCCTAGGCAAACGTTGTTGAGAGACAGATGGAAACTTATCCTCCCAATCTGCAGAAAACAAAAATCTGTCCAGCCTAGCCTTCGAAACAACTTCACGAGTATTAGACCAAGTGAAAGCGCATATTTGAGAGTATCCTAATGTATGACACGCCAATGATTTGGGGGTGTCGATGCTTCTTATAGATACCATATCTTTCAATGTAAAATAGATTAGAAAAATTATTTATAAAAAAAATAAATAAAAAAACAAGTGATACAACAATTTAAAACCTAGGAAGCATGGACACGAGCACGAACACAGACACGAGTATGGGTATGACACAGCGATAAGAGCAATTTCTGGAAAATTATAACATGACATAGCGGATACAACCCAAATGAAGTTTTAAAGTTTAAAACCTTTGCAGTCAACATAACAAAACAGTGACCAGAATGGCAGACGCCCCAATCGCATAATATATGTAACTGAGTCTACAATGGCATAGAAAAACATACCGCCTCTTTGGAAATGATTGCCAGCTCTCCTGGCTTAACACCCTGTTTGGCAAATTCCCTAGCCGCATATCCCTATAACATCAACAACGTTCAATTCAGAATAAGAAAACAAAAATTCATCTACACAAACCTCTCTAAACACAACCTATAGAATATATAACACCAACATTTTATACATGCAATATTGTTTCACTTTCTAATGAATCAAAATCTGAACATAATTTGTCCTTTTTGTTTTAATTCCGGCCAGAAAAACCTAATTCACTTCGCTAATTTCCAAAACACAACAGAGATTCAATGAAACGCTTAGTTAATTATATTTAATCCTCAAATATTCAGAAAAATCAATATAATCTCTGCCAAAATCAATCAAATCCTCAATTATTTGGATATATTTATATATTTGCAAAAAGCAACCACTATAGTTCATAGCGTTGACTGAAAACGCTAAGAAAATGAAAATTCGAAAAAGGCATATAGATCTGTGTTCTGTGTAAACAGAACTATAATTCAGATTAACAATTCAAAATCGAAAAGGAAAAATCATCAGCGATCCAAATAAATCAAACAGATAGCAGCTAAAAACTGTAAAATTTACAAGGACAAAAGCAAAGGTATCTGATCGTGAAAACGAAAAAAAAAAAGAATAGTCTGAGAGCAAATGATCGAGAAACTCACGGCTGAGACTCCGCCACCGACGATCACGTACTTGAAGCTCTTCGCCGCCATTGATGATGATCGAAATGGAGCTTTTGTGCCGCTTTTGCTATGAACTGAGAGACTTGTGTGTGTGCGCGTCTGTTTTGAACAGATAGAAGAGGAAAAATTCAATGCGATTAGGTGTGAGTCGTGTGACTGTGCGAGATATGCGATTGGTCAGATATTTATAGTTCGATTATATGACTTTTATTGGGTGGACTATATAAATAAGAGAAATGATACGAGCACAATATTTTTACAACAAATTCTAAATAATAGTTTATTACTGGTTGTTATTATAGTAAAAATGTTATAGACATAACATCTTTCTATAAATAAAAAGTGGGGCTTATTTTTAGAATGAATAAGTTTAATGCCACATATTTTGGCACAACAAATGCCACAACTCGCCCCATAGTTTAGTGCCACACATTTTGGCACAACAAATGCCACAACTCGCTCATGTGGCGAGTTGTGGTTGGTGAAGGGGTGTCTTCACATGAATCCACCATCACCTCTCCATCAACCACCACATGGGCGAGTTGTAACATTTATTGTGCCAAAATGTGTGGCACTAGACTTATTCTTTTAGAATACACCGATCGTCCAAGCGGCAGTATTTTGACCGTTCACTCAGCTGACTGTGCATCCTCCCGACATCCCATTGCAGATCTTTTTTCTTTTTTCTTTCTTTTCCTTTTTGGGATAAAAACCGATCGTCTTATTTGTTCGAATATAATTTTTGTTGTTTTTACGGGTTTGAAATAACATGTTAAAAGTAAATTAATTATTTTCCATAAAATAATAGATTATAAAATATTTTTTTCCTTTAATTTTTTGGGAAAATAAAATACGGCTGAGAGAGTATAATTAAGACCTGGCTTTATGATTTTGAACAAAAATGTGATCTTTGATCATTAGAGGGGGGGAAAATTGAAATATACATGGTCAAAGAAAAAAAAATTGGAATTTTTAAATATACTAAAATTCCCTAAAAAAAGAAATATATAATTATATGTACTAAAATTATGGATGAGCTGTTGTGTGATGCAAAATTGCACACCATTTTGATTTTTTATCATGTTTGGAAACAAATAAACTCCAAGCTTCTTATTATATGTCTAGAATGTAGAATTACCCAAAACAAGAGCAGGTTCAAATTCAAACCCTCTCTCTCTCTCTCTTATAATCATTTTATTTTCTTTTTCTTTCAGAAACCCATATCTATTTTAGCCTAGAAACCTATTTTTTCTATCTTACACAACCACTTTTCAAAAATATCCAAAATTGGACTATTTATTTTAACTTCTAAAAAAATATTAATTTTTCTACTTTACACAACCACTTTTCAAAAATATCCACAATCAAATTATTTATTCAACCTTCTGAAAAAAATATTATTTATTCTACATTATATTTTATTCAAATAATTATTTTTCATTATTTTTTATTATTATCTTCATAGAGAGAGAGAACGAGAATTTGATGAGAATTGAGAGCAAGAAAATAAAATAAAATATTGAAATACAATATGAATAGTGCTTGTATATATATATTGTAGGGTCAATTTTTGTAGCCCAAGCCCAAAAGGTATGGATTGTGAGCCCAATGAACCCATGACAATGAATTTGTAGAGAATGGGTGAAAGAGCTGGGCTAGTAGTAAATTAAACAATATTGGACTGCAGTGTTTGTGAGTAAATTAACATTCAATCGTGCTCGGACAGATGCAAACATAGAAGTCCGAAGAGGAGTTGTATTGAATGAACGTGGATTACAATTCTTAGAGCTACAGTGATGGAGTTTTCTCCTTTCTATCTTTCTTTTTCCGATCCCCCCTTATCAGAGGTCTCTCCCCCTTATATAGTACCCTCTCCCTTCATCTTCATCGTCCACTTGTTCATCATCTAGACGGCCACTTGAGTGCATGTCCCATCATGTATCCTCTTTAGCCTTGTGTGAGTGGCGGTAGCTGAAAGTGTACTGTTCAGGGGTCTTCTCCACATTAATGCGGCCAGAGAAGTAGGTGCAGTGCATTTAATGTGGTGGTTGAAGTTTGTCTTCTAGATATTTCTCCGTTCCTGCTATCCTCATGCGTGCCTGAGGTTCATCCCCATCATTAGACTTGTTAGGAGGTTCACTTGAACTTCCCAGACGTCTGTTTGACCATGCTTCTTCGGATCCGAGGATAATGGCCTCTTCGGACAATTGAATACCTCCTCGGACTATGCCCCACACTCATCCCCAGACATGCTTCTCTTATATGGGTTTTTTCTCAAGTACTTTCATCTCTTCGGACAAACAGTAGTCTTCAAATAGGGCCTTGGGCCCAGTCGTTAGGTTAGGCTTTTCACCCCCCACATATATAGTTATCATAACAACCATGTATTTTTATAAACTTTTGCATGATCATTGTTTGATGTGAATAAATTTTGAGTTTGATTAATTAAAATGTAGCCCTTATTATATATAATAGCCTCATCACACGAGCAAATTTGCGCATGTGATGATATTTTTTTTTTTTTTTTTTGGTCTAGTGTCATTATTTTCCTTTAAAAAAAAAATGGACAACTTTGTTTTGAAGACATGGGTTAGTAAAAAAGTGTCATATTTTGTAGGCATTTTAAATGGAGTTGGAAATATATTTTTATCGGGTTGTTCTCAAATTTTTTTTCTCTGTTAAATGTAATGTATAGGGGTATTTATGAACCACATAAAAATCTAGTACAAAGAGGGGAATCCTCTTATATATACACTAGCCTCATCACACGCATTTTGCGCGTGCGATGAGGTTCTTTTTTTTTTTCTTTTTTTTGGTCTACTATATATGGTGTTGAGGGTAATATCAAAGTGGATTGAGAATTTTTTTTTTTTTTTAATTTTAATTTTTGGATAAGTTTGTTTTTGAAGACATAGATTAGTAGGATAGTGTCCTATTTTGTAGGCATTTTATGTGAAGTTTGAGATATATTTTTATTAGATTGTCTTTAAGTTTTGTCTCTATTAAACATAGTGTCTAGTGGAATTTCTGAATCACATAAAAATTCAGTTGAAAGAGGATAGTCCTCTTTTATTTATTTATTTATATATATATATATACCTGATACCATATTTGTCACAACCCAAACTTTTTTTTTTTTTTTTGATAAGTGTCACAACCCAAACTTGATACCTGGATTTGTAACCATGACTGGTATGCTAATGTCAAGCTTGAACTTGATATTAACAAGAACCAACTAAACATTTTCACAAAAGCTTTCTTCTTTCTTTTCATTCTTATTTCTTTACTTTCTTTATATAAATTTTCTCAATTTATATTCAGAGCATCTACACTATACACAAAAAATAACATAATCCACCGGTCATTCAAATTCCACACTTTCACATGATACATCTCTGATTACACTAAAATATACAACTCTCATTAGCATATCCTAAAATACACAATACTACATAGCTAAATATCAAACTGCCAAAATAGGGTTGTAAAATTAAAACCAGCTCCTCTCAAAACTTGACTAAGGCTCCCTTTGCTCCAGAATAACATTTGTTGATTGAAAGAGTGGAAGAGATAAGCTACATAGCTCAGTAAGGGTAAGTTACATGAGAATTGAATAAAAATGCATATAAATCAAATCATTTCATTTTATAAATATTCAGATAGAAGAACATATTTTCATGCATAGTATTTTATACTATTCATAATAATAACTTATACATTTTTTATAGGAAAATAATTGTTTTGGTTTTAATTATCAGAATAATATTACAAAACCTTTCAAACTAAAATTCTTTCATTTCTTACAAATACACCAAACTTGACAATTTCATAAATTACTAATATATAGGAGTATATATATATATATAAACACTAATACGTGTGCTTTATTTAGATGATTGTGGCGTGGGGTGTGAAATTCTGAGATGGAATTTCAGAGGCTACGATTGCTAACGCACACGTAGTTATGTACTCTCGGTTGTAGCTAAACATAATTGTTTACGTATTTTATGAGTTGTGACGTCACTGATGAGTCATGAGTCTCGAGACCATAAATTAGGATGATTTAGAAGGTTTGAATCCACTGGAACGATTTCATAGTTTGGTATAAAAGAAACTAAAAAATGCATAAATTTGGGCCCCACAAGTGTGACCACGTCATCATTTGTTCATCACGTGCGTACATTTGGCCAATAAAGTAAGAGCACTTTTGATGAGAGGCCACTGTCCACACTTGTTAAGAATCTTGGAACAAGTTCACTGTTCACACCTGAAAATGCAATGGCAACATTGTAATTGTAATCGTATACGGTTTCAAGTCATCTTTCTTAGACATTTTTTTTTTTTTTTAGTTTTTCTTGAGTGATTCCATATGAATTTTAGGTTTTTTAGCATATCACTCTCCAAAGTAGATGCCAAAGTTTTGTATGTCCTGAACCTATGAGACATAAGTCTCATACCCCTATGTTTCATGGGTCAAGCACATAAGATACTTTAATTATCAATTTTTTTTTAATGGGAATCAATATGTTCTTTTGAGTTGTGATTAGATTACCAATCATATATTGCATAATAAATACACCAATGTGACAAAATGATAATTCACATAAATTTAAAGGATGTAATTTAGTTTTTTAACCAAAAAATTAATTGAAAGTTTAGAGTTTAACATCATGCAAACTTGCGACTGATATATAAACACAACATTTTGGCTTCAATAAACTTGGCCCCCTCCCCCAAATTGATGTTTTACTAATTTGCTTCAACCTTGAACAAGTCCTTAAAAGTTCCTTGAAAATGATAAGTTACATATAGCACTATACATGGTATTTTCCTTAAATATGAAGTTACGCATATTTTATTTTGTGACACTTACTTCGTATGTACTTTTGTAAACTATTCTCATTCACTTTAAACAAAAAATTGATGATGTGGCAAGTGGCAACATCACTGAATGAGAAATAATAAAGAAAACTCAATTTAATTGGGTAAATTTAAGCCATGCAAGATTGTAGATGAACACTTCGCATGTAATTTTTTTTATTTAAGTAATAAAACACCAGCTATTAATAATGTTCAAAACTACGAAGACCCAACCTTACATGCAAACCTAAATCAACTCAATTAGCCCAAAACCCGATCGATTGTGATTGAGCTTCAAATCCTATCCTCCCTAATCCCTCATAAACTCATTGAACCACACCTAATTGTGTCCAAATTCTTAGCCTTTAACATCTTCCGCTATGGGGATAGGAGGTCCGAGCAGGTGCGTCAGACTATGGGCCATGCCCGAGGATGGTCAATGGGATTGCTGAGCCTAGATCAATGGGCTGAGGACAAAGGAAAAGAATAATGGGTCAACTCTGATTTTTGAGGAGCTGGGCCACCTTAGGAGGGGTTCAAAGAGGTAACCGTTATGGAATGATAAGCTTCTAGGAAAGTAGCAGAAAATTCAGTCAACCTTGAAAGATGAAATATCTGGGAAGAAAGCTGCCACCACCACATTTAATGCATTGCACCAAATGAACTGGTCGCATTTATGGAGAAATGACACTTGAACAGTGGCAACTCAGCTCATAACTACCTACAAAGCTTTCAGGAGTTCTTGATAGGACAAGCATCCAAGAGATTTTCTACTAAACCAATAGGTGGAAGGCTGGGATAAAAGGGAGCAGGGCTATATAAGGAAGTAATCACTATGAAAAAAGGGCATGTAATCTAAAAAAAACAAAAAAAAAAACAAAAGGAGAACACAGTGTATTCACATAAACTTGAGTTGAATATAAGAACATCTTATCCTTGAACTTGACCAAGGAGAGTTATTACCATTAATTCATGTCTTTAATCTTACTGTCCTGAGTCCTATAACCTGTGGACCACTTTACTTGTAGAATTGTTCCCTGGATCGACCCATTCTCTTACAAATATATTGTTTTAGGCTTAGTAGGCTATTGTCCATTGTCCTTGGTGGGCTTGAGTTCATTTCATGTCCTTACATCCGCCATCCTTTAACCCTTGTTGTCCTTCTTTTGCATCATCAATCTGGTAGATTCTCACCATTGGTCACTTTTAATCTTATAACATCCTCAACAAGCCAATTGTTTCTTTGTTTTTTTTTTTTTTTTTTTTGCTGAATAAGTACTTTATTGCTTAACCCAAAGAGGGGATAAACAAAAGAACTGGGCCAAATTCCATCTCTAGCCAAAGCCCGCAAAATCGAAGAAGGCAAATAAAAGATGGAAACCGACCCAGTCCAACTTACAAGAGCTGCCCATTGGGCCAAAAGATGGGCAGAGATGTTGCCCTCTTATAAACAAAAGAAAATTTTACATTGTTAAAGTACTTTACAAAATACAAAATATCATCACATAAAGTTTTAATGCTCCAATGGGGATCAACATCTGTGTTACGAATTGGCTCAATAACATTCCAAGCATCACCCTCTAGTATAATGTTCTCATAGCCTTCACTAGCAACAAGCCTAATGGCACTCCATGCCGCTCTAGCTTCCCCCACCAATGGACTATTGGAAAGAAACTGGTCAGACCATGCGTTTAAGGTATTACCCATAGAATCTCTACTAACCATTGCTATTGTGGTTTTTTCCTCCCTAATTGCAGCATCAAAGTTCAGTTTAATCCAATTGGAAGGAGGCGGCGACCAAGACACTTCTTTTTTTGGCCTTACGGACTGCACCTTCCAAGCTTGCTTGTGTTCTTGAAAAACTCGTAGGATTTGTCTAGCAGGCTCTGTTGGATTACTATTATTCCCTTCCACTCTAGCTTTATTCCTTGCCCACCATAATTGATCACAAAAGATTGCTGCATACAGCTGAAACTCCCTAGCCATTTCATCATCTAGACCAAGTTTAGAGCTTGGATAAAGAATAGATTTAATCCAGTCCACAATTGAAACATTTGCTAAATTGTGGATAACGAGAGGCCAATGAGCCATAAGCCAAATCTGGGCAGCCCACTCACAATGCAAAAAAAGATGCTCCAATGTTTCAGGGGCATTATTACATAAAAGGCAATCCAAAGAAGGAAGGGGAAAATGGTTATTAAGGACAGAACAAGTAGGGAGGATATTCCAGCACATTTTCCACAAAAGATTCTTGAGTCTGGCGTTAATTTTGAGTTTCCACAACTCTTTCCAATATTGGTTTGACATATTGGGATGCCTTGAATGACTAGAGCATCTAATGGCCTTATAAGCTGACTTCACTGAGAATTCTCCTGAATGAGAAACACACCAATAAATTTGATCTTGCTGGATATGGATAGGGAGATGAATGTTTAGAATATTTGTCACCGATGAGGGTTCAAATAAGTTTGACAACTTACCTCTGTCCCATTGTCTAGTGTCTCTGTCAATTAAGTCAGCAACTAGATGGACATCCATTGAGACTCCACATCTAACTTTTGGAATAAAGTCAGGTTCATTGGGAACCCACGGGTCTTCCAATATCCAAGTGTTAAGACCATTGCTGATCCGGTGACACATCCCTTTTTTGATAACCTCCCTGCACTGGAAGATTCTTTGAGATGCCCATGAAGCGCCTCTAGGAGTGGGCATTTTCATAAAGTTTCTATTCCGAACATATTTTTTCCTGAAAATATTAACCCACATTTTATTCACTCCCTTTGCAATTTCCCATGTCATTTTTGCCACTAAAGTTTTATTCATATCTGCCATTTTTTTATGCCAAGCCAACATCTTTAGGGGTGTAAATAGAGTTCCAACTTTTGAGACAACATTCATGCTTAATTTCCTCCTTTGATCCCCACCAAAATTTTCGGTTTAGAGCATCAAGCTTGGAACAAATTTGAGGGGGAAGAATGAGAGACGAAGCTTGATATGATGGGATGGAGGAAGCCACTGATGTAATAAGAGTGACCCTACCAGCTTGTGAAAGAGATTTCATCTTCCAGCCTTGCAGACGCTGTTTAACTTTCTCTATTATTTCCTCAGCTACTACTTTTATATCCCTACCAGATGCTATTGGAATGCCCAGGAACTTTTCCTTCTTGTTTGAGGCATTTACACCAATGAAGTTTGCTAGCCGAGATTTTTGGGTATGGGGAGTGTTCTTGCTGAATATAATGACTGACTTGAAGTAATTTATCTTCTGCCCAGACCAATTTGAGAAAATATCCAAGCAAGCTTTAATTCTCCCTAAGTTTTCTTCATTTGCTTGAGCAAAAATAAAGAGATCATCTGCAAATTGAAGACGAGTAATGGGAATTAAATCTCGGGTTAACTTATAGCCTTTTATGCCACTACATGTGGCTTCTCTTTCAATCAACCGGGCTAATACCTCCGCAGCCAAAACAAAAAGGAATGGGAAAAGAGGGTCACCTTGTCTTATCCCTCTTTGAGGCTTAAAGAAACCAAATGAGCTACCATTAATAAGAATGGAGAAAGATGTAGTAGACACACATTGCATCACCCATTGAATCCAGATGGAAGGGAATCCAAAGCATTGGAGAACTTTTTCAAGGAAATTCCATTCCGGGCGGTCATAAGCCTTTTCCATATCAATTTTTAGAGCCAACCATCCTGTTTTCCCTTTCTTCTTTTTCATTGAGTGGAGAATTTATTGGGCAAGAAACGTGTTTTCTTGAATATTGTGGCCTGGTATAAATGCAGTTTGCCAAGGGGAAATCAACTTGTTTAAGACCTGCTTAAGTCTGTTTGCAAGAATTTTGGAGATGATTTTGTAAATAACATTATATAAGCTTATAGGTCTAAATTGATTGACAGAAGTTGCATTATTTCCCTTAGGAATGAGAGCAATGAACGAGTGGTTGATCTCTTTTAGCATATACCTCCTATTGAAAAAGCTAATGACTACTTCAATGACTTCTTCACCTATGACATTCCAATAGAACTTGAAGAAGAGGGCAGACATCCCATCAGGGCCAGGAGCCTTGTTAGATCCCATGTTAAATACCACTTTTTTGATTTCATCTGCAGTGAGAATCTTTGTTAACATCTCTATGTCATCTTGGGATAAACTTGGAGAAATAAGGTCATCTAAATTATTTGGAATAAAAGGACTGGATGATGTAAACAGACCTATAAAAAAGTCCTCAAAGCATTTTCCAATTTCTTCTCTACCTGAGATCCAATTCCCCTGCTGATTTTTCAGAAAGTCAATTGCATTCCTCCTTCTCCTAACAATTGTTGAGAGATGGAAGAATTTTGTATTTAAATCTATTGCTAGAAGCCATTTGGTTCGAGATTTTTGTTTCCATAATGATTCCTCTCTTATCAACCACTCATGAAGCTCTAAATTTATATTAGCTTCTTTCTCCAAGTTCTCTGATGTGGGCTCTTCCTTCTAGATTTGATCAAGCTGATCCCATTTTTCCTTAATCTTGGTCTGGATATTTCCAAACCAATTTCTATTCCATCTACGCAAGTCTTCCTTCATCTCCTTGATCTTCTTGCAAACTTTGAACATAGGGGTCCCATTGAACCCCTTCTTCCAAGCATTCTCAACAACAAACAAACTGGTTTCATCTCTAGTCCACGCTTCAACAAACTTGAAAGGCTTTTTGCCTTGCCCCTGTTCTCCATCAGTGTTAAGAATTATTGGGGAATGGTCTGATGATGAGGCCAGAACATGTTTAACAGCAGCTCTAGGGAAAATGAATCTCCATCTCTCATTTGCAAACCCACGATCTAGTCTTTCCTTGATGTTTGCTAAGTCCTACCTCTTATTAGACCAAGTATAAGGATTTCCCGAGAACTGAAGGTCAATAAGACCATTTTTATCAATTACAGTATTTGGACCTCCATTGGACGAAGTTGCAACTGGCTTGCCTCCCTTTTTATCAGCTTGAGAAAAAACATGATTAAAATCCCCAAAACACAGCCATCCCCCATTAAAGGCTTCTCCTACCTTATCAACATCATCCCAAAATGTTCCTCTATTATTCCTATTAGGAGGGCCATACACCAATGATATCATCCATGGCTCATTCACTGGATCAAAGAAAACCAAGCCATTAATCATGTTATTACACTTTGAAGTGATCTCCATATCAACTCCAATTTTCCACCCAACTATAAGCCCACCTTTCTTCCCTTTCGAATTGACAAAATCCAAGTTATAAAACCACAGGGACACCAAGAACTTCCTTACTATATCTATGGGAATCTTAGTTTCAGATAAAAATACTACATCTGGGCCAATATCCCTTATTAAAGCTCGCAAAGTTCTCTTTGCCGCAGCTCGAGCCAAGCCACGGCAATTCCAAGATAGGATAATCATGCCTGAGTTGGGGCCATGGTAAGGTCCACCTCCTCAGCCATTTTGGATGTAAGGGAAGGATCATTACAAGAAGAGTGAGAACTTCCAAAGCTTACCTCTTGTGGAGAGCTACAAGCTTGCAGATAGGAATGTTCCCTAGGCAAAGCTTTTATCTTCTTTTTACGAATGAGGCTGCACTTGCTAGTATTTTTCTGTTGGGCTATAGTAGTTTGATTGGTGGGTTGATAGGCTATTTTAAGCAAACCAGAGCCCACTTTTGTGAGCTTAATAGCCCTTTTGCTAGATAGCCAATCTTCTGCTTCTAATTTCCTTTTAACTCCCAGCTTGTAATTTTCATTCTTTTGGCTTACACTACTGCCTTGTTGATGATCAGGCCCGATAGTTAAAGTGGGTTGCCTTCATTATAAAATACAGTCCATGATAGCATGTTACGTTGGGCTTTAGAAAGCCCAATTAGAAGAGTTGGATCCATAATTTCTGAGTCACCTGTAGGCCCATTCGGATGGTCAAAAGGAGTTGATATATGTGGGATGTTTCAGGATCTAAGGTTTGGATTTTTGGGATTTCACTATAATCGGAATCTTGGGATGAGTTATTGGTTTGGTTGATATTTGAGACGTGGATTGGTGACATCAGAAAGTTCAGTTTCCATGGGGAGAGTATTTGGTTTGCTTAAGGAGGAGAGTTGAAGAGGTTTACCTGGACAAAGCTGCTTTAAGGTGACATTGGCTGCCAACTCTTCAAATTTTGTCAGAAAGTTCCTCGAGCCTTCCACCAAATCACTTGAGGACTCGTACTGATTCTCAATACTTACTTTCTCCAGCGCGTGTTCTACACACCTGTCATCTTCAAACTCCATGGAGTTTTGGTGTCCCTTAGGAATTCCTTCATCTGAGTTGGCTATGTCTGCCAAGAATTCTACCCATCTTGTTGTTCTTTTCCCTACAGTCTCTGCTTTCATCCAAGGCCCAAATCCATAAGGCTCTTTTCCATTAGAATTTGTTACTGTAGATTCAGTCCTCGGACATCTGGCCTTTAAATGCCCCAATCTACCACAAAAGTCAGCAACCCTCTCATATTTAAACAGTATCCACAAATCAACATAAGGGCTTCTGTCCAAGAAGAACCCACTCCAGAGAGGATCTTTAACTTTAAGTTCTATTTTGACTCTTATAAATTTACTCATACATACTCCCCCATTTCTAGTGAAATCTACTTCTAAAACCTTACCCACCAAAGCTCCAATCTCTTCAGCATTCTCTTTGAACATGTATTCAATTGGAAGATCATCTACCTGGATCCACATTGGCAAGCTTGAAAATTCCATATCTTCAACAGCCAATTGATTTTTTGGTCAATCTAATTGTATCCTCCAGTATTGCATTTCATTTAATAACCCAAGTTAAGAGCGGAGCCAAGACTTTCACTTATGAGAGGCAAATTATGATATTGACATACCAGTCAAGATAAATTCAAAATAAATAGATAGCGTATATACAGATGCACGCACAAATATGCATATCAGCAAATGTACACAAATTTTTGTTTAAAAAAAAGTATATAATTGTTGAAGAGAATATATCATCTTTACAACTCTAATGAGTATATATATGTTGTATAATTTGCTATGAAAATCAAAACATGTAAAAGAAAATTCAACAAATATTTTGAAAACAATTCATAAATAACATTGTAAAGGGCTAGCTATTTTTTATGAAGCCACTTATGTTAATTAACAATATACATAAAAGTTAATAGATGCCCTAAGGGCATCATTTTACGAAATATTAAAAAAATTTATAGGAAAATAAAAAATAATAATTAATTTTTTTTATATATTTTTATATTGATCATAAAAGTTGTATCAAAATGTTCTTAAAATTCTTCTTTAAAAAAAAAAAGTTCTTAAATTGGTCCATTAACAAATGCCTTAAATGCACCTATTAACAGTGTGCATTATGTTAGCATCTCATTTTTTTTATATATATTCTCCCTTTTAGTGTCTCATTATGTTAGCTCAAATTTTCAAGGGTGGAAGGAGAGGAAAATCGTACTTTTAAAAATGCTAGACCTTTTAAACAAGTTTTATTTTTTTGGCTAAAATGTAAAGTACATTCTTTAAATTTGACTGAAATTCATTTCAATAATCTAACTTTATTTTCGTTCAATTTAGTCATCTAAGTTTCAAATTTATTTAATTTGGTTATCCAATTTTGTTAAAAAAATTGCCCTTAAAAAAATATTATTTTCACATAAAAAAAATCTATAAAATTAATATAAATATTTTATGTAAGATTCTTTTAAAACATAAATATTTTTTTATTAGTTAATTGCATACTTAACAGTAATTTTTTTAACAAAATTGAACAGGTCTAAAAATTGAATAACTTTGAATAAATTTTAGCCTTTATTTTTTAATCATATAAGGACCTTTTAAACAAGTTTAAAATACAAGTAGGACCTCCTATAATACCAATATGGGCATTGAGAAGTTTAGCAAAAAAATATATATATATATGGGCATTGAGAAGTGTTTCCACCTACCCCGTTTAAGATAGAATTGTCTCCTCACACACAATCATACCGGCAACATAACGCATTAACCACAAGCTGGTAAAGTGAGTCTTGCCCGGATCCCAACAATCTTTTGCATCTCCTGATCTCCCCGTTGATGTGAAAAGTGAGTCATTAGGCTGCATTTGGTATCATGTTTCGGTAATACTAATTTAGTATCTGTTTTGGTATTTTTTATCTAATAAATGAGTGACACTTGTTTTAAAAAATCACATCAGACTACTTCAATAAATGATTAATTTATCTTCCCGATAGTATAAAATATTGTGATTAATTTATTAGAGTAGTCTGATGTGGTTTTTTGAAACAGATGTCATTCATTTATTGGGTAGGAAATATCAAAACAGATGCTGAGTTGGTATTACCGAAACATGGTATACTTTCTCGTTTGGGAGGAGCTAAATTTTTCAGTTTATCTCTACTTTCAATTTATTTTTACTACTATTTATGGATCTTTCTGCATTTTTTTATACTATTCATAGATCACAATATACTATTTAGCTTATTTTTTAGAGAGGTGCTACATTCATAACATTTTCACAACAAATCATAAGTAGTTAATTATTATTAGTTCAAATTTAAACTTAACACTAAGATTACTTTTTTGCCTCAATAATAACAATTATAACAACCTGTCATTTAAGATTTATTGTAAAAATATTATGAATATATCATTTCTCTATTTTTTTAATATTTTTTTTACACTTTCAGCAAAAAAAAAAATTTAATCTAAGCTAAATATACTCTTGCAACACTTAATGGGATCGCAATTTGCTGTAGTGTTTGATTGACTGGCTCTATTTCCTATACTTCTAGTGGGCCTTTGGCCCTTTATGGCAAAGACAAAAGAGTATGTCAAAACTAACCATCTCTTTCGAGAAATGTGGCGGGCCAGGCCCATGTGAAACCATGAATGTGATGGATCCAGTACTATTGTCTTCACTGGAATAATGTAACCATCTTTATAAGCATAGTTTTGCTCCAGAACCTACAAAATTATTTTTTTCGCTATGACCCCAAAAAAAATAATATTTAATTAAAAGGAATAGTAACAAGATTACAAGAGTCCTTAAACAGGGACAAGCGGACAGATTCATGGGGAAACTCCACAGGACAAAATAGCCTGACAGATTACAAAAGAAACAAAGTCCATTTAGCAAAAGTATAAACAAGAAGTCGCCCCCCAAAAACACTAGAACTTTAAAAGCTTAATAAAGTCGTCAACATTTTAGTTTTTTTTTTTTTTTTAATGATTGTAAGTCACCCCCCAAAAACACTAGAACTTTAAAAGCTTAATAAAAGTCTTCAACATTTTAGTTTTTTTTTTTTTAATGATTGTTATGGAAATATTAACGTTGTCACGTTCACATAAATTTTGACTTGTTTAGCTATTTTGTATGTTTTCTAAAAAATTAAAAATAAAAACTTTGACGAGGTGATTGGTGGTCGTCATGTTATCCACATGAAAAATCTGATTATTCTTTTTTTAATAAAGATAATGGGTGAAGAGAATATGAGATTAATACCACAAACACAATACACCATAAAATAATAATAATAATAATAATAATAATAATAATAATAATTATATAGGGCATGTTTGGTAGACTGTAATAAGAACTGTAATGTAATAGCTATTTTTTAGTTTGATTTTTTTTTTTTTTGCAGTGTATAATAATTTCTTATGAATAGTTATTCTTTAAAATGAAGAATAATCATTCATTTCTAGAACTAAAAGGATTGTAATAGATATTTCTTAGTAGGTGTAATAATTTCAAAAATTAATATATTTCCAAATAAACAAACTTTTTATATACACATAAAAAATTTTAAAATAAAAAATCATAAAAAATAATTCATTTCTCACTCAAAGTAAAAAATTATTTTTAAGGAAATACAAGGGTATGTTTGATAATTACTTTTTACCTTATTTTCTGTTTCTAAAAATAATTTTCTATTTTTGAGACTAAAAAACTTGTTTGGTAACCCAAAATAGACAGAAAATAAAAACTATTCTCAAAACTCAATTTGTGAAGGAAATTGAAAAAATGCAAATGACTGTTTTCAGTTTCTAATATTCAAAAGTCAGTGAAAACACGCATTTAATTTAATGAATCTGTCTCATTTAATGAGTTAGCATTGGAGTTCAAATTCTAGTAACAACATATTTTAGTATTTTCTTTTTTTTTTCTTTAATTTTTTTTTTAATTTCAACTAACCAAACATGTTTTTGATTTCAAAAATACAAGAAAATTATTTTTTATTTATATTCCCAAAAACAAGTTTTTGAAAATAGAAAACAACAACTGTCACCAAATATAACCTAATTGTATATGGGTAAGATTTTCTTAAAATAAATCTTAAATTTTATTTTAATGTTACAACTCACAACCAAATTTATAAATAATTTTAGTTATTCCATTATAATACATCTATTACCAGTAATAAAAAAATATCATTCATTAATGTCATAATCCTCATTTAATGTATCAAACATGCTCTAACAGCATTAGTATCCAAAGATGTAAAACCCCCAAAAATGTTATTTTAAAACTCCCAAATACCAAAAACCATCGACATCCGAATGTTTATAGCTAAAGTTTTTACAACTTTACTATAGTAAATTCTTACTTACTATTGCAAGCAGTTTTAGTGCTTTTTTTATTGGTTTGTATTCTCTCTCTCTCTCTCTCTCTCTCTCTCAACTTGTCAAATTTGTAGCCTTCGGTGGATCTGTTGGGATTTGTGGGTTTTGTTTGCAATGGTGGGTTTTGTCCGTAATGGTGGTGGGTTTTGATCACATTGGTGCTGGGTTGCAATTTGTGGTGGTTAGGGCTTGCAATTTATGGAATTGGGTGATGTGGATTTATTGAGTAGTGATAGGTGTGAGTGATGTGGGTTCGCTGAGTAGTGGGTGTAGGTGGTGTAGATTTTTTAGATGGCAGTAGGTGTGACCGATGTGGGTTTGGTGGTGTTGCAATAGTGGGTTTGGTGGTTGTTGGCGGTGGTGAAAGAGGTTGCTAGGTTGCTTCAGAGAGAGAGAGAGAGATTTATGAATAAATAAATGAATAGTGTTTGGCTATATGTGATCAATAAGATATGGGATATAGGGTGAATTGTATAATAAGTAGTTTTTTAGACTGTAAAGTGATAAATTTGTTAGAAACCTGAATGCTAATGTTCTAAGGTACTATTTGAATCTCAAATTTGCTTATTGATAAGAAAACAACACGTGCATGGGTTTCAATTAATTCAACTAGTAAAAACTCTTATTTCTCGAATAAGAGATACGAGATTCGCAATCGAACTATGTCTATACCAAAATCCAATTAATATATTGGTCTACTAATAAAAAGCAATTATCATAGAGTGAACATATTATATATATATATATATATATATATGAACACCCTAAATGTCTCACATAACCCCCACTCCCCTCCCAAAAAAGAAAAAAGAAAACCTCTACACTATAAATTATAATATAATATATGAAAAATGGTTTTCTAGCTTTTATATACGGACTTGTGTGCTGTAAATATGTATCCAATGCCTACTTATGTAAAACTTACAAGTGCCTATTTAACAAGAGTTTTTTCCTTTTTAATTTTAAATTATTTATTTAAATATAAAATTTTAAAAGTTCATATTTTTAATGTACAATTATACTATAGTAAAATTGTTAGGAAAAAAAAAAAAAAACCTACAAGTCTACAACAAGCCCTCTAAATCATATCATATAAACTCATGAAACCTATAAAGGTTTGAAAGCCAACGTGTGTACCTATAGGCAAGAGCATTGTGGTTTTAATTGGTTAGCACATTTTGGTGTGTCTATCGAATTCATGGTTTAAATCCCTACTCCTCAATATAACAATCAAATTATCAAAAAAAAAAAAAAAAAACTATGTGGAGCTCGTTATATTAAAATTTTGGTTATTTTCTCTCTCTTTCATCATCAATCATGACATAATGTTATATTCAATTGAATGATTATAGAATTTTGGGATAACATTGTTAGTTGAAAGGTGAAACCCACCGTAAATTCTTCTCTCTCTCTTTCATCATCAATCATGACATAATGTAATATTCTTTTCTTAGAGTCATCATAATGTTATATTCAATTGAATAGTTGTAGTTTCTCAAAAAAAAAAATGAATAGTTGTAGAATTTTGGGATAACATTATTAGTTGAAAGGTGAAACCCACCGTAAATTCTAGCAGAATCACGATTTTTTTGCCATAATTTTTTTGTAACTCTTACTTTCACGTGCTAAATTGTGACTAACTACTTATCACTTTCACTTGAATTGATCGTGCATTTTTTTTTCTCTATTACTCACAATCAACCACATGATTGTGACCAAAATCATGTAACAAAAGTTGTGTTTTAGTTTTTAATCTACAATATTGTCCAAAAAAAAAAAAATTACAATAATGAACAGAGTTCGAATTTTGTCAGGATGGGATGTAAAACTCATGTTTTACAACATCTAATAAAAGATTGCCACGTTAACCTTTTACTTAAAACTCAATACATCCTATCACACTTAATAACATCTCAATAAATTCTCAATTAGGTTGGATTTTCATATGGGTATTAGAATTAGAGATTAAATTCTATAAGGATGTGGTGAAGATAAACCTTTTGTGAGAGAGAAACCCAACCACAAAATGAAAGAGAAATGGGCTTGATGGAGAGAGAAATAGGCAAAGCATGGAAGGGCATGTAAACTTGAGCATCTTCAAGAATGGACTGTTAAATCAGTTCAAGTGAGGAAGGCTTCAAAGTTTCTAACGTGGAAAACAATCTAAGCATATGAAACGATAATGTCAATTTAAATGGTTTATCTGAAAGTGGAAAACGGCAGGCATCTGAAACAGTTTATTTATTTTTCCATGTTTTAAGAGTCTCCACAGTTAAGTTGTCATTTTTCTATGTTGTTTGTTGGCTCTATTTCGTGTCAATTTCTTTGTAATTACATGCAATTTTTTCTTGTATTTTGTGTGTTTTTATTGTAATTGGGTTGGGTTAGAAATTCATGAATAGCAGCTGGAGAGTGCAACTCGCGAGATGATTCGCAAGACCAAGCAACCTATGAGTGGACATGTGGATTGCACATGCTGATTCAAATTTCAGTTAGAGCAGAGCAACTTGTGAGATGCTCGCAAGATCAAGCAACCTGCGAGTGGCTTGGTACGGGAGAGAAATTTGTTATTTTAGATCACTTCTTGTACCTTCCTAACTTTACTATATATACCCCAATTTCCCTCATCTAGGTTAAGAGAACAGAGTGTGAGAATTATGTCTTTCATTGTGAGAGCTAAACACCTTAGTTTTTCTAGACTTCTTCTTTCCTACAATTAAAATATGGGGGGTCTAAATCTACCCCAACTAATTATGTTTGCACTTTAAAATGTGATTGGTTACCTATGCCTAATTCATTTTATCTCTAATTAATTAAATGATTCCCTAAAGGTTCTCATGCTCAAAGGAATGAAAATATTTAAATATCTTGAACCAATGAAATGAACTCAAAAGTTTAATTGGTTATGTGTAAGGAAGGTGTTAGACATCTCACAACATCTATCCTAAGATCGTATGTTGTTTGAAAACATCCCTAATTTTCAATATTTAAGTGGTTGCAATTGGGTTTTGAAAACATTTTGAGAGTAAAGTATACATGCATATTTACTAGGAAAGATAAATTGCATTCTTGAATTAAATATTGCTTAACTAACTCCTTCTCCTTTAAAAGTATTTACATTTAGCAATTTAATCTTCACGCAACTCTCACACAAAAAAAGTTAGCAAATCAAATGGTTAACCTTGAAAGGACTGAAAATTTATTAGATATTTCGGGAGTATACTCCCTCCCTCTCACATTGGGGAGGGGGACTTTGTTCGCTTGATTTTGGTGTCCATGAGTCCAATTAATTTAAGCCATGGTTAAAGTGTATTTTTTATTTTTTATTTTTGAAATCATTTTGAAAAAGGGGTTTTGATGGAAAAACAAGTTTTTGAAGAAGGAAATTTCATGTCTTTTTTAAGTTTTTGGAAAATGAGTTTTTAAGGTAAATTGAAGTTTTTATGGATTATTCTAGAGAATTGGAGATTTCCCAGAGGTTTGAGAAAACATTTTTTTTAAAAGGAAAAATTCCATGTGTTTTAGAAAATCATTTTTCAAGGGTAGAGTTTCAAATCCTTTGGAAAATCATTTTCAAATAAAATTTTCTTGTTGGAAAATCTCAAGGTTTTTGGAAAACGTTTTTTTTTTCAAAGAGAGAACCTCATTGATTTTTCGAAAACAATTTTCAAAGGAAATGAAACCGCATGGATTTTGGAAAACACTTTTTCACAGAGATGTTCCAACAAATTTCAAAGAAAATGGAATCTCATGAATTTTGGAAAGCACTTTTTCAAAAAGAAGATTTCATGAATTTCTTGGATATCATTTTTCAAGGGGGAATTTTATGGGCTCGTTGAAAAACTTTTTCAATGATGTGAAATCCCATGATTTAAAAAAAAAAACATTTTCATGGAGTGTAAAATTTCATGTTCTTAGGAGGCTAATTTGAAAAATAGTTTTAGTTTTTTAAAACTAGTTTATAAAGCATTTTTAAATCAAACCATTTTTTTTTTTTTTTTTTGATAACCAAATCAAACCATTTTGATGTTGGAGCAATGGAATTTACAATGCTAGCTAGCAAGCTAGTATGTAAAGTTGTAAACCCATGAACAAAACTAAAAATCAATCCGGTCTACCAAAAAAAAAAAAAAAACTAAAAATCAATCCTGCCACGAAGGACTACATGCATAGCACTCCCTTGTAAGTTGTACCTACTACCTACCAATTAAAAACGTATTTATCTAAAAAAATGCAAAATTATATACTTAATTAAGTGAATGTCATGTTTATCTAGAGATACGCAAAGTTATTTATTTAACTTCAGAATCAAGATATATGATATAAATATTGCTTAATTAAAAGTCAATCAATTATCAAAGGTTAGAAAGATGGTCAGTGTTTGGGTTCTTTCATTATACACATTTCTAAACCCCAAATATAAGATACCCAAAAAAAAAAAATATCATTTTTCCTTTGGGATAATATAAACATTAGTAGTTAAGGAAGAAGGTAGAGCTTAGTCAACATTTTATATGCAATTTGCATAGGATTCTCGAGCAATCTATTTAAAAGTTTAATCTAAGCTCATCAAGATTAACAACTGCTTCACAAAAAATTGTAGTTAGAATAATATTTATTTTTTTGGCATTTATATTCGTATAAATTATTGTTTAGTAAGTAACCTGATGCTCCCGGTTGCTTAACCTTATATTAAATAATAATTAATTGGAGAATCGTCTAAATTAGCCATTAAAATAGGAGTGGTTTAGATCTTGAAGATGGTTTAAAAGGGTAAAGCAAAAAGTTGCAGTGGGGATTGAATAAATATTTAATCTTATAAGATATTGTAGACTTGTATTTTTTTTTTTTTTTTTTTATAAGATTGTAGACTTGTAATTGTACTGCGTATATGGCTTTGGCTGCCTCTCCATTTAGTATGTTTGGTGTAAGAGTTAATACTGAGTTTACATTGGACCCATTTAAATTTAATTTTTCAATCATTTATCAAAATTTGATTTTCAATCTGTATAGATATTTTATAAGGTGCACTGCTTTACTGGGGACATGTCAGTAAGAACAAGCCAAAAATGGTCAGAAAATTTGTGTTTCCAAAGTTACGCAGTACACAATATCCTACTCACATTGATATTGTGTTCAATAGCAACAATTATTTCCATTTTCCACACACAAAAAAACAAAAAAAAAAACACCAACAGCAATTATTGCCTCTTGGCAGTAAATTCTGTAATAATAATATCAAAAGTATGATTATTACTGATGTGGGGTGACTGGGGTCCTTTGAATAATTTATAGGTGTGTGGTAGGAACCAGGCAGAGCTCATTCATAGCTCGTTTCTTAGGTAATAATAGGCTGTTGAGCGTTTGGATTCAGCTGAATCCGGCGTTTTCACAGCTGCGTTTTCAGATTTTTTTTTTTTTTTTTTTTCCTGCACGTGAACAGTAAAATTATTGTGCGGTAGATAAAAATTACTGTTCACGCACAGTTTATTATTGTTCACGCACTGTTCACGTAATAAAAAATATTAAAAATGGGTCCCACGATACTATTTACACATTTAAAAATTATTTTGCTACAGTGTTTTCAGTTTCAGCAATAATAAGTTCAATCCAAACAGACCCTAAAAGAGTTTGGGTATTCCGTATTTCATAATCATTGCAGTGGGGGGGTTTCGAGAGTAATGCAGATTTATTTATTTTTGGGTCTGTTTTTACTTCAAGATTCATGAATATGTGAGTTTCACTTTTTTTTTTTTTTTTTTTTTTTTTGAGTTTCACTTAGTTCCATTAATAAAATATATTTTCTTTCAAACAATGGATATGGTTGGAGTTCCACTTATACATAAAAAAAAAGAAAAAAAAAAAGAAGAAGAACCAATTAGTACATATCTTAATTTTTGAAAAAAAAGAGTATATATTTTAATTTGATAGTAATTAATAAGTGAAGCATATGAAAATCCTATCGTACCTAAAAAAGAAAACATTGCTATGAATTATTTTTTAGATCATATATTAAATAATTAATTGCCAGCTATAAAATATACTAGTAACTTCAAATTTTATACATTTATATAAGTTGTTTTGATTTAAAAAAAAATGTAATTTTACATTAATACCATGATAAAATAAATGAAGGGCCAAAATGGGTATTTATCCATTTCGTTCAAAAGATGTAACAAAATGCCCATATTTTGAAACTATCTAACAAAATGCCCATGTTTTGAAATTCAATTTTTAGAAAATCGAATTTCAATGAAAAACTCAATTTGATGAAAATCGAGTAATATTATAACTTTTACATGAAACTCGAGTTCCATGTAATTTAAAAAAAAATAATTTTGATTTCACATAATTCGATTTTCTAAAAATCGAATTTTTCATTGAAACTCAATTTTTAGAAAATCGAGTTTAAAACAAAAGCATTTTGTTAGATAGTTTTAGAACATGAGCATTTTGCTGTAAAGTTTTGGCGAAATGGACAAATGCCCATTTTGGCCATAAATGAAGATATGTGAAGATGTCCATTATGTTCTATACAATCTCGCAACAAAATGAGAACCTAAAGGGAAATTTTAAATTTGAGAACGGAACATTTAATCGTATATATGTCATTGAGTAAGTTAGATAATAATGGAAAAAAGAGAGAAGATTGTTTGCAATGGAATGGTCTAACCTTAACAGGTTGCTAACTTTTGGATATGAAATGTTTAAGATCGTACGATTTATATCACATTAGGATATTTAATTAATAGGATTGTGGTAGGATGGATTGGCAGGGAGCCATGGACGATCCCTTCATAAAATTTGACATATTTATAATTTTGTAAGACCTTTTGCAATAGATCCATACTCTCTCAAAAATAAAAGTCCCTGTCTCTAATTGACATCTTAGTGTAAATAGTAAATACAAAAACATACAAAAGAGAAATATATATATATATATATATATATATATAAATGTAAATGAAGATCTCGACCCAGTTAGACTGAGGCATAGCTCTCGCTCTCTTTAAGGACTGCAAGTCCTCCTGGTTGGCAAAGCCTAAGAGCAGTACAACAACCCTCCTCCCTTTAATTTCCATTAATACATTTAAGCCTAATAAATCACCACATTTATAAATAAATAACTCTTACTCTCTTTAAGGAGATGCAAGCCATCTTGGTTGGCAAAGCCCAATCCCTTCACCTTCCTTTGACGTGTGTATCTAACCCAATTTTTCCTCCAATACATTTAAGCCTAATAAATCACCACACTTATATATAAAGAATGAGTCTCTCTTCTTAATAATGTGGGATTCCAAATTTGATAATACTTACTCCTCATTTACCACATTAAATCTCATATCTTTATATTAGATTTACTCACTTATTATTCTTTAAGATACTAAAATTAACCATTTAATATTAAAATGCTACAATGCATATTATAATTTATAATAATTCTTATGGTCATCATACTTTGAATTATTCACTAAGACAACCAAAAACTTTATTCTCTTCCCTCTATCCATATGGTATAAAAAAAACACATAAGGAAGCAATACAATTTAATGATTAATTAACTTATATTTATATTTAATTGAATCCATGTTTTAAAATTTTAATCTCATGTTCCAAGTTAGGCAATGAGCTACAAATTTAGATTGAATTTACCCCTGATGATATAGCTCCTCTTGTTACTAGAAATTCGTTGTAATTTTGTTTGCATTGAATAAAACTTGGCCTCAGGTCTGGATTTTCAAAAAATAAAAAAATAAACTCATGTTGATGGTATTGCTATAGTGTTTTATAGTTA
This sequence comes from Quercus aquifolioides, assembly GCA_019022515.1. Classification (NCBI taxonomy): domain Eukaryota; kingdom Viridiplantae; phylum Streptophyta; class Magnoliopsida; order Fagales; family Fagaceae; genus Quercus; species Quercus aquifolioides. The sequence goes on from CM032325.1 coordinate 45,818,999, forward strand.
AAAACTTATTTATATTTTTAAGATAAGTACTTTTATGATTTATCTATTTAATTTTTTTTTGATTTCTTTGGGTTATCATTCATAACTTCCCTTTAAAGAAGATTTACTATTATATATGGTGATGATTCTTGACTGCATTGCTTTATTACAATGATTTTTCTTTTATTTTATGAACAGTATAACTTTGCAATTCTCAATTAGATCCAGAATATCCTCCCAAGGATTTTTTTTTTTAAATTTTTTTAATGGCAAGTATCCTCTCATTGATTTCACCTAGGATCTCAATTTTAACAACCATTAACCTAAACATTTTTATATGATTTCTTAAGGGAGGGACTAGGGAGAGTTTAAGGAAAGCAATTAAATTTTACAATAATTATGTAATCCACAAATCCAATGATATCTAATAAATTGATTTATACTACTTCTAAAGAATAAATAGATGTTACTAGATCTGCAATAAGTTTATCCTATGCGTATGTTTTTATTTTTTATTTTTGTAATGATATCTTGTGTGTATGTTTTATATGTTCATTTTCGATATATATATATATATATATATATTTTTTTACTTTATTTGGTTAGTTATAACATTTTAAATTTTCATTTTTTCTAAATACAATTCACTTTATAATCCATTGAAAAAAATTTATAAACGGATGCATAAATTTTTAAATAAAAAAATATTTTTAATATCTTACTAATTACAGTATATTCTTTGCCTTTCTATTTTCATTAAAAAAAAAAAAATTATCTAGATCATGGATTATTATGGATTCAAAAATAAGGATAGATACATGTGTACAATGTACATACATGTACCTGTTTGGTTTTTTCCGTCCTATAAAATCTTTTCGTATTTCCCTCTTCCTCGATTCTCCCCCGACAGCATAAACGTGGGTCCCTTTAATCTTCAAAATAATCAGAGCCAGTATGGGAAAGAAAAGAAAAACACACTGTGCCAAATCGTACTAGCTCTCTCTCTCCTCTCCTCTCCTCTTTCTCTCTCTCCTACGCCCCACCAGTACCGCACCCACCACCACCTCTAGGGTTTGCCATAGCCTAAACTTCGATTCCTTCCTCATTCCTCAGCTTTTATGACAGTATCTCACTCAATGTGTAAAAAAACAACACCACCCCACCTCTTGTTTCAGGTACTTTTCCCTCTCTCTCCGATCCTCATTTCACTTTTTAGACACACATATATATATTATAGATATATGTTTATGTTTCAGATTTTGGTTCCTTCAAACTTTACTCATCTGGGTTTTTCTTTATTTCCATTTATGTTTAGTTTAGTGTTTTTTTTTTTTGTTTTTGTTTTTGTTTTTGTTTTTTTTTTGGTTTTTGTTTTCATGATTTGGTTGAAGTAGTATTGATGATTTGTTTTTTTGGGTTCATTTTGATTTGCTCTAGTTTGTTAAATCAGTGATGTGTTTAAGCTTGACTGCCAGAAATTGAAAATTACAACTGGGTTTTGCCTCACTTTGTTTCTGATCCATTAGTTTGAACAAGTAAATCAACATCTAAGTATATGAAAATGTAAAGCTGTTTTTACTACAAATGGGTCTACAACTGGGTTTTTTTAGCTTGGCACATTCAAAATTAATACTAGGTTTTGTTTCTGATCCTTTTATTTGGACAAATAATTGAATATCTGAGTATATAAAAATGTAAAACAGTTCTTAGTATAAATGGGTCTACAACTGGGTTTTTTGCTTGGCAAATTGTATTTAGATTTGTGATTTTTTTCGGAGCTAGCTCTACGACGTATAGACATTTAAATCGTGAACAGGACAGACTAAACATTGTAATTAGTATATTCTTGATCTGTAATGCCAAAGTTGAATTTTCGTCTAACATTTTTGGTAAAAGACAAAGTTAGATTAAAGTGCCTAAAATAATTTATTATGTTGAGGTTACTGTAATTTTTATGAGGTGAGGTGACTTTCATGTGTCATCAGATAATTGATTGGATATTGTAGTGCTGCAGTGTTGTGCTTCCAAATCTAGAACCAACTACTTAAAAAGATCTCATTAAAGGCATATTATTGTTGATTAGTGGTTTATGCCACCAGTGATTGCAATTTCTGTTGTAGATATGAACAAAATGTACCTTTGCCTTTTATTTCAATTTATCTGATTGACTTCTGGTCAGCTGATGTTATCCAAACTTTGGTTGTCATTTCAGGGTTTAGATGTCATAATATGGGGCCAGTGAAAGAAGTGTAAAAACTATACAAATTGTGAACTTCTCTGATCTACGAACAGTCTAAATTACATGTTCTGTTCTTTTTTCCATGAATTTCCTGTGTCTGAAGTGCTTCTTTAGAGACCTTTAAGGATAAATGTTGCAGGACTGAATTCCATCTTACTGTTTTTGGCATTACATTCAAGTAGCTTTAGCAGAGTAACCCTGTAATGGGTTCGTTTTCTGGTACTTGTGAAATTGTTGAAGCAAGTGAGGAGCTGAATCTAGGTGGTCAACATTCTAGGTCATATAATGACAAAGATCGGAAATTTCCTATGCTCAGACTTGGACATAAGGAGTCCATAGAAGGTGATATTAATCAACTTTTTGAGGCAATTAGTCTTAAACCTTTGTCCAAGGACTTGCGTCTTTCACAAGATGGAACAAGCCCTTTAAACAAAAGTGCCTTGAAAAGGCCAATTACAGTAGGTATGTCTAATTCACCGAGATTTGGGAATTCAGAACCTGTATCGCTGAAACAGGCATTAAGGGAGCTATGCATTTCCAAGGCATCAGAAATGGCTGCTATGAAACGGTTATCGAAGTCAACTGGTTCTCCAGGAGTCTCAGAAGCTGGAAGGATAAAGACATTGTACAATGCAGTTGTGGTTGAAGCTAGTGAATCTGGCCTGTCCTTAGCTGAAGTTAAACGGAGTATGGTCAAAATATCATTGGTGCCAGAAGAAAGCAAATCAAATTCTTTTGGGAAGATGCCTGGGCATTGTCAAATGCCCAACATGAAGTCACCAAGTCAAAGTTCTTATTCCTCTCCTCAATTTACTGCTGCAAAAACACAAAATAATGCTGGTAATATACAAAATGAGATTGTTTCTACATCAAGGATAGTTGGGGATCATACACCAAAGGTAGAGCTTGCACAGAAAGAGAAGCATGCATTTGCACCTTCTCCATCTTCTTCTAGTACTGCTGGCAACATATCAGAGCTGGTTGAAAAAGTTCCTGCCTCAATGAAGTTAGCAAATAAAGCAGCGGCACCTAAGCCTGGGCGGAAAGGCAGGATGCAAGCCGTACCTTCTTCTAGTTCAGTTGTTGGTGGTAGGGCGAGCAAGTTATCCAGGAATACCCCCCGCTCTGTCAAATCAGTTGTTAGGAACAAGACTTCTGTCAAGAAGAAACTAAAGCAGAATTCAAGCTCTGCTGCCTGCACTTCTACTGCATATGACAAAGTTAATAATGACTTGGATGCTAGTAAAGGTCAACTGGTTTGTGAGAGATGCCACTGTACTTTGAAGAATGAAAGTAACGAGTTCAAACAAGATCCTCTAATGTCCCACTCAGCCGGTCCAACCATTGAAGTAGGCCCAAATAATGTGCACTCTGGAGCAAGCAAGCCAGGCATCGCCTCAAACAGCATTAGTAAAAGTAGAGCTGTCGTTATCAAAGCAAAAAAGAACACAAAATCAAAAGAGAAGGGGGAATTTTCCCAAAGTTCAAAAAGTAGTCAAGGTGAGTATAGTAGTAGCACAAGTATCAGTGATGAGAGCAATGTGAGTGGGTCTAGTTGTGGTAACAGGCCTCACATGTCAAAGGATGTCAGGTGGGAAGCCATCCGTCATGCACGAATGCAGCAGGGAGTCCTGGGTTTGAGTCACTTCAATCTTTTAAAGAAGCTTGGTTGTGGTGACATTGGAACTGTATATCTTGCTGAGCTGATTGGTGCAAATTGCCTATTTGCTATAAAGGTCATGGACAATGAATTTTTGGCTAGAAGGAATAAGATGCCAAGGGCTCAAACTGAAAGAGAAATATTGAGAATGCTGGATCATCCATTTCTCCCAACACTATATACCCAATTCACAGCAGATAATTTATCATGCTTAGTTATGGAGTATTGTCCAGGTGGAGATCTTCATGTCCTACGGCAGAAGCAGTTTGGCAGGTGTTTTCCTGAAGCAGCAGCTAGGTAAAATACTTGAATGATGGTCCATTTATATCAATTTTTCCCCTTTTTTACCTAACATTATGCACAATCAAGCACAAAATTCAAAACCAGAGATAAAACCTAGAAACAATATTAAACCTAACATATTTGAATTAAGTATGCATAAGGCTCTAATTGATGTGTGAATTTATTGGATATTTTTTACCATGTTAGTGTTGGATCATGCCTTTTGGAAGTTGAAAGTAGTACGTAGGCTTTTATATTTCTTGTTCTTTGTTTGTGTGAAGGTTTTAGTGCTATTTTACATCACTTTAGCTATATATGAGATGTGAACTAGTTTGGTACATAAATTGCACCGGTGTGGATTCTCTAACATTAGAGTCTTCGTATATTTAATTTTGAGGTTATCTGAAGTTAATAAGCAAACAGTCGTGCTAGTCGTCTAGTTCACTCTAATTGATCTATATAATAATTCATTTTCAATTATCATGTGGTTGTTCCATGCATATTTGTTGATTCAATATGATCAAGTATTTACAAAGAGATACTCTTTGAATGGCTTCTTGTTTTTGTTTTTGTTTGTTTGCTTGTTTTCCACTGGAGTGCCATTAGGCCTGTGGGCTACACAACAGGAGATAACCTTCTTTCTCAGTTGGGTTTGATCTTATATTTGTTTGACAACAAAAACTTTACTAGTTGGGCTGACTGACACCTACTGAATGACTTGTACTTGCTGCTTCTTGTGCACTTCTCTATATAAACATTTCTAAAGTCAACCCAGCATGGATACATTTGTGTACTACATCGTAATCCATTATGAAATAATTTAGTTTGAATTGAAACTAAGCTAAGCTAATTTAGATAAAAATTAAAAAGGCAGAAATGTCATACCTCCACCTTCATCTGGCAGCCTGTCGCCCTTGTTGCATCTTGCTGACTTGTTTCTGCTTCCATCTTCAGCAAGCAACACCACTGCTGCTGCTCTCAGCTACCAACTGCACCTGCTTGTGTATTGACTCGGTACCTTCTGGTCCATCTATGAAACCACACCATTTTGCCTTTTCCATCTTAATCATGTAAAAAAAACTGATGGTACCAATTTTGCCACTACTGTCACCACAAACTGCAGTAAGCATCTTTTTCTTATCAATGTCAGCTGTTTGCTGAATTGCCATAATTACCGAAGATATTCACAAATTGTCTCAACGGTGCCTTGACTTTAAAAAGCTCTAAATCTTATTAACTCTTTTGTATTTTTGAACAAATTAAGTGGGGTATGTTGGAAACACCAGGAAGTGGTGCAGATGAGCTAAGGGTCATTAACTACGAAGTAACTCTTTAGTTTGTGTTAGATCCAAACTTCTGTTCCTCATCCTTAACATCAGTTCGTGTTGTGAACGGGAGCTTTGAAGAGCTCCAGCATTTGGATGTAAATCAAATTGGGCACTTGAACGCGTGTTTTATGTCCTCTGAGCCTACATTCTCAAGTCTTTCTGTACTCTTTTTTATGAACATTGAGATTGGTGCTGGAACTTATCTAATCTTAGCAAAATTAGGCCACTAGTACGTTAAAACTAATTTAAAATTTTTGTGTGTGTGCAGGTTTTATGTTGCTGAAGTCCTCCTTGCTTTGGAGTACTTGCACATGCTTGGAGTTGTGTACCGGGATTTAAAACCAGAGAACATTCTTGTTAGGGAAGATGGTCACATTATGCTCACAGACTTTGACCTCTCACTCAGATGTACTGTGAGTCCAACTCTCTTGAAATCATCTTCATCTTCATCCACTGCAGATCCTGTAAGGATATCCGGCCCATGTACAGATTCTAGATGTGCTGAACCTTTCTGCATTGAACCATCCTGTCAAGTCCCCTGCTTCAGCCCTAGGTTTTTACCTGCTGCTGCAAAAACAAGGAAGTTAAAAGTTGACCCTGCAGTCAAGGTCAGATCGTTGCCACAGCTTGTGGCTGAGCCCACCGATGCACGATCCAATTCCTTTGTTGGTACCCATGAATATCTGGCTCCTGAGATCATTAAAGGAGCAGGTCACGGAGCTGCAGTTGATTGGTGGACGTTTGGTGTCTTTCTTTATGAGCTTCTATATGGTAGAACACCATTTAAAGGTGGTAATAATGAAGAAACTTTAGCTAATGTATTGTTGCAGAGTCTCAAATTCCCTGATAGCCCACTTGTCAGTTTCCAGGCAAGAGATCTCATCAGAGGGTTGTTGGTAAAGGAGCCAGAGAATCGGTTAGGATCCATGAAAGGGGCTGCTGAGATTAAGCAGCACCCCTTCTTTGAAGGCCTGAATTGGGCGTTGATACGTTGCACCATTCCACCAGAGCTACCTGACCTTTGTGATATTGGATTTGCAACCCCGGCTTCCCAGGAAACATCAAATAAGTATTTGGAGTGTAAAGCTACAGGAGAGCACCTGGAGTTTGAATTGTTTTAGAGAAAGCACTACTTTTGGGAAGAGAAGCTCTCTAATTAGGTTAGTTCTTAATTTAGACCTCTCCTCCCCTGTTGTATCTAATATGTAGCCTAAAATGTAAATTTAGTTGAGAATGGTAAAAGCCTGTCATTTATGGTATAGAAAGTTGTAGCTGAGGATTTGATACATGGCTTCATGACTCATGAGATAGCCTGAGTTGCCTTGAGAAATACCACATTTTCAATCCAAGATTACCTCTAAAGATCCTATATGTTGCAATCTTTTTAGTTTATACTTTTTGGGGTCAGTGTATATATCAATCCCAAAAAAAAAAAAAAAAAATCCCTGGCCATATGGAACTTGCTTTTTTTTTTTTTGGGAAAGTGGGGTAAACAGAAACTTGCATGCTTTCAACATTTTATTTTTCCCTATTTTTTTCTTCATAAAGCTCATCATTTTATATATATTTTTGGATTATTATATCATCTTTTGATTGAACATCCTGTCAGTTTATCTATGGAATGCATCACCTGTGAATCTGTGATTGAGTAAGCCTAAAGACCAAAAACACGATCTTAAAAAATTTTGGATCCATTTCCGGAATATATTTGATTTCTAGTTGGCCTTTGTATTGAAATCAATTCCTGTGAAAGAATTCAGAAATGTATTTGGTTGTAAATATTTACATATCATACAGCATCTAACTTGATTTTCTTGAGCAGTTCATTTTTTTTTTTGACAAAAAGAAAAACTGAGTATTGGACCTCTCTCTCTCTCTCTCTCCCATCTTTGGGGTTATTTTTCCAAATCCCTAAAGAGAAGAAGCTGATGGCGAAGTTATTGCCAATAAAAATCAGTCTGTGAATGACCTTTGAATGGATATATACATGAGATAATTACTACTTCGGATCAATACCCCTGTCCTATCCCCACCACTCTTCTACTTCCCGAGCTTATTCGCAGACTGGCTTGGTGGTATCAGAGGTAACCTTAGTTACTCATTTCTCTTGTTTGCATGTTGTAAAAACTAAGTAGAGAGAAGGGGTGATCATGAATTGTTTATGATCGTCACCTGGGCTATATGGTTTGGTTGGAACAAAACATGGACTAAGGAGCCCGGTAGTACTCGCGGACTGGCTTGATGGTGTCAGAGGTAACCTTAGTTACTCATTTCTCTTGTATGCATGTTTTAAAAATTAAGTAGGGAGATGGGGTGACCTTGAATTGTTTTTGTTCGTCACCTAGGCTATGGTTTTGTTGGAACAAAACATGGGCCAACGAGCCTGGTAATACTCGCGGACTGGCTTGGTGGTGTCAAAGGTAACCTAAGTTACTCATTTATCTTGTTTGCATGTTTTAAAAATTAAGTAGGGAGAAGGGGTGATTGTGAATTGTTTATGATCGTCACCTGGGCTATATGGTTTTGTTGGAACAAAACATGGGCTAATGAGCCTGATAAAATTCCACTGGATAGCATAGTGGGCATCCAACTATCAGGCTGAATATCAACTTGCAAGAGACACAACAACGTCAGGGCAGATAAATAGACAAAACTACTGGTGTGCACCTCCCACGAGCTGGTACAAAGCGAATATTGATGCAGCTCTATTCAAGGAATCAACACAGGGTGGGATGGGTGTGGATTTTAGGGACAGCAACGGTTTGGTTTTGGCTGCTCTGTCTGAGGTTGTCAATGATGTTCATGATGGCGGAGACAATCGAAGCTTTGACATTCATAAGAGGTATAAAGCTTGCAGGTGAAACGAGTTTCAGGAATGCGATTATAGAAGGTGATTAGCTCCAAATTCTCAAAGCTCTCCAAGACCCATCAGAAAATTTTTCTCTACTGGGCGCTATTATTGAAGATGAAAAAATGTCTGCTAGGGAGTTGAGTAGTTGGTCTTTCGGGCATGTTCATCGAGAAGGGAATAAAGCGCAGCTCACAATTTGGCATGAAGAGCTCAATTTTTTTGGGTCCTGAATTTGTATGTATGGAAGAGACACCTAGTTGTATTGCTGATATTATTCAAACTAAATCATTGTAATGGCTGTTTTCTGCTATTGCTGATTAATCAAATTACACGATCCACTTCTCAAATAATATTTGAAAAAAAAAAGTAGGGAGAAGGGAATTAGTTATCATTCCCTTAGATGTTATCACAGTTAAGTAGGGAATCGTATAAATTGACAATTATAGCCATTTTATTATTATTATCTTGAGTTAGAGATAAAAGTTAAAACTCTTTCGATAATTTTAAATAAACAAATATAAATTGATACCATAGTGACAAAATTGACAATTTAAATGTTTTTAGTATAAGTGGAAGCCCTCCTTCCCCTTTCTCTTTTTATTTTTATTTTTTATTTTTTATTTTTATACAAATAATGTTATCTAGATCTAACACCAAAATGGGGACAAGAAGTTTTGAACCCAGGATCTCATGGATATTATGAGGTCTTAGAAACTATTAAGCAAATTCTTTTAGGTTCACGTCTTCCTTCTTAATACAATTTTTTATTTATTAGTTTTTGTTTTGTTTATTTATTTCACATTTTAAAGGTATAATTATATATTTTATTTCAAAAATAAAAAATAATAATAAGACTAATGTAAACGACGCTAAATTTGATGCGAGTTAACGGTAGATATATGATGTCGTTGGATCGAGATGAAAGCAACGTTGGGTTTAAATAAAAAGAAAAATGGAAAGTAGCAAGTACCACACTACATGAATGAACAGGACCAAACCTTCTCTATACAACGACTCTCTAGAATTTTCCTTAACCAAGAAAACCAAACCAACCTCACTGCGCAAATCTCTGAACCTGTAATTCCAATTCCAATTCCAGTGTTTATGTCATGGCATTGTAATACTAGTTCTCCTCCATGGAATCAAGCTCCGACGATGACTTCGTTATCCTCACATGCACAAACCCCAATCCGATCGAAGCAGAAGCAGAGTCAGAGTCCAAACACAAAAAAGAGATTCTCATTTCAACTACAGATATCCTAAGCTGGGACTTGCGCACGATCCTCTGTTCCCAAACACTCCGAATTCACGCTAATCGGAATAGGCCAGTCTCTTCTCTTCTCTACTGTTTGGTTCTCGGGAAAGTGAGAGAAAATTTATAAAAAAAAAAAAAAACGAAATAGTCTGTTTTCCTTTTCAAGAATTAAATTATAGTTGCTGATTACAGTGTGTTTGATTCCTTCTATGTGTAATCACAGGCTCATTGAACAATCTTCGTATTTTCGAGGCCTCCTCCGTGGCAGCTTTAGGTAATAGCTTTGAATTTTTTTTTAACCGGTTTTTAATATTAATAGGCTTGGTAATTTGGTTTAGTCTGATTATTTATTCTATTAATGTATTACTGGCTAAGCCTTTGTTTGGTTGCCGAGAAAATTGAGTATAGAATGGAAAACACAGTTTTCAAACGACTCGTTGTAGTTAATCCTGTTGAGTGCAGAGTTTAGTTCATCATCGTGAACATGAAAGTAATATTTAAGATTTTTTTTGTTCATCATTGTGAACATAAATTAAATAATTATTAAATATATTTATATTTATATTTTCTATATAGTGTTAAGCATTTATTTTTCATATGATGTTAAATATATATCAATTTAAAAGTCATAATGGATAATAAAATGAATTCATGACTATTAAAGGATGATTAGAAATTAGAATACAAACCAAGAATAAGAGTATTTATTAATTTTCAAATGCATTTTACTATTAGAGCATGAATGCTCTATTTGTTTTGTGAAAGGGTATTCGATTCCTCTTGTTTCCGTGTCTAAAAGGATATGGCTTGGACACGCATGCGTTTCCTACTTGTGTTCAGTGTTTGACATGGTTTTGGAACCCCAAATGAAGTGTCCATGCTTCATAAGAATAATCTTCTCTTTGAATAAAGTTTATTACTTGTCAAAAAACAAAAATTAAAATTCAAGAAATTATGATTTCCTCTATTTATATGTTTTTTTTGGACAACTGAATGGAGCATAAGATGCAATAAGAGATGTGTCACAGTAATGGAAAGGGAGATTGGTTCTGTTTTTTGGTTTTACTGGGCTTGGTTGAGATAAATGTTATTTGTTGTCCTCTTGTGATCAGCATGTATCTTTAATCTCAAACTCTTGAACTGAATGTATTTATTCTTTCTCATCACCTAAATCTTCTCCAGTGAATCACGCCTGGATTGCATATCAATTCAGTGGAGCCTGGAAACATTTGTGGATGTTCTGAAGTGCATATATGGCTGCCCATTGCATATTACGCCAAATAATTTCATTCCTCTTTTTGAGGTAATCATTTACATGGTTTTGATATTTCTACTATTTCACCCTTACAGGTACTACTATTGTTGCTAGTACCCTAATGATGATCTGCAATATGGATCGGGCTGCATTGGTTCTTTATTAAATTTGATTCTCAAAAGAAGGAAAAACATGATTTTGCTTTTAAAGATATTGTTCAATGTATCTTCCATTATATTGGATTACTCCTACACTCTCTAACTTTTAGTTGAGAAACACATATAAGCCTGTCTATATTGTACCACTCTCCAATGATAAGTAGCATGTCACCTTCATGTTTCTAATGTTCATACCATAGTGATCCTGTTCCAAATAACATTTCACTTAGCCAATTCTCATCCTTGAAAATCTGCTACGATTGCGTAACTAATACTAAGTGGTAGCATTAACATTTACATGTAGCACGCCTCATTTCTCATTGATTGGAGATTAGTTATTGTAACCCTAACTGAAAATGCTCAAAATGATGTATGGGATCATTTTCCTTTGCCATGTATTAGCTAAAAACTACAAGCTGTGTTCTTAAAGTTTGAAACCAAGACAGCTATGTATGACTTTCTCAAATCAAACTTAATTATATATTCCTCTTTTAAAACTCTTGTGCTAATCTTCCAGGGTGCACTTTATTTTGGGGTTGAGATGCTTCTCTTGAAGTGTAAAACTTGGTTTTCTGAGGTATCTTCTTCTGAGGGGTCTGCGTCACTGCAATTGCAATTGGATGATTTGATTCATATTTGGAAATTTGGTTTAGAGTGTGGTGAGGAACTCTCTGGTTTTTATACTGTTAAAAATGATAAAACATGTAAAATCATGCCTCTCATTGTTTAATTTTTGAAGTTAACATCATGGTTTTCACTCTAATAGATGGATTTGGAATTCATTGCAGCAAATGATTTTCTTCCGGAATTATGTGTGAGCTTTCTTGCAAGGAACTTTGTAAGTGTAAACCATTCTCTAGCTTTAACCTTTAAGCATCCACCATATATACTCAGATTGTTTCTTTGTTAGAAATTTCTGCATGATTAGATGGTTTGTTCAGTAATTATTCATGGTAGAGTATATTATACGCTCAAATCGTACTTGACTTTCTATGTTTCTTTTTGGTCTAATGCACATGTTGTATAGCATTTCATTTACTTCTTGTATTTGATTAGGTTATGTTTGTGTTTGATATTTTTTTATAAATCTTTTAAGCACTCATTTCCTCGTAATCTTTTATTATAAAAGAATCCTACTTAATCATTTAGTTTGCACAAGTTTGGTACTGAGTAACAGACGCTCTGAAACCCACTGTCCTCCATCTAGCTAGTGCTTTCTGGTATTTGTATAATGCCTTTTTGCAAGCAATATCTTGTGTGGATTTTCATGCTATGATATTGATGATCTTGTTTGTTTGATTTAATTCTCCTTTTTTCATAACTTTAATTTACACAGAATATAAATATGAAAGTGTAGGTGAAAGAGTAAGTTGACTCAGTTCTTACTGGGTTATTTCTGGCTGATTGTGCAGCATGCTGCATAATTGAAGCTATACACCCACAGAGGAAACTGATTAACCTAAATATAACACCATGTACAGCTGTCCTGTGTTTAGTTCTGATCATTCATGCAAAGCCCAAAAAAGGAGGGTTTCATTGACAATGGTGAGGAATGAGACAAGGAAGGCTAGAAGGACTGGAGGAAAGCCTAAAAGTATATGGGTCGGGTCAAAGAGAAAGGAAGTTGTTATTGAGGATTTTACAGTGAAGATGGTTTTAGACAGATATAGATGAATGATGAAGGAAAGAAAAATATCATGAACCAAGGTAGATGTAATCAAAATTCTGATGGAGTTTGCTTCAGTTTGAGAAGTGACATAGTCTCTTGTTAGAGTGCCAAAGAAAATCCACATTAGTCAAATCTGCCAGTCTGCGAAGCTCCCTTGTTGGCTATGTATACCAAATAAGCAGTCAGGGTCAAGTAAATACTTATAAGTGATTATTATTTATTTTTTTTGATAAATACGTATAAGTGATTATTCACTTGAGCACTCTTCCTTCTGTTGTATGTTTGGCTTAAGCATTGCTAGGTTTCTGGATGGCAATTCAAAAAGTTGTGATAATTTGATTTTACTTTGTGCAAGTAATTTGTTTTTACATTCTTGGAACCTCTTTCTGTTTAATGGAAGCTGATGATGGTGTGTTGTTTTGGGCAGATGTGGGCCATGTCTAGCAAACTTTTTGGAGATGTTCCATACCATTTGTTATTATCTTGCATAGAGCACCCCCATTTGACGGTTGACAGGTGGATCAGTTATTCTCTCAAATAGCTTAATTCAATGTTATATAATCTATTTGGGAATTCTGAAATCTCTCTGATCGTTTACAGTGAAATGCATCTTTCGGATGCACTTTCAGTTTGGGTTGATGCTAATGCCAAACAGTTGGAAAACTTCATCTTAACTAGCAAGGATTGTCACGGCATCTTTAGACAAGTAAGCTTTGATGCTTTAATGTTTAACTTGAGGACAATTAGACTTTTCTAGTGAAAGTTTTCTCTCTTTTAGGAGATAAACAAGATTAGAGTGAAAGAGAATTTCTTATTTAACTAAACTCAGGTCAAATCCTTCTATTCCATTTCGTAATTTATAGGTTAAATTCAATAAATGATGGAGCTATATATGAGATTGGAAAAGATTCTCCACATGCAAAGTGTGACAAATTTGACATACTGTCTAGTTTGTTACCTTAGTTTTTGGTAGATGGTGGAATGAAAGTGGTCTAATCATAATAACAAATGATGACCTATTTTATCATTATAAAATAGGACCCTTCGAATGGTGCTCTGAAATTTCCACTTTGATGGTAGCTTAACGTTAGTACTTGGACAATTCTTTGTTTGATCTGCCCTGCATAATAGTGCTGGGAAATAAGATAATCTCTATCGAACCTGCTCCTAGGTTCCAGTAGTTAACAGTACAGATTGATATCAGTTGATATGATGGGGTGATCATACATATATTAAAGATTTAAAAAGGGAAGATATATTAGTTAAAAACCACATATTAAAACCATGAAATGGGAATTTTTTTTTAATTGATACACAACTTATAGAAAGTTATTACATATGCTACTGTTTTGATCTATCACAATCTTTTATGATAGATTGATGTGACCTTTTATGTCTGCCCTGTATTGTCTATATTTTAATTGAAATTAAAATTAAAAAGCATGTCATCTCGCGTCTGCCTCTTCACTATAAGAGCTTTTTTGTCAGCTCTCTTATAAATTTTCTTGGCTAGTCTTATACATGTGATTTCAGTATGACTCTAATTTTCTTAATCATCCATCTCTTCACTATAAGAGCTTTTTTATCAACTCTCTTATAATTTTTCTTGGCTAGTCTTATACATGTGATTTCAGAATGGTTTTAATTTTCTTAAATCACCTTTTGGAATTATACTTTTTATTTTTATTTTTTTATTTATGAAATCAGAATGACCAGAATTAAGTTAGGATGAATCTGTCTATTTCTTGTCTGGAAATTAGCATTTTAATAATATTTTAGTAATTGTGATATTCTTGCTTTATACTCATTCATTGTTCTTGTTGAAAAGATCCGCGTTAGCCTTTTGCCATTGTGGTTTGCTGCAGGTACGCTCAATTTTCTGGATGTTTTTCTTAAAGCACTGGAAGATATTTACTCATGTTCTTCATCAAATTCATTAATGATACAAGTTGAATGGTTTCATAATTCAGGGAAAAGAAGGTCTTGCCATTTCTCTGAGCTTTCTAAGGAGAGTGTTGACTCAATTTTTAAACTAATGAGTGTTCCACCCATAAATTCCATGAATGGCTTAGGAGATGGTGACTTGCACAATCTCAGGGTTCGGCTGACAGAATATTCTAAGGTATTCTCTATACTAACTCTATAAGTGCTCTTTGAGCTTATACAATGAGCTTTATGGGATTTGGTTGGCTTCTTATGTCGGTTGGGTTGAAAAATATAAGCTAGTAGGACAAAATAGAAATAAATCTTTGAGTGATTTTCTGATAAATAAGGCCAGTTACACATGGATAAGCTTTATCTTCTGAACTCAACTTCTTGAGAAAAGGTAGTGGTGGAAGTGAGGTCATTTTAATTTTCACTTCTGGTTATCATTCTTTAATTTGGGTACAACAGATTATCAAGGGGTGTTTGGATAAAAGTCTTAAAGGGGTATTTTAGATATTTTATTTACACAGGAAAGTGAGACTTTATTCTTTTGATACATGATATTCTTAAAGTCAGATCCTTTTTTTTTCTTGACAAATTGAGATTATTTTAAAAAATCGCCTGCTGTAC
This sequence comes from Quercus aquifolioides, assembly GCA_019022515.1. Classification (NCBI taxonomy): domain Eukaryota; kingdom Viridiplantae; phylum Streptophyta; class Magnoliopsida; order Fagales; family Fagaceae; genus Quercus; species Quercus aquifolioides. The sequence goes on from CM032325.1 coordinate 45,834,231, forward strand.
AAGATGCTACTAAAATTTGGATTAGAATTGGATTGTTATCATATGCAGTTTGTTTGGTGGGGAGTTAAAATTTAACATGGTGTTTGACTAAGAAATTGAAGATTTATATGTAGATGGAAGTCAAAGTGGTTGTGATAGCTTTTCCTTTTTCTTTAGGTTGGTGGGGAGTTACAATTTAACATGGTGGGTGTTATCATATGCAGTTTTTTTTTTTTTTTTTTTTGGGTAAATTTTGCTGAAAAAATTATATTTTTTTTAGTTACTGGAGATCTATAGTATAGAAACTGAACTATATTGAATTTTATCATTTGTCCTTTAATGATTATTATAATGCTTTAACATATACCATAATCGCTAATATATATATATATTTTCTTTTTTTAAAATTATTATTATTACTTATTTTTTTTATTTTTTTATGGAAAGTAGGATCTTATGATCCTTGATCCGATCTATGAATCCCCTCCATCGATCATACATATGATTTTGATTTTAACAACCTTGGGCGTCTCTCCCCCACAATACATCCCCAATGTACTCGGGTTTGCTACTTTTTTAATAATATTTTACATTACCTATCAAAAAAAAAACCTTGGGTGTCTCTAGAATGGAGGAATTCTTTGTTTATGCGTATCAAATTCATGAAGGAAGTCATGTGGTTGAGTTTGCATAGATAGCCAATCTTACCTACCATTGGCTCCAATTGTTAAACTTGTCTCTGTCATGTAGTTCATAATTGTATCACTTAATTTTTCCTCGCAGAAACTGAACCTTTCAGGTTCTTTCTGTTATTTATCTTTCCAATATCTGTAGTTTTATGTCACTAAGTTGATGTGCAGCCAATTCCACCTGCCTTAATTACGGTTGAGATGCACAATTTTCATTTCACCTGCACATTCTTCATTATTGTACCTATCAAAAAAAAAAAATTCTTCATTATTGTATGACTTAAATCTTTCCTCTTTGTGCAGAAGGTGAACCTTTCAGGTTGTCCACAGATAACATTAGCGATTCTTCTCTTGTCTCTGCTTCCTTCTTCATATAGCATAGACCCCACCTTAAGAAAGAGTGTTAAAAATTTTACAATGAACTTTGGGCGTCTTGAGAGAGAACAATGTCCAATTTCACAGGGTTTGCCGATGCTATCATTTGAATCGGTACAGGAGGTAGATATTTCCAAGTGTCCAAGGCTGCATCTTGAAGCGGCTATTACATGCTTCAGCAAGTCATTTCCTTCTATAAGAACATTAAAAGCAGCTTATCTTTTGAACTTCAAGACAACAACTTTGCATCAATTGGTGCAGAAATGCCCTCTGCTCTGTGAAGTTGACTTAACCATTGATATTAGTCCTCTTATACCAGCACAAGTTTCAGTTGCATCCTCAAGTGCAGCTATTGCTCCGCTACTATCAAACAAGTCTGTCAGTGTTAGAGAACATCCTGAGGATGTTTTATCATTAAAGAAGTCTGGACTATTATTGTCAAATATTACAAAACTCACGTTGGAGGGCCGAACTGATCTCTGTGGTGAGATTATGTCATTTTGCAAAATTCCACCAAAGAAATTTTGTCATATCCAGTTTGTGTGATTAAAAGTTGCACACCGATTCATTAAAAGTCTTTTTGGATTAATGGGGGTAGAGTTCGTCATTTTATGAAATCTTGTTTTGTAATTTCTCTTATGGAACAAGGGATCAGTGGGATAGACTAGACCACAATATGTGCACAATGCAATTGATATGAGCACAAATTTTGTCATAGCAAATTTTTTTTTTTATATTTAAACCTGTAAACATCAACTAGAGAATGAATTGTACAATCCTGATCTTGGATGTGCTTGGAGGGAAGTTCTAGCTAGTGTACGCAAGCACATATTGCACACACACACATATATATATACACACTCGCCCCTCATATTTAATGAGTTGCAATGTCGTCCTCGAAATATTTAAAAGGTATCAATTTTATCCTTCTATCTATCTTTTGTAAAACTTATTATAGGTCATGTACACATGTTAGCTTTTTAACATGCCCATCTGCACTCTGGTTGTCATGTATGCCCCTTCTTTAACAATAGATGGATGGAAGGATGAAATCGATACCATTTAATTTTTTCAGGGACTAATTGCAACTTTTTGAATTGGAGGGATGGAAATTGAACTTTGACCAAATTAATGGGACGAAAAGAATATTTTTGCCTTATTTTTATTTTTTTTATGAGTTTTGCTCCAAAGGGAGGGGGGGTGTTGAAATAATGATCTCCACTTCATGAAATGTGGTCCCTAGCTGATAGTGATACCCCTTTGGGTTGGAGTATTTTTTTTTTATTATAATTTTTTTGAGAAGAGGAGGGTGGGGGGAATACACTACCCTACTGACCATTTCTTTCAATGTTTATGCCAGACTTGGATCTCCAGTATATTTCAAAATTTTGTGCTTCCTTGCATGATCTGAACCTGAAAGGGTGTATATCGGTGACAGATGTTGGCATTTCAAATCTTATATGCAGTTGTATGAAACTACATTCAATTGTAGTATGCGATACTTCTTTTGGGAAAAATTCAGTTCTAGCTCTTTGCTCTGGTATTTCTTCTAATTATGGTAACTCTTTGGCTGATGATTTGGGATGGAATCATAATTCTTTGATATCTAATCTCCAAAAGCTGCATATTGGTGGCTGCAAGAGTGAGTGTTATTTACTACATGTTATTCTCTCTGTTAAAAATTCTGGCAGATTGGAAATATAATTGTTTTTATTTTCCTTTTTATTGGCTTTTTTTTTTAATATGTCTTTCTAAGGTGGTGGATCCTGAGTGGACAGGAAGTTTACCAAGGAAAACTCATGAAAAAAGATAAGGATTTAGGAAACAAAGGAGAGAGAGAGAGAGAAGAAAATTGCATCAATTCTAAAAATTTATTTTATCTATAAAACTCAAAAAAGAACCAAAAGCTCTGAATGAAATCAATGAATAATTCACTGAAACTCAGGATTGTAGTGTCTTGAGAATGTGCTTGCTCCTTGCCCCAAACATCCTTTTAATCCTCTCAACCAAATTCTCCAAATTAAATAGGGTTCTTTTCAAACTATAATATTCCTTCCCCTACCAAAATTCCTGTGATTCACCAATTCTTTCTGTAGAGAACAATTAAGAGTAGGCCATAGCCTGTGCTCATCAAATACTCCATGGGAACAGCTGGTCACCCACATAATACCTGATGAATTTAACTCAAACGAGTTAAGGAACATGGCCATAATCTGGCTATATTTTCATTGAAGTAAACTTCCTTCATAGTTAAGATTTTTAATCCTTTACTGTCTAATTACTTAATTGTGGGAGGGAAAGGAATAAAATTGCAAAAAGAGCTTTAAATTGTTATGTTATGGCTTCTTTTTATATATTTATTTATTTATTAACATTAGTGAAATTATGGAGTTCCATTCCAGTATTGATTGATAATGCCGTAAGGTACTGATGTAATTTTCTGCCTTAAAATAAAAGCCTGAGTAGAAGTAACAATTAAGAGTGAGGGAAATCTGGCGCACTTGCTTGATGAAAGCCTGTACTTCAATTAACTCAACAAAGCTATCTGTTAACAGCTCTGGGCTAGCTAAATTCTCCCTTTCTTTCCTTTTGCTTTCTTTGGGCTTCCAGCTTTTGTTATTTCATGAATTTTGATGTATTTTTTTGCCACCTTGACCCTCAATCTATGTGGTCTTTTCAAAATCTTAAGGTGCCTATTACTTGAAAGAACTCACATCAGGAAAAATGCGATTGATTATGATTCAACAGAAGAAATGACCTTAGAAACTATAAAATGTTCAGATGGCATGTGTAATAACTGTATCTTTAAAGATAATGAGAGATTTATAGATCTTTTAAAACATCTTCTTTTCGGTACTTTATTTTAGTGGGCTCGTATTTGGGGTCTTACACAATGTATTTCAATTTCTGTTTTCTACAATTTGTTAGCTGTTAGCTTTAGCTCTTGAGCTTTCTGTATTTTTTTCATGTCCATAGCGTTCATCATCATAAACACGATGTTCTTTTTTTCGATAAAAGTTCTATTATCTATCAAAAAAAAAAAAAAAAAAAACCAAATCCAATCAATTGGGATTAGGGTTTTCATGTTCAGTTATTGTCATAGTTGGTTTAGAGAAAGTAGTTTAGGAGTTATGATGCTTAAAGATGTACTTGAGACATATGTTAATTTTTTTTGTAGGTGTTGACGAAACATCCCTTTTAGAGCTTCTGTCTCAAACAAAAATGCTGAAGAGTCTTTGCTTGAGGGATACTCAGCTTGTTGACCAAGCTCTGCATTGTTTCTCAGGTTCTTCATTGGAGATGCTTGATATTTCTAATACCATGGTTAGTCATGATTTATGGAACCTGGTTTTTCCCCATTTTCCCCTGGAGAGTATATGAATGTATTATATATTTTTGACTCTGCATTGTATATGTATTGTATTGTATATTCATCCTCATGTAAAGAATTACTCAGTCAATGACCATAAAATTTAAGAATATTAGCTAGTTTGAATCTGAAAATAGAATTAGTAGATACAGCATGTCAAATACATCTGACCTAGGCAGCCTTAATCCCAAACTACGGAAAAATTGACCTACCAGATTATTCTAATTATTTTATTTTGGACTAGGAAACAAAATGGTTTTAATTGTCAACCTAATTGTTCCCCACTGTAAAATACATCTTGTATTCGTGCGAAGAAGAATCATGTCTAATGGTTTGTTGGGTCAGCTGGTCCTATAGAGCTACTATCTATCAGCCCCTCCAATCCAATCCATTAAATATAGCATGCTGTCGTTGTGAAAGATGCATATCAAAAAAGAAGTTTGTTTGTTTTCTTGGCTTTAAGTTTGATTCTTCTTTAGGCACTAATGTGTTCTCTTTGTATTTCCCGTCTATGGAGACAATCATGGTAAGGCTTTAGATGTGACAAACCCCAAAAAATTTCTAATGAATTTGAGTGAAGGAAGAGAGATATTAAGCTTCAGCATCTGACACCGCTGACCAAATAGAAAGATCATGTGTTTTTAAGTCTCCTTGTTCTTGCTGCTGCAACCATGGTGATGATGTACTAATTATTAAACATACTGTTTTTTTTAACCCTGGGTTATTGTGCTTGTAAAATTTCAGGTTTCTGCAGCTGCATTAGCTCACGTAGTCCATGGAAATCTGGGTTTAAAGTGCTTGAATGCGAGGGGCTGCAGAAATATATTTCGACAGGAAAGTAACACCTCAGGGGGAGAAAATTATTACTTGTATAAAGATTTGTATCTTGAGTTAGGCAATTGCAAATTGGAAGAAATTACTTTAGGATGGGGATTTTCTTATCTCTCTCTGGAAGCTCTCCAACCTGCGATTATGTCACTAAAGTCAATAACTGTGGGTTTAGGTGGATCATTAAGTGAAGATGCACTGAAACGACTACCTGCAGCTTGTCCTATGCTAGAGTCAGTAATTCTTCATTTTCAGGTATTAATTTTCTTTGAAATTCGAGATTCTTCTTTATAACAAAAATGGGGATTCTTCTACGTGATACTTGTTATTGAATAAGGGGATTGACACATGCAGTAGGTTCTGTTCACTACAAGGACATGCTTCCCTGTCTGGGATAACTACTTCACAGTAATTATGCTCACTGTGTGTTCTGATTCTCTGGAGAAAAATTGATCAGACAATATTTCTGATATGGTTGAAAGAGTACGACACATGGAGATATTCTTTTGTTTAGGATGATTGAAAGGCCCTTTCTTGTACTTTTTCTCTTTTTTCAGAAAGAGACAAACTTACTTTCTCTTGCGTAATAGATTGTCTTATAACCTCTCATATGACTGAGATCAGTATAACTTATCAAGTAGCATATTTACAATCTTTTTTTTTTCTTGCGAATTGAAATACACTTATTTATTCTGGCTGTGACTTTATTTCGTGATCTGGGTTCTTTACAGGTCATCTCGGATACTGTCATAATGAACATCTTGGCATATTTGAGAAATTTGCGAGTGTTGGCATTGTGCTATTGCCTTGGTGATATATCTATGTTAAGCTTCAGCCTCTCTATGAAAAATCTGAGGAAATTGAGGCTTGAAAGAGTAACCCCTTGGATGACCAATAATGATTTAGTCATTCTGACTCAGAATTCTGCAAACTTGGTTGAGCTTTCCTTGCTGGGATGTAAGCTTCTCAATTCAGGTCAGGAGTCATTGTTTGTAAAGTATAATTTGCATTATTCTGCATAAATTTCATGTTCTTGAATCCTCTTATTGTTGTTTCATGATTCGAGTTCAAATATCAACAAGAAGTAAATGAGAGAGTATGAGACCCATCATTAATTGGTTCTTTTTATTGCTGCATGGTAGACATATCTCTTTTTCTCTATATTGTATCCATGCTTAGCGTATCTTTATAGCAGATTTGAAATAATGGTCATATTCATTTCTAGTTGTTGGATGGTAATTGATATGTATAACTTATCTTTTGGCCTTTATCACAGATTCTCAAAAGATTATCTCACATGGATGCCCAGGCTTGATTTCTATCCATCTAGAGGTTTTTCATTCTCTCTTTTCTTTTAAATGTATACCCAAATCCTTTTTTTTATTATGCTAAAATTTGATACAGATCCTTCCTACTAAAACATTCTTAAGTGCTTCTGATGTAGATGAGTGGTGGTTATAGCACCTGCTGTCTTCGTCATCTTCTTGCTCTTCTTGAGTTGCCGGACAAAAAAACACATGAAATATAAAAATAAGAGAAAACAAGAAAGAAATGTTGGTCTATATAGCCTTAGAAAACCTTGAATAAAGCTCTAACATTGGTTGTCAGATGCTTTTAGCTAAAATGCTTACTCTGTTTTGATAACAATTGATCTAAGCCACCCAATCCACCTCTTTTCTTTTTTCTCATACGTATGATTTTGTCGTTGCATTATTATTTTCTGCTCTTTTAGTGCTCACGTATGTTTCCAAATGTGATGACATTTAGGAATGTGGAGAAGTCACAGCAAATGGGGTTTCTTCTCTTCTCGATTGTGCAGCTATTGAAGATCTGTTGCTGCGTCATAATGTGAGCCTTCTTTTACCACTCTTTTTCTTGCATCTTAGATACAGGTCTAGTTAATGTTCAGATGAATGGATCAAATTAATGTACTGTTACATTGGAACAGGGTACACAAATATATCCATTGTTGATTGCTTGTTTTGGAGTTCCTCATCTATTGTTTATAGCTTTAGTTATATTATCCTTTTGTGTCTATGGTTTAGTTTGAATTGTAAAGAGCCCTGTTTAATATGGTGAAGATTGCGCAATGTGGTTGCTATAGGCTTTGTGATTGCATTGGCAGACCAGGAAATGAGCTAAATTTGTTAACTTTGTTCAGTTTATGCATTATAAGAATTAAATTATTATAGCATTATAATTATGAATTATCTGTGGTTGTGTGGGTCTTCTATATGGACCAGATCATTGCTTTTGAAGTTTGAAAATTGCTAGTCATCATCCTACTAGATTTTCATCATAATTCTTTCAGGTGAATAGATACAGTTATGACTAGATAATGTACAGAATTAAGGCTCTAATTAGCCAAATCATAGATTCATTGGGGTACAATTTGTATACATATTTTGTACCGTGACAATATTTTATGTTGAAGTTGGAACTTTATGATGTCAACTGTTGTCGATGTATATTTTTTTTCACCTCAAGTAGGATAAAGATAAATTTACTCTGTTTGGATAATTTGGATTCTAATTCCTGTTTATGAACCTTTGAGATTTATAACTGACTGACTGCTTATTTGCCGGGCTCGAATCTAATCAACATTATTCAGGGTCCTGGGATACAGAAAACCTTCATTTTTGATGCTGCTTCAAAGGTACTCTCATACTCTCATTACAGTGTCACTGTCCTCTACTGTTGTTACTTTCTTGTCAGAGAAATCAATTTTTAACAACTAATGTCATATTTTCTTCCTTTAATCAATGATTACAGTTACCAATGCTTCGGAAGATATCTCTAGATGTGTGTGATGCAAGTGAATGTGACTTTGACATTCCAGATGTAAGTTACGAAATGACTACCCTCTAGTGTGTACATTAATTAATCAATCTAAGTAAAGAACTTCAGATATTGTGCATATTTTTTTTTTTTACCCACTGCCAAGGATACTTTTTCAAATGTATATATAATTAGCAACATTAATCCTACCCTCTGGTTACCTTCCTTCCCTTTGAAGGTTCAGAACATCGTCAAGAAATAGAGCAGAAGGAATGAGACTCCCTCTCTCTCTCTCTCTCTCTCTCTCTTCTTGGCAAATTTAAACCTTGTATTGAACGCAAACCCACTCCATCATTCTACCATGTTATCCAATCCACGTGACCATAGGCTTACCTTTTGCCCAGTTGAATCAAGTGGACTGATCTATCAAAACCTCAAAGCAAAGCAAGACCAAGACCATTTAGAGCAACAAAATTAGTGAGGCTACAGTTTAGGATAATTCTAATACATACCTTTCCGTCTTTTTTCCTCTGAGCATTTAATGTCTTTAATTTGTGGTGATTAAGCTCTATTCTGTTATCCTGTTTTATCTGCCTCAGTATGCTGAAAGGTGCTTCTTGAGTACTGTGAAGATAGCAAGATGCAAGTCCCAGAGATGTAATTTTAACCTTTCCGCTCATAGAACGCCTGTGCACGAGGAGACACTAGTGCTGGTTTGGAACAGCAAGAATCTCTTGAGAACAGTGGTGAAGGAAAGACTCTAACTATTGACACTGATATGGAGCCTCCATTAAATAATTTGGTAAGGTCACACGACTTCTCTTCAAGGCATAGAAAATGGGTATCACCAATGATTCACTTTTTGACACTATCTTGTTCTACAATTGTATATTGTTACAAGAAGTTTGTTTCAGATGTTATATGTTAGGAATTTTTGTATACTGTATACTTGATGTCCTTGATACTTAAGCTGATTGCAGTTGTCCTTTGCATGAGCCATGAGGTGATGGTCCAAGAAAACAATATGAATTTTTTAGTTTGTTCATTGTAGATTCCCTAACATTTTGCTTGTAGATATTTTTTACATGCGCCAATCTTAAACAATTTCGTGGGACTAAGTTTCCAAGATGATGGAGAATGCAACATTTCTCAAAGGTGCATTTGGAGAAGGTGATATATTATTGAAATGTTATTGAAAAAGAAATGAAGACATAACTCGGTCTTATATTAGATCGGGCATTATTAAAACTAGATGCAAATTCATGTGATACTTGGGACAATGTAATATAATTATTTTATAAGAATATAATGTAAAATTTGTATTTAAAAGTATGTTCTATTTTTCAGTTTTAAATGGAACATATAAGATATTTTGCATACAAAGAAAATCAATAGGGATATATATATATATGAATTTTAAGGTAATCTTGTGAATATTTATCATTTTATTGTTTGTTTAGGGCTCATATCTCTAATTTACAATTTCTATTTTATTTGTATTTTTAACTAAAATGTTTGGCTCAAATAGAATAAAATTTCATACTTTTCATTCAATTTAAAAAAAAAAAATTTTAAAAAGAAGAAGTGAAAATTCAACATACAAAAAGAATCAATTTAATGTCACTTAGTCCAAAATGGATTAAAGTGGACCAAATAGGTTGAAGTGCACCAAATTGGATCTAAGTGGATAGAAATGGAGCATAATGGATAGAATTAGATGGAACGGACCATAGTGGAACGAATAGACCAAAGTGGAACAAATGGAGCCAAGTGGATTGAAATTGACCAAATGGACCGAAGTAGACCGAATAAAACCAAGTGGATCGGAATTGAACGTAATAGACCGAAGTGGTCCGAAATGGACCGATGTGAACCTAATAGACCAAAGTGAACTGAATAGAGCCAAGTGGATTGAAATTGACCAAATGGACCGAAGTTGACCGTAATGGACCATAATAAACAGAATTGGATGGAATGGACCGAAGTGGACCAAATAGAGACAAATGGATTGAAATTGAACGTAATAGACCGAAGTGGTCCGAAATGGACTGAATAGACCAAAATGGATAGAATGGAGCCAAGTGGATCGAAATTGACCAAATGGACCGAAGTTGACCGTAATGGACTATAATGCACAGAATTGGATGGAATGGACCAAAGTTGACTGAATAGAGCCAAGTGGATCGAAATTGAACATAATAGACCGAAGTGGTCCAAAAAGGACCGAATTAGATTGAAATGCTAGGCTAATATAACTTAATAGAAGCATAGCAAACAATAAATACTATAGATTAAATGGACGGAATTTCAAAAACTTAATGTTTAAAAGCAAACTAATAAACTTGCAGGAGCGGCAGGTAGCTATTCTCATTCTTTTTACATTTGGAAAGGTAAACAAACTCACAATAAGAGCTCCAGAAGCAGCCGCCAAAGCAAGAGGAATAGCAACTGAAGTGATCATATCGTATGGTCCCTTACAATACGTATGCTTGTGATCACTCTACTTCTAAATGAGCTCCTCCCTGGCTGGATGAACATTCTTTACTTGTCATCCTCCATTTCAACTTTTAACACGTGAGGTGCATTGTTGAAGTTAAGGTTAGGAAAATTGTCTTGTGGACTAGTTGCTCCATGAACCCCCTCTTACAACATGTGGAATATACATATACCTAGGTTTCAAGCAACACAAAATTTCATAACATTTTTCACAACAGTTGAGTTGATAAACTTTTACAGGTTCTTATCTAGGCCCATTACTAACATCACTTTTTTACTTACCATTAACAATTTGTCACATCTACATATGTGAAATTTTTTTGTATATGTAGACTTTTTGGTAGGTTTCACATACTATGAGAGAGGATGGCTTCATGAATTACTCAATGAGATGCCTCCTCCAACAAACGGGCTTGGTAATGCATTTTCAAGTCCCAACTAACATGGTGCCTATGTCAAATACGGTTGGATTGAGCTCCGGCAAATTGCACTGTGCCAAAAAGAACACAAGTTCTACAACTCAGTGCAATTTAGCACCACACAAACAACTCCAAACCATTTTTCTCTTTCAATTTAATTTAATTTAATTTACTCTTTCAGTTCTACAATTTAACGTTTTATTAAATGAAAAATAAAATCACCAAATTTTGGAAGATGATTTTGAACCAAGAACCCAGAATATTTTGGGCATGCATTAACAAACATATAAAAATATATAATTCATTACCTAAAATTTGAGCTGAACTTATAAAGTATGATTAGTAACAATTCAAGACAACAAAAAAATTCCTCTTTCATCTGTCAAGAGCCATAGATTGTATGTATAAAATGAATTACAACAAGCCAAACATATAATGCTACCAGAATGATACATTGTTGCATAGTACATGGTCAATCCAAATTTAGGAAAATAACACGCACTCAAGAAAAATTTGGACAAAAGAAAAAATTTTCATAAAGATTTTTAGAATAGCTCATGACCAAGAAATAGAATTTCCAGTTTATGTCAAAGAAAAAATAAAACTCCTAAAATTGCTCAAGAGGTAACAAAAACAATAAAAACAACAAGCAAGGCAATAACAAAAATCAAAGCAAAGGGGAAAAAACATTAAGAAGATTACTACACTCACCCACTGCAAATTTTTTTACACTAATACACGAAAAGCCCATCTAATCACCATTCATTGGTTTCAAATTCAAACAAAAGCTATAACCGATAATACATATTTACACCAAGAACACACATAGGCTCACCATCAAACAGAAATTCAATCACAGCATATTCAGCTATACCCAAAGCATAGTAATGAGCTGTTATGGTTTTTAGTTGAGTTGCGGAAGTAATGCAAATTATTAAAAAAAAAAAAAAATGTAACCGTGACTACAAATTAAATCCAAAAAGATCCATATAAATACCAAACTGGACGGTGAGGTGTCAAAATAATTAGCCATTGGATTAAATGGAAGGCTGGGATTTGTGCTATTGCACGGGATGTCAATCCCTGAATATCGTTGGCGCCTTGTATATTCACAATTCATGGCCACCGTTATTCAATCCACTCCCTCTCTCACTGCCACAACCGCCTCAACCGCCACCGCAACCGCCACTTCTTGTTACTCTTTCCCACACTCTCTTCTCTCTTCCTCTCCGCCCCATAGCCCAATCTTCCTCTTTCCCAAGACTCCACCACCACCATTCTCTTCACTCTCCAACTTCAAGCTTCGCAAAACTCACCACCACCGACCCCACTTCTCCACTTCCCCAACCCAACCACTTTCTTCAACACCAACCCTTTTGCCCTCCGAGTCTTCCCATGGCTCTTCTTCTTCACCAAACGACGCACAAAACTCTCTCGTTGATACCTTATTTGATTTGCTTCGCCTCTCGGCTCGCTACAGCGATGCCCAGCTCGTGAACGCTGTCCACGCATGCATTCTCAAGCTCCAAGAGCACACCCATCTCAGCAATGCTCTCATCTCCGCATATCTCAAGCTGGGTCTTCTCTCTGAAGCTTACAATGTTTTCCTCGGCCTTTCGTGCCCCAATGTGGTGTCTTATACGGCGTTGATATCTGGGTTTTCGAAGTCGAATCGAGAACACGAGGCGGTGGAGCTTTTCTTTCGAATGAGGGATTCGGGTATTGAGCCTAACGAGTATACCTTTGTTGCAATTTTGACTGCCTGCATTCGGATTTTGGATTTACAACTGGGTTTACAAGTTCATGCTATGATAATTAAACTTGGGGTTTTGGAAGATTCTGTTTTTGTTTCGAATGCGCTTATGGGGCTGTATAGTAAATGTGGGTGTTTCTTATTTGTGCTCAAATTGTTCGATGAAATGCTGCACAGAGACATTGCGTCGTGGAATACTGTTATATCGTGTATGGTAAGTGAGTATATGTATGACAAGGCATTCGAATTGTTTCGTGATATGCAGAGAAATGATGGGCTTAGAGTTGACCATTTTACAGTTTCTACCCTTTTGACTGCCTGTACTGGCAGTGCTTCTATAATGAAAGGCCAAGAAGTGCATGCCCATGCAATCAAGGTAGGGCTGGAGGCAAATCTGAGTGTCAACAATGCGCTTATTGGGTTCTACACAAACTGTGGTGGGGGTGTGAAAGATGTGACAGCTTTGTTTGAGAGGATGCCCGTAAGAGATATGATCACTTGGACGGAAGTGATTACAGCATATATGGACTTTGGTTTGGTGGAGTTGGCTGTGGAGGTATTTGATAAGATGCCAGAAAGGAATTCTTTTTCTTATAATTCTCTTTTGACAGGATTATGTCGAAATGGCCAAGGGTCAAAGACATTGGAATTATTTATAAAAATGGTGGAGGAAGGTGTAGACTTAACAGAATTCACTTTGACAAGTGTTCTTAGTGCTTGTGGATTGCTCATGGATCGCAAAATTAGTGAGCAGATTCATGGGTTCATTCTCAAGATTGGTTTTGGATCAAATGCTTGTATTGAAGCAGCGCTGCTTGATATGTGCACAAAGTGTGGAAAGATGGCAGATGCAGAAAAGATATTCAGACGGTGGTCATTTGACCAGGATACCTCTGTGATTTGGACATCAATGATATGTGGTTATGCTCGAAATGGGCAGCCAGATGAGGCAATTTCTCTATTCAACATTAGTCAATCCGAAGGAACAATGGTTGTGGATGAAGTTGCATCAACTTCAGTACTTGGTCTCTGTGGAAATATTGGATACCATAACATGGGAAAGCAAATACATTGCCATGCTCTCAAATCTGGTTTTTTATCTGATTTAATGGTTGGAAATGCCTTGCTTACCATGTATTCTAAATGTTGGAACATGGATGATGCAATTAAGATATTCAATAATATGCCTACACACAACACAGTTTCATGGAATGGTTTGCTTGCTGGCCATCTTTTCCACAGACAGGGTGATGAGGCCTTGGCCCTCTGGTCAAAAATGAAGAAGATAGGCACAAAACCAGACAATGTTACCTTTGTTTTGACCATTTCAGCTTACAGGCACACTAACTCCAATTTAGTTGATGATTGCCGTAGCCTGTTTTCATCATTGAAAAGCGTTTATGACATTGAGCCCTCTTCAGACCATTATGCATCCTTGGTTGGAGTTTTGGGTTACTGGGGTCTACTAGAAGAAGCAGAGGAGATGATCAGTACAATGCCTTTTGAGCCCCATGCCTCTGTTTGGCGAGCCTTGCTTGATAGTTGTAGAATCCATTTAAATACAACCGTTGGAAAACGGGTTGCAAAGCGCATTCTTGCTCTCGAGCCGAAAGATCCATCTACCTACATACTTGTATCAAATCTGTATTCTGCATCTGGGAGATGGCATTGCTCTGAAATGGTTAGGGAGAATATGAGAGATATGGGCTTCAGGAAACACCCAGGTCGAAGTTGGATCATTTTTCAGAACAAGATACATTTTTTCTACGCAAGAGATAAATCTCATCCCCAAACAAAAGACATCTATAGTGGATTAGAAATTCTGATCTTAGAATGTCTAAAAGCTGGGTATGTGCCAGACACAAGCTTTGTTCTTCATGATGTAGAGGAGCATCAAAAGAAGGATTTCTTGTTCAATCACAGTGCAAAACTAGCGGCAACTTACGGGCTTCTGACGAGCAGGCCAGGAAAACCTATTCGGATTGTGAAGAACATCCTTCTTTGTGGGGACTGCCACACATTCTTGAAGCATGTTTCTGTTGTTACCAAGAGAGAAATATTTCTAAGAGATTCTTCAGGGTTTCATTGCTTTTCCAATGGCCAGTGCTCATGCAAAGATTACTGGTGATCCCCCTCATCTTGTATCTTACAACCTTTTAACTTCCATTCTTATTGTTGAGAAATACCAAGCCATTGTCAACAAAATTTATATATATGTGTAATTTTCCATAGAAGAAATTCAGTAGAAATATTTGAGTAAATAGATCTTCAATTACTGACAATGGTCTTGTATATAACTTCATCCTTGGGGGGGGTGGGGGGGGGGGGGGGGGGGAATTGGAGTGATGTATTCTCTACCTGGCACATTTCCGTATCTGCCCAAAATGGACAGAAAAGGAGGAAACTATGAAACTTGAAAATATGATGATGATGGTGGGCTGGTTTGTAAATAATGTGGATAAAAATTTAGGAAACAAAGGAGAGAGATAGAGAAGAAAATTGCATTAATTCTAAAAATTTAAATTATCTATAAAACTAAAAAAAGAACCAAAAGCTCTGAATGAAATCAATGAATAATTCACTGAAACTCAGGAATGGTAGTGTCTTGACAATGTGCTTGCTCCTTGCCTCAAACATCCTTTTAATCCTCTCAACCAAATTCTCCGCATTAAATAGGGTTCTTTTCAAACTATAATATTCCTTCCCCTACCAAAATTCCTGTGATTCACCAATTCTTTCTGTAGAGAACAATTAAGAGTAGGCCATAGCCTCTGCTCATCAAATACTCCATGGGAACAGCTGGTCACCCACATAATACCTGATGAATTTAACTCAAATGAGTTAAGGACCATGGCCATACTCTGGCTATATTTTCATTGAAGTAAACTTCCTTCATAGTCAAGATTTTTAATCCTTTACTGTCTAATTACTTAATTGTGGGAGGGCAAGGAATAAAATTGCAAAAAGAGCTTTAAATTGTTATGGTATGGCCTCTTTTTATATATATATTTATTTATTAGCATTGGTGAAATTATGGAGTTCCATTCCAGGATTGATTGATAATGTAGTAAGGTACTGATGTAATTTTCTGCCTTTAAATAAAAGCCTGAATAGAAGTAACAATTAAGAGTGAGGGAAATCTGGCGCACTTGCTTGATGAAAGCCTGTACTTCAATTAACTCAACAAAGCTTTCTGTTAACAGCTCTGGGTTAGCTAAATTCTCCCTTTCTTGCCTTTTGCTTTCTTTGGGCTTCCATATTTTGTTATTTCATGAATTTTGATGTCTTTTTTTGCTGCCTTGACCCTCAATCTATTTGGTCTTTTCAAAATCTTGAGGTGCCTATTACTTGAAAGAACTCACATCAGGAAAAATGTGATTGATTATCATTCAACAGAAGAAATGACCTTAGAAACTATAAAATGTTCAGATGGCATGTGTAATAACTGTATCTTTGAAGATAATGAGAGATTTTTAGATCTTTTAAAACATCTTCTTTTTGGTACTTTATTTCAGTGGGGTCGTACACAATGTATTTCAATTTCTACTTTCTACAATTTGTTAGCTGTTAGCTTTAGTTCTTGAGCTTTTTGTATCTTTTTCATGTCCATAGTGTTCGTCATCATGAACAATGTTCTTTTTTTCGATAAAAGTATTATTATCTATAAAAAAAAAAAAAAAAAAAAACCAAATCCAATCAATTGGTATTAGGGTTTTCATGTTCAGTTATTTTCATAGTTGGTTTAGAGAAAGTAGTTTAGGAGTTATGATGCTTAAAGATGTACTTGAGACATATGTATAATTTAATTTGTAGGTGTTGACGAAACATCTCTTTTAGAGCTTCTGTCTCAAACAAAAATGCTGAAGAGTCTTTGCTTGAGGGATACTCAGCTTGTTGACCAAGCTCTGCATTGTTTCTCAGGTTCTTCATTGGAGATGCTTGATATTTCTAATACCATGGTTAGTCATGATTTAGGGAACCTGGTTTTTTCCCCATTTTCCCCTGGAGAGTATATGAATGTATTGTATACTTTTGACTCTGCATTGTATATGTATTGTATTGTATATTCATCCTGATGTAAAGAATTACTCAGTCAACGACCATAAAATTTACGAATATTAGCTAGTTTGAATCTGAAAATAGAATTAGTAGATACAGCATGTCAAATACATCTGACCTAGGCAGCCTTAATCCCAAACTACGGAAAAATTGACCTACCAGATTATTCTAACTATTTTATTTTGGACTAGGAAACAAAATGGTTTTAATTTTCAACCTAATTGTTCCCTACTGTAAAATACATCTTGTATTCGTGCGAAGAAGAATCATGTCTAATGGTTTGTTGGGTTAGCTGGTCCTATAGAGCTACTATCTATCAGCCCCTCCAATCCAATCCATTAAATAGAGCATGCTGTCTTTGAGAAAGATGCATATAAAAAAAGAAGTGTGTTTGTTTTCTTGGCTTTAAGTTTGATTCTTCTTTAGGCACTAATGTGTTCTCTTTGTATTTCCCGTCTATGTAGACAATCAGGGTTAAGGCTTTAGATGTGACAAAACCCAAAAAATTTCTAATGAATTTGAGTGAAGGAAGAGAGATATTAAGCTTCAGCATCTGACACCGCTGACCAAATAGAAAGATCATTTGGTTTTAAGTATCCTTGTTCTTGCTGCTGCAACCATGGTGATGATGTACTAATTATTAAACATCCTGTTTTTTTTAACCCGGGTTATTGTGCTTGTAAAATTTCAGGTTTCTGCAGCTGCATTAGCTCACTTAGTCCATGGAAATCCGGGTTTAAAGTGCTTGAATGCGAGGGGCTGCAGAAATATATTTCGACAGGAAAATAACACCTCAGGGGGAGAAAATTATTACTTTTATAAAGATTTGTATCTTGAGTTAGGCAATTGCAAATTGGAAGAAATTACTTCAGGATGGGGATTTTCTTATCTCTCTCTGGAAGCTCTCCAACCTGCGATTATGTCACTAAGGTCAATAACTGTGGGTTTAGGTGGATCATTAGGTGAAGATGCACTGAAACGACTACCTGCAGCTTGTCCTATGCTAGAGTCAGTAATTCTTCAATTTCAGGTATTAATTTTTTTGAAATTCGAGATTCTTCTCTATAACAAAAATGGGGATTCTTCTACGTGATACATGTTATTGAATAAGGGGATTGACACATGCAGTAGGTTCTGTTCACTACAAGGGCATGCTTCCCTGTCTGGGATAACTACTTCACAGTAATTATGCTCACTGTGTGTTCTGATTCTCTGGAGAAAAATTGATCAGACAATATTTCTGATATGGTTGAAACAGTACGACACGTGGAGATATTCTTTTGTTTAGGAAGACTGAAAGGCCCTTGCACTTTTTTTCTTTTTTCAGAACGAGACAAACTTACTTTCTCTTGCGTAATAGATTGTCTCATAACCTCTCATATGACTGAGATCAGTATAACTTATCAAGTAGCATATTTACAATCTTTTTTTTTCTTGCGAATTGAAATACACTTATTTATTCTGGCTGTGACTTTATTTCGTGATCTGGGTTCTTTACAGGTCATCTCGGATACTGTCATAATGAACATCTTGGTGTATTTGAGAAATTTAGGAGTGTTGGGATTGTGCTATTGCCTTGGTGATATATCTATGTTAAGCTTCAGCCTCTCTATGCAAAATCTGAGGAAATTGAGGCTTGAAAGAGTAACCCCTTGGATGACCAATAATGATTTAGTTATTCTGACTCAGAATTGTGCAAACTTGGTTGAGCTTTCCTTGCTGGGATGTAAGCTTCTCAATTCAGGTCAGGAGTCATTGTTTGTAAAGTATAATTTGCATTATTCTGCATAAATTTCATGTTCTTGAATCCTCTTATTGTTGTTTCATGATTCGAGTTCAAATATCAACAAGAAGTAAATGAGAGAGTATGAGACCCATCATTAATTGGTTCTTTTTATTGCTGCATGGCAGACATATCTCTTTTTCTCTATATTGTATCCATGCTTAGCATATCTTTATAGCAGATTTGAAATAATGGTCATATTCATTTCTAGTTGTTGGATGGTAATTGATATGTTTTACTACCTTATCTTTTGGTCTTTATCACAGATTCTCAAAAGATTATCTCACATGGATGCCCAGGCTTGATTTCTATCCATCTAGAGATTTTTCATTCTCTCTTTTCTTTTCAATGTATAGTGAAATCCTTTTTTTTTATTATGCTAAAATTTGATACAGATCCTTCCAACTAAATCGTTCTTTTTTGATAAGTAATAAGTTTTATTGATATGAAAAAGGAATACCCTAGTACACAGGGAGTGTACAAGGGTTCAAGAAATCAAATACAAAAATTGCGAGAGTTCCAACTAAAACGTTCTTAAGTGCTTCTGATGTAGATGAGTGGTAGTTAAAGCACCTGCTGTCTTCTTCTTCTTCTTGCTCTTCTTGAGTTGCCGGACAAAAAAAACATGAAAAATAAAAATAAGGGAAAACAAGAAAGAAACTTTGGTCTATATAGCCTTAGAAAACCTTGAATAAAGCTCTAACATTGGTTGTCAGATGCTTTAAGCTAAAATGCTTACTCTGTTTTGATAACAATTGATCTAAGCCACCCCATCCACCTCTTTTTTCTTTTTCTTTTTTCTCATTCGAATGATTTTGTTGTTGCGTTATTATTTTCTGCTCTTTTAGTGCTCATGTATGTTTCCAAATGTGATGACATAATGTGCTGCGTCATAACGTGAGCCTTCTTTTACTGCTCTTTTTCTTGCATCTTGGATACAGGTCTAGTTAATGTTCAGATGAATGGATCTAATTAATGTACTGCTGCACATGCTCCCGTTGGAACATGGTACTCAAATATATTCATTGTTGATTGCTTGTTTTGGAACTTCCTTGTCTATTGTTTATAGCTTTAGTTATATTATCCTTTTGTGTCTATGGTTTAGTTTGAATTGTAAAGAGCCCTGTTTAATATGGTGAAGATTGCGCAATGTGGTTGCTATAGGCTTTGTGATTGCATTGGCAGACCCGGAAATGAGCTAAGTTTGTTAACTTTGTTCAGTTTATTCATTATAAGAATTAAATTATTATAGCATTATAATTATGAATTATCTGCGGTTGTGGGTCTTCTATAAGGACCAGATCATTGCTTTTGAAGTTTGAAAATAGCTAGTCATCAGCATAGTTAATTTTCATCATAATTCTTTCAGGTGAATAGATACAGTTATGACTTGATAATGTACAGAATTGAACCCTGTGGGGTTGGCCAGTGGTTGGGCACTTGGTCTCAAAGTGGCTGTCTTGGGCTTGACTAGGAGCTCCCTAGTTCAAGTCCGGGCACTAGCACTTTGAAAAAATTTCTTGAGTCAGCGATTTACCCCACTATGAGCCCACCTGTCACGAATAGTGATTAGTCTTTGGTTGAAAGCTTTGAGGAAACACTGTGGAAAACCAAAAAAAAAAAAAAAGGTACAGAATTGAGGCTGTGATTAGCCAAATCATAGATTCATTGGGGTAGAATTTGTATACATAATTTGTACCGTGACAATATTTTATGTTGAAATTGGAACTTTATGATGTCAACTGTTGTCAATTTTTTTTTTTTTTCACCTCAAGTAGGATAAAGATAAATTTACTCTGTTTGGATGATTTGGATTCTAATTCCTGTTTATGAAGATTTATAACTGACTGACTGCTTATTCGCTGGGCTGGAATCTAACCAACATTATTCAGAGTCCTGGGATACAGAAAACCTTCATTTTTGATGCTGCTTCAAAGGTACTCTCATACTCTCATTACAGTGTCACTGTTCTCTACTATTGTTTCTTTCTTGTCAGAGAAATCAAGTTTAACAACTAATGTCATATTTTCTTCCTTTAATCATGATTACAGTTACCAATGCTTCGGAAGATATCTCTAGATTTGTGTGATGCAAGTGAAGGTGACTTTGACATTCCAGATGTAAGTTACAAAATGACTACCCTCTAGTGTGTACATTAATTAATCAATCTAAGTAAAGAACTTCAGATATTGTGCATATTTAGTTTTTTTTTTTACCCACAGCCAAGGATACTTTTTCAAATGCATATATAATTAGCAACATTAATCCTACCCTCTGGTTACCTTCCCTTTGAAGGTTCAGAACATCGTCAAGAAATAGAGCAGAAGGAATGAGACTCCCTCTCTCTCTCTCTTCTTGGAAAATTTAAACCTTGTATTTAACGCAAACCTACTCCATCATTCTACCATGTTATCCGATCAACATGACCATAGGCTTGCCTTTTGCCCAGTTGAATCAAGTGGACTCCGCTATCAAAACCTCAAAGCAAGGCAAGACCAAGACCAATACCATTTGGAGCAACAAAATTAGTGAGGCTACAGTTTAGGATAATTCTAATACATACCTTTCCTTCTTTTTTCCTCTGAGCATTTAAAGTCTTTAATTTGTGGTGATTAAGCTCTATTCTGTTATCCTGTTTTATCTGCCTCAGTATGCTGAAAGGTGCTTCTTGAGTACTGTGAAGATAGCAAGATGCAAGTCCCAGGGATGTAATTTTAACCTTTCCGCTCATAGAACGCCCGTGCACGAGGAGACACTAGTGCTGGTTTGGAACAGTAAGAATCTCGACTCTAAAGATTGACACTGATATGGAGCCTCCATTAAATAATTTGGTAAGGTCACATTAATAATGGGTTAAGTTTGTGACACATACAAGACGATTTCTATTCAAGGCATAGAAAATGGGTATCACCAATGATTCACTTTTTGACACTATCTTGTGCTCTACAACTGTACATTGTTACAAGAAGTTTGTTTCAGATGTTATATGTTAGGAATTTTTGTTTATTTTATACTTGATGTCCTTGATACTAAGCTGATTGCAGTTGTCCTTTGCATGAGCCATGAGGTAATGGTTGATTGCAGTTGTCCTTTGCATGAGCCATGAGGTAATGGTCCAAGAAAACAATATGAATTTTTTAGTTTGTTCGTTGTAAATTCCCTAATATTTTGCTTGTAGATATATTTTTAACATGCGCCAATCTTAAACAATTTCTTGGGACTAAATTTCCAAGCTGATGGAGAATGCAACATTTCTCAAACATGCATTTGGAGAAGGTGATATGTTGTTGAAATGTTATCCAAAAAGAAATGAAGACATAACTCAATCATATACTAGATCGTGCATTATTAAAACTAGTTACAAATTCACGCGATACTTAGGAAAATGTAATATAATTATTTTATAAGAATATAATGTAAAATTTGTATTTAAAAGTATGTTCTATTTTTTAGTTTTAAATGGAACATATAAAATATTTTGCATACAACAAAAATCAATAGGAATATATAAAAGACATAATTTAATACAAATATTTAAATTACATAATTATAATATTGTTTTATATAAATGAATAAGATTTATGATTTTTTTTTAATAATACCATAATCGGTTGACTAATTTGAACATATCTAAGAATATTAAAAAAAAAAAACTTACACCCCTCCTTTCATGTAACACATGTAACATGTTATATTAAATTTAAAATATTATATGAGCTTAGAATTGTTGCTTTTTTTTTTCTTTCCAAATATAACTATAGTGCCTATATTATTGAAATTTGGATTTTAAGGTAATCTTGTGAATATTTAACACTTTATTGCTTTTTTTGGGGCTCGTATCTCTAATTTTTAATTTCTATTTTATTTGTATTTTTTTAACCCAAAACTAAAAAACTTGACCCAAATAGAATAAAATTTCATACTTTTCATTGAAAAATTAAAAAAATTAAAAAAAAAAAAAACTGAAAATGCAACGTACAAACAGGATTAATTTAATGTCAATTAGTCCAAAATGGAGCAAATAGACCAAAGTGGACCGAATGGATTGAAATTGACCAAATGGACCGAAGACCGAAATAGACTATAATGGACAGAATTGGACGAAATGGACCGAAGTAGACGGAATAGAGCAAAGTGGATCGAAATTGAACATAATAGACCAAAGTGGTCCAAAATGGACCAAATGGAGCCAAGTGGAATGAAATTGACCAAATGGACTGAATTTGATCATAATTGACAGAATTGGATGAAATGGACTGAAGTCTACTGAATAGAGCCAAGTGGATCGAAATTGAACGTAATAGACCGAAGTGGTCCGAAATGGACTAGTGTGGACTGAATGGAGCCAAGTGGATTGAAATTGACTGAAATAGACCATAATGAACAGAATTGGATTGAATGGACCGAAGTTGACTGAATAGATCCAAGTGGATCGAAATTGAACATAGTAGACAAAGTGGTTCGAAATGGACCGAATTAGACCGAAACACTAGGCTAATGTGACTTGATAGGACCCACCAGTGCAGGTAGCTATTCTCATTCTTTCTTTCAATACCATGAGACTTGTTATAGATCCCTCGTACCTGAATAAAAGAATGCATTTGGAAAGGTAAAAAAACTCACAATAAGGAAGAGGAATAGCAACTGAAGTGATCATATCGTATGGTCCCTTGCAATCCTTATACTTGTGAATACTCTGCTTCTTAATGAGTTCCTCGCTGGATAAACATTCTGCACTTGTCATCCTACATTTCAACTTTTAAGTTTTAACACGTGAGGTGCATCTTGAAGTTAAGGTTGGGAAAATTGTCTTATGGACTAGTTGCTCCACGATGAACCCCCACTTAGAGCATGTGGAATATACATATACGTAGGTTTCGAGCAATATTATATACACAAAATTTCACATTTTTCACAACAGTTGAGTTAACAAGCTTTTATAGTTCTTATCTAGACCCACTACTAACATAATTTTAATACCCACCATTAACAATTTGTCACATCTACGTATGTGAATTTTTTTTTGTATGTAGACTTTTTGGTAGGTTTCACATACTATGAGTCTATGAGAAAGGATGGCATCATGAACTACTCAATGAGATGCCTCCTCCAACTAGCCAGCTTGGGAATGCATTTCCAAGTCCCAACTAACATATATGGTGCCTATGTCAGATAAGGTTAGATTGAGCTCCGGCAAATTGCATTGTGAAATTAACCCCCCTCCTTCTCACAACAATTTTTTACTATTTTTACTTTTTTTTTATTCAATGGTTGAGATTTAAAATTTTTTTTTTTTTTTTTTTTGGTAATTTTAAATTTAGTCACTTATAACAATTGCATTAGGTACAATACCTAGGTACAGCACCTGATCCCAATCTTGCAACTTACAACACACTGAAAATTATAGAATAGAGATTCATTTAAAAATAAAAAATAAAAACCTAAAGAGAATCCTTATCAACCAAATTGACAAACACATGTTAATACTTGCAATGATACAATCGTACAATATTATTAAAAAAAAAAAAAAAGGAAGCTAAATCGTTATGTGTCAATCAAATCTTTAATGGCTGGATATCTAAAAAAAAAAAAAACACTTTAACGTTTTATAGAGTGGTGTAAAAATATAAACGAAGTGAGAGAAACGATTCCCGATGGGCCTAGATAGTCTCGGGCTCATTAATTATTATTGAGTGGGCCCATATCCAACCCGGTCCAGCACATCCCAGCCCAGCCCACACTTTTACTGTCACTATTATAAAACGATGTCGGTTCAAAAAAGCTTATCAGAGTTTTCTTTTAAACAAGAATTCGGACCCATTATCATCAAAACTCGACCGTGTGGACTCGTTGATTCTCTTCTTTACTCTCTCTCTCTCTCCCTAAATTGCTTCAAACCCTAACCCTAGCTTATTCAACTTGCAGGTTCGTTCAATTTTTGTGTTTCTTTCGACAATTTTACTTCAGTAACTTTGAATTTAAAGCTTATCAATAGCTCTTAGCCTGTAATTTCTTTGAAAAAGTGTGATTTTTTTATTTATAGACCATGTATGAAGAAACTAAAGTTTTGATCTTTATTGAGTACCAATTCTGGGTTGTAAAAATTTGTGGGGGGCAATTTATGTGGGTAATGGGTTTGTGATATTGTTCATCAAAGTGGGGTTTTGTGGAGGCATAGATGGCTTGGGATTGATATTTGAAGTAATGGGTGTGAGAAATTAGGTCTAGTTTTAAGAGGCCCTGCAATTTTATTGAAGTAATTGTTTATAGTTTTTGGTTGAAGATTCTATATCCTTAAAAGGAATACCTTAGTTAGATAAATTTTGGGTTTTTGAGTATTTTAGTTTTGCAGGGAAGTGTAGTAGCAATATTCATACTTGCTCTGTAGGTCATTGGTTTGGGGACACAACTAGTTCATTAGCTAATGAAAAAATAAATGTAAAAAATTGGTTAGATTTGTCGGTTCAACCGCCAAATTTGTTCACATTCATGCAGTATGTGTTGGTTTAGACCAGTTTAGAATTAGATCCTATAAAGGTTACCATTTTTCAAACTCGATTGACATTAAATTGTTCTTTGAAACTTTAGTTTTAGCCATCAAATAATCATGACTTAAAGATTCACTTGGACAAATCACTTTAATGTCACTCTTTGACGTAGATGTTGTAATATTATTACAAGTTTTATTTGATATGAAGCAGTTTCACTAAGCACCATGTGGTCTCACTTCACATTACTACCCAATTAGGTTGATATAAGTAGTAAGCAGATTTATTGCTTCCCTAAAATAAAATAAAAAAATCTTGTCAGTCTGGAAATTTGTTTAGCCATGTCTATTAGTAGATAGATTCACTCATTAGCATCACTTTGACCTGTCCTGAGAATGTCTGGTTGGTGTTTTGTTTCTCTTTCTTTTTAGTAACTAGACTGAGTGATATACACTACGAGTGCACCTTATGACCATCTGTCCTCCTACTGTCCCCATTTCCCTTCGTAAGTATGAGAAGCTTATTATGTAGAATTTGATGGTGCTCTGATTTGTTTGGAAAATGGGTCATGAGCTGACAATATTTACATACTGTTAAAATACTATTTTACATGGAATGCCTTTTAATAAAAATGTTTCAGGGGATAGAAAGTAGTTTTTGGTGGGCACTAGACAAGCTTTCTCTGCTTAAGATCAAAATTTTCCCCCTAATTATCATTCTTGGACACCCTCTTCAAATAACTCGTTACCCTCAGAATTTGATCACTTGAAACATCTTAGTATCTTTTTAATTATTGTAGGAGGCATCAAATAATGTTACATAAGAGAGACTGGCAAAAGCCATCAGTTCTAAACTTGTTATTTAGTTCCCTGTTTGATGTGCTTTCTTATAACATTGTGCTTTGGGATGTAAGCTATACCATGGTAATTGAAATATGTGATTGTCTCATAATGTCAACCATGTTTAAACACCTGATTTAGATGCACTTATATGTCTCACTTGTGTAAAATTCTTTATAATTTCAGCTTGTATTTCTATGTTAAATTGGGTATTTGATTATTTTCTTTTTCAAATGACATTTTTTTATAGTTGCAACCTTCCAAACATTCAGTTGATTATGTAGTTTGAAAATTTCTTCTTTTAGAGAATTCTAGATTGATTGTTGCACACTCCACTTGATCTGTTTATCCCACGGGAATTTTGTCTGACAAGATTTGTAGTTTCAACTGTTAGTCTCTGTTGTATACCAAAGGAAGTGAGCTTCTTGTGCTCGCCACATTTAGATGTATCAATGCCACTAAGATATATTTTTCCTTGAATATATGGGAAACATTGTTTTATGTTAAAGTATCCTAGTAATTCTTCATGATCCACCCTGTAGATGAGGATATGAGAACATTGGTGAAGCATTAAATCTCCAAAATTGATTTTGAGTTTGAGTTGGATGTTCAAAGATGTGCTGATTGTTTTGTGTATATATAATTTTTTATTATTGCATACTTGTTAGAATTATGTGACTTTTCTGATCAAGTTCATTTTTCCTTTTGGGGTCATGGTAGATGTTATTTAGGAATTCCTAGAGGAAAGGTTTGGAAATTTGTATCAATTTAACTATTAATCATATTTTGCTACTTTGACAGGTAGAACAATGCCAAAGGTGAAAACAAACCGTGTTAAATACCCAGAGGGATGGGAACTAATTGAGCCTACTCTTCGTGATTTGCAAGGAAAGATGAGAGAAGGTTAATATCTTCCCATATAGTAACATGGTAATTTTTTTTTCCCACAAAGTTCACTGGACTTTATGAAACTAACAATGTTATGTCCTTTATTTTTTGAGCAGCTGAGAATGATCCCCATGATGGTAAGAGAAAATGCGAGGCATTATGGCCTATTTTCAAATTAGCACATCAGAAGAGTCGGTACATTTTTGACCTTTACCACCGGAGGAAGGAAATATCCAAGGAATTGTACGAGTTCTGTTTGGATCAAGGATATGCTGACCGCAATCTAATTGCAAAATGGAAAAAGGTTTGTCTGAAAATTGCTCGTATATGGATTTAGGACTGATGAGTGTGTTTAGCTTCTTTTCTGGGTGTGTTTGGAACAGACATGGTGACACATCCAATACTTGGGAGCTAGTCCTATTTGCTGAAGCAAAAGTTTATACACACTCAATTATTGGAGTTAAAACGATATAACTAAGAATCTGAGTAGGGAAAACATGCAAGATGGTCAGAATCATACTATAATTCTTATGTTATTGTGAATATCTGGTGAATTGTGTGAATACCATGTGATTTTTTAAATTATTTGTTATAATTTATGCAGTGGTTGATACGAAGTGTTGTAGTGTAGGACTTCTTTGAAAGATCAAGGAAATGTTTCCATGAAATCATATTTTTTTTCTGTGTTTCATCTAGGAAACTTGTTCTAAAATGTTTCATCTGTTCTTCATTATTTAATTACTTCGCACTATGTTAACTTTGTTCTTCTGTTTAAATTGCAGCCGGGTTATGAACGTCTCTGCTGCTTAAGATGCATCCAACCAAGGGATCACAATTTTGCCACCACGTGTGTGTGCCGAGTGCCGAAGCACCTGAGAGAGGAGAAGGTTATAGAGTGTGTACATTGCGGTTGCAGGGGCTGTGCAAGTGGGGATTAATTCTTCTCTTTCTCACAGATCGTGGTGCCTTGTAATCTTTCAACTGTGTAACCCATCTATTGGTTTCAATTATCCTGAACTGGGCCTTTGCTGTGACAAATTATTGTTATAATTAAGTATGGTTTGGAAATCTGACTCAAAATTTCGAGTTTGCCGTTGTGTACTCTGTATGATCCTTCCCACCATCAAGTGTTTGATTCTGCTAATCAAATTAACTTTTACTGTACGTTTAAAAGATATAACCTTTTAAAGTGAAAGACTGCTAAATTGAGTTAAAAATAATAATAAAATAAAACTTTTTAAAGATTTTTTATTAGATGTAATTTTAGGAACTCTACTATGGATTTTTTTTTGTTTTTAATTGAAAAAAGTTTGTTATATATACATATACTTCAATAAAAAATAAAAACTAATTGGTGTTTTAGTTTAATAATAAAAAGTAATTATCATAAGTAAATGTCATAAGTTAAAATTATATTTCAAAAAAGAAAAGAAAAAAGAAAAGCTCATCCCCCAGCAAATAAAAGTGAAGCAAATCTTGATTAAGAGTGCGCAATTGGTCCCTACAAAAGCAAACATTTCATCCATGGATGATAGAACTGCTCTAACCTCTATGCCCATCAAGGAATTCTCTTTGAGAGTAGCTTTAAAGCGTAATTATCTACCAGTGGTGGTATCGAAGTATGTCAATAACATACCATGTTGATCAGGCAACCAACAAGAAAATGTGTTTTGCATTGAGTTAGTGCAAAATCGAGTGTCTACCCATTGTTTTTTTGTTGCTTTTTTCTATGTGCTTGGTTCGTGGAAAAAATGAAAGTCAACAGAAATGAGAAAACTTGTTAAGATTGGATTGGTGGGATTTATGTGTAGCTGGATTCGAGGTCAGCTAGGCCTCCAAGATAGAGAGAGAAGATGACAGAGGAAAAAGAAAAGGAAAAGTTTCATTAAAGATTACAATTTACTTAAAAATGTCCATTATACAATTCACTAGTCTCTTATACAACACTAAGACAACTGTCAAGACCCATCAGTCCCTAACTAACTCTAACTGACTCAATAACCAACTCTCATGTATCTCACCTTAGGCCGTATACTCACTGCTGCATCACTGTTCACTGCTGCTGCATTACATCCTGCATCACTGCTGCACAACAGCCTGCACAGCCTTGCGTCACAGCCTTGCATCCCAACAGCCTGCTCTGCATCCCAGCACTAGCGCCTCTTATTGTACAACATACAAACCACTTATTACACCTCATTCCAACTACACTTAACAAAACATGTTATGTTGTCTACAAAACAAGTCAAAAGAAGAAAGAAAATATTTTCTTTCATTTGTGTAACCACCATCATTTCTTTACTTTGGAAGAAGGATTCTTTCCATTTTAAATCTTGTTCATTTCATGGTCTAGATTAAAACTTACAAATCTAAAAATGTACAATCTGTCACTTAAATCCTTAAAAAATAAATTATGAACTACGAATTTTTTTTTTTTTTTGAGAAATTATGAACTATGAAATTGATAAAATTGATTGTTCATAAAATCTAGCGATCTTGTTTTGTTCATTTCATAAAATTGATTCTTTTAAGTAAAATCTCGCGATCTTCTTTTTTTTTTTTTTTTTTTCGGTTTAATACTTTAACTAAACACTCCCTAACCAAATTAAATGATTATGCCAGATTTGCAAGCTAAGTTTGATGTAGTGTCCAAATTTGTCATTTTAAGCCAACGTGCAAAATATAATTGCCAACTAAATACCGATGACACTGTAAATTTTGGAGAAATAAAAATCTCTCAAGGACAAGGAACCAGATGCCACAAATTTCTTCTCTTTGTTTTCCTTTCAGTGTCTCCATGTAACGACGAAATCAAACAAAAAAGAAAAAAAAGCTAAAAATCAAATGCAGTACCTTAAATACAGTATATTAAGTTTCTCAATTAAATTTAAACATTTGTATTATATTTAATTGTCTTTGAAAAAGATGACAACATTTATTTTTTATTAGTCAATGCAATTAAGTATTTGAATTTAATTAGAGAAACTAATATACTACATAGTCTACACCTAAGGTACTATATCTAAGTTTTACCATTATAAAAAAAATGTGACTTTTTTAAATAAAGATTTTATCCATATAACATTATAACTTCAATGTAATATAATATTTTGGATCTTGGATAGTTCAAAAGAGAAAATTTAGTACCACAACTTATCTCACAACTTTTTTGTTACAATTGTGATTTATCCGAGTGTAAATGATAGGAAAAAAATTTGTGGATCTATGTATAAGTAATATGTAATCACTATTCACTTACAGTTTACCACGTCAGAGTTGTGACAAAAAGTTATAAAATAATTTATGATACTCTACACAATTAAAAAACCTTTTTATTTGGAACCAATCACACTAATACGATCTCCGGAGTTCTGGGAACTCTTTTTATAGAGGTGAATAATTAATTTCTTGGTGGCCACATTTTGATATTAAAAAAAAATACTCTAGGTTTTGCTGTTTTGGCTTAGTTGGCGTTTCTTGGTTTTCTTATTTTATTTTATTTTATTTTTTTGAAACTTTGGTTTTTGGCTAGAGACTGCCCAACTTTCAAAATCACAGTCACACTATAATAAAATATAACTGAGATTTGCTGTACACAAAATTTTCGCTGCAATGGGATTTTATTTATAGGGTTGTATATTTCCCCATAACTATGTTACATCAATTGTCAGACATTTGTCGCATACAGCAAATTAAATATGTTACATATTATATGACATCATTTCTCGTAATTGGGGTCTACCTAGCTGCTTTTTCAACCAAACGATTCAGACTGCTTGTTTAGGAATAATATAATTGGTATAAAAAATAAAATAAAAAGTCGACACTCATGACTCAACAGCAACAAAATCTAATACTGTAATAAAAATTATTTTTATTTTTGTGGACGTGGACGTCTAGACTGTTTGATGCGATTACACTCAAAATTTGGAAAATAATGGATTATTGGCTAGCTATCTTACTCACGAGTCACGAGAAGGCAGGTTGTGCGGCTAGTTTGCATGTAGTCAAACTCAAATGTCCCTATCTGTAAGACACAGACTATAACTATCCATTGAATATGACGTATATATGATTTATTATCGGAAAATCTTATAATTCACACACCCAGATGAAAAATGAATATTTAGCTTTCAAGTTTTTAATTATTTAGTCAAATAAATGTAGCAAAATATTAAATATTTTTATTTTAGAACTTGATATTATTTTTTTTTTGGTCAAGAGGAAATTGTATTAAAAACTAAAGAGCCTCCAAAGAGGAGGGAACAAAACAGTCATACAGAGTTCCTGCAGAATCCAAACTGAGCAGTAAAGCTACATCATCAGGGGGTTGAATAAAAATAGAAAAATTCTGAGCAAGAAGAGCTCCCCTTCTAGCTAAAGTGTCGACGCATTTATTGGCCTCTCTATAACAATGCATAATTCGAGAATGAGGAATTTGCCTAAGGCCTTCTTTGCAATCAGCAACAATAATATTATTGCTATTTGGAATATCACCATCTTTGGTCAAGAGCTCAATTGCTACTTTAGCATCCAATTCAATCTCCACCGCAGCAAGCTTGAGCGAAATACAAAGTCTAATCCCATCCCTCAGCGCCCATAACTTAGCAGCCAGACTACTGGTGGTACCAATAGCACGGGCGTATCCCCTCACCCATACTCCCCTATCATTCCGGATAAGTCCATTGATATCGAGTTTTGCAGAATATAGGTATTTTGTTATATAGTTCGATAACAAAGCTCTTTAGCTACATAGTTTTAAAAAAAAGGCTATATAGACACTTCTTTTTGAAATCGTGTTTTAGCAATACGATCTCACAATTATAATTGGAACGATTTCAAATAGTGTGTGTACAGTGTGACTATCATTTATTACTCGCTAGCATGTAACTCATGCAAATACATAGATGCATTTAAAATTAAACACAATTTTTATTATAAAAAATAAATAATTTGTCAAATTATTATAAATAAATAATTAGTCAAATTATTTTTTAATAAAAGTAAACGTAATTAGTCACACATTAAAATTCTTATCTAAATTTAATACTAGATATGATCATTTTTTTTTAATTTTTAATAAGATAGAACGTGTGGTGATTTTTATTGAGTATATGTGATTGATTTTTTTTTTTAATTTTATAGTTCATTAATATTAGATTTTTAGTATTCTACACTCATTAACTCACTTGGCATAAAAAATAAAAATTTAAGTGGATACATGGTACAAACTTAAGTAGATAATTATAATATAGTTTCCACATAAATTTAGATATATGATGCAAAATTAAATTCTAATTTCAAATTATAATTGAAATTAAAACTTTTTTTTTCTAATTTCATTAATATTATAATTGAGCAAATGAGTTTAAAACTTTTTTTTTTCCCTGAGAAGATGAGCTTAAAACTAACATCTTTGAAGCATCCAATAAAATATATAATGGTCAACATTGGCGTGCAATTGTGTTGTGTTGGCTTCTGTCTTTTCATGCACTAACTCTTCTACATATTTTTAAATATGAATAATTTACTTTTTAAAGTAGATAAAGTTGATTTTCAGCTCACCGCATAACCCGTGCCATCCTATGCATATTGACATTAATCCATTATAACACATGGGATACGCAACCTTTTTATTTAGAGTTGTTCTAATGTCACATAAAATATTATAATTTTTGTCATAATTATCTTACATGTCAGATTATAACTGACTAATTATCACTTTCATATAAACTTACTACCTTTTTTCCATCACTCATAATTTATCACGTAAACAATTGTGACATAAATTGTGGCACTTTATCTGGTCTTAGAATTTTTATTTTATTTATTGGTAATTTTGATTTGAACTTCTTGATCCATTATATATATATATATATATATATAATAAATTGTGGCACTTTATCTGGTCTTAGAATTTTTATTTTATTTATTGGTAATTTTGATTTGAACTTCTTGATCCATTATATATATATATATATATATATATATATATATATATATTCTACATCAATATTTTATTACTATTTTACCTTTTATCAATAATTTGTAAATTATTAAAATTGTTTGATTTTTTTCTTAACAAGTAACAACCCCCTAAAAAAATCAATATGTACTAATCTCACTTGAAAACGAGTTTTGTATAAATATAATAGATTATTCATACTTCTTAACTTTCTTAACCGAATATATAATTTTATTTAAAAATAACTTATACTCACGAATTAACACTTTCTCATTAAGTTTACGGATAAATGGCACTCTTCTATTAATGTTTGTATAAATGAGTATGAATCTTTTTAAAAATTAGAATATTTGTCATTTGTAAAAAGTTATGTACTTATTTACTGCATTTATACAAACCTAGAAGTAGATCTCAAGCCAAGAAACAGCTAAAGCGGAGGAATGTTATTTTGTCATTGTTTGGGAGAGTATCATTTCATAAAGTCTCTATCAAAATTGGTGTAATTTGACCCCAAAAAAATGTTACTATCAAGTTTCCCTTACTAATAAGCTTTGTTATTTTATTTGATTGGTATATTTTGAATAAATCAACGAAAGTGAACCAAAAAAAAAAAAAAAATTTCTTGGTCCACAAATTTATGTAAATAATTTATAAACGAAAATAACAGCTCAGGAAATAGCTTCAGGGCTAGACCACCAGGTAATTAAGTTGACCTGCAGTTTTAGCAAAGAGCCAAAGAGCTAACTTACAAAGAACAGAGCAAGAAAAAACCCTCAATTTTCAAAGTTTAAACCTTAAAAGCTATCTTTAATTATTAAAATAAAATAAAATAAAATAAAGGAAAAATTAAAAAGAAGTGAAACCATTTACTATATGTTACAATTTTGGAATAAATTATATATGTTATGAAATTTTTTTTTTTGGGTAAAAAGGCAAATTCATTAACAACTAAATAACAACACCAGAAACATTAACAATCCGATCAAAAGCAACCCCAGCAGGGTCTGGGCTAAGCAACAAGGATATATCAGCTGGGGGTTCTAGAAAAGTAACAAAATCTTGGGGTAGCAAGGCTCCCCTCCTAACCAGAGCATTGACTCTTGTTAGCCTCTCTATAACAATGTTGAATCTTGACCACGGGAATATGTTATGATCTTTGCCTATATATATATATAATAGCATATTCTTATCATTGGAGCAATAAAATAAGAAAATAAAGTACACAAAATTCCTTCCTTAACAGCCATATTGCTTGGTGCCTTGTTCTGTGGTGGACCAACTTAATTAGATGCAAAATAACACATACACGAAAAGCAAACATATGTGGCAAAAATAATAATAATAATAATAATAAATAAATAAATGAACCATGTGAGCTTCTAATAGGGATTTTTTTTTCCTTCTTCTTTTTTGTGTTGTATTGCTCTCATTGCACTCCTCTTTGATATTGATTAGAGTTTCCCAAGTGGTAAAGTTTATGTGAGATTGGTTGTGTTTCACTTTGAGGTTTTATTACCAATCTTTATCTACCCAATTGAATCTTATCTTCTTTTGGGCTAAGCAATCTAAATAATATAATCTCACCCCTCTTCACTGCAGAACTACTAGAACCTGGGTTCACGAACCCCTCAAGCCTTTAAGGTTTAGAGAAGTACCAGCTCACCTAACGTGGACGGTGGTTATTTATTTTTATACCTTGCTTGAGAGCTTTTAATTGATTTTTTTTTTCTAAGTACTCCTATCAATTAGCTATTTATTTATTTATTTTTGGAACCCAAAATAGAGTTCTACAGTTCTACTTCTCTTTGAAAAATCATTAAATACAATATTAATAACAAGTCAATACCCAATTTTTAAGCTTTCATTTTAGTTTTAATTTAAGGATGATACTTTTTTAAAGTTTATACACTTTATTTAGAAGATAGCACATTAAATAATTGTAGGGACTCAAATTGGATTGGACCCAGAATATAAATGGGTTTTCAGCCCCAGCAACCCCAAACAATAAATTTTTAGAGCGTGGGTACAAAAACTAATTATACTTGATAGGAAAGGTTATAGTTATAGTGTAATGAAAGACACTTAAAACTGATTGTATGATAAAGACTCTCCTCGGCTAGGTTTCAGTGAGCTTCTTTATAAGTTCTATTGTTCTTCTTTCTTTTTTCAAAAGTCCCCTCTAATGTCATATGCTTCCATGTTATATACTACGTTCATTACTCCATTTCCACCGTACACGTGTAGTTCCTATCTTGGGAACTCCTTTCTGTCCCATCCAGCACCTACCGGAACTTTTGCTCAGTGGCCATAAAGCTGCTTGGTTACTGTTCAGGTATCACCTCCACATTAATGCGGCTAGAGAGTTAGCTGGAAAGCATTTAATGTGGAGGTAGTAGCCTTGGAAGATATTTGTTATCTTTCTCAATTCCTCCTTAGGTCTATATTCACTTTCCAGTTCTAATACAACTTTGCGGAGTACCCTGGATAAAATGATAGTTACATCCACCTCGGACCGGGGTATCCGAGGTGAGTTTCATCCTCGGACGTGTCTTTTGCCACTATACATGACTTCCATCCCGTTTTCGTATGCTAGTCCCACAATAATTCTTTCAACCTATCCTCGGACACGTAAGTGTCCTCGGACTAGGCCGCTGGACCCCAAGCCCATTTCTTATGATTCCTGTACCATTTTAGATAACAGGCCCCACAATAGCCCCTCAAAATCTCGCTTTTTGTCATCTCGGAAAAAAGGGAGATTTTGATATTTTGCTCTCACCTATTTCGTAGACTTACCTTGCCTTCAGAACGCCTTTTTGCCTACCCAAGGCACGCTTCTGACGTTTTGGCGTCAGGAGCACGCCATTATTAAATGATGACGGCTTCCTTGTCCCCCACGTTCAACGACATGATGCAGATCTAACGGTGGAGGATCCTCCGCATTTATGGGCAGGATTTTTCCCGCTCCCAATTTCTGTGCCCTTATAAAGGGCCTTTCAAATCAAATCTCTCTTCAATTACACAAATCGCACCGTCTCAGCTCATATTCATTGAACCTGTCTCTCTCTCACTACTCCACGCTCTCATAAATACTAGGAGCCTGTCTGAGGAGCTCATTTTCCAAACCTGTAAGTTTCCTTAACCCTCCTTAGTTTTCCATCCTCTTCGTCAGTTTTTCTTTACAACTGTTAAGAAATGGGTAGGTTCAAGTATCTAGTTGACTCCGACGAGCAAATAGAAGCATTTAGAGCCAAGTATAGGATTCCCCCAACAGTGGGTATGAGATATGCCTCCACAAAAACGTGGTTACACGATAGGAAAACAGGGGAAGTGGTCATCCCTATGATCGCTTTTATAAAGGGAGGGATGACTATCCCGATGGGTAGTCTAACCAGAAGTTACCTTAGGTTCTTTAGATTATCTCCCACACAGTGCGCCTCGAATATGTTCAGGGTGCTCGGGAGTATAGAGGTCCTAAATGCCAAGTTTAATCTAGGTCTAACCCATCATGATGTGAACTGGGTGTATAACCTCAATCATTTGAAGGGTCAGGGATATTACCTTAAGTCCGGGTTCCCTGAAGTAAGATTGATCCAGTGCCTCCCTACATCAAACAAGGGTTTGAAAGATGATTTCCTTATTTTTTCCGGGGAATGGCGTGATGGTTTACCCTGTCCGACTGAAGAGGGACAACCAGGTGGGGTTTTTAGGACATACGCCCTTATAAATTAGATTATATTTTTAATTCAAGTTATTTTTATTTCTGATAAAGTTTTCTTTCCATGTTTTAATGACTTTGCAGACAAGCGCGCTACTAAACCTCATATCAGATTGATTAACAGGGAGAGCTTAGACAGAATCCTGCGATCCGAGGTGTATGTGAACCCATCTAATGGCCAATTGAGAGCAGCACATATAATCCTCAAGTACAAACCAATCTCCAGGGCCTTTCAGGCTCCCAAGTGCGTGATAAGGGCAAGAGATCCTCGGCTCCACCGTATCAGTGTAGCCTTTGAGGGATTCATTGTTCCTGAGGGCGTTCCAATTCCTGAAGGTGTTCCTTTCATTGAGCCGTTGTCCAAGGCCACTCCCTCTACAGGAGCTTCATCATCACGCTCCGTTCCTCAGGAAGTGAAGGAGGAAGAAGAAGAAAAAGAAGTAGAAGAAGAAGAAGAAGGAACTTCAGGGGGAGTTGTAGAACTGTCAGATTCTACAGACGAGTTTGAAGTTTTCAACCAATCTCAATCTCCCGAGGTGACCTCCGAAGAAATGGGCATCCAAAGGAAAAGCCAAAGGAGCTTGAAGGATGTAATCGAAAGCCAGCCTGGCAGGGTGGTGGTGGAGAAGTCAGTTCAGCCCAACCTCCCACCTCCTCCTCCTCTTCATCCTCGGCCACCACAGCCACCAGTGACCGAACCCAGCGATCCAAAGAGGAGGAGAGAGCCAAAGGACAAAGAAGTGGTGGATGTTGGGAGGTCTCGTACGACCCGTGAAGATGAGGACCAAAGAGTTGCAAAGCAGCAAAAAGTTAGCCACGGGTCTCAACGAGTGGCGGACAAGACGACCACTCAGTCCTCGGAACCCGAGGCCTGGCTTCCTGCTCCCATGCTCGGTGGGGATCCTTTGAGGGAGGATGCCTCGATCAGGGACTTTAATGGCGAAATTGGGTGCCGCGTCGCCTCGGCTTTAGAGGAAACACTTCTTCTTCCTAAGGACATGGTCGAGCTGAGGGCCATCAAGAGCAATGAGGTCTTCCAGAATACCAATAGATACTTGGGCATGGTATAACGCCCTTATTGTTATATTATTATTGTTTCTTATCATAGACATCATGCACACAATTCCCCGTATTGTCTTTCTAACCCCTTTCCTTTTAGGCCGTTCAAGCCACTTTCAGGCTGGAGGAGATAACCAATTCCTGCTACCAACAGATAGATGCTGAGAGAAAGAAAAGGATAGCAGCTGTGCACACACTTAATGCTGCTGAACAAAACGTTGTGCAGCTGAAGAAAAAGTTAGCCGACGAGGAAAATGCTTGGAAAAGTGCTGACTCAGCCTTGGATGGAGCCCAAAGGCAGGCCGAGGACCAAAGGAAGCTCTTGCGCGATGCCAATGCCCAGCTGGCAACTTCCCAGGAACAGATACTAACTCTGAAGAAACAATTGGAGGAAGCCCAGAGACTCAGAGATCAAGCTGAAAAGGCCAAGGCTGAGGCTGAAAAGGCAAAAGCCGAGGTTGAAAAAGAAAGAGATGCAGCCGAGCAACATGGCTATGACGTGGGCATTGCTGAGACAAAGGATAATTTCCGGGCTGAGGTGCCTGTTGCGTGTCGAGAGTACTGCGCCTTGACCTGGCAAGAAGCTCTCAACCGAGCTGGGGTTGAACCTTCATCAGAGTTGAGAATGCCTAAGAATTTTTATCTCCCCCCAGCTATTCGAGCCCCCAGTCCTTCTACTCAACAAGGAGAGGCATCCTCTACAGCTGCTGAACCAACCAAGGAAGCTCAAACTCAGGCTCCTCCCTCAATCGAACAGTAGGAGCAACCTGAAGTGCCTGAAAGGGCGAAGGACATATCCTCGGATAAAGGAGCAGAAGGGCCCAAGGGTAGAGCAGCTTCTCAAAGTTTTGAACAAGCCTTGGCCTCAACCACCTTACCTGTTGGAGAAGCTCCTGAGGTGCAGGAGAAAGATGTTCCTCCTGAGGCAGCTGGCAAAGCCCCTCAACATAAGCTCCAAATAAAATTAAACAAATAGTTAATTGTAATCAAATTCCCTTTAGTTTCCCTTTCATTTCATTTTTCTTTTTTTTTTCTTTTTTTTAAGCCTTTTTTAGGACATTTCTAATTGCAATGTGTAATTCCTTTTCAAAATTTATAAGAGATATTGGGGTTTCGTCTGTCACTTGTATAATTTCTTGCGTGAATGTTCTTTATTATTTTTTCTTTTACATGATCTCGGACTATAAAAGAATGAAAGTTGATATTATAAGGGAAAAACTTAACTTTATATACACTCATTGGGAACCAAAACAGACTATAGCAGTGACCTCCGTAGCCCTACAAAGGCTCTCTATAAATTCATTAAGAAGTATCCATATCTAAGATAGCATTTTAACATTTCACCCAGAGAGGTATTGAATACCTTGAAATGCTTTAAGTGATGCTCATGGCATTTGCTTTGATATATATTTCTAATTGCACGGACCCCCTTTAAAAGGCATTGATTTCAACTAAGTTTGTTGTCTAAACAATTCGTTATCCCTTAGCCTATGTGTAATATTTCAACTGAAGCCACAGTGCATTAATTTCCACTAAGTTGTGGTCCGAGGACCTGACATGACTTAGTTTCTGTTTAATACTTCCATTGATAGTGTATTAATTTCCACTAAGTTGTGGTCTGAGGACCTGACATGACTTAGTTTCTGTTCAATACTTCCATTGATAGTGTATTAATTTCCACTAAGTTGTGGTCCGAGGACCTGACATGACTTAGTTTCTGTTCAATACTTCCATTGATAGTGTATTAATTTCCACTAAGTTGTGGTCCGAGGACTTAGTTTCTGTTCAATACTTCCATTGATAGTGTATTAATTTCCACTAAGTTGTGGTCCGAGGACTTGACATGACTTAGTTTCTGTTCAATACTTCCATTGATAATGTATTAATTTCCACTAAGTTGTGGTCCGAGGACCTGACATGACTTAGTTTCTGTTCAATACTTCCATTGATTTTAGAAGCACATATTACAAAAGTAAGATAAACCATAAAGGAAAGTGAAACATAACTTGTTAATAATAATACCTCTTCAGGTTGCTTACATTCCAGGGATGGAGTACAGTTTTTTCATCTAAATCTTCTAAGTAATAAGCCCCTACCCCTGCTACAGATGTAATACAATATGGTCATTCCTAATTAGGCCCCAACTTTCCCCAGGCTGGGTTTTTGGTATTTCCCAAGACCTTCCTCAACACCAAATCTCCTGGAGCTAACGGCCTTAGTCTGACATTCGCATCATAACCCTGCTTCAGCTTGTGCTGGTAGTATGCCAATTGAACCATCGCCTTCTCTCGTCGCTCGTCTATCAAGTCTAGACTTTTCTTCAGCAGCTCATCATTTCCATCCGAGGTGAAAGTACTGGTTCTCAGCGTTGGAAAGCCCGTTTCAACAGGGATCACGGCCTCAGCTCCGTATGTCATTGAAAATGGGGTCTCCCCTGTTGATCGTCGGGGCGTTGTTCTATACGCCCAGAGGATATGTGGAAGTTCCTCCACCCATCTGCCCTTTGCATCATCCAACCTTTTCTTAAGTCCACCCACTATGACTTTGTTGACAGCCTCAGCCTGTCCATTTCCCTGTGGATAGGCTGGAGTGGAATATCTGTTCTTTATCCCCAGGTCAGAACAGTACTTTCTAAAAGCCTTGCTGTCAAATTGTAGACCGTTGTCCGAGATAAGAGCTTGAGGAACCCCAAATCGAGTAATGATATTCCTTAAGATAAACCTTTTGACATCCACATCCCTGATATTAGCCAGAGGCTCAGCTTCAACCCACTTCGTAAAATAGTCCGTGCCAACTAGCAGGTACTTCTTATTTCCTACTGCCCTAAGGAAAGGGCCAACGATGTCCAAGCTCCACTGAGCGAAAGACCAAGAACTAGAAAGAGGATTGAGGACTCCTCCTGGCTGATGAATGTTCGGCGCAAACCTTTAGCATTGATCACATTTCCTCACGTACTCCTGGGCTTCCTTTTGCATGTCTGGCCACTAGTACCCCTGGGTAATCGCCCGGTGAGACAAAGACCTTCCTCCAGTATGACTACCACAAATTCCTTCATATACCTCTGATGCTTCAGGACGTACACAAAGCAGATATGGCCCAGAGTAAGAGCGTTTGTATAACTTCTTATCCTCGGACAGCCAAAAACAAGGAGCCTTCCTCCGTGTCTTCTCTGCCTCTGACTTGTCCTCGGGCAGTATATCCTTCTCGAGGAATAATATTATAGGATCTATCCAGCTACGCGTCGAGTTGATTTGGTTGACCTGAAGCGTGTCCGTCGTCACTGGGGTAGGTGTGCTCAAGTCTTCAACCATTATCATCCGAGGCAGGTTTTGCGCCGAGGAGGTGGCAAGGGTGGCTAAAGAGTCCGCATGGGCATTTCCGCTCCTAGGGACATGGGTTATCTCAAAAAATTCAAAATTAACTTGCATACGCCTAACCTGGCTCAAGTATTCCCGCATTCTTGGGTCTCGAGCTTCCAAGTCCCCTCTGACCTGGCCCACGACCAGCCCCGAATCCGAGAAGACTTCCACCATTTTTCCACCTAGCTTCTTGACCATTACCATCCCCATTAACAAAGCTTCGTACTCCGCCTCGTTATTAGTAGCTGAGAATCCCAGCCTTGGAGACTTCTCGATGATGACCTTTTCAGGAGATATCAGTACAAGTCCCACTCCTGACCCCCGCTGATTTGCCGCCCCATCCACATACACCTTCCAGGATGAAATAGGTTGCGCGGAGATAAGGCCAACTGATTTTTCATCCATGCCACTTGGGCTTGCCTCTATTTCTTCAAAACCTTCAGCAAATTCGGCCACCAGATCGGCGAGCACTTGACCCTTCATGGAGGTACGGGGCATATACTTAACATCAAAAGCCCCCAGGATTGTGCCCCACTTGGCAACCCTGCCAGTATAGTTTGCACTCCGAAGTACTGCTTTGATTGGATACTGAGTTAGGACGACCACAGTATGCGCCTGAAAATAATGGGAAAGTTTCCTTGTAGCGTGCACCACTGCCAAAATAGCCTTTTCCAAGGGTAGGTAACGTACTTTGGCCTCATGAAGCGACTTACTCACGTAGTAGACTGGCCGCTGTACTCCATTGTCTACTCGTATCAGAACAAAACTGATCGCATAAGTGGTGATCGCTAGGTAGGAAAAAAGAACCTCATCTACCTCAGGGCTAGACATGATGGGTGGCCGAGATAAATATTCTTTCAGCTGCTGAAATGCTAGGGTGCACTCCTCAGTCCATTTGAATCCCTTCCACTTGTGGAGCAGCAGGAAAAAAGGCCTGCACCTATCCGCCGACCTGGATATGAATATGTTCAATGCGGCGGTCATCCCGGTCAGCCTCTGGACCTCCTTGGGATTTCGAGGTGGTTGCAAGCTAGTTATGGCTCTAATCTGATCAGGGTTCACCTTAATTCCTCGATGAGTCACCATGTAGCCCAAGAACTTCCCTAACCTTACCCCAAATGAGCACTTGGACGCGTTCAGTCGCAATTTATGCCTCCTTAAAATCTCAAAAGTATTGGTAAGGTCTGTCACATGCTCGGTCACTACCTTACTCTTTACAACCATATCATCAATATAGACCTCAATGTTTCTGCCTAATTGCGGCTCGAACATCTTCGTCATCATTCTCTGGTAAGTAGACCTCGTGTTCTTCAGACCAAAGGGCATTACCTTATAGTGATAATTTCCAGTGGGAGTAAGTAGCGGTCTTCTCTTGATCGTCCAATGCCAGTGGGATCTGATGATAGCCCTGAAAGGCGTCCAGGAAGCTCATCCGAGGATGGCCCACTGTTGCATCCACCAACTGATCTATACGGGCCATAGGAAAAGGGTCCTTTGGGCACGCTCTGTTAAGATCCGTATAATCAACACATACACGCCATTTTTCATTTTTCTTCTTCACTACGACCGTATTGGCCAACCACTGAGGGTAAAACACCTCCTTGATAGCCCCTGCCTGCTTGAGCTTGGTCACCTCATCTTTAATAGCTTCGGCATGTACCCTGGACGGACGCCGAGGTGGCTGTTTCTTTGGAATAATAGAGGGATTGACGTTCAAATGATGACAAATGAACTCCGGATCCACCCCCGGGGCTTCATAGGCACTCCATGCAAACACATCAATGTTTCTCCTGAGAACCTCAACCAACTGCTCCTTCTCTAACAAAGGTAACTGTGCCCCAACCTGAAAGTACTTTTCTGGATCATCCCCGACACTCACCCTCTCCAAATTCTCACACTTCATTTCCTCGGCGGAAGTGCTGAAATGGGCTCCTTGAGTCTTTGATTGCTATAAATCGTCCTCGGCTGCGGCCGAGGTACTTGTCTCTGGCCGATGTTGAATGGCCATTATCAAGCACTGCCTAGCCATGGCCTGATTTCCCAAAATTTCTGAGACCTTGCCTTCTGAGGGATATTTCACATTCTGATGAAGAGTGGAAGAAACGGCCCCCAAGGCATGCAACCAGGGTCTACCCAAATGCCAGGCGGCGCGCACGACCCAGGCCGCGCGCCGCCCAGACCGCGCGCCAGCCCAGGCCGCGTGCCAGCCGCGGCTGCGCCTGGCTGGTGAGGTGAGCTCCTTCTCTCCCGCTGAGCTCTTTCTCTCCCTCTGATCTGAGTTTGGATTGAGATTGATGAATTTGGGATTTTTGAAATTTGATTTTGGGTATTTCTGCTGGTACATGGACTTAGAATTTTAAAAAAAAAAAAATTTTGTTAGAAATCGAGTGTTAGAAACTCGATTTTTATGTGATCGCCACGTGGAAAAATATGCCACATAGGGTATGATTAGGCCATAAAAATCGAGTCTTTAAGAGTCGATTTATAGGCCAAAATCGAGTCTAAGAGACTCGAGATGCTACTAAATAATATAGTTTGAAAACTGAAACTACTAACTAGATAGTTTGAG
This sequence comes from Quercus aquifolioides, assembly GCA_019022515.1. Lineage (NCBI taxonomy): Eukaryota > Viridiplantae > Streptophyta > Magnoliopsida > Fagales > Fagaceae > Quercus > Quercus aquifolioides. The sequence continues at coordinate 45,877,642 of CM032325.1, forward strand.
AAAAAAAATTAGTTAGCTATTTTGGCCCAATTTTTGGTTTATGCGCTTCGCAAGCCGCCAACATTAAATGCCAACTTTAGTTGGAAGTTTTCAATTAAGTATAATATTGTATATGTACTATTCTCTATTATTTGTGTGAGAGACTGGAGATAGTTCTTTTAAGTTTATTTGAAGTTTGAGTTTTGTGAGAGTACCATTATACTGATTTGGTAATATTCATATTTGTTAGTGAAATTTTCTCCTCATTGCCACCTATGAACATAAACCTAAGACCTAGCTACATAAATAATTTTCGTTCTTTTGTGAGTGGCTGTATATATTTAAGGATTTTTAGTTACTTCATTCCTATTATTTGTTTGTGAGATCTTTCACAAACTCATAATAATTTTCATAATCAATCTTATGGCCCCATTTCACACAATAGTTCATAATATTACATATATTAATAGTTGCATATAATACTTTATAATACCTGTAAGGTCACAACTTGTGGCCCAAGCCCAAAAGTTATGGGATATGAGTCCCAAAGAGCCCAATACAATGAATTTGTAGAGAGTTGGACTATATGTGAACTGGACAACGGTTAGAAAAGATTTAAAAGATGAATTAGCCCAAAAACACACTTAGAACTTGATTAAATTATCATCCGAGGAGATTAATTATGTACTGAACTGTTCTTGAAAGCTATGAGTCTTTAGTGCTACAGTAAATCTTCCTCTCTCCTATTTTTCTATATTCTCTGATCCCCTCTTATGGGAGATCTTTTACATTATATAGTTCTCTTCAGCCCATTATGACCGTACACTTGTTAGCCATCTAAACCTTCACTTGAGTACATGTCCCATCAAACATCCTTTTTTGGTTCTCTATGAGTGGTGGTAGCTGAGATTGCACTGTTCAGGGGTCTTCTCCACATAAATGCGGTCAGAAAATTTGCTGTAGTGTATTTAATGCGGTGGTAGCAGCTTTCCTTTTAGATATCTCTGCATCCTTATCACCTTTGTAGGTGCTTGAGGTTCATCCTGATTGTTGGAACTGCCTGGAAGGTTATCTGAACTACCCCAAATGTGTGCTTGACTGATATTCAATATATCCGAGAATAAGGTACTCCTCGAACTATTCCCCACCATTCTTTTCTTGCTTGATTCTCCACTTTTGGGGCATTTCCCAGTCGTTTGCTCTTCCTCGAACATTCACTCATCCTCGAATAGAGCCCAAGGCCCAGTATACAAATTTGGGCTCTTACCCCCCACAATACCCTTATAAGAAACCCCTAATTCATTACTTTCTTCCTAAGTTCTAACTTGAATCTAATTGTTCTTCACCTAATTTGATTCCCGGGACAAATAAAATATTCAAGTGAATTTGAATTTTATAAACAATCCGTTGGACTCATTTGGCCTTTCAATAGAGTATGTATCACAATTTATTTATTTATTTTAATTTACTCTCTATTTTTCTTTTTGGGAAATTCAGCAACGCCATTTAAACTTGCCTATATATATATATCTTCACATCCTGCAAAATAATTTGATTTTCATTTCTGCGCCTGCCTAGCTTAGAGTTGAAGGCAATCTACTTTTTTAGTCTTATGGCAAATAGCAAATAGGGATTAAGATATACCAGCTAATGTTCTACAACAACCGGTTGTATGCCAAAGCAATGTACAAATTTTCCACAATGTTTTTTTTTTCATTATATTGTTGAATTGTTGGTGATTATAAGCACTCTAGTAATAGTTTGACTTCTTAGTTCCTATTATTGTCATGACTGTTTGCTAAGCAACATTTATGGAGGAAAAAAGTATTGGGCACACACATCCGCACAATCTGAGCATTGTCAAAGCTAGTGATATATCAGGGGTTCACATGCGCACGCGTAAACACACACACACACACATATATATATATTGAGTTGTTGAAAATTTAAATACAACATTTGACATTCAAGACATAGAAATAAAAGAAATCACTATCCGGTGAAAATTATTATGTATTCTTTTTTTTTTTTTTTTATGCGATTATGTACTCTTTTAAGTGCAATGACTCTTTCCTAATCAAAAAGAAAGAAAGTTGACCCATTTCTGCAATTTAGGTTAGTTTTGTGACCTTTTTACTTGCACCTCATACGATTACCATGGTTTCCATGTTTCCTTCCTAATAGTGTAATTTTCTATTTCACTTTAAGATTAATTATACCATAAACTGAATGACTGAGTTCATATCAGCCCAACTGTGGTTCCCACAACAACAATTGCCAATTTTTGAAACCAAAGTTCTTGAGCCGGGTGTTGGGTGGAACAAAACTTGATCGAACCAGACCCAAGATCACCACTAGCTTTGATAGCACATTTTGATAAGCTATATCAAATTGATGTAATAACTGACATTCCTGAATGTGAAGCTAGAGGAAGAGGTATAAGTGTGTTTTCATTAAAGGATTAAAACACAATAACACCTAGGAAGCAAGGGTGCGGATTCGGGTTCGGGTTTAGGTTTAGGTGCGGATACAATGACTCGGCAATTTTTGAAAAAGTAGGGTGCGGGTACAGCGGGATACGTTTATTAATAAATTATTATTTATATTTTCTATATATTGCTAAGCATATTTTTTCATATAATAGTAAATATATACCAATTTAAGAGCAATAGTTGATAAGGAACCTTCGGGAACAATGTAATATTTATACCCAATATTTAATGGAGTAAATTTTGTAAAATAATATTATTTTTTAATGATAAGTAATTATTTAAATTGATACAATTACCAAATTATTTGGAAACTTTTTTAAAAAATAAACAAATAAGACATGGAAAGGGAACAAAAAGGAAAAGAAAACACTAGAGTCAAATGGTGCGTTTTGCCGTGTTTTTTTACCTTTAAAAAAAAAACACTTATTTTGGCCTGAATTGGACCAATTCGGGGCTGTTTTGGCCCGTTTCGGACCGAATTGGCCAGTAACAGGCCAAATTGGAAATCGGGGGAAAAAAAAAAAAGATTCGCCAGAATAACACATACTCAAAGAATACATTCTCAAATTTGAAATTTACAAGTGTGACTTCTCTTCAAGATACTTAAATAAATTCGACTTGGGGTACGTATCTTATATTCCTATCGGGGGAGCTATATTAATTTCCAGGCACTAGTTTCCACCATATGCACGTCAAGCTATCTTTATTTTGATTATTAAATGATGAATATTATAACTGAACAAGTAAAAAAAAATATGAAAACTGTAATTATGTTCAAAGTTTATTGTTATTTCACGCAGATCTATGAGGAAAATATATATATATGTATTTTTTTTTTTTTTGCATAAACGGGCAATATATTACATAAACATAAGTCTTACAAACACAAATATTACAACCGTACTTATTTTACAAGAAAACACATCCCCACACACAGAACGATCAAACTAACACCGAAGAGAGGTCTAGTTGGAACTAAACAAAACATTACTGGACTCTTATTATCCGCAATGACTCCGAGATGAGACAAAATCCTTGGAGTTCCAATATAAACATTGCCACAAAAAAGTGGGGCAGGTATCATACAAAATTTCCCTTTCGGATTGGGAAGCACCCCCTTTCACCAGTAAATGCGCACAGCTATTGGCCTCTCTCCATATATGCTCAATGCACGCCTCCCACTCCCTGTTGAGGAGCCACCTGCAATCCAAAATCAAGTTAGAGAATTCTATAGAATAAACTATATTAGTAGTCAACCATTTGTATGCCAGAAAACAAACTCGGTGATGACCCTTGGCCCATGCTCGAACCATCGCCTCTCTAAGACCCCACAGTTCGGCCATAGTATTATTAGTGACTCCTAGATGCAGGGAGAAACCCCACAACCAGTCTCCATTAGCTGAGCAAGTCACACCCCCCGCACCTGATTTTCCAGGGTTACCGATTGAACTGCCGTTTGTATTAATAGTGACGTAAGGGAAAGGAGCAAGACTCCACCTAATATATTTGATGGACAACAGAGATGACCTCCTCAACGGAACGGTGCTAAGATGACCCCACAAATATTTTTTTTCCTTAATAAATTTTTGTCCCCTTGGGCCTTAAGCAAACTCTATAGTATTCTTTTCTTGTAGAAAACAGTAGAACATGTTCTCGCTTTAGGACAAACATGACAGCAATGAGGAGATCAAATCAAAACACATGCAATAGATAGTATATACTTATCATGTGATGTGGATTCAACTAATTATACCATCCCTTTCTCACTTGCTGTTATATTCTTCCCACTTTCATTTTTCTAATATGATCACCTCATTAGCTCTAAAGGAAAGGATGGAGTGTGCAACGTTCTTCCCGTGATTAAACCAATTTCTTTTGAAGTTTTACAAAATAACACTCCTTTAAATATTGAATGAGAACTATTGCGCACCCTTGGTATAGCTTCACATACATTTACACTTAGATTATGCTAGATTAGAATTTCTATCTTGTATAAATATATATATATATTGAATGAGATGATATTCTCCTTTATAATTTTGTTTAAATGAGACAAATAATTCCATACCTAACTTTTATAATGGAATATTATAATTTTTAAAGAGATCTATTCCCAAACTATGGAACAAATAATACTCCCACTACCTTGAAGTTTATATAAACACTCCAATCACTTAAGGTTTGAATAAATGCATGTGTATTTTTTATAATTAAAAAAAAAAATGAATATTTCATTTGGAAAGTGACATGGTGAGAAGGCATGAACTTATTAGTTGCGTTTATAAAAATTTTATGAAGGTATGTCACTCATTTATATAGATGTTGGGGGAGTGTCATTTACATGAATGTTAAGAAAGATTGATTAAATTTACCCTATAATCTATGTAGCATCAATAATATCCATGTACAAAATATTTATTGAGACGCCTTTGAGTAGTTGAGGATTGACTTTTTTATTGTTTTCTAAGTACTATACAGTACAATATAGTCGATTTCAATAGTTGGCACCTTAGTTATTAAATCTAATCTAGATATTAACCAAGTCTAGGAGTCGAGTTATTGGGCACTACTTCAACCAGTCCATTATTGGTCAAATTGCATGATTAAGTGTGTGTGTATATATATATATAAAAGGTTGGGAAATTATAAAATAAATATGTAGAATTGAAAAATAGATAAGCTTAAAATTACTAATTAAAAATTAAGTGTAAAAATTAACCACTTAATATAATTTAAACCTAAGGTTTCGTAAGTAACAACTCTAGAGAACATAAAATGAATGGATGTTATAGAATTGTAGCCAAGTTGTTACTAAATAAAATTCTATTACATTGCATGGCTTAAAATTCAAGGAATAAAAGTATATCTCAATTTTTAAAGTCACATTAAATGTATATTGCATATCTCAATCTCATGTATTACATTCTATAGTCTTGAAATTATATCTTTATTAAAAAGTAGGGCAAAATGGGTAAATACCCTTGATTTTAAAAGTCTGTAGCAAAATACCTCTCTTTCTAAATTATTTAGCAAAATGGGGGAAAATGGGCTTTTGCCCTTATTTTTTAAAAAAATTAGCACGTTTCGAAACTATTAAGCATTGTATCCCTATTTTGAAACTTGATTTAAAAAAAAATCAAGTTACAGGTGGAACTCGACATTAACAATATTGAGTTCTATGCATATTTTGCCACTTAATTTTTTTTGAAAATTTAAGTGAAACTCGATTTTAGCAAAGTCAAGTTTCACTTAAAATTTTACATATAACTCGATTTTGAGGATATTGAGTTTTGTACAAAACTTGATTTTGTTAAAATCGAGTTTCAAAAACGGGGACATCCTTCTAAATAGTTTCTGTAGGGTCAACTTTTGCAGCCCAAACCCAAGAAGGTATGGATTCTGAGCCCACTGAACCCAAAACAATAAATTTGTAGAGAGTGGGTGAAAGAGCTAGGCTAATAATGAAATAACAGTATTAAACAGCAATGCTAGTGGGAGAATTTGTATTAGTATGTGCTCGGACGGATGTAAGTGCCTCGTCCGAAGAGGTGTTTTTCATTGATGAACTTAGGTTACAATTCTTGGAGCTACAGTAATGTAATACACTCTTTTCTCTTTCTGATTTTTCGATCATCTCTATCAGAGACACATTTCTCTTATATAGTACTACCTTCCCACATCTTCATCGTCCACTTGTTCATCATCTAGACGCCCACTTGAGTGCATGTCCCATCATACTCCCCCTTTAGCCCTGTGTGAGTGGCGGTAGCTGAGAATGCACTGTTCAGGAGTCTTCTCCACATAAATGCGGCCAGGAAGGTAGGTGCAGTGCATTAAATGCGGTGGTTGAAGTCTGTCTCCTTGATATTTCTCTGTTCCTGTTATCTTCATGCGTGTCCGAGGCTCCTTTCCCTCTTAACACTTGTCAAAAAGATCACTTGAACCTCTCATACACGTGTCGGGCAAAACTTCGTCGGATCCGAGGATATCAGACTCCTCGGACATATGAACATCTCCTCGGATAGTACACGTGTTCGACCACAGACATTCTCCCTTTACATGGGCCTCTGACTGAGTGTCTTCATCTCCTCGGACGAACAGTGTTCCTCATACAGGGCCTTGGGCTCAATACGTTGGGTTGGGCTTTTTCTCCCCCCACAGTTTCAAAATAGGGATATTGTGCTGGATTTTTTTTTTTTTTTTTTAAATAAGGGCAAAAACTCATTTTCCTCAGCAAAATGCCCCTATTTTGGAACTCGATTTTAATGTAAAACTCGACATCTTTAAAATTGAGGTTTATGTGTATTTTTAAGTAGAACTCAACATTGTTAATGTCGAGTTCCACTTAAATTTAAAAAAAAAAAAAATTAAGTGGCAAAATATATATAAAACTCAACATTGCTAATGTCAAGTTCCAAAAACATGAGCACTTTACTAAATAGTTTGAAAAGGGAGGTATTTTGCTACATAGTTTTTAAATTAAGAATATTTACCATTTCCCCCTTAAAAAGTCTAGTATCAACCTCATTATAATATACTGTATTTTTTTTTTTAATTATGTTCCAAATTCAGAAAATGATACTGTAATGAATATGTAAAGATATTTTGTTCAAAATTAAAAAATTGACAAGGTGAAAACAACTTGTCCGGGTTGCACTGGTGGACAAAAACCACTGCGTTGTGTTGGGCTTTACCGGTTCAATGGATAACTTGTCCAATTAAACAATCGAACTCACATGGGTACTTGTTGACTAGGTTACTAGTTTGACTAGGTTACTAGTCCGACTAGCTAGATTAGGCTAAGTTTAACAACTACATAGTAGCACCCTTTTATAACACCTTAAAATTTGTGTGTGTGAAGCCGACACCCTATATTTATATACTGTACTTTTGGGTCTGGCGTGTAGTATTAAGCAAAAGAAGCCGACACCTTGTAAGTTTGGTTGTGCCCAATTCTAACAAGTCACTGCAATGTAATTAAATTATTTAGATAGTCAAATGTCAAGTGTCAACTAATAAATCCTTAGCACCATCTTTTTTATTGACCCTGTCTTCAAAAGGGCTCAAAATTCAAATAAAATCCAAACTTTCATTATTTGTTATTGTTAACGTTGGGTTATATTTAACTCAATTGATAAAGTTTTTTATGGTTGAATAAAAGATTTAGGATTCAATCTCTGTCTACACAAAAAATTAATTGGTGTCTTAGTGTAATGATAAAAAACCATTGTGGGGGAGGATTTGTTTCAAGCCCGCAAGCAGTTTGTCCGCTTTGGAGCCAAATGACCTGCACAGCTTTGTTCCTTCAAGCGACATGAGCAGTTTTTGAAACTTGCTCTTACATTGAAGAAATATGCACCTCACTCATGCCTTATAAGCCTTAGTTTCAGCTAAGCCTTATAAAGCATAAGTGAGACGCATCTTTCTTTGATGTGTTGTAATGGTACACTCTTGCCTTCAACTAAGGCTTATGAAACTTTCTTTAAAATATAAAATTATTGCTAATGCAAACATATAAGACAATGCCAAAAGCTCCAAAATATACAGTTAAAAATTCAGCGTAACATATCAACACTTATAACTATTTTATACGTTTTTTTTTTGTGGACTTGTTACTTATTTTATTTACAACCATCCATACATGATCCAAATAGGAAGTTCTCAAGAAGCAAACACAAAAACTTAATAAAATAAAGACACAAATAGTGAATTTTTATTTATTTTTATAATAGGTTCACTTAAGCCTAATATTCTTATTTGCTGTAGTAAGTTGTGATAAAATTTGTATGGCCAAGCCAACAACAATCAACTGAAACAGTCAGATATTAATGGTCGGGGTAGTTGTTAAATGTAAGTTCTATTGTTGGGGTCACCAACCTCGCCGCCAGCAATTAATTCTGAAAACTTGAATATCGATGTGTACCAGTAATTAGAAACAACAAAACAAACAAACAAACAAAAAATAGTTCACGGATATACACGAAAGCAAAATCATCAGACAGAAATGTCATTTTCGTATGGCACCCCGCTTTATTCTTTTAAAAATTTATGATATTTATTAAACATAAACAGTGGTCTAGGTCTAGCTTTCAATGATTCTTAAAAAAAAAAAAAAAAAAAAAGTCTAGTATCACCATTTTTTTTCATAACTTTGCTATAATTTTGCTACGTAATGACTCACGAAAATAAAATAGTTGGTCAATGTAAGTTTATAATTTTACCATTCACAAACTGTCATGTAGCAAAATTGTAGTAAAATTGTGAAAAAATTTGTAATACTAAACTTATTTAAAAAAAAAAAAAAAAGTCTAGCATTCAGTGACCAACCAACCATATCCATTTAGGAATAATTCATGGGGTTCACGTTCGCCCTCAAGACTCAAGAGGTCAAGAGCGTCGTTATCCATTACTTAATCAGTTAATCCTATTAGTTTTTTTAAAAAAGAAAACAAATACTGATATTCGCATAGTCCGTGACGTAAAAGATAATCTCACGTATATTATTAAAATTTTGATTAGGCTATCATTGTGGTAGGCCGGCCCCACGTTAAGTTCAAGTGGTTACAAGACCACTCTAATTTGAAAAAAAAAATTATTATTATTATAATAATTATTATTATTTATAAATTTTAAAAAATTTATGATTTTTTTATCTTTAAAAAAAAAAAAAAAATGTGAACACCCTAATTACACTTTGGACAAAATCTAACAACAAACTTGGTTGTAAACTAAGGTTACAACTCTACTCAATATTTTTTTAATAAATGTGAATTTTGATAAATCCACCATTGGATTAAATTTTCTTCTTATATCCTCCATACTTGCAAAATTTTAAGAAAAACAAATATCAATAGTTATGTCATTAATCAAAATTTTAAATTTTGAGTTTTTGTAGTTTAAAATTATACATAAAAAATAAGTTTATGGATTGAATAGTAAATATCATCCGATTGGCATAAAATTTGATATGTATTTTAAGAACATAAAGAACATACAATTCAACAGTTATATTTTCAAAATATATAGTCATGTTAATTTGTTTAGTGAGAGTTGTAGCCTTAGGTTACAACTAATTTTGTAACAAAATTTTGTCCTTAAACTTTTGTACCTTTAATAATATATTAGGTCCTTACAAACAAAAAGAAAAAGTCTAAGAAAAATTTTATTTAACAAAAAAATTGAAAGATATATAACTTGTAGCATTTTGATAATAAGACTATCATGCAACGATTTCAAAATAAGAAATTTCATAAAAGAAAATTGTAAAACTTTATATATTTAAGTGTTTTTTTTTTTTTTTGTCTATATATGAAGTTTTCTTCTTATTAGATTTTATATAATTTAAATTTCTTAATGATCACTATAAAAAAAATTTATAAAACTATTACTGCATCGTGAACATAATACATTTATTGAAGTAACAATATTCGAACCGGTCATCTCTCAATTACTCAAATCGCTCAACTCCTAATTCCTAATAAGTGCTAGGGTACGATCATACCAACACTAATACACCGGATCCTATCAAAACTCCTAACAAATACTATTAGATAAAACGATACAAAGAAAGACCGAGTATATTAACGTGAACACAGTATATTTATTGAAGCTACAATACTCAATCCGCTCAACTCCAGTCAAAGTATTATAGATAAAACAATACGAAAACCCCTATTCTCGTAGTTGTTATTTGTTAAAGTGTCGCGTTTGTTCTTGGACCCACAAATCAACTGTATGATTGATAGCTTTTGCTTGTCTTTGTGGAACGGTGCGATGGGTTCCACGCCACGAGTTTTTAGTTGGCCTAGTGTGAGTGGGAACGTACCAAACGTTTTTCTTGTCACGATTGATAAAGCTTTCACACAACAGGCAAGACTATTTTAAAAATGGTCCGGTTAATGTGTGTCCTTATGGCACATATTAAGCTTTTTATTTTTGAAAATATTTTCTCGAAAATTAAAAAAGTTGTCATTAATTTTTTAATTCTCGAAAAAACTTTTTTTAAAAATGAAAATTAATGTATGCCCTTAGGGCACACATTAGTAAAATCCTTTTAAAAAATCTAGAGATTTGGACAACTGACTGGTGGGTCTTTTTCTAGCCAAAATCTTGCTTAGCTCAAAATGACTTAAAACTTTCTTTTCTTGACTAATTAGGTGGATTTTTTTTTAATTACATACGTAACTCTATAATTTTTATTCAAAAAGTTATTCACCTGTAATTTTTATTATATAATTCACGTGACTTATTTAAATGATTAATAAATTATATGATTTAATATATTTGGATTTTTTTTATAATAGTCGCATAATTAGTTGAGGAAAATCAAACTCAACTTGTAGTTTGATGAATTTCTCTTTAATTTTAGGAATTTTATATAAATTTTCTCTTATATTTTTCATATTCAAAACACCCAAAATGCTATTTTAGCATCTTAAAGAGCAAAAACACATCTTAGTTATTAATAGTTAAAACTAGAAAAATAATTATTTTTGCTACAATAATGTGCTATTAGTAAATATTTTCCAATTTGGCAAGTTTTTTCTTAATAGGCACCCAATTAATTAAACAAAATTTCCTGTAGTGAAATTCTATAAACACCATAAATTTAGCTCACGAAGGCTTAAAAAATGAGGAGGTCATAGCTAAGTTATGTACCCATTATTCTTTTTCTTTTTCTCTTTTTGAGGGAGCCCATTATATTATACTAGATAAGGTTGATAGGTAAATTATAAACAAAGAAATATAGATAGATGTTTCTCAAAAAAAGAAAGATTGATAGATAGAGGCGTAAACCTAAACAATTAAAAAGGTTCTAGATGGAATTATGGATGAGTTACAAAGACATAAATATATATATATATATATATTAAATGTTTCTAAATGTGCTATCTTGAATTAGATTTCACGGGATTCCTTTGACCTAATTGGTCTTTAAAAATTTCTTTATCTAAGGCCTTAGACAGTACTGGCTACCGTAGAAAATGAGCCTGCTGTCACGTCCATTGCACTAGCTTTCCGCGTTTCCACATTAAAATGGAATAAATATTAAATATACCATCAAAAAAAAAAAAAAAATATGATGGTAATCTCTTTCAGAAGACCTTTCAAACTCTTAAATCTTAATCGCCCTAAACTTTAACAGGCAACTTTACCATTATCAATTTATCCTGACAAATACCTTCTGGCGTTAGCCGGGTGATGATTATTCTATAAGTATAGCTATATAAGTACATGTAGCATGTAGAGGATAAGGGTAAGGATTTAAATTTTTATGATAAAATTTCATACACATACACTAAGATTAGACTAGTCGCTAACCCGTGCGATGTATCGGAAAACTATTAAAACTAAGATCTAAAGATATAGTATTTCTTTCTTGTTTTTATTTTTTTGAAGAATGTTAAATAATACATGAGTATTTATAGAAAAACAAATCTTTATAAAAAGCTCTAATCTTTTAAAACAATACACCAATATGAGAAGTTCGACTGTTTTGTTCAACCTAAGTACAGTGCAAGCATCTAATTATTCATTAATAGCAACTCCGTCTCATGCAATCTAGGCATTATAAAAGTCTACATCCTCTGTCTCGTCCCTTTTGAATAAGTGATTTGCAGCATTGTTAACAATAATATTAATGATTAAAATCTTTTGAAAAAGCAACATAAAATTGGCCACTTTTAAGAGATTGAACTATTCAAGGAATAAAAAACTTTGTTCTAATTTTTGCAGTACAAAATTATCTTCTCAAATACCAATTGTGCTATAATGTCATTTGTAGTTACATATATCAAACTATTTGCATATGAATTTTGTATCTAATAAATCTGCAATAATATTAATGATTAAAATATTTAGACAAAGCAACATAAAATTGGTCACTTTTAAGAGATAGAACTATCTGAGGAATAAAAACCCTTTATTCTAATTATTTTTGCTGTGCAACACATGGTTTTATACATAAACTTATATAACAAGTAATTTATTTGAGAAACAAAAAGTATATGAATAGTGTTTTCATTTGAATTGTAAGAGAGACACTTCTTGTAAAAGAAAAAAAAAATTTGCAAAGTTCTACGTATAGATTACAAACCTTTATTAGGATGCTTGAAATCATTTTTGACAAACCTGAAAAAAATAATAATTGTGGGGCCAGAAAGAGTCAGGCAGCCCCACTTCGAACCAGGCCCAAAGGCCCACGCCGATGAGGCGTCCAAGGTCCGAGGACGAAAGTGTAAAGCCCAGTTACCCAAGAAACAGTGCCAAGGACGATTCCTTCCTCGGACGGTCGAGATCATAAAGTGGACAAGTAGCACACCATCAAGGGGAGTCTTCCTGAGCATCCAAAGAGCAAATAGCAAGTACCAAGCACCGGCAATGGAAGCATGGTGGAGGAGCAAGTCCCAGATGAACTGTCACCTCCACATTAAATGCCCTCAACTAACGCCCTGGCCGCATTAATGAGGATAGGACTCCTGAACAGTGCTGTCTTGGGTGCTGCAACCCACAGGAGGAATGGGAATGCGGCTGATGGAACAGGCTCTCAAGTGGTGGCCTAACTGATCAACAAATGTAGGGCTAGGATCAACTGAGAGAGATGTATATAATGTAAGGAGTCCCTCTTGAAAGTAAAACGGACGAAAAACCAGAAGGAAGAAGTACTGTAGCGACTTGTGTTCTCTCAAACCTTGTAATCAATCTTCAAGAAATAATAAGAACTCCAAGCTCTGAAAGGCAAGTCCGAGGAGCATTATTGTGCATCCCAATTCATGTTTAGGTTATTAAACCCACATGCAACTATGCATGATCGCTGCATTCCTCACTAAGGCCTAGTTCTTGAACCCATTCTCTATAAATTCATTGCAGGGCTAGCTGGGCTTGGGTCCACTCTCTCAATAATAGAAGTGCCCAAAACCGGTCCCTACAATAATAATCAAGAAAATTAAACTTAAACTGAGTTAAAAAAAAAAAAAAAAATTAGAGCCATATAGATTGTAAAATTGTATGTAAATGTAATAGTCTATGATTGGAATTTACTACAACAAAACATTTCTTACATATGAGTCTAGGACCACTTATTACTAGGCTTTAAAATAAATAAATAAATTAAAATTAAAAATATATATCATTTCAACTTTGATTTTACTATTTTAGTCAAATAAGTTCCATAATTGCAAGGAAAAAAAAAAAAAAAACCCTATTTTATAGTGATGGCACAAGAGTAAAAATAATCAATGCATAAAATTACCAACCCTATTGACCTTCAAAACTTGCCAGTTCCATAAGTCCCTTCCTTGCTTAAGGCAACTTGGAGAAATCTTTTTTTCATTAACCATCTCTATATGAATTTATGAAATGTATAAAACATGTTATAAGAATTAAACAAAAAACTGTAAGTAAAAAAGTGATAAGAAGAATTCAATAAAGAAATTGATAAGAATAAATGATTTCATTTCATGGGCAAGTAAAGGTAAAACATGTTTATAAGAACTATTCAATAAAAACTTTTGATGTGAAACTCTTACCCTCACGCTCCAAATTGATTTGATGGAGATTGAACAAATTTAGGATATAATTAAATATTGGACAACAAAATAATTAAATTGGATCAAACCATAAACATATAAATTAGATAAAATTTAAGGAAATTAGCTTAAACAAAAGGCAACAAATACATAAAACGTATTTAATTTGATTATAATAAAAAAAATTAGAGTAAACAAATACATAGGAAAATTAAAGACTAAACCAAAAAGCTGTACAATAGATTGGTGAATGAAAAAATACACCAACTAACCGTGTATATATATACATACTCCACCTGAAAGGTATCCAAGTAAAAATCAAATACTCTAAAATTCTTGAAGTCTACGTTAATATATATATATATATATATATCACCAACAATGCCTTTTTCTTTCGGGGGGATATATATGGATTTTTGGATAAATTTACATTATATACGGTTTTTTTAGGATTATTCATCAAATGCCTAGATACTACGCTGATATAATATATCACCATATTATATCTACTGAAGTTTTCCTCCACCGGTCAACTTTTTATCTTCATCAACAATGTGTTTTTTTTTTTTTTTTTTGGTGGGATATATACGGTTTTTTGGGATAGTTTTACAATGTCATAATAGTGCTAAATTATATTAGCTTGCAATTCTAAGGTTATCATACTCCTTTGTTATATATATTATAAATTATAATGAGGTGTAAAAAAATAATAATTATGTGACAAACTCTTGAAAGGTCAACAAAAAGTCAAAAGTTTCGGTTATATATATATATATATATATATATAAGAGTAGAATTCTATCTCATACAAATAAATAAATAAATATCCATGTAATACTATTACAGGAACGTTTTACTTTGAGTAATGCTAGAGATACAAACTTTTTTACAAAAAAATTTACAAACTATTGATGCGGTGAGTGGTTATTGGTAAATGAAAAAGTAATATTAATGGTGGGCATAAATAAAAACCAGTAAGAAGTTGACCACATCAACAATTTGTAAAATTGTTGTAAAATAATTTGTGGATGTAGCATTACTATTTTACTTTTGAACATTCCTTGGAGTTTATCTAAACAATTGAATAAATTAGATGTTTTTTTCCATGTGTTATCCCATGAGATTTGAGTTAAAATAAAAATTCTAGAAGTTTGAGATAATATATTAATAAGCAAAGTTTAGAGAAAATTCAATTAGAATTTGAAATTAGAATCCAATTTGCATCATGTGTCTAAATTTATGTAGGGATTACACTATAATTATCCACTTAAGTTTGTGTTATATGTCCACTTAAGTTTTTTAATTTTTGTGCCAAGTAAGTTAATGAGTGCAAAATACTAAGAATAAAATATTAATGAAGTATAAAATTAAAAAAAGAAAACAATCACATATACTCAATAAAAATTACTACATGTTCTATCATATTAAAAATTAGAAAAAAAATGTTCATAAGTAGCATTAAATTTAGCTAAAGAATTTTAATACGTAACTAATTAAGTTTACTTTTTTTTTTTTTTAAATGATTTGACTAATTATTTATATTTAATAAAAATTGTGTTTAATGATAAATGTATTTATGCGTTTGCATGGGTTACATGCTAGTCTATATATATATATATTAAAAGACAGAACTCAGAAAAAGTTCAATTAGAATTTGAAATTAGAATCAAATTTTGCGTCACGTGTCTAAATTTATGTGGGAACCACATCATAATTATCCACTTAAGTTTGTGCCATATATCCATTTAAGTTTTTTAATCTTTATGCCAAGTGAATTAATGAGTGCAAAATATTAAAAATCTAATATTAATGAACTTAAAAAAAAAAAAAAAAACAATCACATATACTCAATAAAAATCATCACATGTTCTATCTTATTAAAAATTAGAAAAAAAAATGATCATAAGTAGTATTAAATTTAGGTAAGAATTTTAACATGTGACTAATTACGTTTACTTTTTCAAAAAATAATTTGACTAATTATTTATATTTTTATGATAAAAATTTTGTTTAATTTTAAATTTATCCATACGTATGTGTGTGTTACATGCTATTTTAAAAATAATAATTTGACAAATTATTTATATTTTATAATAAAAATTGTGTTTAATTTTAAATGCACTCATGCATTTGCATTAGTTACATGCTAGTATATATTAATAGATAAAGTTGAGAGAAAATCCAATTAAATTTTCATTGAATTCTCAATTTTGCGTCACGTGTCTTATTTAATTTTTAATTTTGGTCCTAGTGAATTATTGACTGTGAAAATCGAAGAGTCCAAATCCAATTAGATTCTAAATTGGATTTCAATTGGAATTCAATTTTTCGCCACGTGTCCATCTAAGTTTTTTATTTTTGTGACAAGTAAAATTATTATATGCAAAAACCGAAGAGTCTTAAACCAATTAAATTCTAAATCATATATATATATATATATATATATATATATATAATGAGACACTATTACATATTTTAGAAATATATGATTTAAAAAAGTGTAAACTAATATCATTTATAATTTGAATCTCTTCTAAAAAAAATTTAGGCTACACACTAGTTATCTTAATTGAGAAACCTCGATTTTAAAATGCTATTTAGTTCATGTATCCTTTTTTTTAATAATTAATAAAAAAAAATGTAATCACCAAAAAATAGCGATTGTTACTAGTACTTTGTTGATTCTTAAATCTTTATTTCAAGTATCGACCAATCATTCTAATATTGTACGCATTAACTACAACAATCTATAAATGGCCTTGAAAGTAACTTCATATAGCTCTATGATACTCCTTTTTATATATATATATATATATATATATATATACTAATAAGTTTTTTGTGTAAACGGAGATTGAACCTCAACCTTCCCTTTAAATATCTTGAAGTGTAAAAATATCTTAAAATAGACTATTCAAGCAACAAAATCCGAAAAGTGGAAAATTGCTTGTGAAATTGATTTCTTCTTTTTTTCTGTTCTAGCAATAAAAATCACTTTTAGAAGAAAAATCATTTGACCTCTATGGAAAGAACAGAAAATCAACACACTTTTCCAACGTTTATTAAATGCTTTCGTTCTTCCCTTAAATACTGGTGGATTGTGGAACAATATGCAAGTCTCTTAACTCTTAAGCCTATTAAAGATAAAAGATAAAATATATCCTTTTTATTTGCTTTAAAGATAAAAAGTTTCTCTATATATAATGAAGATTTTTCCTTTCCTAAATTTTAAATGACCTTTAAAATTTTATTTTACCAAATAAAAAACTATAAGTAATTTTTATTATGTGATACTTTAAATTAGGATACTATTACATTTTCACTATGAAATATATATTTCCTATTTCAAAGTAAAATGAGAAATAACTTTTTCAATTAATGAAACAAAAAATGAAGAAGATACTTATCCATAAAAAAATGCTGACTTTTCTCCCCCTAAAAAAAATGATGACTTGTCTACTAAGAAATACGTGTGTTTACAATACTTTTTAAATCACATTTTTTATATCATTTTGAACAACAATACTCAAATACCTCTACCAAATAGGCCCTAAAGTTCTTAAATCGGGTAGCTAATGACCCGAACCCGACATATGATCACCACTAGCTTTGACAGCTCATTTTGATAAGTTATATCAAATAGATTTTTTTTTTATTTAAAAAAAAAAAAAATTGACTAGAGCAATGTATCTTATATCCTATTGGGGGAGCTATTTCCAGGCACTAGTTTCCACCAAACGCAAGCAGGCAAGCACCTCAAGCTATCTTCATTTTTGATTAATACTATTTCACGCAGATCAATGAGGGCTTCGTATTTTTCTGAATAAAATTTTGTCCCCTTAAGCAAACTTTATGGTGTCCATTTCTTGTGGAAAGAAGTAGAACATGTTCCCAGTTTAGGACAAACATAACAGCAATGAGGAGATCAAAATCAAAACACAATAGATACTTATCATGTGAGCTTCAATTTACATGATCCTTTTCTTTCTTTGGGCTGTTATATTCTCCCCTGTTTCTTTTTCTAATACGATCACCTCATTGGCTCATTACTCTTGAGTGAACAACGTTCTTCTAATGATTGCAATATATATCAGGAGATTTAGTGCCCTATGCTATTATATGGGTATCCTTAGAATATTTTTTAATAGATTATTTTAAGAAAGTTTGAAAAAAATTAGTTTTTTTTTTCTTTTTCCATAAAAAGTTTTTAAAAATATTGTATAAACCGATGTCTTTAATTAGGGCATCCGTTAACTTTTTCTATTATATATTTACATCAAAATTTTTTGAAGTTTCATAAAATAATTAACATTCCTCCAAATGGTGGACGGAATGATTTTCTCCTTTAAGATTTTTATAAATGCATCAAATTGATTTTCATAATGGAATATTTTATTTTAAAAAATGATCACCACACAAACTATGGACGAAATGAAACTCTCATCACTTATGTTTGGAATATTCTATTTTTATAATAAATGCATCAAATATATTGGAATATACTAGCCGAAATCACCATTCTGAACATAATTTAATAGAATGGACTAAAATAACCCTTATTTAAAATGAAATAAAATAATAGGATGATTCATATCGGTTAATTAATTGTTTCTCAAAAAAAAAAAAAAAAATCGGTTAATTAATTTATTGGAATGGAAAGTTTCAATCATTCCAAGTGGAATAGAACGAAATTAATTGACCAAAATTAGTCTTGCATGCATGCTGTGTATGCATGGTAAATATATAGAATCATGCATGATTCAAATAAGAAGTTCTCACTAGGCAAGCACAAATACCTAGTGCAAAGACACAAGTCGTTAATAAATTACTCTATATTTAATTCAAAGGGCATATTTTTATTTAACACCTCCTCATATACAAAATGCCTGGAGATTTAAAGGGAAAAATGTTCGAGCTGCAGAGGGGCACTATTTGCTACAAAAAGTTGTGATTAAATTTGGATGAACAGGAACAAACAATTAAGTGAAACAGTCAAGAATTAATATTGTAGATTCATTATCCTTCTCGAGGGAAGCCAACAAAGTTTTTCTCTCCCAGAGGATGGCCTAAATGTGAAAAATATAAAGTTCTATTGTACTCACCACACTTCGATGTAATAATTAGAAGGCAAAAATGCAAACCTGACCCTTTAACTTTCAACATTTTTCATTTCAGTCAGTTTTGTCATTTCAGTCTTCTAATTTTTAATTTTTGTCAATTCAGGCTTCCATTAGAACTCAATTAAGGCTGCCGTTAAACTTACTGAGAAACAACGCCGTTTTACCCTTCTTCTTCTTCTTTTTATTTATTTATTTATTTATATATATTTCGGAATTAAAAGAAAAAAAAAAAAAAAAAAGAAAGAAAGAAAGAAAACATTTTAAGGGGAACGACGACATTCCCCTTCCCCTGAAATCCTTTTTTTTGAAAACCCTTTTCCCTGAAATCAAAACAAAGACACGTTGAGACCCAAATCCCTAACATTGAGAGAGGAAGAATCAGTTTCAACAACCCTAGAAGTTTGTGTCGAATCCGGTTATTCTGTTCTTCAATTTATTTTTAATTAAAAAAAAAAACAACCAGAGAGCTCTAACCAAGCTCGAATCTCTCTGTTATCTTTGTGAGATGAAAGCAATTAATCTAAGGAAGAAGAAACCAAATGCAAAGAAGTGCAGATGAATATATTCAGATTATCTGGTGATATGACCCATTTGGCCAGCGTCCTTGTCTTGCTCCTCAAGATCCACACCATCAAATCTTGTGTTGGTACTACTATTTTTTTTTAATCTATATTATACAATATCATCTATAAATTGTCTCTGTATTTTTGGATTGCTTGTTTCTCAGTTCTCATTTCTGGGTAATATTGCAAATGTGTTTTTTGTGCTCTAATGTAATTGAACTTGTAGCACTGAGAGCTAAATTTTTGTTCAAATTTGACCCATTTTGGACTGGATCCGACACAAACTTCTGGGGTTGTTAAAACCAATTCTTCCTCTCTCAATGTTAGGGATTTACGTTAGGGATTTGGGTCTCAATGGGTCTTTGTTTTGATTTCAAGGGATAGGGGTTTTCAAAAAAAAAAAAAGATTTCAGGGTTTTCTTTTCTTTTTTTACAGATTTTTCTTTTTTTTTTCTTTTAATTCCAAAAAAAAAAAAAAAGAAGGGTAAAACGGCATCGTTTCTCAGTGAGTTTAATAGCAGCCTTAACTGAGTTTTAACGAAAGTCTAGATTGAAAAAAATTGAAAGTTAGAGGACTGAATTGACAAAACTGAAAGTTAGAGGACTAAAATGAAAAACGTTAAAAGTTAAAAGATCAATTTTTCATTTTTACCTAATTAAAAACAACAAACAGATTCAGATCAGATGCAATATCCAACCTAATGCAATTGTAATAAATGGCTGAGATTGAAAGTTAAAAAAAAAACTTTCAATCTCAACCATTTAATAAAATATATTAAAGAAGAATTAAAAAGTAACAAATATAAAAAATTTTGTTAGAGAAAGTAGGTGAATTGCATCAATTGCAATACTCCTGATCTACAATTTATTAGTTAAACATGTAGTACTGTGGCAGTCGTGCTCAGAGACCATAAAGTCAAGTTACTACAATTTATTAGTTAAACATGTAGTACTGTGGCAGTTGTGCTCAGAGACCATAAAGTCAAGTTACTACAATTTATTAGTTTGGTTTGGATAGGTTGAGATACGAGATCGACTTTCCCCTGGCGGTTCTCATAAATGTGCTAAAGCTTATGCCGACCCTTTTAACAAAAGCCAATTAATGCCATTCAATTGATCTGCCTATCAAACAAAATAGATGATACTTAAAAATAATAATAATCAAATACACATGCTAGCTTTGCTCTTTAACCCCATTTTCCATCATTATTTGCATGCAACCAATATATAAAATAATCCTCCTCTTTACTCTTTAAACTATTTACTTTTATCATTTTTTTACGAATAATGCTTAATACATTCAAGTAAGTTGATTTTTTTTTTTTTTTTTTTTTTGTGTGGTTATTACTTACCCTTATTTACCCTCTTGCACACAAAAAAAAAAGTGCATAAAAGCACATAATAAAAAAAGCCCCAACAAGGTAATTTTTAGATAATTTTTCTATAGCGCTCTAGGCTCTTGCACAGTGGTATGAGAGCTTAAATATTGCTCTGAGAATATCTAAATTTTTTTTTTTGCCGACGTTAGAAGAGTTACAGCGTCATTTTCGTAGCACCCTCTGTGAATGCTCATCAATTTTCTGATGTTTGTCAGTTTGTGAAATATAAACAGAACTGGTTTGCTTTCACTGACAGGCTGATTACTGACTCCAACCTTATCCATTTAGTTCATGAGGACTTTTGAGTTTAAGCAGAGGGTATCGGTGTGCATAAGTTAATTTGTGGACTTTTTGAGGTCAATGATAATTGATAAATTGAATGCTACCAAAGAAACAAAAAGTTTAACAGATGCGAAGCTCAGCTAATATTATAAGCTTAGCTAAACTTTTTGAAGCCGACTTCTCTTTTTAGAATGCTTAAAATTACTTTGGGATCAACTTGGTGTCGATGATTAATTGTCATTTGTCTAATGTGGTGAGGTGGGTTCCGCACTTCCACGAGAGTTTAGTCATGCCCAACGTTTTTCTTGACTAGATAATGGTGATGCAAAAGAGATTCTAGAAATGCTAGACGTGTGAAATGTCATAATTTTTGTTACAATTCATTATATGGGTCCATGTGAAAAATACCTTTATTACTAATAGTTCGTTATACAGTAAGTTGTGGTAAAAGTTATATTATTTTATGTCTTTTTATTATTACTTGAAATTCTTTGCTTGATCTGGCGGAAAAAAAAAAAAATCCGAGAA
This sequence comes from Quercus aquifolioides, assembly GCA_019022515.1. Lineage (NCBI taxonomy): Eukaryota > Viridiplantae > Streptophyta > Magnoliopsida > Fagales > Fagaceae > Quercus > Quercus aquifolioides. The sequence goes on from CM032325.1 coordinate 45,899,513, forward strand.
AGCAAAATTCACAACCGGGATTATTACTTTTTCTAGAATATGGACCCACCCGTGATAAAAGATTTGGCCCAGGTAGGTGCATGATTGGGTTTTTTATTATTTATTTAAGCCGAAATCGACCTTTACCTTACTCTCAAGATGACACAACTTTGCTTTTTCCCAAACGAATTGCAAGGAAGTTTTTCTTTCTTTAACGTACCCTATGTAACAATTCAAAGAATTATTCACCTATATTTCAGTTACTTGATCTACTTTGATGTGACTTATTCAAATGTTATGAAAAAAAGGAGACTTATTTAAATGTTTAACAATAATGTAATTTAATAAATGTGAATAGCCTTCATAACTGTCATATAATGGGTTTGCCGGTTGAATCTACTCAGACTCGACTTAATATAGTTTGAGGCCTAAGACTAAAGTGACAATTTTAAGCATGAATTTTTCATATTTAATATCAATTATATTTTTTTTATTTAAAACTCATTCTTCTTACTTTTTGAGATGCAAAAATTATTAATTAAGTTTTTGTATTTAAGTTTTGCTAATTAATATCTTTGTGATATCATCGATTTAAAGTAGGATTTTATAAATTTAATTTTGGAAAAAAAATATTTTTATTTAAAAGAAGTACCTTTTTTTTTCTTTCTTTTTTTCCTGTTGAGTACAAGAAAGAAGCAAATGTTTTATTTTTTTTAGGATAAAGTTTAGTTACAAAATTAATTGTAATCTAGGGTTATAACTTTACTCAATAAAATAAATATTACTACATATTTTGAAAATCTAACTGTTGAATTGCATGTTTTTTACACACTTAATACACTTGTCAAATTTTGTGTCAATCGAATGTTATTTACTATATGATATATAAGCTTATATTTTATGCATAATTTTAAACTACAAAAATTTGCAATTTAAACAATTTATTGATGACATGGTTATTGATTTTTAATTTTCTAAAAATTTTGCAAGTATGGAGGATACAAGTAGTTGTACTTTTGTACAATTTAGACCATTTTATAATTGTACTCTAATTATATAATGTATTATAAACCCGGTTTAAAATACTAGTATTACTATTTTTGTGTGTGTTTTAATAAATATTACTGTTTACTCAAAAATATATTTGTAGCTAAACTTTGTCTTTTTTATTTATTTATTTATTTATAATTTGGTCCTAAACCATATTTAATAGTGGTAGAAATGACACATCAGTCAATGTTCCGATTATTTAAAAAAAAAAAAATCAATTTGGAGAGCTTTTTTCTTATTAGGGACCCAAATAATTAAACAATATTTCCGGCATTGAAGTACTAGATACACGATGAATTTTTCTCACGAAGGCTTAAAAAATGAGGTCATAAGTTACTCATTATTCTAGATAATGTTGATAAGAAAAATATCAACAATGAAATAAAAAAGAAATAAAGGCATAAAACTAAATAATTAAAAAGATTCTAGATGTAAATCAAAATAGAATTATAGATGGGTTACGAAGACATAAATATTAAATAAAATGTTTCTAGATGTGATATCTTGAAATATCAATTTAGCATTCATGGGACTTGTCCTTGGTCTTAAAATTTTCTTAGGGTATGTTTGGTATGCTATAATAGCTCATGTAATAGAATAGTTATTCATGTGTAATAGTTATTCGGTCATTTGGTTGCATCTTTATTATATGGATTAGTTATTACATTGAAATAACTATTCTTTAAATTGAAGAATAGCTATTCCAATTTAAAATGAATGTAATAGCTATTCCTTTAGTGCATATAATAGGTTTTAAAATTAATATATTTTAAAAAATATAAAGTTTCCTTATACATCATCATTTACAAGCTTTCCATATGTAACATCCAAACTTAAGAATAGTAATAGTTATTCCATTACAATGTTTTTTATTCCTAGTAATAAAGATTACTATTTCTAATGTAATCTACATTCAGTGTACCAAACGTACCCTTAATCTATCTTTCAGCAATGATATTTTCTAGAAAATGAGTCATTTTCTAAGAATAATTTTTCTATAAAACTATCTCATTTTCCAATATTTGGTAGTAACTTTAAATGAGTTGAAAAACAATTTCCTAACTTACCTTATTTAGCTTGCTGTGAGATAGAGTTGTTTTCCAAAAAAATTTAATGGAAAATAATCTCTAAAAATAAGCCATACTTTTTATGTTGACCAAAGATAGTTTTCCTTTAACTTTTTTTTTTTATTTTTTTTATGCTATCAAACATTGAAAAACACATAAAACTATCTTTACATAAAATTTTTCATTGAAACAAACGGAACATAAGTCATCACCTTAGAAAATGAGCCTCTAACTTGGCACTACAGTGACTACACGTCTGGGATCATTTTATTTATTTATTTATAATTATTTTTTGTGGGGCCAGAATAAGTCAGCAACCCCGGCCCACTCCAAGCCAAGCCCAGAGGCCCACGCCGAGGACGCCTCCACGATCCGAGGCCCGAGGACGAAAGCTTAGAGCCCAGGACTCAAGGAGCATTGCCGAGGATGGTTACATCCTCGGTAGGCCGAGGACAGAAAGTGGGCATACAGCACGCCTTTAAGGGAAGTCTCCCCAAGCATCCAAGGAGCAAATAGCAAGAACCAATCACCGGACATTGAAGCATGGCGGAGGAGCAAGTCCCAGGCGAACTGTCACCTCCACATTAAATGCCCTCAACTAACGCTCTGGCCGCATTAATGAGGATAGGACCTCTGAACAGTGCCGTCTTGAGCGCTGCAACCCACTAGAGGTATGGGAATGCGGCTGATGGGACAGACACTCAAGTGGAAACCGGATTGATCAACAAATGTAGGGCTAGGATCAACTGATTGAGAAGTATATAATGTAAAAATCCCTCTTGTGAAGGGGACGGACGAAAAACCAGAGAAAAAGGAATACTGTAGCAAAGTATTTTCTCTCAACTCTTGTAACCTTTCTGAAAAGAGATAATAGGAGTTTCCAGCTCCATAAGGCACGTCCGAGGAGCCTCATTGTGTGTTTAAACCCACGTTTCAGTTATTAGCAATCACGTACAACCATACATGGCCGTTGCCCTCTTTACTAAGGCCTAGCTCTTGAGCCCATACTCTACAAATTTATTGGAGGGTTAGCTGGGCTTGGGTCCACTCTCTCAACCCTTGGAGAGCGCTCGAACCCACCCCCTACAATTGGCGCCGTCTGTGGGAAGAGCTTGTGCGTTGGTAAGGACAACAGTCGAATATGGTAGGATCAGGCCCTCACCAAGGAACTCCCAATCGACCTGAGCCGGCGAAGTCACGGCATCAGGGTAAATATGGCGACCCCGGGGGCGGTCAGAACGACAACAGGCGATTTCGAGAAGGAAGCGTGCATACTTCAACGGCGAGCGAAAGCCGAGGGGACAGGCACGTTCCCCAGAAGCGCGACGATGGCCAGGCCACGCGTTCACAAGAGGCCCACAGCCACGCTTCCCAGAGAAGGGACGATAAGGTGGCCATGCAACGCGAGATAGATGATCTAAAGAGGAAGCTGCGCCGTGCGCAACAAAGACGGTCCGAGCCTAGCCTTGACCCGCCCTCCGACGACAAAAGCGATGATGAATACAGGCAAAGGTCAAGAACGCCCCCCAGCGAGACTTTCTCCCACGAGGAGGAGCGCTACCAGAGGCGTAGGCGTGCCAACCCAACCCCCAGGGACTTAGGAGGCGACGCCATGAGCAGGGCGCTGGACCGGCTCTCCAAGTCACCCTTCACGCGTCGTATAGAGGACGCGGAGCTTCCTCGGCGGTTCCAGCAGCCAACCTTCATTGCTTACAACGGCAAAACGGACCCTGTGGAGCACGTGAGCCAGTTCAACCAAAGGATGGCTGTCCACTCCAAGAACGAGGCGCTGATGTGCAAAGTCTTCCCATCCAGCTTGGGACCTGTGGCAATGAGGTGGTTCAACGGTCTAAGGACGAATTCCATAGACTCGTATAGGCAGCTGACCCAGGCTTTCGGCTCCCGCTTTGTCACAAATAGCAGGCCTCCTCGGCCCATGAGCGCGTTGCTGTCCCTGTCCATGCGTGACGGGGAGACCCTCAAGGCTTACTCGGACAAGTATTGGGAGATCTACAACGAACTGGACGGCAAGTACGACGCTGTTGCCATCAACACGTTCCAGAATGGATTACCTATGGGGCACGGCCTGAGGAAGTCCCTAACCGGTAAGCCGGCCACCAGCGTGCGTCAGCTGATGGATCGGATCGACAAGTACAAACGGGTGGAGGAAGACATGCTGCAAGGCAAAGGCAAAGAGAAGGCTATCCCTCAGGAGAGAAGGGATTTCAGGTCGAACCGTTATGACAATGCCCGTCCGATGAGGGATTTCGGTGGGCAATCTGGAGCGACCAACGCACAGACGGTAGGCGCTGTGTTCCGAGAACCCGTGCACAGGGTGCTGGAGAAGATAAAGGACGAACCATACTTCAGGTGGCCGAACAAGATGGCTGGGGAACCTGGAAGGCGCAATCAGAGTCGCTACTGCCAGTACCACCAGGACCACGGACATACTACGGAGGACTGCAGGGACCTTTGGAACCACCTGGACCAGCTAGTCCAGGAGGGGAGGCTGAAGCACCTCCTCCACCATTCCAGCAGCCAGCAAAACCGGACCTACCAAGAGCCTCGGAGGGACGCCGCCATGGGGTAACCCACCGGGACGATCAATATAATCCTGGCTGCGCAAGGAAGGACGGGCACACCACCTTTGCGAGTGTTGTCTTTGGCCCAACTGCCCGCCGAGGACCCCCGGGCGGGGCCAAAGAGGTCCAGGAGGAATCCTCCCCCAGCCCTGAGTTTCTCGGAGGAAGACAAGATTGGGACCATCCAACCACATGAGGACTCCCTAATCGTCACCCTCAGAATAGGGGGCTACGACGTGAAAAGGGTGATGGTGGACGGTGGCAGCGCAGCCGAGGTCATGTGTCCAGACCTCTACAAGGGGCTGGGGCTAAAGCAGGAAGACCTCACACCTTATAGCTCCCCCCTAATGAGCTTCGATGGGAAGCTCGTCATCCCAAAGGGCATGATCAGACTGCCCGTACAGACAGGCCCAGTGGTGGTGGAGGCGAACTTCATAGTGGTGGACACATACTCTCCCTACACAGCCATCGTAGGGAGGCCCTGGCTACACGCCCTGGATGGCGTAGCCTCCACCTTGCACCAGAAGGTGAAATTCCTGTCAGGGGACCAGGTTCTGGAGATCCGAGGTTGCCAATCCACGGCTAGGCATTGCACAGTGGCTGCCATATCCCATCGGATCGATGCACAGTCCTCGGCCCCATCCGAGGAAAATTCATAGCAATCAAAGACCCAGGTGGCACCTCCAGATGCACCTGCCGAGGATGCTAAATGCGAAAACCTGGAGAAGGTGATAATTGGCGATGATCCGGAGAAGTTTTTCCAGGTCGGGATCCAGCTGCCTCCACGGGAGAAGGAGGAGTTACTTGAATTCCTCAAGAGGAACCTTGACGTGTTCGCATGGGACCCCTGCGATGCCCCTGGGATTGATCCATCTTTCATCTGTCACCACCTTAACGTCAACCCATCTGCGATCCCCAAGCAGCAACCACCTCGGCGCCCGTCGAAAGAGCACTCTGATGCGATCAGGGAAGAGGTCGATAAGCTTAAACACGCGGGGGCTATCAAGGAGATCTTCTACCCCACATGGTTGGCCAACACTGTGGTGGTCAAGAAGAAAAGTGGGAAGTGGAGGGTTTGTGTAGACTTCACAGACCTGAATAAAGCATGCCCAAAAGACCCCTTCCCAATGCCACGAATAGACCAGCTAGTAGACGAGACTGCAGGCCATCCTCGGATGAGCTTCCTGGATGCTTTTCAGGGTTATCATCAAATCCCCCTAGCCTTGGAGGACCGAGAGAAGACGGCATTTGTAACACCCATTGGGAACTACCACTACAAGGTCATGCCGTTTGGCCTGAAAAACGCCGGATCCACCTACCAGAGGATGATGACGAGAATGTTTGAGCCGATGTTGGGCAAGAGCGTCGAAGTCTATGTTGACGATATGGTGGTGAAAAGCAAGTTGGTGTCCGAGCACTTGGAAGACCTCGGCCGCACATTTGGTGTCCTGAGAGAGCACCAGCTCCGCCTTAATGCCTCAAAATGCTCATTTGGCGTAAGCTCTAGCAAGTTTCTGGGGTATATGATCACCCACCGTGGGATCGAGGTCAAACCTGACCAGATCAAGGCCATTCACAATATGAAGCCTCCGCAGAATCCCAAGGAGATCCAAAAGCTTACTGGGATGATCGCGGCGCTGAACCGGTTCATTTCCAGGTCGGCTGACAGGTGCAGACCCTTTTATCTCCTGATCAACAAATGGAAAGGATTTGAGTGGTCTGAGGATTGTGTCAAAACTTTCCAGCAACTCAAGGATTACCTCTCCCGACCGCCTATCATGTCCCATCCTGAGGTCGACGAGGTCCTATACGCGTACCTTGCTGTGGCGCCCCATGCGGTGAGCCTAGTACTAATACGGGAAGATAATGGCGTTCAAAAGCCAGTTTACTACGTCAGCAAGTCGCTGCACGAAGCGGAGGTGAGATACCTACCCTTAGAGAAGGCCATCCTGGCTGTAGTCCACGCCACGAGAAAGCTCCCCCATTACTTCCAAGCTCACACCGTGGTTGTCCTAACCCAATTGCCTTTGAAGTCTGTACTCCGGACCGCTGATTACACAGGTAGAATCGCGAAGTGGAACACAATTCTGGGGGCTTTTGACGTCAAGTACATGCCCCGGACTTCCATAAAGGGCCAGGTTCTCGCAGATTTGACGGCCGAGTTCGCCGAACCAATCGTAGAAGTGACGGCCGAGGATAAGAGCCGTGATGAGAAATCAGTTGGGGCAATCTCCATCCCAGAGGCACCATGTTGGAAAGTGTATGTGGATGGCGCGGCAAACCAAAGGGGGTCCGGAGTGGGGCTGGTCCTAGTATCCCCTGAAGATCATGTCATTGAGAAATCCATAAGGCTCAGATTCGCGGCCACGAACAACGAGGCCGAGTATGAGGCATTACTACAAGGGATGATCATGGTGCAAAGGATGGGAGGAAAGTCGATAGAGATGTTCTCGGACTCGAGGTTGGTGGTAGGCCAGGTAAATGGGGAGATGGAGGCCAGGGATTCAAGAATGCAAGAATACCTGGGCCAAGTCAGGCGCTTGCGATTGGGGTTTAGCCTCTACAGCCTGTCTCATATCCCCAGGAGCGGGAACAGCCATGCCGACTCATTGGCCACGCTCGCAACCTCCTCGGCAGGGAATCTGCCTCGGATAATACTCGTGGAACATTTGGGGAGAGCAAGCAAAGTGCCAAGAGAAGGGATCCCCGTCCACCAGATTGAGGTGGGTTCCAGCTGGATGGACCCCATAGTGAGATTCCTAAAAGAAGATATCCTGCCCGAGGACAAGTCAGAAGCCGAGAAGGTTAGAAGGAAGGCCCCTCGGTTCTGGTTGTCCGAGGATCACAAGCTATATAAGCGCTCCTACTCTGGACCATACCTACTGTGCGTCCACCCCGGAGCGGCGGAATTACTACTCGAAGAGCTGCACGAGGGAATATGTGGGAGCCACACAGGGGGGAGATCCCTGGCTCACCGAGCCATCACTCAAGGATATTGGTGGCCGGGAATGCAGCAAGAGGCCCAAGAGTATGTCAAGAAGTGCGACCAATGCCAAAGGTTCGCCCCAAACATCCATCAGCCAGGAGGGGCCCTCAATCCGTTATCCAGTCCATGGCCGTTCGCCCAATGGGGCTTGGACATCGTGGGACCCTTCCCCAAGGCACCAGGGAACAAAAGGTATCTGTTGGTGGCCACGGACTACTTCACCAAGTGGGTCGAGGCCGAACCACTAGCCAACATCAGAGATGTGGACGTGAAGAAATTCCTTTGGAGGAACATAATTACGCGGTTCGGGGTCCCTCATACCCTCATCTCGGATAACGGACTCCAGTTCGATAGCAAGGCCTTCAGGGAGTACTGTTGCGAACTTGGGATCACAAACAGGTACTCAACGCCAGCCTACCCCCAGGGGAATGGACAGGCCGAGGCAGTCAACAAGGTCATTGTCAACGGACTTAAGAAGAGACTGGATGACGCCAAAGGGAGATGGGTAGAAGAGCTGCCCCATGTCCTCTGGACGTACCGGACTACGCCCCGACGCTCAACAGGGGAAACACCTTTTGCCATGACCTATGGCGCGGAGGCAGTGATCCCCCTGGAAACCAATTTCCCGACACTAAGGACGAGCTCCTTCACCCCAGGCAGCAATGATGAACTGCTGGGGCGGAGCCTGGACATGGTAGACGAACGAAGAGAGCAAGCAATGATCCAGCTGGCCTACTACCAGCAAAAGCTCAAGCAGGGATATGACACCAACGTAAAGCTCAGACCACTAGCACCGGGAGACCTGGTGCTGAGAAAAGTTGTAGGAACTGCCAAGAACCCTTCCTGGGGAAAGCTCGGACCCAACTGGGAGGGCCCCTACCGAATAACCTCGGTGGCAGGGATAGGGGCGTACTATTTAGAAGATTTAGATGACAAACCTGTACCTCGTCCATGGAATGTAAACAACCTGAAAAGGTACTACTATTAATAAAGAAGCCACTTTGATTCATATTGTTAGCATATCTTAGTTATTTTGCCTTGCGTCCTAACTACTTTAAGGAAACTAAGTGTTAGACAGAACCAGGGAACTGCATGGTCCTCGGACTCAGTCCCATGGGGAAACTAATCACTTTAAGAAACCTAAGTGTTAGACAGAACCAGGGAACTGCATGGTCCTCGGACTCAGTCCCATGGGGAAACTAATCACTTTAAGAAACCCAAGTGTTAGACAGAACCACGGAACTGCATGGTCCTCGGACTCAGTCCCATGGGGAAACTAGCTACTTAAGAATGCTAAGCGTTAGACAGAACCAAGGAACTGCATGGTCCACGGACTCAGTCCTATGGGGAAACTAACTGCTTCAGAAAGCTTAAGAGTTAGACAGAACCAGGGAACTGCATGGTCCTCGGACTCAGTCCCATGGGGAAACTAATCACTTTAAGAAAACTAAGTGTTAGACAGAACCATAGAACTGCTGGGTCCTCGGACCTATGCCTAAGGGGAAACTAACCACTCTAAAAGATCCTAAGTGTACTTCAAAATTCCACCTGCTCCTTAGGACATAAAAGGTCCGCCCGAGCATACAAACCCTTACGTTGTAATTATCAAATGCCGCGATTGGCCGAGGCACAATTGAAGTCAAAGTTATACGAAAAATGAAGAGCGTGCAAGTAAGGAAATAGCCACAACAAACAGAAAAGGAAATAAAGTTTTCATTTCATTAAACACAAGGGAATTGCACCCAGGAAGTCGCATTACAAATAAAGCAAAAAAAAAAAAGGGAAAGAGATGCAGAAATGAAGTGCAGCAGGCAGAAGGGCCATGGGGCCTAGTTGCCTGCTTCGGTGGGTGGCTGGCCCGTAGCTGCCTCAGGGTCCCCTGAGCCCTGACTAAGGGGAATGGCCTGCAGAGGCACAGCAGGAATAGCCGCCCCCTCGGCAGAAGAGACCTGGGCAGCGGGGGAAGGCTCTACAACCTGCTGAGGCGCGTCCTCGTTGGAGCCATCACTCAACACAACCACCACGGGAGGATTGCTCCCTTGGATTGGCTTATCAGTAACCCCAGCATCCGAGGCCTCTTCGCCCGGAGTAGCAACAGTTTCCACAGCAGCCTCTTCAGCTTTAGAGCCATCGGGGGCAGTCTCGCGGATAAAAGGAGGGTAGTACACGTTCTCCTCCTTCCATAAGTCAGAAGAAGCCTCCACTCCAGCCTGCCTGAGGGCTTCGCTCCAAGTTTCGGAGCAGTAGCGCCTACATACCCCAGGGACTTGGGATTTGTAGGCAGCTGCTGTCTCAGCTGCCCCGGCAGTAAAGGCTGCCTCCTCAGCTTCTTGCTTAGTGGCCCAGGCTTCCTCCCTGCCCTGCTCTGCCTCAAACTTGGCCCTCTCAGCCTCCCCTTTGGCCCATTCAGCCACCCTCTTGGCCTCCTCGGCATCTGCCACCTTCTTCACCAGGCCAGCTATCTGATCCTCGGCGAGCTTCAACAGCTTCTCTGCCTCACCCAGACGCTTTGTCTGAGTCTCGGCCTGCCTTTGGGCACCCTCAAGGCCTGACATTGCGCTTTCCTTAGCCTGGGTCATTGCCTTCAGCTCCTCCCTGGCCTTGGCAAGGTCCTCCTCCGACGTCTTGAGGGTCCGGGTAGCCACCAAGCGCCTATCGCGCTCCAGATCCAGGGCCTTCCCATGTTCATTGGCCGCCTCTTCCAGCCTGCCAAACGAAACAGACAAGTTGCAATTAGCCGAGCTCAAAAAGAAATGAAAGCAAGAAAAGGGCAAGAAAAAGCACAAGTGTTAAGGTCTTACCATCCCCAAATACCGCTTGAGGCAGAGGAAGACATCCCTACTCCTCATGGTTCCTAGCTCCGCCATGTCCGCAGGCAGGAGCAGGCATCTCTCCACAGCGTCGGCCACGTACGTGCCTTCGCCATCCTTAAAGTCCCTGAGGGAGGAGTCATCCTTCAAGGGAGCCCCGCGGAGCATTGGGGCGGGGAGCCAGGCCTGGACCTCGGGCGGGGGAGCGACCTGTTTATCCTGCGTTGAGGGGCCTATCCTCAATTGCTTTGATGGCCGCTGATTGCCATCGCCCTCCCGCGTGGGCCCAGATTTGTCCTCAAGGGTCCTCTTACCCTTGTCCTTCTTCTGCTTAGGGTCAGCGGGCTCGTGCCTGGACGACGGGCTCGCCTGAGGCGGAGGAGGAGGAAGCTTGGATTGTGTTGAGGCCGACCTGGTCTGAACAGGACGATTCTTTGGAGATGGGGGAGGAAGCTTCGGCTTGGACTTCCCCGGCTGCCCTTCTAGTAGTTCGGACAGGCTTGGCTGGTACTTCTTCTTGTAGCCCATCCCGCGCCGGGAAGATGTCTCTGACGCTAAGAGGTCTGCCTCGGTTAGACGAGGATCACCCAAGTCTCCAGAGGGGTCCTCGGACTGATGGAGTTGCTCAAAAACGTTGAAACCCTCCTCGGCAGTACCAAAATCTACAGGTTCCCCTTCCCTCTCTAAGTTCTCTTCCGCGGCCTCTGGGAACGAATGGGAAGACGAGGGGACTGCTACTGTGACACCTTCTGAAGTGGAGGTGTCCTCGGGAAACTCAAACCCGTCCTCGGTCACTTCTATTTTCTGCAGCCGAGGATCCTTTGCTCTGATCACGTACTTTGGGGCCGCAAATGACTTCTGGAGCGGAGTGTACCCCAAAATCTTGTGCGCAGCTCTGACTTGGTGGTCTGCTTCGTCCTCAAATTCCGCCGACCTGAGCACCTTCTACAAGTCCTCCCTATTGATCAAGCTGAAATGGCGCGCATAGGAATGCGGATCTGCAAAGAGAGTACACATCCGTGGTTAGAAACCAAACAATACAAGAAGAAATAACGCAGAGAAAGAAGTTAGAATCTGTAAATCCCCTCTTATTCCCATTGCCCCACCTGGTGCTCCCTCCGTCGTCGGACAATGAAGGCCATCGTGCCACGCTCCGGACACGATGAGGAAATCCTCATTCATCCCCTTATTGGACTCGGGGAGGCACTGGATAAGCCGGACCCTGTCGTCCCTCGTCCTCATGTAATAGGACTTGTTCTTCAAATGTTGAAGATTGTAGCAGTAGTTGACATCGTGATAGGTCAGCCTCAGACCCATCTTTTCATTAAGGGCGTCCACACTGCCCAAAATTCTGAACATGTTGGAGGCGCACTGGGTGGGGGTCAACCGGAAGTAGGTGAGATAACCCCTCATCACTGGCCCCATGGGGATCCTCATCCCCCCTTCAAGGAAAGCGATGACAGGAATCACCACTTCGCCCTCTCGCCTCTTGAGGTACCACTCCCCCTCCTCACAATACCTTAAGCCCACATTGGCCGGTATCTTGTAATCGGCGATGAATTTCTCCATCGCCTCCTCAGTGCCAACAAACTTCTTAAGTCTACCCATCCTAGATGACGCCTAAGCGAACTAAAAGATGAACGAATGAAAGAGAAGGACGAGTAGAGAGGGAGAAAGCTCAGAGAAAGACAGAGAGACTTACAGAAATGAGGAGGAGCTCCTCGGACTGGCTTTTTGTGCTGGAGATGGAGGTGGAAGTTTGGCTGGACTCAGAATAGAGGCGCAGGAGCTCTCGATTGCAAATGAAAAGTGAAGAAACGACTCTAATGGGTACTTATACCCTAGAAAGGAGAGCTGCGCAAGTTTTCTCGCCCATAAGTGCCAGACGCATCTCCACCGTTAGATTGTCATCTGCCCGTTGAACGTGGGGAGCATAAAGCCGCCCGAATTTAATGCAAGACACGTTACGCACACCGAAGCGCCAGTAACGCACCTTGGGCAGTTGAAAAGGCGCCAACGCTGATGAGGGATAAGACTTGATTAGACGCGAAGCAGGTCCGGGGATATCAAAATCCTTCTTTCCGCCCGAGGATGCGGACAGCATGATTTTGAGGGGCTATTGTGGGGCCAGAATAAGTCAGCAACCCCGGCCCACTCCAAGCCAAGCCCAGAGGCCCACGCCGAGGACGCCTACACGATCCGAGGCCCGAGGACGAAAGCTTAGAGCCCAGGACTCAAGGAGCATTGCCGAGGATGTTTACATCCTCGGTAGGCCGAGGACAGAAAGTGGGCATACAGTACACCTTTAAGGGAAGTCTCCCCAAGCATCCAAGGAGCAAATAGCAAGAACCAATCACCGGACATTGAAGCATGGCGGAGGGGCAAGTCCCAGGCGAACTGTCACCTCCACATTAAATGCCCTCAACTAACGCTCTGGCCGCATTAATGAGGATAGGACCTCTGAACAATGCCGTCTTGAGCGCTGCAACCCACTGGAGGTATGGGAATGCGGCTGATGGGACAGGCACTCAAGTGGAAACCGGATTGATCAACAAATGTAGGGCTAGGATCAACTGATTGAGAAGTATATAATGTAAAAATCCCTCTTGTGAAGGGGACGGACGAAAAACCAGAGAAAAAGGAATACTGTAGCAAAGTATTTTCTCTCAACTCTTGTAACCTTTCTGAAAAGAGATAATAGGAGTTTCCAGCTCCATAAGGCACGTCCGAGGAGCCTCATTGTGTGTTTAAACCCACGTTTTAGTTATTAGCAATCACGTACAACCATGCATGGCCGTTGCCCTCTTTACTAAGGCCTAGCTCTTGAGCCCATACTCTACAAATTTATTGGAGGGTTAGCTGGGTTTGGGTTCACTCTCTCAACCCTTGGAGAGCGCTCGAATCCACCCCCTACATTTTTTATTTTTGAACTATGGAATGGACCGAGGTTGGTCCCTTGCTTGCATTTCCACATCAATGGAAAGAATATTTTGGTAGTCTCTTTCGTATAACTTTCAAACACTATTGCCCTAAGAAATTAAAAATAAAAATAAATAAAAACAGGTACCTTCACCATCATCATAAATATCCTTGGAATTTACTTCTGAATATTCCTTGGAGTTTATTTAATCAATTATGTAAATTAGTTTTTTTTTTCATGTATTATCCATGAGAAAGTTGAAACAAAAATTCCAGAATAACAATTACTTTCTATTTTCATAATTGAGAAACCTCAATTTTAAAATGATATTTAGTTAATATATCCTGTTTTAATTTATACGAAAAAAACTTATCACTAACACATCATGATTAATTCTTAGTATTTGTGGATTCTTTTTTTTTTTTTTTTTTTTGAGGGAAGTATTTGTGGATTCTTAAATCTTTGTTTCAAGTATAAACCAACCATTCTAATTTTGTATGAAATAACTACAATATATATATATTGTGGATTTCAGTTAACTCAACTAGTAAAGTTTCTAATAGTTGAATAAGAAATTGATTGGTATCTTGGTTTAATAATGAAGAGTTATTATCAAGAGTGAACATCATAAGTTAAAACTTTCTAAAATAAATAAAAAAACAACAACAATAATCCTTTTTTTTTTATGGGTACTACAATAATCTTTAAACGGGTGTGAAAGTAACTATATGATCCCCCTTTGAAGTGTAGTAAAATGCACTACGCAAGCAATACATATCCTCCTCTTAAAAAAAAGCAACACATATCCATTATCCTCCAAGTTCCTACAGACTACAAGGTACAAATTTTTTTTCGGATGAAGTGTTTGTTTGGCAAAACTATTTTTGCCAACTTATTTTACTTTTCAGCTTATTTTTTGTTACTATTTATGAGTCCTACTACACTTTTTAGTACTATTTATAAGCCCCACTATACTATCTCAGCTAACTTTTACTTTTATTTATAACACTTTCGGCAAAATAAATAGATTCCAAATATAATAGCAAGTACAATTGTACAAAGTATTCAATGTTCCCAATATCTGAATAGCGGAAAAGAGCTTTGTATTTACCAAAAAAAGAAAAGAGCTTTGTGAAATTGACCCCTTTTTTTTTTTTTTTTTTCTGTACTTCTAGCGGTGAAAATTATTTGACTTCTAGAAACAACGGAAGATCAGCACACTTGTCCTGTGCATTGTGGAACAATGCAAGTCTCCTAAGCCTATCAAAGAAAAAAAAAATACATCCTTACTATTTGCTTTGAAAATAATAATAATAATAAATGAAGATTTATTCTTTCCTAAAGTTAGAACTCATTTAAATTTTTTTTTCCAAATAAAAAATGATAAGTAATTTAAATTATGTGATACTTTAAATTAGGATACTATCACATTTCCCCCATGAAATAGATATTTCCTATTTCAAAGTAAAGGAGAAAGATAGTTGTTCGATGAAAAAAAAGAAAACGAAAGAAGGAAGACAATATTTATTCATAAAAAATAGAAATATGTTATGTCTATAATATTTTTACAATAAATTTTAAGTAAATAATTGTTATTAGTTTTTATAAGTAGGCAAAAAAAAAAAAAAAAAAATTACACAATAAATTTAAATTAAAACCAATAAAAAACTTACCAACTGTTAAATTTTTCTATCCTCCTTGATAGCTTCTAGAAAGTACAGGTGGGCTCCTCTACGCAAATTTGGCAAAAAAAAAAAAGAAAATTTGTAAAAGAGTAATGATTCTTACATGCTCTGGAAGCAATGCTCCTTCCTTTCACATGAAATGTGGGTTTTATGGTAGGACTTAAGCATGAGGACCACAAGAAATTATTAGGTCCACTCATAGAAATTGTTAACGTGATCCTCCCGACTTCCCAATAAACAAAATGCTGTTATTTTTGCAAATGTGACATCATCTGATAATTTTTATTTTTTATTCATTGTGTTGATTAGGAAGCTTACACATACATTTGTATAGATAGCATTATCTCATTGGTTAGGTAGGACCACATCAATAATCCTCCCAGTGTAAATAATAATTTCTTCAGAACTACCTCTCATGTGAAAAGAAAGAGTATTGTTCTCGGAGCACCTTAAAATTATTTCTAACTACATAGGACAACTGCAATGACAACTGACAAGTAAGCATGTGCCGAGAATTTGCATAGATAGCATCATCTCATTGGTTAGGGAGGACCACATCAATAACTCTTCCAATATAAATAATAATTTCTCAAAAATCACCTTTCATGTGAAAAGAGAGAGCATTATTCTCGGAGCACCTTGAAGTTTTTTCTAACTACACAGGACAACTGCAATGACAACTGACAAGTAAGCATGTGCCGAGGATTTGCATAAAACCCACGTATACGGGGCCAGAGAATAAAAAAAAGGTTTATTTAAAAAGGAAACCATTTCTATAATTGCATTTTCCTATTAAAAATTGTTGTCAAAGTAACGATTTCTAGAAATCCGTGTTTCCGAAATTTTGTATACCAACTCACATGACAACCTTTTTAGATTGTGATCAATCCAAATGGTAAGCAAATTTGAGATGGTTGTAAATTTTTATGGTGACTTTGACTCTAATTTTTTTTTAATAAATGAAAATTTCTACTCTCTTACTATATAGTTGGCATTGTAGTAGGTTTGAATTAACTTATATGTGAAATGATAAGTAAATTTGAGATGGTTATAAATTTTTACAAAAAAAAGTTGGCATTGTAATAAGTTTAAGTTAGATCAATTGATAAAATTTTTTGTTATTAAATAAAAGATTTGTGGTTCAATCATTGTCTACACTAAAAAATCAATTGGTGCTATGTTACGCCATAGATTAAAACTCTTTCTAAAAATTTTAAAAAAAAAAATTTACAAGTCAATAATACTATCTAATTGAAAATTTCAACAACAAAAAAGACTATCTAATTGAAGTTTTTTCTCACTTCATTTTTTAAGTAAAATTAAAATATATATAACAAACTTTTTAGCCTAGCCAAGCCCAAGTACGCTCTTATTGACATTAAAACAAAAAAAAGCACGCCCTTATTATTTTGAATGAAAAACGTTTATCTATTAGACTATTACTGATTAAAGAAAACATTTTTCTTGTGGTAATAAATATAATCCTGTCAATTTGAAATGGATATGTTTTATAATTCAAATTAAATAATACTACAAATTTAAATGATGCCCTATTCTCTATCTTGTTAAATACAGTAAAATATATATAAATATAAATGTGAATTGGACAATGAAGAGAAATCATATTCCAACATCTATCACTTTTGTTGAACAAAAGAACATCTATTCTATTTAATTATTTTCACCTACCATTGATATTTATTTATAGCATCTTTTCTTCATGTATATTAATAAAGTATGGACAACATTTAGCTACAAAATACCTTATTCAATAAAATTAACATTATTACATATTTTAAAAATCTAACCGTTGAATTATATGTTTTTTACTCTCTTAATACATATGTCAAAATTTGTGTCAATTAGATATTATTTACTATTTGATCTAGAAGCTTATATTTTATGTATAATTTTAAATTACAAAAACTTGCAATTTAAACAAAATATTGATGATATAGTTATAAATTTTTTATTTTCTAAAATTTTTGCAAGAATAAAAGATATAAGAAAAACATATAATTCAATGATGAATTTGTCAAAATTTACCTTTAATCAAAAGATCTTGAGTAAAATTATAGTATAAAATTATAACAAATTTTGTAACTAAAATTATTCTTAACAATCATGTGCTTTTTAAGAATGGGCTTGTTTGGTCTCTAATTTCAAACTCACATTTTTACATTTTAAACAACATTACACATTTTCATTCACACGTATTTTAAAAAATTACAAAAATCTCATCTCAAACTACAAAAATATCATTTCAAATTACTCTACCAAATACCTCCTATAAAAGAGGTCTCTTCTTCCATAGGGTCACTTTACAGGTCACTTTTTTTCGTTACCCACTCAAATCAGGTGCATTTATTAGTTGCGTTCAAAAAAAGGCTTTCTAAGCCTTCAGTCGCTTCGACTGAGCAAATATCCAAAATCATTGTGCCGTATTGTAAGTCTTTGTAACCAAAAAGAAAAAAAAAAAAAAAAATCATTGTGCCGTATTTTTAACATCAACAATGACAAATGCTCTTTCTAAAAAAAAGTAATGACAAATGCTGTTGTACAACTAATCTAACCTTTGAAAGTTACAGGTTCTCAAAAAAAAAAAAAAAAAAAAAAAAAAAAAAAAAAACTTTGAAAGTTACAGTAATAAATATTAAATAAATATTATTTGTGTATAAAAAATGCCAATATGGATTTGAATTATTATTAATAATATGAATTGATTGGAATGAATTAACGCCTATATGCTATTTAAATTTCAACATGTGATAGATTATTTTATTTGTGTTTAAAAAATGCCAATATGGATTTGAATTATTATTATTAATAATATGAATTGATTGGAATGAATTAACACCTATATGCTATATAAATTTCAACATGTGATAGATTTGAATTTTGAGTTGCTGCAACAAATTTAAAAAAAAAAATTCTTTTAATTTGAAATAAAAAGATTTTAAAAAAATGTTGTCACGTTTGATTATATTATATCTTGTTGATATATATATTTGGGAAAAGTTAACAGAAACTTAAGAGCATTTGTTTATGAAATATTTTTAGAAAATTTTTATTAAAAAAGAAAAAAATTAATTGATTTTTTTGACAAATTTTTATATTTTCCATAGAAATGGTATTAAAATATTTCTAAAATGACCTATTAACAAACGCCTTAAGGGCATTCATTAACAAGACCCTATATATTTTTAAGGTGCAATGGTTCTATCCATTTGTCTAATATTATCATTTTTTTAATATAAATTTTATGACAAATACTTTATAATTTTATCCTATAACATTCGCTCATAATGATTTTTCTTTATCATGAGGCTCAAGAGACCATAAATTTCTTATTAGACAACGAAAAATTTTACGATTGAGTTAACTAAAACTTAGCTCAAACTCATCTTTTTTTTTTGTTGAGAAAAGCTCAACTCATCTATTACTACAAAAACACATTATTTGCACTAGATAAGAATACTATTCAACATATGTCATTATCTAGATAAGTGGGACACTGCACCCAGAACCCAAGCCAAGGGTCTTCTATAGAGAAAATCACACAAAAAACTTAATATATAGAAGGACATTAATTATAAGCGATTGCGTGTTTTACTAGGTAATAGTAGAACAGCTGAAAAGGTTGCTTGATGAGAGATTATGAATCCAGAAGAGTAGAAGCTTCTCTGTCTTCAAAACATTGCCATTTTGCTTGCTTTAGTTTAAGCTATATAACTATAAGCCAGCCAAGCGCTCATTTAAATTGACCCAAATCCCTGTTTTTGAGTCAAATACCGGGATTTCAGTTCATTTTCCTCTCTCCTCTTTTTTTTTTTTTTTTTTTTTTTCATTATTATTATTTATTACAGTATTAATATTCAGTCCCACCCTCCACTCCTATTTTTCTAACCAAAGTTTAACGACCAGTGCACCACTTTCTCTCTCTCTCTAAAACTCACTACCATACTAGGACTCTCTCTCTCTCTCTGCAAAAGCATACCTTTTCCTTTTTCTAACGACCAAGACTTTCACCTGAAAAAACCAGATTCAGAAATCAGATCCTAACTGAATATACATACATATATACATACGTAGATACGAAGAGAGTGAGTGTTCGTACAACACTTGTCACTCACGCATACTCATATCAATATCCATTGTATGAAGGAGTATATGCTTGCGTGTAAAAGTAGTTTCTGATTCTGTTCTGCTTTGCTAATAAAAAGCAGATATATATGCATATATATGATTGGTATTGTAACTGTAAAACAAAACCACATCCAAAAACAGAGACACCAGTGAGAAGTGTATTGTCGTTGTTGTTGTTGTTTTAGATCGGTAAGTAGCAATGGCATCGGCTTTGGCGGGAGACGATCTCGCCAGGTCGTCGAGCAGCCGGAGAAGCTGGGCTTCTGGGAGTTTCCGGGAAGTGTGGACGGCGCCGCCGGACGTGTTTAACCGGAGCGGTAGGCAAGGGGAGGACGAGGAAGAGTTGAGATGGGCGGCCATAGAGAGATTGCCTACCTATGATAGGCTGAGGAAAGGGATGCTCACGCAAGTTCTTGATAATGGCAAGGTTGTGCATGATGAAGTGGACGTTACAAATCTTGGGATGCAAGATAAGAAGCTGTTGATGGAGAGTATTCTTAAGGTTACTGAGGAAGACAATGAAAAGTTCCTTAGAAGACTCAGAGACAGAACTGACAGGTAGTTTTTTTTTTTTTTTTTGGATTTGGTTTTGGTTATGGTTTTGGTTTTTGTGTGAATTAAGATTTTTGAGTTTGGTTTTAATGGCAGAGTTGGGATTGAGATTCCTAAGATTGAAGTTCGGTATGAACATGTGTCGGTGGAGGGAGATGTGTATGTTGGGAGTAGAGCACTTCCTACTCTGCTTAATGTTACTTTGAACACAATTGAGGTATTTTTATTTTTATTTTTTGGAAGTGAAATTGGATTCTAGTGTAGAGTTTTGTGAGAAACAGAGATAAAAATTATTGGGCTATTTTGTAATTATGACTAGAAGAATGAAAAAGTAAAAAAAATGTTTTTTAAGTTATTGTTCTGATGATTCGGTTTGAAATCTTTGACAGTTTGTTTAATCTGGTTTAAAATTTTGTCATAAGCTTTTGTTAACATTTTTTTTTTTTTTTTTGCCATTTCAATTTGTAATGGACAACAGAGTATTCTCGGATTGGTTCACCTTGCTCCATCGAAGAAGAGAAAAATCCAGATACTCAAAGATGTTAGTGGAATTGTTAAACCATCAAGGTATTTTTATGAAGTGCTACATGATTTACTGTTTAAAAAAAAAAAAAAAACCCTTTTGCCCAAGTATGAAAGTGAATTTTCCAAGGTAATTCTTACTGGGTATATGGGCAAGATTCGTAAACTGATTTTTCATGCCTTGTATATGGTGAAATAGCCTTTTCTGGGTTGATAGCAAGCTTTGTGTTTGTTGCCATTGTTCTTATTTTGATTTCCTGGGATGAACTTTAACTGATATGGCAATTCCAGGATGACCCTCCTTCTGGGTCCTCCAGGTGCAGGGAAAACAACCTTGTTGCAGGCACTTGCCGGGAAACTCGACAAGGATCTGAAGGTTTGTTTCCCATTCTATTGCTTTTATATGTGTCTCAATTTGAATAATCCTTTGTGTCTAAGATTAAATTTTATGGCCTACTAATGAATGAGAGTTCTGTACAGGTGTCTGGGAAAGTCACCTACTGTGGTCATGAATTCCATGAATTTGTTCCTCAAAGAACCTGTGCTTATATTGGTCAACTTGATCTTCACCATGGAGAAATGACTGTGAGAGAGACACTGGATTTCTCGGGACGCTGTCTAGGGGTTGGCACAAGGTATGAGATGTTGGTGGAACTCTCAAGAAGAGAGAAAGAAGCAGGAATTAAGCCCGATCCTGAGATTGATGCATTCATGAAGAACACTGCAATGGCAGGCCAAAAGACTAGTTTGGTTACTGATTATATTCTCAAGGTTCGTTGTCTCTATTTCATGTTGCTAAGTTTTTAAAAAAAAAATACTTAACAAGCAATTTAAAATAGCTGACCTTTAAAAGAATATTTAACAGATACTTGGACTGGATATTTGTGCTGATATCATGGTTGGAGATGAAATGAGAAGGGGTATCTCTGGTGGACAAAAGAAGCGTGTGACAACTGGTACGTATTTTGGACAAGCTTAAGTTGTTTATCATGAAATTAGGAGTCATTAATCTTACACAAAAGAATAATGTATCCGGTTCACATTCTTGTTTCTAGTATGTAAGAATTTGTAATGATTCATTACCAATTTTGATTGTGTTATTATAATTTGGTGCAGGGGAGATGTTGGTTGGACCAGCAAAGGCTCTTTTAATGGATGAAATATCGACAGGGTTGGACAGTTCTACCACTTTTCAGATTTGCAAGTACATGAGGCAAATGGTTCATATTATGGATGTGACTATGGTTATTTCTCTTCTACAGCCAGCACCAGAGACATTTGGTCTTTTTGATGACATTATCTTACTTTCAGAAGGACAGGTAGTCTACCAAGGTCCAAGAGAAAATATCCTCGAGTTCTTTGAGCATGTGGGTTTCAAATGCCCCGATAGGAAAGGAGTTGCTGACTTTTTACAAGAAGTAACATCCAAGAAGGATCAAGAACAATATTGGTTCAAGAAGAACCAGCCTTACAGATACATTTCAGTTTCTGAATTCGCCGAGGCCTTTGGCTCTTTTCACATAGGCCAACAGCTTGCAGCTGATCTTAGTGTTCCTTATGATAAATCTAGAGCGCACCCAGCTGCACTGGTGACAGAGAAGTATGGTATTTCAAATTGGGAACTATTCAGGGCTTGCTTTTCAAGGGAATGGCTGCTAATGAAGCGTAATTCTTTTGTTTATATATTCAAGACTACTCAGATAACAATCATGTCCTTAATTGCCTTCACAGTTTTCCTTAGGACAGAAATGCCAGTGGGAACTGTTGCAGATGGAGGAAAATTTTTTGGAGCACTATTTTTCAGTCTGATTAATGTGATGTTCAATGGGATGGCTGAATTGGCAATGACTGTTTTCAGGCTTCCTGTCTTTTATAAACAAAGGGATTTCTTGTTCTATCCTGCATGGGCTTTTGGCTTACCCATTTGGGTCCTCAGGATCCCTCTATCATTCATGGAATCAGGAATATGGATCATTCTTACCTACTACACAATTGGATTTGCTCCATCTGCTAGCAGGTAAATAAGATTTTAAAATTTTGTCCCCGGCAATTGATTTGCTGCTTAGTACTTACCAGTTGTTGGAATTGTATGTTTCAAACTTATGGGTTTATTAGTCTATGATTCTTTCATTAACACATTTCTTCCCTTATTACTTCAGGTTTTTCCGACAGTTCTTGGCATTCTTTGGCATACATCAAATGGCATTGTCCCTCTTTCGGTTCATTGCTGCAGTTGGAAGAACACAAGTTGTTGCAAATACGCTGGGTACCTTCACCTTGCTTTTGGTTTTTGTGCTTGGAGGATTCATCATCGCCAAAAGTAATTCATCTCTTTCCAATCCAGCTGTCAGTGTATTTCAATGTTGATTTATTTGATTAAGAAAAATGACTCCTCTTTAACTTTTTGGCCTGCAGATGACATCGAGCCATGGATGATATGGGGCTACTATATTTCTCCTATGATGTACGGACAAAATGCCATAGTGATGAATGAATTTCTTGATAAAAGATGGAGTGCAGTAAGATATCTTCATAGTTTAATTGTTTTCATATGTAAATTTCAGATTTGCATCCACTTTCCATACTTGCATATGCAAATTGAAGCTCAAATTATGCATTTTCAACACCATAAGCCATCATGGAAATTTAACAAAGTTTATCTATTGCAGCCCAATACTGACCCTAGATATAATGCACCAACAGTTGGAACGGTCCTTCTCAAGTCCAGAGGTTTCTATACCGAAGACTATTGGTTCTGGATTTGTGTTGGAGCACTTTTTGGATTTTCTCTTCTCTTCAATGTGTTTTTTATTGCAGCATTGACTTACCTGAATCGTAAGTGATCTTATCTCATTCCTACTAGAGTTTCTTTTATAGGGAAATGAAATTTCAGAGTTGAAAAATCCTTGTGTGAAAAATGAATTTCAGCTCTGGGTGATTCAAAAGCCGTCATTGCGGATGATGAAAATGACAAGAAGAATAAAGATTCATCCTCCAGACAACATGGAACAGAAGGTTTATCTTTGACCTTTCTCCTTCAATTTTCATGATTTCCTAATTTCAATGTTTTTACTGGTATTTAGTCAAAATTAACTCATATAGTGACAACAGTAATTCTATTTCAATTAGAGAGATCAAAATTTAAAATGTTGTTTTGTAACAACCAAAATATTATCTTGAAGAAGCTTGCATTAGCTTGATGGTTCATCACATCTCTGCACAAAATACAGTTCACTATGCAACCATGAGTTTAGTTGTAACACCTTTAAGCAAGAGAGGTGGTGGGTTTAATACAGTTACACAACATTAGAAATTAGAACAACAGAAAACCTGATGCATTTTTCACAGATGGTTTTCTACTTATTACTTATAAATAATGATGGTATTTTACTTATTAAAACAGAAAAATCTTTTAACTTTAAGAAATATTCCTAACTGCATCAATGAGTTTTTGCCTTCTCCTAGAGATGGAAGATAATGCAAAAAATGGGCTAAATATGCCACATGATTTTAAATTTTGAGAAGAAGAATCAACAAAAGAAACAAGCATTCATGCTTGTTTCAGTGGTTAAATGAAGCTATCTTCTTCTAGATGCCTGAACATTTGTGAAACAATTACAGGTATTGATATGGCTGTGAGAACTTCTTCAGAAATTGTTGGTGCTTCACATAGTGCTCCAAAAAGGGGAATGGTTTTGCCCTTCCAACCCCTTTCACTTGCCTTTAACCATGTGAATTACTACGTGGATATGCCTGCTGTAAGTAACCTATTTTTATTTGTTCTGGTAAATTAATTTAGGCTTTCATTCACATTGTTGAATATCAAATGTCACTTTAAGTTCTTTTCAAACTTTTATCATACCTACCAAATGCTTATGTAAATTTTGGTCTTTCATACCAGGCAATGAAGACTCAAGGAGTTGAAGAAGATCGTCTTCAACTGCTACGAGATGTTTGTGGTGCTTTCAGACCAGGAATACTGACGGCACTTGTGGGTGTTAGTGGTGCTGGGAAGACAACCCTTATGGATGTGTTAGCTGGAAGAAAGACCGGTGGATACATTGAAGGAACCATCAACATCTCTGGTTACCCTAAGAACCAAGCAACCTTTGCTCGGGTTAGTGGTTACTGCGAACAGAATGACATTCATTCACCAAATGTTACTGTCTATGAATCTCTCCTATATTCAGCTTGGCTCCGTCTCTCTTCAGATGTAAAGACACAAACACGAAAGGTATGTTGCATGGTCTTCTAGAATCATCTTTCTAGACCTCTGTACATATTCATTTGTTTCTAAACACCCTGTCTGGATTCCTATTGCTTAAGGATCCAAGTTCTAAGTGTGTAATTTAATTTGTATATTTATTTTTTGTTTTTGGTATAGATGTTTGTAGATGAAGTTATGGAGTTGGTTGAGCTTAAACCAATAAGAGACGCTCTAGTTGGCCTTCCAGGAGTTGATGGTCTTTCAACAGAACAAAGGAAGAGGCTGACAATAGCTGTGGAGCTTGTTGCTAACCCCTCTATCATCTTTATGGACGAACCAACATCTGGTCTTGATGCCAGAGCTGCTGCTATTGTTATGCGTACTGTGAGAAATACAGTGGATACTGGGAGAACTGTTGTATGCACAATCCACCAGCCTAGCATAGACATTTTTGAAGCTTTTGATGAGGTACAGCTCACTTTTCTTAATTTTGTTAAAGTTTTTCACTTACATGTTTCTTATGTATCTATGTTGCAATATGTTTGTGGCTCTTGTAGCTACTGCTGATGAAAAGAGGAGGACAAGTCATTTACGCAGGACCTCTCGGTCACCATTCTCACAAGCTGATAGAATATTTTGAAGTGAGTATCTTTTTTCATGCTTTTTTTATGTTTGCTTCATCAAATGATAAGAGTTTTTCCATATCTCTAATCTCTATACATATGCTCTTCATTTACACTTCAACCGATTGTGCTATCCCTTGGGATTGACCAGTAGGTATTTTGCTAGCTATTGATTAATATCTATCTATACCAGGCTGTCTCAGGAGTTACTAAGATTAGGGATGGTTATAATCCTGCCACATGGATGCTTGAAGTCACTACTCCTACAGTTGAGACTCATCTTAATGTGGATTTTGCTGACATTTATGCCAATTCCTCACTTTGTCTGTAAGTTATAATTATTTTGATAATAAGTTTTTTCCTTCGTTCCTGGGATTTCAGGTTCTGTGATTCTAATTTCTTTCAACACTCTTTCAGGAGGAATCAGGAACTTATCAAAGAGCTAAGTACTCCAGTGCCAGGCTCCAACGACCTCTACTTCCCAACCAAATACTCTCAACCATTCAGTGTTCAGTGCAAAGCTTGTTTCTGGAAACAACATTGGTCTTATTGGAGAAACCCTCAGTACAATGCCATCCGGTTCTTCATGACAATAGTCATTGGTGCATTATTTGGTCTAATCTTCTGGAACAAGGGACAAAAGACGTAAGTCTTGAACTTTTTCTTGAATTGATTATTTTAGTTTTCTATCGTTTAAAGGGTTGCATGAAATGTAGACTGGGATCTATTTGATTAAAGCACAAATGCTCAAAATTAATCTTCATTGGCACTTTTATCAGATGTCAACTCTAATTGTTTTTTTAACAGGGCCAAACAACAAGACTTGATGAATCTTTTGGGAGCCATGTATGCTGCTGTGCTTTTCCTTGGAGCCACAAATGCTTCTGCTGTGCAGTCTGTTGTTGCCATTGAGAGGACAGTTTTCTACCGTGAAAGAGCAGCTGGGATGTATTCTGCATTGCCTTATGCATTTTCTCAGGTAACTCAAATGCAATTTGTCTCTTTCTAGTAGGACTGTAATTCCAAATTGACAACAGAATGTATCCTGCCATCAAGAAAACTTAATTTCTTTTTTGTTGAGAATCAAGAAAATTTAATTTGAAATATGTAATTCTATTACAGAAGTATGCTATTTTATACTGGGCTAAGGCACTATCCTAATTATGCAGGTGGCCATTGAGACGATTTATATTGCAATTCAAACTCTTGCTTACACTCTTCTCCTTTACTCTATGATCGGGTTTGAGTGGAAGGCAACGAAGTTCCTGTGGTTCTACTACTACATATTTACATGCTTTGTCTATTTCACATTGTACGGGATGATGGTTGTTGCACTGACACCAGGCCACCAAATTGCTGCCATTTGTATGTCATTCTTCCTCAGTTTCTGGAATTTGTTCTCCGGTTTCCTCCTTCCCAGGCCGGTAAGTTATTCTAACTCAATATATGTTAAATTCAAACACTCGGTTATGTCATTATAATCTACTCTCTCTTTGCATACAAAACTCACTATTGCCTACACATTACAGCAAATCCCAATATGGTGGAGGTGGTACTACTGGGCTTCTCCTGTGGCTTGGACACTATATGGTCTTGTAACCTCTCAAGTTGGTGACAAAAATGCTTCGCTTGAGATACCTGAAGCAGGTAACATGCCATTGAAAGAGTACCTCAAAGTAAGCTTGGGTTTTGAATATGACTTCCTTCCAGCTGTTGCAGCGGCCCATCTTGGCTTTGTTTTTCTCTTCTTCTTTGTGTTTGCCTATGGCATCAAGTTCCTCAACTTCCAAAGGAGATAACTTGCTTGAGTTATACACACACTAGTCTAACAGTATGTTTGGGAGTTTGTAAAGGAATGAAATAGGTAAATTTTGAAGGAAAGAAATATGTTGTTCTTTTTCTAGTATTCTTTGGAGTTTATAAGGGAGGATAGGAAATGAAATAAATAATATATTTTTTACTCTTATGCTCATTATGTTTTATTTGTAATTATAGAAACAAGGATAAAAACATAATTCTTTCTCAACCAATGAGGGGAGTTAATGGTATACTTCACTTTTGAGTGGAAGGCTTATAATGGAATGGAATGGTCCATCATAGTCGTTTCGTTTCTTTCTTCTGAACTTCCCGTATTATGTCTTATTTCCTTTCCTTCCTCATACAGTAGGAAAGCAGTTGTGTAAAAAAGTGGGAAGCAAAATAGCTACCTTTTTTTTTTTTGTAACGTATATATTTTTTTTCCATCTCGTGTATTTGTATTCTTTTCTCTGGTTGTCAAAAAAACTTGCTATTGTTCGTTCATTTGTCTTGCAGTATAAATAGAACCACCAAAATGATTTGGTGCAAATAGAACATTATATTCTTAATTTACTGTCACATATTCTTGAATGGCTTTGATAAATTCAGTTGTTTCTCTCTCGTTTTATTTTCCTGATGATTTTTCCGTTCCATGGAAAGCTGACACTTCACTTGGAAGGAACTTCTTTTGAAGTGTTTAAATTCTGAAACAGTGTGACACAACACCCCTGAATCTTAGTAGTAGGGACTTAGCAACAATATTGCCTTTCATTTCTTTTGAGATGTACCTCACATTCTACCAAGTACCAAGTAAGGAATTATAACTAATCTACACTACCAAGTACTAATAAATAACTGTTTGCATTTAACTTTTCAGTTGTACCAAAATGCCCTTACACACAACGGTTAAAAACTACTGTAATTAATGGGGGCAAATAAGTCACATTTTTAATTTCCAAACTCCTTCCTTTTAGATAAACTTCCTCTCCTACCACACATATTCAAATTAAACGGTTTCAAACAGTTTCCTCCATCCACGTCTCTCACTAACTCATGTTCAAATAAATAACATAACTGTACTCACTTCTATTCAATTCAAAAAGATTTAACTGGACTTGCCCTACCTCGCTCTATTGCAATGGTAGAGTGGGGATGGGGCAAGATTTTTTCCCAGCACCCCTAGGTGAGGCCGAGATGGGTTTAGACTTTTTAGCCCCACCCTGCTCTATTAGTGTTAAAGATTTAGTTAGTATTACTAAGCATTTAAATACATGAATATTAAGACTTTTTGTTTTATTGTGATATTGTCTTGTTCAACACTTTGGATAATATTATTCATTCCTTACTAAAAATTAGATTGATTTGATGTAATAAATTTAATTGTATATTTTACTTACTCACTTTTCAAAACACCTTACATCAAATTATTTATTTTAATATAGGAATATACTTTTTCTATTTTACATACTCATTTTTCAAAACACCCAATATCATATTATCTATTTTATACTACATTTTATTAAAATATAATTTCTTTATCAATTTTTTTTTACTATCCCAAATCATATTTCTCTCATTATCAACCAAAAACCATTGCCTCAATCTAAAGAATTGCTAAAATATTCATTTGCATAGTTACAAAAAGGTTGTAAATTTACACAGTTATTGTAGCACAAATGTATTTTTGCACTATACATAAACTGATGTGGAGCAAATTTAGAATCCTATGCTATTTTACGACAATTGATGCAAATACTTTTACAATAATATCAAATATTGTAGTAAAAGGAGGCCAAGATTTTTGTAAGGGGGGGTCAAATATAAAATAATAGAAAATAACTACATTTTCCAGGGAAAATTGCAAATTAACACCAATCCCCAAACAATTTCGTTAGTTAGCAACATTTCCAAACTATTTAGGAAACTAGTATCTCGAGTTTCACACACTATTTGCAACACACTATTTGCAACTCAAGTCTCTAAGACTCGAGTTATATGAAAATTCAACATGGAACTTGAGTTTTAGAAACTCAAGTTCCAGACCAATTCATCAAAAACCAAACCAGAAGACCCAAATCCAAATCAAAAGTTCCAGTTTTTGTAGTTCATCAAAAACTCAAAACAGCCATGAAGACCCAAATCCACGAGTTCCAGTTCTGGTGTTCATCAAAAACCAAACGAAAACGCAACCCCATGAAGACCCAAATCCACGAAGGAGGTAGTTTCCTAAAGAAGAATCTAACTAAACCCCACGAAGACCCACGGTAGTTTCGATCTTGATGCCAACCTTTTAGCTCGAGTTTGTTGATCTTGGCACCGGTGTCTCTTTGGTATTGTTGAATCAAACCAAGTGTCTCTCTGGTATGTCTCTCTGTCTCTCTGGTATTGTTGCTTTTTTCTAGGTGTGTAGGGAACTCGAGTTTCTCAAACTCGAGTTGCTACAATAAAATCAAGCCTCCTAGTCTCGAGATGTTAGTTTCCTATATAATTTGGAAACGTTGCTAACTAACGAAATTGTTTAGAAATTGGTGTTAGTTTGCAAATTTTCCCCTTAAAGCTAGGGGGTCGGGCCCTTTGGCCCCTTTGGCCTCCACTTGGTTCATTCATGCATTAGCTCGACTTGCGTGTGTTTTCTCATAAGATTTATCATGGATAAGATGAAGTTGGATAGGATTTCATACATGTTTTCTCATGAGATTTATCAAGGATAAGATGAAGTTGGATAGGATTTCATATTTTTCTTCAGTGTAGTAACATAGCCAATAATGGTCAACTTTTTTATATTGGGGTAATTGTCTAAAAATCTTGCCACGAGAAAAAATTCATTCGACCATCAAAGTTCTAATTCATCCACTTTCACCAATTGAGATGACCCCAGAAAACTATTTTGAATCATGTCATCTCTTGGATCATAATGTAAGCAAACATGCCTTAACTGAGGGAAACAAACTGACTTCATCTTCACATCCCAAACCACATTATGTACATGAAATTCAACATCCCACAACTCAAGCACTTTCAACTTTGATGATTGAGAGATCATATGGTAGAATGGCAATTTGAAATATAAAACTTTTAGAATCTCAACATCCTTGTTCTCACCAAGATTAAGATGGGTTACACTTGAGCACAAAATATTCAGATCCCTTAACACTACAAACAACTTGATTTTTTTCAACATATTTTTATCCACAATCACTAAAAATTGTTGATAGAAGCATTTATTTTCTACATATTTTTTCAAAATAAAACATATTTTTTCAACATATTTTTTCCCGTTTGGTAGATTGATTTCCTTTGATTTTGGCTGTTCGGATGGAAATTTGTCAAATCTCGAGGCTTTGGTAAGTGATTTTCTATATCTATTTGTGTTTTGTAGTTCTATTTCTTTTTTTCAATGTTTGAGAGTCTTTGTATTTGATTGAGAACCTAAAGCACTTGGAGAATTTTGAATTTTGTGGTTTTTGTTTGAATTTTTTCTTGAATAGAGCATTGAATTCGAAATGCTACGCCAAACTTGGTTGTGAGAAGAATAGATTGGTGAAAATTAAGGCTTACATGAAAATTAGGGCTTAAATTGGATGTTCGGGTGATGAGGTAATCAAACTTGTTGAAACTAAGATCAAACTTGGTAAAATCACCATTTTAATAGTTTTTCTTTATTTATTTTTAATACTAAGATTGAGGTGCATGATTCTGGATTTAAAATTTTTTATTTATTTATTTTGAATAATTGTTTTAATTTTTGCCTATCATGATGCTCTTACTCAGCTCATTCTAATGATTTTTGGAATTGTACTTTGTTACAAATCAACTTGTTCTTTAAGTGTTACTCAAAAAAAAAAAAAAAACTTGTTCTTTAAGTTTCAAATCTATGTTGTTGGATTTCTCATTGGTCACATAATATAGATTTAAGATATCGGCATCATGTTCAAGAATAAAGACAAGAAGTTTGTTTAAATCCAATATTTAAGAAGGGGTGCAATTTGACTTTTATAAAAATAAAAAAGATGAGGAGCAATTTGTCCAATATGTTGTCCTTAGAAACTGTCAAAATTCAAATGCTTGAATAAGTATAAATTAAAAAATGGCTTGAATGAGTATAAAATTGCAGGTATGTAGATCTAGAACTCTGGTGAATGTACAAAATTTAAGTTGAAGGCTTTAGAAGTTGATCTTGACGCTTAAGGATGATGGGTGCTTGAGTTCATCCTCAATAAATTGAGGTTCTTAGAAGACCCTTTGTCTATATATCAATTTCTACATTGTCTGCATTTCACTTATTTAGTAGTGAAGGCTCTAATTGTTGCATGGTAACATTATAGTCATATCAGAAAAGAATTTTTTTTTTTTTTGGGGATTAGCAAAGAAAGAAAAGATATTTTGGTTTTAATTTTAGCTTGATCACCATTACATGGGTCAAAAGTTTGATGGGTCAAGGCCTTTGTGTTGGGATTGATGATTTGGCTAATCAATGCCTCTGTAAGGTTGATATAAAGCCATGGTTGTTCTCTAAAAAAAAAAAAAGCGTCTCAGAATTTAGAAGTGGATTCTAGTAAAATTGAGATTTACTGGAACTTAACTAATGCTAAATTTGGTTATGGGCCAGAGCCAGTGGAGGGATTTTATTAACTTGGTCTTACTCAGCAATTTAGAGATTCCCAATCACAAGGTCTTGCTTTCTCACTTATTTTGTATGCTCTGTTTAAACTCAATTCATTAAAATTTTGTTGAAGCCACGAAGTTTGCAAATGATTGGAAATCAAGATTGAAAAAGAAGAGAGATGATCGTTCGGAGGTCCTAGCCTTTCTGCAATTTTTATTTTTTTTAAAAAGGTCTAAACTTTCCTGAGATTCTCCTATGGGATTTTTTTTTTCGTTTTTGTTTTCCTTTTCCAGTTTGCCCTTACAGGAAAGTCACTCCCAGTAACCAAAAATCTTGGTGATGGAGTATACTCTGTTTCAACATGTAAACAGGGTGCTGTTGAAGGAGTTGTTATTGCAACTGGAGTACATACCTTATTTGGAAAGGCAATTCATCTTGTGGAAACTACTACAATCGTTGGACATTTTTAGCAGGTAATTTCAATATATTATTTTGGATGAAAGTTTCACTTAGAATCTCAAAGGCTGGTAGAATGTTTAGAGCTGTAATATTTCTAAACAGTTTCATCTTTTTTGCTTGGAGGTAATGGGGTAATGATAGGTAACAATGTGAAAGAGTTTTGCACTTGTTCAGTGAGAATCTGTCAATGTTTGGGTATTTGAGTTACCATTTGCCTTGATCATTCAGGTCGTAACTGCAATAGGAAACTTCTGTATTTGCTCGATTGCCATTGGGCTGGTAATAGAAATCATTGTCATATATGGGATTCATCACAGGGGTAATCATGTTGGGATAGATAAGCTTCTGATGAGAAAGATGTTTATGTGCCAAACGGTTCCGAGTGGGCCCTTAATGTATAAACAATATCTCATCTAAAATCCTTCTCAATTGTTGGGTATGTTACTAGATAAAACATTTTGTAGTTTTTATCATAATGGTTACTCCTGCTTAGTTGGGTACTTCTCTTCTTCAATGCCATCTCTGCTACCACCACATCCAAGCTCACCACCGGCGTATCTAGATTTATATGGCAAGCTCTGAGAAATGGCTAAGGTTCAAGTACTTAAAATAGAGATTGGCTCTGTTGAGGTCAGTTTACTAGATAAAACATTTTGTAGTTTGTGTGCTAATGGTTACTCCTACTTAGTTGGGTAGTTCTTCTTGGTACAATCTCTGCTGCCACTACATCCAAGGTCACCACCGGCTTATTCAGATTTGTACGGCAAGCTCTAGGAAATGGCTAAGGTTCAAGTACTTAAAAGAACTCTCCAAATGCTTTTTAGTGTACAAGGATTTTAAGTTTACTATTCAACAAATGTTTTGTGTTGCATGTAGTGATTCCTATTTCAAATTTAAGAATGTAAATGGCATAGGCAGAGTAGTTGAGTTGTGTTGATTTGTACAGTTTGTTTCATTGCGTTAAAAGAGTAGTTTATTGATTGTTGTAATTCAATTTGGAATTGTACAATTGTGTTTATGTTTATATTTTAAATTAGATTATTAAATTTTGATCAATGTGAAAGAGCGCATCCAATTTTTATTTATTTATTTATAAAGAAAATGCTTATTTCAACGTTTGTAATCCGTTGAAATTTATCTCAAGATACCCATACTTCGACGTTTATTAACTGTTGATAAAAGTATAACATTTTTTTCAACGGTTGCATAGGATGTAGAAAAACATTCTTGACATAGTTTTTAATGGCGGTTCTCGACAGTCATTTCAACCATCGAAAATACTATTTTCGACGGTTTCTAGTACTATTTTCAACAGTTTCAACCGTTGAAAATAGCCAAATTTCTTGTAGTGTAAGAATCCTTTGCCAATAAGCTCAAAAAGCACAAAGTTACTAGTATTCCCTTTATAAATATATTGTGTAAGGAGATTCCGCTAATCTACATATACTTCAGAGAGGGACCGCTCAATTTCATAGTAATTGTATTCTCTTCCATAGCATCCTCTTCATATTGAAGTGCATCTAGTCGAGCAAGACCTAACCTCTCAAGCTTTGGAAGTGTAAGACTGAGATACTACATGAACTCAAGTGCATTTTGTTAATTTCCTCCAATATTTCAATAATTTTACTTGTAAATAATTGTAATCTTTAGTGTTCTACTTTATAGATAAAATAGAAAGACAACAAAATAGAAAAACAATAAAAGTGGTGTAATGATTTGATCATACTATATGTGTTTATGATTTTGTAAATTGTATGATATTGTGACTGATATAAATAGACTTGTTTTATGCCTATAAAAAAAAATGCAAATATCATTTTGACAAATAAAAATACAAATATCCTTCAATAATTATTTTTATATTCTTGATTGTGTATTATTAAATTCATTTAATTTTCTTTTGTTGGACTTCGTTTCCACTATTACAAAAGTAAGCAAATCTGAGCAAGAAAAATACATTAATTAAGTAAGATAGTGTTTTTTGAACTGTTAAATTGCTTAGAGATCTATGATAGATAAAATGTGTAACTTTTGTAAAGTTACACTAGGTGTAACTTGAAAACACGCATACATACATATATAATTATTTTTACATTTTTTATTGTGTGTTATTAATTTTTTTTCCTTTGTTGGATTTTTTTTCCACTATTGCAATAGTAACTAAATTTGTGCAAAAATATCATATTTCTAATCAATTTTTTCTCATATAAATCTTAGAAAACTGACATCAAAATTTCATTATACTTAAATAATTAATGAACCTTTTAAAATAACTAATATAAAAAATATATTATTGTAATCTTTTTAATTATATAGAATAAATACTACAATGTTGGTTATATATATATGTCATTGAAAAAAGTTAGGAAATCAAAATGGTTATCACTAATTTTAGTGAATTCACAAGTATTTAATTTTTTTTAATGGTTTTTGTGTCAATTGTTGTCAACGCAACTAAACATGAAGAAGAATGTCATTTTCTAAATCAATTATTATTATTATTGTAAATAAAAATATTTTCTTATATAAGTAAGAATGTCATATTTTAAATCAATCAATTTTCATCGAACCAAACATAGGCTTAGTCGAGTTCACAACAAAAGGTTAATTAGCATGTGTTCTTCAATACTTCAATTACCTTAGTTGAGAAAATTTCCAAAATCATTGTGCCGTATTTTTAACATAAAAAATGACAAATGCTGGTTATACAACTATAATCCAACCTTTGAAAGTTACTGTAATAAAAATTAAATAAATTGTATTTATATTTTAAAAATGCCACACAGATTTGAATAATTATTAATAACATAAATTGATTGAAATGAATTAAAACCTATATAGATTTTAATATGTGATAGATTTAAATTTTGAGTTGCTCCACAAATTTTAAAAATTTATTTTTTTAATTTGAAATAAATAGATAAAAAAAATGTTGTGGCCTTTTTTTTTTTAATTAAAAAAAAAATGTTGTCACCTTGATTAATTATATTATATCTTGTTGATATGACTTAATCAAATAGGTGCAATGGGCTAATGATCTATCCATTTTTTTCTATTTTGTGATCATAAACCTCTTTCATTAATATGCCCACTTGAGTGCATGTCCCATCATGTATCTTCTTTAGCCTTGTGTGAGTGGCGGTAGCTGAGATTGTACTATTCAGGGGTCTTCTCCACATTAATGCGGCCAGAAAAGTAGATGCAGTGCATTTAATGTAGTGGTTGAAGTTTGTCTTCTAGATATTTCTCCGTTCCTATCATCCCCATGCGCGCCTGAGGTTCATCTCTATCATTAGACTTGTCAGGAGGATCACTTGAACTTCCCAGCCGTCTGTTTGACCAAGCTTTTTCGAATCCGAGGATAATGGCCTCTTCGGACAATTGAATATCTCCTCGGACTATGCCCCATTCTTGTCTCCAGGTATGTTTCTTTTACATGGGCTTCTTCTCAAGTACTTTCATCTCTTCGGACAAACAGTAGCTCTCAAATAGGGTCTTAGGCCCAATATATTAGGTTGGGCTTTTCACCCCTCACAATTATCATCTTTTTTATATATAAGATAAATATGATAAAATTTTAACATATAACATTCGCTCTCTTTATTAGTAGGCTCAAAACATCTTAAATTTCATACTGAATGCCAAGAGATTTTAAAAATTAGGCTAACTCGAACTCATTCTATTATTACAAAAACACATCGTTTACACCGCACTGGCCTAATCCAGCATATAAATTGATTGGGAATTGCATTAGAAATTTTTTTTTTTTTTTGAGAATGAATTGCATTAGAATTATGTGTTAAGATTACAACGAACTTAGGCTATTTATGCAAGAAGAAAACAAACCCTTAACAAACTTAGCGGGAATAACTCTATAACCTAACAGAATATCTAATGCTCCAATAGATGAAGAACACGTGGCCTACCGTTCTGAGTGATGAATCAGTTTGATCAGTTACATAAGCTTCTTTCTTTCAAAAACATTGCCATTTGCTTTGCTTTGCTTATTTTAGCTTCGGCCAGCGTATCGCTCCTCTGAATTTCCCTGTTTTCACTCAAATTCCGGGATTTCGTTTTCATTTTCCCTCGTTCTTTTTTGTTTTTTTCTATTTTTATTACTCAATCCCACTATCCACTCCCCCTTTCTAGACAAAGTTTTACAATCACCTACGCGCTTTCTCGGTCAAAAACCCAAATATAGCATCCACTCTTTCCAACAACCGAGACTTTAACCTGACAAAATATATAGATTTGAGTGTCCGTACAAAACTCGGCCCTCGCGCAACTTTTTCTGGTTCTGCTTTTTTCTGTAACTATGGGATAATTAATAATAAAAAAAACACACACACACAATATTCAAAAACAGAACCACACTTTCTGAATTGAGATAGTGAGGAGTATTGTTTTTGGATACCATAGTTAATTAGCAATGGCGGTGGCTTTGCCGGGAGACGAGCTCACCAGGTCGACAAGCAGCCGGAGAAGTTTCAGGGAAGTGTGGACGACCCCGGGGCCGGACGCGTTTAGCCGGAGCAGCGGCGGTAGTAAAGGGGGTGACGAGGAAGAGTTAAGATGGGCAGCCATAGAAAGATTGCCTACATATGATAGGTTGAGGAAAGGGATGCTTAGGCAAGTTCTTGACAGTGGCAAGGTTGTGCAGGAAGTGGACGTTACAAATCTTGGGATGCAAGATAAGAAGCGGTTGATGGAGAGCATTCTTAGGGTTGCTGAGGAAGACAATGAAAAGTTTCTTAGGAGACTCAGAGATAGAACTGACAGGTAATTCTGTTTTTGTTTTTCTTGCTTGTTAAGGTTTCTGTAAACGGCGGCTCCAGAAATTTTTCTCAGAAGAATGTTCATTTTTTTTTTTTTTTTTTTTTGGTTCCTTAAGAATTATAAATTATACCATTTAATAAAAAGAGAAATTCATATATTGACAACAACAACAACAATAAAAAATAACAAGCAAATACTTAAAGTTTATAATTACCTTCTACAAGTTTTCATATTTTAAAATCAGAGTATGATATGCTACAAGTTACGTCTTTTTCAATGTACACAACCAAGCAATCATTCATCCACTAAATGTAGAACAAATTATGAAACAAAATTTAATTTTATTGACATAAAAAAAACTAAGGATGTTTCCAAATTTTTTTTGAAGGGTAGACAAATAAAAAATTTTAAATTATTATATAAAAAAAAAATTCAAGTTAGGGTGGTCCTAGGACCACCCTGGCTTTAAGGTGGCGCCGCCCCTGGTTTCTGTGACATATTCGTATTGTAACCGTGTCATCCTGGTGTCGTACTGGCTGTTTCATATTATAATTTTTCAAAAAAAATTGCTCATGTAGTATCTGAGTCCATGTCCGTGCATCCTAAGTTATGGTTATGGTTTTTGTGTGATTTGATATTTTTGAGTTTGGTTTTGGTGGCAGAGTGGGGATTGAGATTCCTAAGATTCAACTTCGGTATGAGCATTTGTCGGTGGAGGGAGATGTGTATATTGGGAAAAGAGCAATTCCTACTCTGATTAATGTTGCTTTGAACGTAATTGAGGTATTTTTTTTTATAATGATTTAATCTTTTTTTTTTTTTTTGAAGTTAAACTGGTTTCTGGTGTAGAGTTTTGTTAGAAGCAGAGAGATATATTATTGGGCTATTTTGTAGTAATTATTTCTAAAAGAACTAAAAATTTAACAAATTTTGTTGTTTAAGTTATTGGTCCGATGATTTGGTTTGAAATCTTTGACAGTTTGTTTTATCTGGTTTTAAATTTTGTCACTAACAACACAATTTTTTTTTTTTTTTTTGTAATGGACAACAGAGTATTCTTGGAATGGTTCACCTTGCTCCATCAAATAAGAGAAAAATCCAGATACTCAAAGATGTTAGTGGAATTGTTAATCCATCAAGGTATTTTTTATTAAGTGATACTTGATTTCCTGCCCTTTTTTTTTTTGTTTTTTTTGGTGCCCAAATATGAAAGTGAATTCGCCAAGTAAATCTTGCTGGGTGTAAGGGCAAGAAAAAAAAAAAAAAAAAAACTGATTTTTCATGCCTTGTATCTGGTAAAATAGCCTTTCTAAATTAAAATTTTGTCTATATGTTCAGACTCTTTTTAATTTTTGGGTTGATAGCTAGCTTTGTTTTTGTTGCTATTGTTCTTATTTTGATTTTCTAGGATGAACTTTGACTAATATGGTAATTCCAGGATGACCCTACTTCTGGGTCCTCCAGGCGCAGGGAAAACAACCTTGTTGCAGGCACTTGCCGGGAAACCTGAAAAGGATTTGAGGGTTTGTTTCCCATTCTCTTGCTAGTTTGCATAATCCTTGTAGTGTCTAAGGTTAATTTTTATGGCCTACTAATTAATGAGAATTCTGTACAGTTGTCTGGGAAAGTCACCTACTGTGGTCATGAATTCCATGAATTTGTTCCTCGAAGAACCTGTGCTTATATTAGTCAACTTGATATTCACTATGGAGAAATGACTGTGAGAGAGATACTGGATTTCTCAGGACGCTGTCTAGGGGTTGGCACAAGGTATGAGATGTTGGTGGAACTCTCAAGAAGAGAGAGAGAAGCAGGAATTAAGCCCGATCCTGAGATTGATGCATTCATGAAGAACACAGCAATGGCAGGCCAAGAGACTAGTTTGGTTACTGATTATATTCTCAAGGTTTGCTGTCTCTATTTCATGTTGCTATGTCTTTTTTTTTCTTTTTGAACTTAAAACAAGAAAATTTAAAATAGCTGACCTTTAAGAATCTTTAACAGATACTTGGACTGGATATTTGTGCTGACATTGTGTTTGGAGATGAAATGAACAGGGGTATCTCTGGTGGACAAAAGAAGCGTGTGACAACCGGTATTTTTTATGGACAAGCTTAAGTTGTTTATCATGAAACTAAGAGTCATTAATCTTACACAAAAGAATAATGTATCCAGTTCACATTCTTGTTCCTAGTATGTAAGCATTTGTAATGATTCATTACCAATCTGATTGTGTTATTATAATTTGGCGCAGGAGAGATGTTGGTCGGA
This sequence comes from Quercus aquifolioides, assembly GCA_019022515.1. NCBI lineage: Eukaryota > Viridiplantae > Streptophyta > Magnoliopsida > Fagales > Fagaceae > Quercus > Quercus aquifolioides. The sequence goes on from CM032325.1 coordinate 45,938,551, forward strand.
CCAGCAAAGGCTCTTTTAATGGATGAAATATCAACAGGGTTGGACAGTTCTACCACTTTTCAGATTTGCAAATTCATGAGGCAAATGGTTCATATTATGGATGTGACTATGGTCATTTCTCTTCTACAGCCAGCACCAGAGGCATATGATCTTTTTGATGACATTATCTTACTTTCAGAAGGACAGGTAGTCTACCACGGTCCAAAAGAAAATGTCCTTGAGTTCTTTGAGCACGTGGGTTTCAAATGCCCCGATAGGAAAGGAGTTGCTGACTTTTTACAAGAAGTAACATCCAAGAAGGATCAAGAGCAATATTGGTTCAGGAAGAACCAGCCTTACAGATACATTTCAGTTCCTGAATTTGCCCAGGCCTTCGACTCTTTCCACATTGGCCAACAGCTTGCAGCTGATATTAGTGTTCCATATGATAAAGCTAGAGTGCACCCAGCTGCACTGGTGACAGAGAAGTATGGTATTTCAACTTGGGAACTATTCAGGGCTTGCTTTTCAAGGGAATGGCTGCTAATGAAGCGTAATTCTTTTACGTATATATTCAAGACTACTCAGCTAACAATCATGTCCGTAATTTCCTTGACAGTTTTCCTTAGGACAGAAATGTCAGTAGGAACTGTTGCAGATGGAGGGAAATTTATGGGAGCACTATTTTTCACTCTGATTAATGTGATGTTCAATGGGATGGCTGAATTGTCAATGACTATTGTCAAGCTTCCTGTCTTTTTTAGACAGAGGGATTTCTTGTTCTATCCTGCATGGGCTTTTGCCTTACCCATTTGGGTCCTCAGGATCCCTATATCATTCTTGGAATCAGCAATATGGATCATTCTTACATACTACACAATTGGATTTGCTCCATCCGCTGGCAGGTAAATACGATTTTAAAATTTTGTCCATGGCAACTGATTTGCTACTTAGTACTTAATAGTTGTTGGAATTGTATGTTCCAAACTCATGGGTTTAGTCTATGTTTCTTTCATTGACACATTTCTTCCCATATTACTTCAGGTTTTTCCGACAGTTCTTGGCATGCTTTGGCACACATCAAGTGGCATTGTCCCTCTTTCGGTTCATTGCTGGACTTGGAAGAACACAAGTTGTCGCTAGTACGCTGGGTACCTTCACCTTGCTTTTGGTTTTTGTGCTTGGAGGATTCATTGTCGCCAAAAGTAATTTCATCTCTTTCCAATCCAGCTGCCAGTGTATTTCAATGTTGATTTATTTGATAAAAAAAGAAAAGAAAAGAAGACTCCACCTTTCCTTTTTTGCCTGCAGATGACATTGAGCCGTGGATGATATGGGGCTACTATCTTTCTCCTATGATGTATGGACAGAATGCCTTAGTGATGAATGAATTTCTTGACAAACGATGGAGTGCAGTAAGATATCTTCAGAGTTTAATTGTTTTCATATGTAAATTTCAGAATTGCATCCACTTTACATACTTGCATATGCAAATGAAAGCTCAAATTAGGCTTTTTCAACATCATAAGCCACCATGGACATTTAACAAAAATTATCTATTGTAGCCCAATAACGACACCAGAATTAATGCACCAACAGTTGGAAAGGTCCTTCTCAAGTCCAGAGGTTTCTTTACCGATGACTATTGGTTCTGGATTTGTATTGGAGCACTTTTTGGATATTCTCTTCTCTTCAATGTGTTCTTTGTTGTAGCATTGACTTACCTGAATCGTAAGTGATCTCATCTCATTCCTACTTAGAGTTTCTTTTATAGAAATGAAATTTCAGAGTTAACAAATACTTGTGTGGAAAAATGAATTTCAGCTTTGGGTGATTCAAAAGCCGTCATTGCGGATGATGAAAAAGACAAGAAGAATAAGAAGTCATCCTCCAAACAACATGGAACAGAAGGTATATCCTTGATCTTTCTCCTTCAATTTTCATGGTTCCCTTATTTCAATGTTTTTACTGATATTTAGTCAAATTTAGTTCATATAATGACAAACAATGGCGGAGCCACATGAAAATTTTTAATTTTTTTTCTACAATATAGGTATATTTTATAAATATTTAAATGTTATATGAAAAAAAACAAAAAAGGAGTTGGCCCCCAAAAAAAAAGCATTGATCAACTAATTTAGTAATCCTTCCAAAAAAAGAAAGTTTAGAGGTGATATACAATTGCAATAGAATGAAATAATTAGGTAGTAAGTTTTGTGAGTAAATAGTAGAACCCCTAATTTTTAGCTCAATTAATGCGTTCAAATCATTCAACATTGATAATATATGCAATTTGGTTGAAATTTTCTATTTTTAAGATTTTATCAAGAAAAAAAAAATCACATGAGACTTCAATTATAACATTATGATTTTGATTTGTCAAACATGGATGAAGTTTGCATTGTATAATTGGGTATAAAATTGGGTATACATATTAACTTTAATATGTATATATACACACCTAGACTCAAGATTTTCATTATAAGAGAAATTTATAATCTTCTTAAACTCTAATAAGTATACAAACATTGTATAATTGGGTATACAACATACAAATATATAGAACAAAAAAAAAAAAAAAAAACGAATATAGTATCTTCCATCAAAGTCATGCTCAACAATGATACTTCACGAATATTATTGTTGAGCATGACTTTGATGGAAGATACTATATTCATTTTTTTTTTTGTTCTATATATTTGTATGTTGTATACCCAATTATACAATGTTTGTATACTTATTAGAGTTTAAGAAGATTATAAATTTCTCTTATAATGAAAATCTTGAGTCTAGGTGTGTATATATACATATTAAAGTTGATAATTTTGTGTATATGTATACTTTAGAATAAGAAAATTAAAATTTATTTGAAATACACACATATATTATGTGGATTTTTTTTAAGATAGTGTCTATTTGTGATTTGAGTTTATCTTGACATAATAATTCGGCCCTTCCAACTCAAAATTCTTGGCTCCGCCACTGATGACAACAGTAATTCTATTTCAATTAGATAGATAAAAATTAACGTGTTTTGTAATGATCAAAATATTATCTTGAAGAAGCTTGTATCAGCTTGATGGTTCATAACATCTCTGCACAAAATACAGCTCACTATGCATCCATGAGTGTAGTTGTAAACCTATAAGCAAGAGAGGTGGTAGGGTTTAATGCAGTAACACAACATTAGAAATTAGAACAGAAAACGTGACGTTATAGGCTGTTTAATCTATCGAGAGTTATGAATAGGGAAGCATTTTTCACAGATGGTTTTCTACTCATTAAAACAGAAAAAATTTTAACTCAAATAAATATCTCTAACTGCATCAATGAATTTTTACCTTCCCCTAGAGACGGAAGATAATGCAAAAAATGGGCTAAAATGTGCCACATGACACTTATTTTGAGAAGAAACAACAAAAGAAGTTTTGTTTGTAAGTCATTTGAGCCTACTTTCGGAAAATCATTAGCAATGGATGAGCAGGCAGCAAGCAAGACCAAGCTCAAGTTAACAGGAAATCTGTTTCTAATTTAAGAAAATAAACTTCTAAGGCACCACACATTTTTCAGCAGAAAAAATCATGCATGCGTGTTTCAATGGTTAAGAGATGCCTGAACTTTTGTGAAACACTTACAGGTACTGATATGGCTGCGAGAAATTCTTCAGAAAGTGGTGCTTCAGATAGTTCTCCAAAAAGAGGAATGATTTTGCCCTTCCAACCCCTTTCACTCGCATTTAACCATGTGAATTACTACGTGGATATGCCTCCTGTAAGTAACTTATTTTTAAACATTTCATGTTTTGGTAAAGTAATTTAGGCTTTCATTGACATTTTGAATATCATATCACTTTAAGTTCTTGTCAAACTTTTATTCTACCTACCAAATGCTTATGTAAATTTTGGTCTTTCATACCAGGAAATGAAGAGTCAAGGAGTTGAAGAAGATCGTCTTCAACTGCTAAGAGATGTCAGTGGTGCTTTCAGACCAGGAATATTGACAGCACTTGTGGGTGTCAGTGGTGCTGGGAAGACAACCCTTATGGATGTGTTAGCCGGAAGAAAGACCGGTGGATACATTGAAGGAACCATTAATATCTCTGGTTACCCTAAAAACCAAGAAACCTTTGCTCGGGTTAGTGGTTACTGTGAACAGAATGACATTCATTCACCAAATGTTACTGTCTATGAGTCTATCCTATATTCAGCTTGGCTCCGCCTCTCTGCAGATATAAATACACAAAAACGAAAGGTATGTTGCTCGGTCTTCTAGAATCATCTTTCTAGACTTCGAATCATATTCATTTGTTTCTAATCACCCTGTCTAGATTCCTATTGCTTAAGGATCCAAGTTCTAAGTGTGTTATTTAATTTGTATATTTATTTTTTATTTTTGGTATAGATGTTTGTAGAAGAAGTTATGGAGTTGGTTGAGCTTACACCAATAAGAGACGCTATAGTTGGCCTTCCAGGAGTTAATGGTCTTTCAACAGAACAAAGAAAGAGGCTGACAATAGCTGTGGAGCTTGTTGCTAACCCCTCTATCATCTTCATGGACGAACCAACATCTGGTCTTGATGCCAGAGCTGCTGCTATTGTTATGCGTACTGTGAGAAATACAGTGGATACTGGGAGAACTGTTGTATGCACAATCCACCAGCCTAGCATTGACATTTTTGAAGCTTTTGATGAGGTACAGATCAATTTTCTTAATTTTGTTGTTAGAGTTTTTCACTTACAAGTTTCTTATGCGTCTATTTTGCAATATGTTTTCAACTTTGGCGTTGTGCTTTTTGCAGCTACTGCTGATGAAAAGAGGAGGACAAGTCAGTTATGCTGGACCTCTCGGTCGCAATTCTCACAAGCTGATAGAATATTTTGAAGTGAGTATCTTTTTTTATGTTTGCTCCCTATTGAATCAAATGGCAAGAGTTTTTCCATATTTCTAATATCTACACATATGCTCTTCATTTATACTTCAACCGATTGTGTTATTCCTTGGGATTGACTAGCAGGTATTTTGCTAGCTATTTATTAATATCTATATCTATGCCAGGCTATCCCAGGAATTACTAAGATTAGGGATGGTTATAATCCTGCCGCATGGATGCTTGAAGTCACTGCTCCTACAGTTGAGAGTAATCTTCAAGTGGATTTTGCTGACATTTTTGCCAACTCCTCACTTTATCAGTAAGTTATAATTATTTTGTTAATAAGTTTTTTCCTTCGTTCCCTGGATTTCAGGTACTGTGATTCTGATTTCTTTCAACACTCTTTCAGGAGGAATCAGGAACTTATCAAAGAGCTAAGTACTCCGGTGCCTGGCTCCAACGACCTCCACTTCCCAACCAAATTCTCCCAATCATTCATTGTTCAGTGCAAAGCTTGTTTCTGGAAACAGCATTGGTCTTATTGGAGAAACCCTCAGTACAATGCCGTCCGGTTATTCATGACTGTAGTCGTTGGTGTAATATTTGGTCTAATCTTCTGGGACAAAGGACAAAAGATGTAAGTCTTGAATTTTTTTCTTTTGTTGATTGTCTTAGTTTTCTGTCATTAAAAGGGTTGCATGAAATGTAGATGTGATCTATTTGATTAAAGCACCACTGCTTAATATTCATTTTCATTGGTACTTGTATCAGATATCAACTCTAATTGTTTTGTTAACAGGTCCAAACAACAAGACTTGATGAATCTTTTGGGAGCCATGTATGCTGCTGTGCTTTTCCTTGGTGGCACAAATGCTTCTTCAGTGCAGTCTGTTGTCTCCATTGAGAGAACAGTTTTCTACCGTGAAAAAGCTGCTGGGATGTATTCTGAACTGCCTTATGCATTTGCTCAGGTAATTCAAATGCAATTTGTCTCTTTCTAGTAGGACTGTAATTCCAAATTGACAACAGAATGTATCTTGCCTTCAAGAAAACTTAATTTATACAGGGCTAAAGCACTATCCTAATTATGCAGGTGGCCATTGAGATGGTTTACATTGCAGTTCAAACTTTTGTTTACACTCTTATCCTTTACTCTATGATCGGGTTTGAGTGGACAGCAGCCAAGTTCTTTTTGTTCTACTTCTTCATACTTACATGCTATATCTACTTCACATTGTACGGCATGATGCTTGTTGCACTGACACCAAGCCACCATATTGCTGCCATTTGTATGTCATTCTTCCTCAGTTTCTGGAATTTGTTCTCTGGTTTCCTCATTTCCAGGAAGGTATGTTATTCTTACTCAATATATGTTAACTCAAACACTCGGTTTTGCCATTATGTCCACCCTCTTTGCATACAAAACTCACTCTTGCCCACACATTGCAGCAACTCCCCATATGGTGGAGATGGTACTACTGGGCTTCTCCTGTGGCTTGGACACTATATGGTCTTGTAGCTTCTCAAGTTGGTGACATAGATGGTGTGCTTGAGATTCCTGGCGCAGGTAGCGTGCCAATAAAGGAGTACCTCAAAACATCCTTTGGTTTCGAACATGACTTCCTTCCAGCTGTTGTAGCGGCCCATATTGGCTTTGTTCTCATTTTCGTCTTTGCGTTTGCCTATGGCATCAAGTTCCTCAACTTCCAAAGGAGATAACTTGCTTGAGTTATACACACACACAAGTCTAACAGTATGTTTGGGAGTTTGTAAATGAACGAAATAGGTAAATTTTGAAGGAGTGGAATTCGTATTTTGACTATTATGCTCATTATGTTTTATTTGTATAATTCTATTTATAGAATCAAGGATAAAAACATAATTCTTTCTCTACCAATGAGGGGAGTAAATGGTTTACTTCACTTTTGAGTGGAAGGCTTATAAAAGAATGGAATGGTCCATCCTAGTCATTTCGTTTCTTCCTTCTGAACTTCCTGTATTATGTCTGATTTCCTTTCCTTCCTCGTACAGTAAGAAAGCAGTTGTGTAAAAGTAGCTACAAATGGGAAGCAAAATAGTTACCTTCTTATTATTGTAATGTACTTTTTTTTTTCCATCTTGTGTATTTGTATTCTTTTCTCTGGTTGTCGATAAAAGCTACTATTGTTCATTTGTCCTACAGTATAAACAGAACCACCAAAATGATTTGGTGCATATTGAACATTATATTCTTAATTTACTATCACATATTTAAAATGGCTTTGATATTTTCAGTTGGTTCTCTTTCATTTTGTTCATGTGTAGCCATATTTTGAAAGTTTTTCTAGAAGATTAAGATATTAAGATGATAATCCCAAAATAATTCATATTGAAAAGATGGACTAAGAATGCAAGAGTTTAAATTGTCTTGAATATTCGTGAGTGTGAATTACAAAGGCACCCTAAGCTATAAATGAGAGAATTTACAATGGCATTATTCATTTTGCATTTATTTTTTTTCGTATGGTGAGAAGGAAGGAAGAGAATAGATGATAGTTGTTATGTATAAAAAAAGAAAATGTAAAATAGATAATCTTATATTGAGTGTTTTGAATTTTTGCACGAATTGAAATAAATACTCTTACGATACTATTGCACCAAATCCAAATCACCCATACACAGCATTCCACCTCCAAATGTATGCATGCTAAGCTTTTTTATGTTTTAGGCTTTAGCTACCTTCCGTGGTCATCACGAGTACTTTATAATTTCTCTTATAATCATTTCATTTTTTTTTTTTTGAATTCTCAAACAAACAATATTTGCGTAAAACCTCAACCTCCAATCCCCATTGCATCAATAACCACAAACAAACTCCTCCACATACACAAACCTATTAGACCATTTATTAATAAACTATTTTAAGAAAGTTTTGATACTATTTTTATGAAGAAAAAAAAATTTGTCAAAATATTAATTATTTTTCTTTTCTTTTTTCATACAAACTTTTTTTTAAATAGTTGACTAACAAGTCTCAGGACATTCATTAATTTTTCTTTATCTATTAACTATATAAAAAGCAGCTATGCCGCTACAGTGTTTTGATATTGTTCATTCAACGTATTTCACTGTTCATCTACAGTGATATTTTGGTGAGTCTTCTTTTTTTTTTTTTTTTAGCCTTCCGTTTGTACTTTTTTTCCTTTTGTTATATTGATACAACAAATTTCACAATATTTTCACAATTATTAAGGTGTCAATTTCTTATAAGTCAAAATAAAATAATAAAATATGAAACTGTAACCAACCACAATTGAAAATAAATGTTTTGTAAAAATGTTGTGACACTTGCTTTTATACATATTGTTATATTGACACAACAAATTTTACAATATTTTCGCAATTATTGAGGTGTCAATTTCTTATAAGTCAAAATAAAATAATAAAATATGAAACTGTGACCAACCACAACTAAAAATAAATGTTTTGTGAAAATTTTGTGACACTTGTTAGGTGAATGTGTAAAAATTACAGTACTTTTGGTTTGTTCAATATTTTTTTTTTTTTTTTCAATCATCGATTTGTGCTCTTTTTTCTATGACTATATAAAAAGAGGCAATGCCTCTACAGTGCCCCTTTTGGTGTAGTGAGTCATTTTTTCCCCCAAGTTTTGAACAGTTGCTACAGTGCCACTTTGGTTTGTTCAAGTGGCATTGTAGCTACAGTAGCTACAGCTTTTTTTTTTCTTTTTAGTCTTTCGTTTGTACCTTTTTTTTTCTTTTAAATATTTATAAGAACTCATATATATATTGCTATACTGACACAATAAATTTCACAGTATTTTCACAATTATTAATGTGTCAATTTCTTATAAGTCAAAATAAAATAATAAAATATGAAACTATGACTAACTACAACTGAAAATAAATGTTTTGTAAAAATGTTGTGGCACTTGTCTTATATATATCTATTAACTATATAAAAAGCGGCTCTGTCGCTACAGTGTTTGGCCACTGTTCACATAACGTATTGCACTGTTCAACAGTGCAGTTTTGGTGAGCCACTTTTTTTTTTAGTTTTGAATAGTAGCTATAGTACTAGGCGGCACTGTAGCTACAGTAGTTACAGTTTTTTTTTTCGGTCTTCCGTTTGTTTTTTTTTTTTCTTTTATATATATTGTTATACTGACACAACAAATTTCACAATATTTTCACAATTATTGAGGTGTCAATTTCTTATAAGTCAAAATAAGATAATAAAATATGAAACTGTGACCAACCACAATTAAAAATAAATGTTTTGTAAAAATGTTGTGACACTTGTTAGGTGAATGTGTAAAAACTACAGTACTTTTGGTTTGTTCAATATTTACTTTTTTTTTTTCAATCATCGATTTGTGCTCTTTTTTCTATTAACTATATAAGAAGAGGTAATGCCTCTACAGTGCCCCTTTTGGTGTAGTGAGCCATTTTTTTCCCAAGTTTTGAATAGTTGCTACAGTGCCACTTTGGTTTGTTCAAGTGGCACTGTAGCTACAATAGATACAACATTTTTTTTTCTGTCTTCCGTTTGTACTTTTTTTTTTCTTTTAAATATTTATAAGAACCTGTATATATATTGTTATACTGACACAATAAATTTCACAATATTTTCACAATTATTGAGGTGTCAAATTCTTATAAGTCAAAATAAAATAATAAAATATGAAACTGTGACCAACTACAACTGAAAATAAATGTTTTGTGAAAATGTTGTGACACCTGTCTTATGTATGGAAGCGCAAATGCGCGTACAGTGTACTGTACATTTGGTTTCGTGAGCACTGTTTTTTTTTTCCCCTATGTTTTGAATAGTAGCTATAGTACCAAACGGCACTGTAGCCACAGTGCCTATTTATTTATTTTTATTTTTTTTCCAGTAATTGGTTTGTGTTTTTTTTTTCTTTTAAATATTTATGTAAGCTGGTGTATATATATATATATATATATTCTTTTTTGGTCTAAAGTATATATATATATTGTTATACTGACACAATAAATTTCACAATATTTTCACAATTATTGACATGTCAATTTTTTACAAGTCGAAATAAAATAATAAAATATGAGACTATGACCAACCACAACAAAAAATAAATGTTTTGAGAAAATGTTACAACACTTATTGTGCAGTGCTTTTGTTTTATTGCCAATGCGTGTATGCACTGTAGCTACAATGCTTTTGGTTTAGTTAACCGGCAATGTAGCTACAGTGCCTAAAGTTGTTTTTTTTTTTTTTTTTTTTTTTTTTTTTTTTTTTTTTTTTTTTTTTTTTTTTTTCAGTAATCGATTTGTGTTTTTTTTTTTTTTTCTTTTAAATATTTATGTAAGCTGGTATATATATTGTTATATTGACACAATAAATTTCACAATATTTTTACAACTATTGATGTGTCAATTTCTTACAAGTCGAAATAAAATATGAGACTGTAACCAACCACAACTAAAAATAAATGTTTTGAAAAAATGTTACAACACTTATTGTGCAGTGTTTTTGCTTTATTCAACTGGCACTGTAGCTATAGCGCTTAAATTTTTTTTTTCTTTTTTTTCAGTAATCGGTTCATGTTTTTTTTTTTTCCTTAGATATTTATGTAAGCTGGTATATATATTGTTATACTAACACAACAAATTTCACAATATTTTCACAATTATTGACGTGTCAATTTCTTAAAAGTCGAAATAAAATAATAAAATATGAGACTGTGACCAATCACAACTAAAAGTAAATGTTTTGAGAAAATGTTACAACATGTATTGTACAGTGCTTTTGGTTTATTCAACTGGCACGGTAGATACAGTGCCTAAAGTTTTTTTTTTTTTTTTTTTTTTAAGTAATGAGTTTGTGTTTTTTTTTTCCTTTTAAATATTTATGTAACCTGTATATATATTGTTATACTGACACAACAAATTTCATAATATTTTCACAATTATTGACGTGTCAATTTCTTATGAGTCAAAATAAAATAATAAAATTTGAGACTGTGACCAACCACAACTAAAAATAAATGTTTTGAGAAAATGTTACAACACTTATTGTTATCACAATAGTTTCACAATTGTTGAGATCTTAGTTTTTTATAGATCAAATAAAAAAATGCTAAGTCTACAACATTTTAACATTAATTTCTACCGTGCCTATAGTTTTTTTTTTTTCCAGTTATCGGTTTGTGTTTTTTTTTTTCCCTTTTAAATATTTATGTAAGTTGGCATATCTATTTCTATTAACTATATAAAAAGAGCCAAAGGCTCATGAATAATGTTTTTTTGGTTTATTCAATTAGTGTGGTGCACTTTTTGTTTTGTTTTGTTTTCTTTCTTTCTTTCTTTCTTTTTTTTTTTTTTTTTTTAAGATCTTTATATGTTTACTTTGTACTTACAATGCAAGTTTACATTGTAAATACACAAAAGTGGTTAATATTATACACATTTGCACAAAAAAAATGGTAAATATTGTACAAATTTTGTAAATGTGTACAAAATTTGCCAATTTTTTTGTCTACAATATAAATTTACATTGTAATTAAGTACAAGTATACATAGAGATATTGTGAAAATGTTGTGATGCATGTGTCAATTCCTTATGGGTCAAAATACAATAAAATAAAATAATAAAATATCATACCGAGATCTAGCACAACTAAAAATGTCATGACATATTGTTGTTATTACAATATATTCATAACTATTGAGGTATAAAGGGTAAAATATCATTTTCGTCCCTAAACTATCACAAAAATTCGTTTTTCGTCCCTAAACTTTCAAAAGTTCTATTTTCGTCCCTAAACTATCACAAAAGTTCGTTTTTCGTCCTTAAACTTTCAAAAGTTCTATTTTCGTCCCTAAACTTTCAAAAGTTCTGACGGAGTGCTGACGTGGCTTGACAGAGTGCTGATGTGGGAAGGACGAAAATCAATACGTTTGGAAAAGTTTAGGGATGAAAATAGAACTTTTGAAAGTTTAGGGACGAAAAACGAACTTCTGTGATAGTTTAGGGACGAAAATGATATTTTACCTTATACAAATGAGATTAACTTTTTATGATATAATTATCAAAATTTTTAAAATTAATATCTCTTTTGATTAATGTAAATTTCTATGTATTTTAAAAATTAAATAATTTATATATTTATTTTGTGATACAAATAAAATTTAGAATTGATTTGACTAGCAAGTCCTGCCTTCACCAGTATATATATATATAAACACACACGGTTAAACACATACAAAGTAGAGTACAAATAAGGAAGCAAGAAAAGTATGTCAGACCAAAAGCCAGAATCCACCACCGGAACCCAAATCTCCAAACCCAGACCCAGAGTGGTCTGTTGCATAGGCGACACACACGGCCACATCACCAAGCTCCAAAACCTGTGGTCCAACCTCCAATCCCACATCGACTCACAAGATTTCCAAGTCGCACTCATCATCTTCCTCGGCGACTACTGTGACCGTGGACCCCACACCCGCCAGGTCATCGACTTCCTCATCTCCTTGCGCTCCTCGTACCCGAACCAGACCCACGTGTTCTTGTCCGGAAACCACGACTTCGCCTTCGCGGCGTTCCTCGGCGTGTTGCCGAAGCCACCTGATGGGTCCCACTTCTCGGAGGGTTGGAGAGAGTACGAGGATAACGAGGAGAGAGAAGGTTGGTATAAAGGTGATGGGTACGAGGATATGCACTTGCAAGGTAGGAGATGGGGTGGGACTATTAAGGAAAAGTTTAACGTTGCTGGTTCTATCTACGATGCTGGACCCACTTTTGAATCCTATGATGTTCCTCATGGATCTTCTGGTACGTTTTGTATGGAAAAGATCTCTCTTTTTTGGGATTTGATTGGGTGTTGGGAAATGGGGTGTGTTTGATTTGTTTGGCTCTTGGTCATCTAATGTGAAGTGGGTTTGTTGTGTTTTGCGTGTTATGGTTCTTTGATTTGGTTTTGGGGTGCATTGGATAAGCTGTTGCAAAACAGTGTTTTGGATTTAAAAATGAGCGTTTATAAAGTAGTTAGTGAGACGGAGTTTTGGGTTTTAAAATGTACTTTAGGCTCCCAAAACGTCTAATCAGAGGGACCCTTGGTTAAGTTATTTGATTTGATTGAGTTCATGGTGTGTCTTTTATTGTTTGAATGGAAATTGGAATATGGGATTTTGTGTTTGATTTGTTTGATTCTTGATTTTGCTCAATGCCAAGTGGTAATTCTGTTTTAGGTATATGGTTCATAGTTAGGATTTAAATGCGTGTGTTTTATGTGTTGGATTAAGAGATTTATTTATCAATTAGTATGTTTTTGAAGTGGCACCAATCACGTTTATTGGCTTTAAGTTTTTTTGGCAATAAATTGGAAGTAGCTTTAGCATTTCTCTGCTTGCATTATTGTGCTGAACATCTGAAGTATTGGGAATTGTAAATCTTAGTTCTAGAAATATCGTATATGATTATTGGTTTTCAAATGTAATTGTTACTGTTGCGTTTTTGTTTTGATTTTGAGCTTATTGTGCACAGATTTGGTTAAGGCAGTTCCTGATGAGCACAAGAAGTTTCTTGCTGATTTGGTCTGGGTGCACGAAGAGGTCAGGATTGTTTTGGTTGCTTTTCTTTCTTGTTTTTCAAAAGCCCCATAACATGCTGTGAACTATGAGCAATATTAAGCCAGTTGATTGTAAATTGATCTAAGCTCTTGGAAGAAATGTTAAAGTTTGTGGGATTTGGTGATATGCATGTTTTCCAGAATGATGTCTGTGTGGAAACTGAGAATGGAATTACACACTGTAAGTTGATTGCTGTGCATGCTGGTTTAGAGAGAAACAAAAATGTCGAAGAGCAGCTGAAATTTTTGAGGGCCCGGGACACCCGGGTTCCCAAGGTAGAGGCTCTTAGCGGGAGGAAAAGTGTATGGGATATCCCAAAGGTGATGTCACTCTTATACCTCTGATCTGCCTTAACAAAATTTGCTTCTGCTGCTTTATTTATTCTAGGATAGTGCCTTAGTTGTTCCTTTACTTACTACCCTACTTGATTAGGGAATTGCATTGTGGCTTAATTAATTGCATTATGGAATATAACTGAATTTTAGACAGTATCTTACAGGAACTGTCTGAGGATCCAATAATTGTGGTAAGTGGTCACCATGGGAAGCTTCATGTTGAAGGGCTAAGGCTAATTATTGATGAAGGTGGCGGACTAGAGAAAAATCCAGTGGCTGCTATTGTGCTCCCCACAAAGAAGATCATCCGTGATACCGATGTTTTGGCGAAATAATTTTACAAATTTGCAATGAATTTTCATAATAAAGTCTCTATATTCTTTCTAAATTTGGCAAAGCATATATGATCAAGGATGGGAGTCACGCCTTATCAGCCGATGGAAATAGAGTTCAGAAAAAACAAAATTGACTCAGTTATATCATTTGTAATCTTATCACAATTAATACAAATTATTTGGAGGATATTGAAAAACACTGGACTTGTCTAGTTCAATTCTTCTGCAATGAAGATGTATGGATAATACATGAACTTTCTAGCCATTGAGAATAAAAGGGAAATTGACACATTGCATTATCGTTAAATGCATGAGTATTGTTGCTTTGGGATGTTCTCAAGTTCTTAAAGAATAGCTGCAGGTGGGGCTTATGGGAAAATCAGAATAATTGACTAGGCTAAGTTGGCATTATATTCTGCCTTCATGGTTTAACATTTTGAGGGTGGTGGGGCGTTAATATGGCTAATGGTTATTCCTTTCATACAGTTACTTGTTTGTCTTTTGAGTTTTGACCAGGGGGAACAAAACGAAAAACAAGCAACAAATGAATAAGGGTAAGTGCTAACTTCAATGAGGATGAAGAATGAACCCAAGCTCTCTTTGACAGAATGAAAGCCCCTGTTTGCCCATAGATAAAACAACACTGATCTCTGCACCAGCAGCAGGGGAAAGAGTGGAGGATTTTACTCTGTTACACAAGCAGTTTCGGGACTAAAACTTGATTGTTGTACATGTAAGAGCTTCAGTTTTAATGTGTGTGTGTGCGTGTGAGAGAGAGAGAGAGAGAGAGAGACCCTATTACTTCAGTCCTGACCAAACTACATCCAAACTAGAACGGGGTACATTAAAAATGAATTCCAACATGTTTAATGGATCAAGAATCATTCAATTTTGAACCCTATTTCTAGTTGAACCCTTCAAAATACACTATCCATGCAAGATTGATTTACTTGAAGTGAAACTGTAAAGGGTTTTCTTGTTATTTTGGGAAGCCAAGCATGGGAAATTACAAAGGAACAATTGTATAGACCTTGCCTGCTCCATGTATTCGAATGAAAAGGGGAAAAAAAAAATTATAATAAGGGAAACTTTTCACTCTTCCCCATCAGAGCTTGAACCACTGTGTTCTTCATGGACACTGACATTGCCCCTGACCCCATTTGTATTTGTGCCCTTATCGTCCTCATC
This sequence comes from Quercus aquifolioides, assembly GCA_019022515.1. NCBI lineage: Eukaryota > Viridiplantae > Streptophyta > Magnoliopsida > Fagales > Fagaceae > Quercus > Quercus aquifolioides. Next base: position 45,953,867 of record CM032325.1, read on the forward strand.
ATCTTCACTGTACTCACTCTCATAATCATCAAAGCCTTCTTCTTCTTCATCCTCTTCGTCCTCAATCTTATCCTCCACTGTTAGACCCTCTCCTGCCAAGTCACCTGCCCTTGTACCTGCTCGGCTCTGTTTCAAAACTTTCACCTTCAAGGTTGTCTTCTTGTCACAACCAATCCACGAGTCACACAAGCAGTAAGAAGTTAGGTTATAATTTCCCTCAGCTGGGGCCTGAAACTTACCCATTACTAACCTTGATCCATTCCTCACTTTCTCCACAGCTTCTTTAACAGCTGCATTTATCTCCTTCAAGCTAGACCCTAAGCCCTCCTTTGACACTTGAATTGCTTTTGTTGCAGCTGTTATCGCAGCACCCTCATCCATGAAGCTTACCCTCTGGGACAGCCAAACATCATTGGAGACAGAATCTGCAAGCAGCAACCAGAAATTCTCTTCCTTGTGGAAGGGGAAGTAAGGAGCATGTGGAAGGGCACCAACCAGGCCATTCCCCCGCCTCAGTGTGATCCAAGCATGCATCGTGACTATGTCACCCTCCTGTATTCCCTCTTCACCCTCTGTCTCACATTTGATATCAATCGTTATTGAAGGCATCATTTCAAGAACCATCTCCACATCTTGAGAATCAGCAGCAGAAAATCCAGCAACCTGAGTTAGCAGCTCAGCACGCTCCTGTAGGGTCAAGTCTTGAAACTCTCGAAAAGAACGCACTTTCTGCAATTATATGAAGTTTTTGAGACACTAACAGAACCCACCTCCACTCTTTCTCTTTTTCAACCCTTCTCTTTGCAGGTTGGAAAAAAAGGGGAGGAGAAAAGGATACAGAAATAAATTTTAAATTTAAAAGGAAAGCCTGAGCCCCAATATACTGCAGTTTGTACAGCCCACCAATAATTGTAGTGAGGGTAACATACAACAATAGTTAGAATATGGATAGTCAAATCAGGCTCTATATCAAATGAGAAAGTCTAGGGGCACAAGTTTTTTGCCACAACACTGACATGATAGATTGAGTGGTAGAGAAAAAATAGTGAGTCGTAAAAGAACTCATATCAAATTTGTTGGAATTGATGATCATCTTTTTCCAAGAAAAACTGAATACTGTCTGTTATCCAATATCTTACCACCATAGGCATATCATAGGTCTGAATGGATAAAGTGATAACTACAAGTGCAGTGTGTCAATTTATCACAGGAGATCAAGCTTAAACTGTTGCTTTAGTGCGGGTAGTAAACCAGAATATTATTAGAGATACATGAATTTCCCAAGAGAGGGCAAAAAACTGAAGATGAAGAAATTTCCTTACCTTACGTGTGATCTTTTTGACAATGGCCTCACTAAAGTGTGGCAGCTGCAAAAAGGGTGCAATTCCTTCACTAAATCCTCCAGCTGTTTTCCTTGCACTGAGTGGAACTGCCTGCGTCATTGTTTTGCAAAGAGAATGCACTCCTAGTAAGACTACCGATGAAAAGAATAGTACTAAATTTAATAAGAGTTAGAAAACTAAAAGTTGAACATTTGGATTCCCAATTCATGAATACCAAATGATACGTAATAGGGATCAAGTCCTAAGATTCTCAGCAAAATCAGATGCACAAAACATTCTCCCAAATTCCAGGCCAAAATTAATATAAGCAAACCAAAAATAATTTTCAGGAGGTGTCATGCAAGCATTTAAATACCAGGTTAGCAATTCCCAGGTTGCAGTTGGTTACCATTGGCCAGAAAACAAGTAGCACAAGGAACAAAAGGGTATTAGAATCACATGAAAATCCATGTCAACTTCTATGGCATTACAGAAAAATCTGACCATGAAAAGTAGATTTTCTTCAAAGTGAATTATTCTAGAAAGGGGAAACAATGAGCTCATATCAAAAACAAATTGAATGATGGGGTGTTGGTAGCAATATGCAAGCTCAGGGGATAAAAGAGTGTTGTGTGGTTGTCATAGGTCTTATGTTCAAATCTGTGGTATCAAAGAAGGCATAAAACAGTCATATGATCTCCAATATGTCAAGCTAAGAGAAGAAAGAAAAAGTGGGAGGGGGGGCTGAACTCTGGCAGGAAAAATAACCTGGGTGAAATTTTGAGAAAGCTCAACCGCTCCAATTGCAGGCCTCAACCATCCATACCCTTGAGAAGTGCGGGGTAGAATTGCCATCTGTATCCATAAAGCACATATCAATTACCATAACTTCCGGAAGAATTAAAACTGAAATGCATTTAAGATGCACGTGTAAGCACATAATTGTTTCCTTTAAGAGGAGAAGTTAAAAATCAAGATAACTGTCAAGATGCAACCAACTGATACACACCCAACACTATTTCCCAGTGTTTTGGATGAGCTTATTTTGTTTAAAAAATAAAGCTTTGTAATAGTACAACTGTACCTAGAAATAGTGAGGCTTTAAAGTACAAAAGCTGGCAGTGAACCCAAGCTAACATTTTCAATTACAAACTCCACCCACCCCCCCACAAAATATATATATATATATATTTGCCTTTGTCATCCACAAAATTCTGGAATAGGCCTAGATACAGAGGGATTTCCATTACCTACAGGTTCATAAATTTTTTTAGAGCAGGAAAGAGGATTTAACAATATGTTTTCTCCTTTGTCTTAAGAAAGATAGATAGATAGGTAAAAAAGATAATGAATAGAGCACTACCAGGTTTTCCATCAACCATGACAGCACTGCAGTTAACTTTCTTCAAAATCCTCAAATAAAGTCCTCTCATAAATAGAATTTTTACGAAATAATGGTCACTTGTATAAAGATGCAGGGTAACTTGAAAAGAATATGCAGAGAAATTTTTGAATATCTAAGGAATCAAATATTTCAGAGATGAAAAGCATCTTCAAGGGGCAAGTTACTCATCAAGGGTATGGGTCAGGAAACATAAATATACCTTCATTAATTCTTCAAGAAGACGAGGTGAACATTCAAGCACACGCCTGAAATCACCCAGCAATGCTGGAGATAGAGCAGCAGACTCTCGATTCAATTGGGCTTGGACCAACAATACTGTCTGAATAGTAATAAGTTAAGTGTGTGAACCCAAGTGAAACATGAGAACTGTAGAAATCAGAGTGCCAGTCTGCCAGATAGAGCCATAAAATGGCAAGCAAATCACCTTTACAAGAGCCGGATGCTGCTTCCAAAACTTAGCTTGTTCTTGACGAATGTTCTTATGGTCCAGGTTTAACTCACTCCTCACTAACAAGAATAGTCTCTGAAGGGGTTCATCATCACTCCGACGAACTGGAATGTCCATATATTCAGCAGCCGTTGTGAAGAGCTCCATAACCTTGCTGTAAAAGTGAAGTAATATAAGAGAAAACCAAAAAGAAAAAATCAGGCACACACAACTCAGAAGTGGAATAAACTCTATAGCAACCATGAGAATATTTGGCAGCAATATAAAACCAGATAAAATCTTCTGTTTATATTGTCTGTTTAAGAATGGAAAACAAGTTGGAAGCAAGAGATTACTTGCCCTCTCCAAAAACAAAAACTTACCCCAATGTTTATTTGGTGGTTAAAAACATTTTATGAAAAGCTTTTGGCCTGACACCAACCCCTATTGATGCCAAACTCCTGAAAGGCCATTTAGTGGAAGGAGATGGGCCTGCCAACAGCATCAAGAAAGAGAAGTTTGGAGGAAGGTTTAAAAGAGTACCCTATTGATTACATCCACATTTTTTTTCATCAATGCAAGAACTCCAAAGCAATAGTGACTATTTAGCGGGAGTTGAAGACTGACAAATAAGTGCACAAAAATATCAGCCTGGAGAAATTCAATACCTTGGGGCTAAAGAAGGCTTCATGAAGTGGTAGTAGGTAAACATAGTTTGATGCCTGACATAGTTTCCAGTATATTTGGATGACCTTGATAGATATATGACAGCCATCACCAAGGGCAAAAGGATACAGACTCCAACAATCCCGAGTAAAAGTATTCCACCTGATGCCCCATCAATATTTAACAGAAACAGAGGGAGAGCTACACTCATTTCAATCCCCTGACTCAAACAAAATATAACATTAATTCAGTGGTACATGTTCAAGTAAATCAACTTCCCCACTTCAACACATAAAAAACATAGCAAAAGGGTTTCTTCCTGTGTTATTGAAAGGGAAAAAAAAAAATACTACCTTCCTGCCATCTGGATGTCCATATTTTTCAAAATTCTCACGAGATACTGGATCTGTCAGAGCCTGGTAAGCTTTTGATATGTATTCCACAAAATAATTGTGAGCCTCTGAAACAAAAGAGGGAGAAAAACTTCATAAGCTCAGGCCCTTAACAAGACATTTCTAGCCACCCAGAGGTGAAAACAACAAATAAGATGAAGATATGGAAAACTTGAACCTGGATCTGGATTTTTATCGGGATGGTATTGAATAGAAAGTCTCCTATACGCCTTCTTTATATCTGAATCCGAAGCTCTAGGTTCCAATCCAAGAATGCTGAATGGCTCAAACACTTGTATCTGAATAAGGAAAAGGTGAAAAACAAAGGAGCATGTTCCATTATGAGTACCAGCCTGACTTTGTAAATGATAATTAGCCATCCACTATCAAAGGAAAGAATATGGAGCATCATAAAATGAAGTACCAAATACCTCATGGTTTATATGCTTAATGTAGTATACCAAGACCATCATGACAATCCAAAGAAGCACAAGGGTCAGGTTACTACCTGTTGAAAAGTTTGAGATCTGTAAGGTAAACCAAAACAATTAATATGCAGCCAGGCCATCAGAGAAATCCTCCAATACAAACATTAAGAAAATAAGATATAGTTGGAAGATAGACTTACCCTTTTAAATATGGATTGGCGGTACTTTCCAGAACTTAAGCATACAGAGCACTGGCAGTGAATGTTCTTTTTCTCTTTAGAGAATGCATGAAATAACTTGAATACTGTGTAGGGCACCAAAGGTAGAGCCATTACAGTCAAGACAAAGATCGGGAATAGCGCACTATTCTCTTTTGATGCAACCATCTTGACCTTCTAACTACAGCAATTTTTAAAACCAGATAGAATTACACCTGCGAAGTTTATCCCAGTTAGAATTGAAATCAATGTTCCAAAACAAGTACACCAGATGCATCCATATGTGAAACCATAGAGGCATAAAACACAGCTGAAAGCCTAAAACCATCTATGTGGACCTGCATAACCACCATCCAGTTCACATTTGTACAGACTATAAACAACACCTTCATTCACAGAAGCAAGTAATAGTTGCAAAGAGTCAAGAGCCTTGTAGCTCAAATGGCACTTCCTGGTATTTCCAACAAAGACATTTAGGGGTTCAAATGCCCCCTCCCCAACTATCAAATTATCAGGAAAAAAAGAGAGCAGCAAAGCCGCATTAAAACATGAAATTTTACAGAGGAACTACTTTTGTTTCTGTACTTATAAAAACGTTACTAAATGTGTATTAGCTCTTTACATTTTTCTCTTATTTGATTATTTGTTGAAAGTGGGCAAGAGCAAACTCATATCTAGAAAAAAAGTGAGGCTTAAAAAGCTATGCATAAGAAAACAAACTGCATAAGCACCTAAAAATAGCTAAACCAAATGCACTATAAATGGCTTCTAGATATCTCTTTTTGTCAAAAATATGCTTCAGGTACAAACAGTGAGTTTTGCACCATATACACATCTAACCTCGAATCCTAAGATCACATACATATCCAATATGAACTGGAGAACATGACATAATGCAAGAATCAACCAAACACTAATTGCTTGAACCAAGTCCATGGGGGTGCAAACATATCAAATTCCTGTTGTGGCAGTAACTCAAACTTTGCATATCCAAAATACACTTGCACAAAGGATATGCATACCGAAACAATCCACATTAGAGAAGTTACTAGAAGCCAAAGTCCATTCATAAAAAGTCTTCAGCAATAAGAAGTTCAACTTAACCAATTCTTATTCTTATCCTTCAAAGTAAGGGCGCATTTCTCTCCCTCCAATGACACCACATTATGAGTGAGGGAACTGTTTTGCAAATTCTCCCATTAATGCATTTGCCGAAAGGGCCCATCCAACAAGCCAAAAGCTCCATCACAAAATAAGCAATAACCCAAATAATACCAAAACATGCAAAAGATCAGGACCACAATTTGTGAGCCACCACACGATAGAGAAGCATATGAGGCACAATCCAGCCATGTCTAATGCACATAAAACACCAGTCCATAACGATTATACACATTTTCCTAAAATTTTCTGTAGTCAAGGTCTTTCCTAACACCAAGAGCCTTGTAGCTCAACTGGCACCTTCTGATATTTCCGTTAGAGATGTCCAGGATTCAAATCCTCCTCCGGCCTAACGATACACACTAGGATGCACAAACACGAACACGAAAACAGTACAGATATGGGTACGATATGATGACATGAGCAATTTTTGAAAAATTATAACATGATATAGTAGATATGACACTGTTACAACTCAGGTACGGCACCCAAAATGAAGTGTCAGTCTATCTTAGGCCACACACCACAAGAAGAAAGACACCCACTAAAGCTTTGTATTAGCTTTTCATTTGGAATCCTTAACTATCAGAAGGAAACCCAATTATCCAAATCACTTTATCTACCTCCCCCACTTGTCAAATCTTTGAGCACATAAATCGTTTAGAAGCTGTGTCACAGATTCTAGTTCCCAATAAACAATCACCAAAGATTTACTATAAAAGTTGTCACAAAACTGATACAATCACACAACAACAACAACAACAAAAAACCTATATCATGCAAAATTTCAGCTGTCTTATAATTTGCTAAACCTCAATACTACAATTCTTTCTACTCAGACACGTAAAGGCACCAATGTTAATTTAGAAACGGTTTTGTAATCTTACGTTGGATGTAACGGTTAGTGAATCTATATAAATCAGTGGAGAATTGCAAATAAGTATTTAACGAAAGGATTACCTAAATCTTGTAGAGAAGCGTGAAAGTTCAATTTGAGAACAGAGCGAATTACAAAACGAAGCAAAGAAAAATTAATTAATTAATTAAACGAAAGAAAAATCTTACAATTTGACAAAATCTTCTTCTTCGTCTCGTCGCCTCTCGTTCGTGCGTTCGTTCGTTCTCGTTGAAAGACAGAATTTTGAAAAGTTCCTCGGCAAGTCGGCATTAATAAAAAAGTCACGTGATCCATGTGATTTGTTTAAGTCATTCTAATTCCCATTAAAAACAAAATATATATATTAAAAAAAAAAAAGTCATTTTAATGATTCATATAACGTTTATGGTTTTATCGTAATTAGAGTAAATTTTTTTTTATCGGTTTGTTGAGGAGATATTGTTTTCTATAAAATGAATGATTTTTCAAAATTTATTTTTTTATAAATTTATCTCATTTTTTTATATTTGGTAACAACTTTAAATGAGTTTAAAAAAAACTTTTAATTTCCCTGAGTTAATTTGCAGTAAGATAGAGTTGTTTTTCAAAAAAAAATTTAGTGAAAAACAATTTCTAAAATTAAGCCATACCTTTTTGTGACCAAAGATAGTTTTTTTTTAGGGTAAATTACATATTTGGTCTCTATCCTTTACACAAGATTTCAATTTAGTAGTCTCTAATATTTCAATTGTGTCAAGTTGGTCCCTAACCTTTCAATGTCGTGTCAATTTAGTTCCTGCCGTTATCTAGTGGATGGAAAAGTCTGACGTGTCAAAAGGTCTAAATAAAAGGAAAAAAAATTGCCACATCATATGCCACCTAGACTAACACATCAGTGTATTTTTTTTTTAATAAAACACGTTATTTTTTTTATAAAAAAAATAACACATTAGTTTTTTTTTTTTTTTTTTTTTTTTGAGAAAACCCAAATCAAATCTTTTTAGTTTGTTTCAGACCCATGTAAAACACTATCTCCCTAGAATCCAAAATCCCTTCTCCTTCCTTCTGGCGGCGCCTCTCTCTTCCAGCGACATCAGGTTCGTCCCTCTCTCTCTCTTACTGAGTAAATCAAATGACAATAGAAACATTCCCAAACCCCTGACTCTTCCTCCACAGTTCCATATACCCATTTCTTTGCTCCATAGTTTCATCACAAAATTGTCTTTCACGGTATAAAATTTTTATTCAAAATATTGGGTATTGAGAAAAAACAAAAGAGTTTGATTTTGTTCATTGAAAATGGTAGTTTTGTATTGAGTTGTTTTCATTTTCTTTCACAGTATCATATTTTCAATGTTTACACTCTAGCTACACAATATCTTGTGGCTTATCAAAAAAAATACACAATATCTTGTGTACTTAGTTTATTTTGGTATGTTGTTTCAAAATAGCACACATTAATAAAATTATGAAATATAATTAATGTGGATGTATCTTTTTTTTTTTTTTTTTTTTGTTGCAAGAATGGATGAATTTTCTGTGGAAGTTCATCATGGTGGGAAACTTCTAAACAATCCAATTAGGTATGAGGGGGTTGCTATAAATTATTTTCATGGCAATGAACGTGATTGTTGGTCTGCCCAAGAATTGAGAAATATGATTGGGAAGTTGGGGTATATGAGTTATGGTAAATTGTGGTATAGGATGCCTATGGTGAGCTTGGAGGATGGTGGGCTTAGACCTGTAACTACTGACAATGATGATTTGGCTATGGGTATGGCAAATGTTGTTCAGGGCCATAAGGTGATAGAGTTGTATGTAGAGCATTGTGTAGATGTGCCTAACATAATTAATGATGTAAGAGATTTCACTCAATCTGTTGCAGCTGTTGGTGGGGTTGGTTGTGATGCATCTTTTGATGATGTGTTTAAGGGATATGATTGTGATATGGATAAGGGTGATGATGTAAACATTTCTGACAATTCTAAAGACTTAAGTGGTAGTGATGATGATGCTTTTGATAAGTTGGTGAAGGGGCTAGTTGATTCAGGCCAGGCAAGCAAAGAACAAGATAGTAACATGGCAACGGGGTCAAATGCCAAGATCGTAACTGGTCTTAGTGACAATGACCAGCCTTATGATTCTGAGGTGTTTCTAAGTATGGATGATGATGACGACAACAATGCTATACCTTCTTATCCTGTGTTCATACCTCCTACAAACCCAAAACATACGTATTTTGTAAAGGAAATGTTGTTTATTTCACTTGAACAATTTAAGAATGCTGTAATTGATTATGCAGTTCATGGGGGCTGGGGTATTCGGTTTAAAAAAAATGATAAAGTTCGAGTGAGAGCAGTTTGTCAAGATGGGTGTAAGTGGATAGCATATGTTGCAAAGATGAGGGACCAAATGACATTTCAAATGAGAACATACTATGGTCGACATACTTGTACTAGGACTTTTAAGAACATGAGATGCACTAGTAAATGGTTGGGGAAGACACTGGTGGGCGAGTTGAGTGACCAGCCAAACATGACAAGTTCCACAATCGTAAAAGGAGCTCAAGAGAAATATGTTGTGCACATTTCAAGAAGCAAAGCACATAGGGCAAAGGTTTATGCACAAGACATGATTACTGGCAACCAAGCAGCGTAGAAAGAGAGATGTTGATGAGCAGAGGCCACAATCTTCAAAACTGAGAAGCATCTAGTTATGAAGTGTCAATATTGTAAAGAGGTTGGTCATAACAAGAGGACATGCAAAGGAAAAGTTGGTGGCAATCAAAAGCAACCTACTAGTTAACAACAGAGTAATTTCACACAGCCTACCAAGGTATAATTTTAGTTACTACATAAAAGTGATATTTGTCATTCTTACTATCTTAAAAAAAAAATTCAAACTTTGATATACTGTGTTTTTTTTTTCTTTATTGCTTTCATAGGGTGAGGGTGCAAGTGCAAGTGCTAGTGCTGGTGGAAGCACAAATGCACATGCAAGTGCATATGAAAATCAGCCTTTACAGTCAATAATACCACCACATTCAGCAACAAGTGCGCAGGCACATCTAGAAGGTGGTGCAAATGCACAATCAACTGCAAATGCTACAGCCACAACATCTACCAATGCTGAAAATGGTCAATCAATTCCACTACCACGAGGTAAAAAGCCAAAGAAGCCAAGGAGAAAAGCAATTGATACACCTCGGGGCAAAATAAAGCCTTGGGTTAGCAATGTACCACTTCCAGAAATATGGGGTCCACCGCCGTCATGGAAAGGAAACTCTTCTATAACCAAAGAAACACTGATGGCTGCTAGTCAAACTGCAAGGTATAGGGAGACATTCAACATACTTGGCAGTCAGGAATCAATTCATGCACTACCATCATTTAGGGGAGAAAGTGAGAAAGGAAAGGAAGGAAGTCGTGGCTAATTATGGAATATATTCATTTTGTAGACATGTTGGGATTATATTTATTTTGAGTTGCCAATCACTTTTTTGGTTGAACCTTTAGACATGTTGGAATTTTATTTATTTTGAGCTGGCAATCACTTTTTTGGTTGAACCTTTATGTAGGGTCTGTAAGAAAATTAATTTGCCCTGGTTGGAGTTTTGTTTTCATGAAAGTATTAAAGAAATACTCGTAACTAGTTATGAACTGTTTATGATTTGCCTCTCCACTGAGTTGCAGTCTCAAAGAAAGTAGAGTTTCTATTACTAGCACTAAGTCATCTAGTTATGAACATGTTTATTTTGCTTGGGTTTCTTAACTCTACAAGAAAGAATTGATCTGCTTCCTTCTATTTATTCATTAGTTTTGTGGTAATTACAATTTTGTTGCAATCAAATGAATCACTCTGCTTTCTTAATCCTTTGTTATTGCTTTGAAATGATCAATTGTAATAATTTTGTAAAGTGTATACATAAACTTGTATCAGAAGAGATCTAAGGAAGCAAGTCTGCATCCTTGCAATTTATTTAAAAGAAGAAAAGTTCATACACATCGGTACACTAAACAAGATAAAAAAAGAGAATACAACAAATATAATCTATCTACAGAAGACCAACGGGCCTCCTTTGATGAATTTTCATTTTTTTTTTCTAATTTAAAATTATGCTGACATTTTATAAGATGAAATTAAAAACACTGATATGTTAATCCAAGTGGAAGATGATGTGGCAATTTTTTTATTTTTTATTTGAACTGTTTGACATGTCAGATTTTTCCATCCACTAAATAACGACAATGATTAAATTAACACAATATTGAAAGGTTAAGGATCAACTTGACACAATTGAAAGGTTAGGGACTAAATTGAGATCTAGTGTAAAGGATAGGGACCAAATATATAGTTTATCCTTTTTTTTTAACTTTTTTTTTTTTTTTTTTACTACCAAACACTAAAAAAATACGAAAAATTATCTTTACATAAGGTTTCCATCAAAACAAATGGAGCGATTACGATTTGTATTAAAAAAATTAGTATTGTTACATATTTTGAAAATCTAACCATTTGAATTGTATGTTCTTTATGTTCTTAACACACATGTTAAATTTTAAGCCAATTGAATGTTATTTATTATTCGATCCATAAAACTTATTTTTTATGCATAAATTTAAACAATAAAAATTTGAAATTTAATAATTTGATTGATGATATCGTTACTTATCTTTTGATGGTGAATTATAACAAGTCATATTTATCCATACAAGTCGTCCAAAGCCCAACAACGTCCAAGACTATCTTCAGAAGGGAGATAATAAAAAGATGAACTACAAACATGAAAAGAGGTTGTCTAAGGAGGTTCTGGTCATCCAAAGAGATATTAATCGTCCACACCACAAGAAGGTGTAGATGACCAACTAACACTTTGTGAATTTTAGCGTATTTTCTATGGACACAAAACAATCAGACCACAATTCACTATTCCGAGACGTGGGGTGAATTCTCCAAAATTCGCTCCACTCTCCCTACTAAGTTCACACATCTCCCATAATGTTAGTAGAGCTTAACAAGTAGACCCACTCCAAAACTCTTTATAAAAGGGCCAAGCCTCATCCAGCCAAGGTACACTTTTACTATTCATCTACTCACTATACTTAAGTCCTATAGAGAAATCCTGACTTAACTATCGAAAAGTCCTTGGTCGGTTCATTCTGGTCACCTTTGATAGTCTCTTTCTTCTTTTCAAGTTATCCAACCGCCGTTGAAGCTCGGAGCATTCAGCCTACTAATTTCACACGTCATCATCTTTGATTTTCTATTAACTTTAAAAGTATGAAGAGTATAAGAAGAAAATGCAATCCAATGGTCGATTTGTCAAAATTCACATCCAATAAAAATATATTAAGTGGAGTTGTAGTCTTAAGGCTAAAACCAAGTTTGTTACCAAACCTTATCCTTATAATAATTGAAATCCATTTTTGTAGTGCTCAATTGTACTTCCGATTCCATTAATAATAATATTTATCACATTCAATCAAATTGTGAAATCTAGTTTCTAGTAAGCGTTTGAACTAGTGAAATATGTAATACAGAACACTTTTTTTTTTTTACAAATTTTTCATAACCATTAATATAATGTAATTAGAGCATAACAAAAATGGTGTAAATGATGAATTTACGTGCAAGTGATATTGCGTAAATCACAATATATCATGATCATGTCAACAATTATGAAAAATGATATGTCTTCTACATTACTCACTGATGTTATCAATTTTGTATAGGATAACCTTAGCATGACATTTTATGTATTGGAAAGGGAATGGAGGTATAAGATTGTTCCAATAAACCATTCAGGGAAATTTTGTAATATTACTATGTTTTTTAGGGTATGACCATTATAGGTAACTATTATGATAATATTCGCATGTTTTAAAATATTTTAATGTTTATCATTCCTTCATGAATATAAATAAAATGGTAAGATTAAAACAATTGAAATAACAATTCTCATCATAGTGGATATCATATCCTAGATATACCAGTGTAGAATTTGATTCACTTTACTAGATCTCTGGGAGAGAATATTCTAAAAAGGAAAAAGATAAGAAAAGAAAAAACTTTGTGAAAGGAAAATCTTTCCATCAATGATAAATGGGAAAAAAAAACTAAGGGCACTTCTACTTTTAGTTTTGGTTGTAAATTAATTGTTACCTATGAAAAAGATGAGTAAATGGAAGTTTTCATTTTTTTTTTTTTGAAGTATATAAATTTAAAACAGAGTTACATCTATTAAAAAGTAACTATTATAAATTTACAACCAGTTTTGATGCAGGACAACTAGAATAAAACTAAAACAACAATAAAATAAAGGGATATGACCTAGGAGTCAACACCTAGGCCTAGCTTGGAGTCAGCACCAAGCGGGGAAACCACTAGGAGTCAGCACCTAAGGTAGACCTGGAGTCAGCACCAGACCAAAAGAGATCAAATGGCCATTGTTTTCATTCATCAAAATATCAACTATCTCCTCAAGGAGTACAATAGATTGCTTATAAAGGATTACTAAACCCTAGTTCTTGGCTAGAAAACCCTAATTGCCTTATTACGAAAATAACCTTACTTCCAATTTAAAATATTAATAGCCTAATAAACTACTAGGTCCTAAAACATAAAAAAATACAATTGACTTGAAAACATAAATAATATTAAATAAAAATTTTCTTGCATCTCCCGCGTCATTCTCCTCTGGTTGGAGAAAACTCGACCTCAAGTTTTAAAGCATTGAAGGATTAGGATGCTGACAAGTAACACTTACTTCAAGTTTGGAATCACCTTAGGGAGCACAGGGAAAAAAAACCTTAAATTCCACCACATCAAACTCATTTGGAATAACAAAATCAATTTGTGGAATTAGTATAATCTCGTCTTGAACCTTATGAACCATAGGAAGCACTGTGGTTTTTACCTCTTCGACTTCACCAAGATGTAGATCTTCAAGGAATATGGAGGGTTGAACAGAAGCACGTTCAACAACTTCAACTTTCACATCATGTGCATCCTCTAACATAATACTCTCTTTAGACACCATCTTTTCACTTTGCTGCTCTTCAATAGATTCATTTCCTTGCACGCATGTTAAAGCAACACTTGTCGAGGCATGCACGTCTGTGTCAACATTAGGCTTTGGTGTTTCTGGAGGGTTCTCCACGACCAAGATATCATCATCAATGTTGTCTTCTATTGGGGCATCAATAAGTTCATTGTGATCAAGTATCCTTGGTTTCCCAATTGAATCAGATTGAGTCTTCTTTTGCTTCATCTGAGCAATTCTGTCTTGAACATCTTTCATGAGCTTGACAGGTAATTCATTTAATTCCTTGGTAGATAATTCATTGATAGATTGTTCAAAAGTACGCTGAGGACATGAGATGGGATGAGGATGAGGATTCATCGTATTTGCTTCAACCTGAAAAGTACCACACTGAGATTGGGGTTAGGGGTGTCCACGGGTCGGTCCGGATCAGGTTTGTACCCAACCCGGAACCAACCCGATGACGTCGAGTTTTCGGCGAATAAACCCGCCGCCGACCGTAAAAACCAACGGGTCAGGTCAGATCGGAGTTGTTTGATCGGCGGTCGGATCGATTAAAGCCGATGATGATGCTGCCGGAGATTACTTTGACGGAGATCTGTATTTTTCACCGGATCTTCACCGGATTTGTGCAAAAATCACTAGATCTAAGCAAAAAAAATCAAATCGTCACCTGATTTTTGCAAAACTCACGAGATCTGAGCAAAAATACACCAAATCGTCGCCGAATTTGAGCAAATACCCTCGGAGTTTCGCCGGATTTGAAGAAAACTCATTATATTTTCAACAGATCTGAGCCTTATTTGAGCAAAACCCATTAGATTGTAGCTGGATTTGAGCGTAAACGATAAGATATCGCCAAATCCGGTGGAGATTTCATGGATCTAGCTGAAATCTTGCTGGATCTAAAAAATCTCGCCGGAAAATGCTATATAGCTCGGTCGGTTCGGGTTTCTTCGGGTTTCGGGGAAAAGATCCAAGACCGAACCGCCCAGATCGAATTTTGGAGAAGAGAACCCGTCTCCAACCGCCGCAGTAGTCAGGTCGGTCGGCGGTCGGCCCGGGTCCGGTCGAATTTATCGGGTGGGTCGGGCCACCGGTTGAGTTAGACACCTCTAATTGGGGTAGATACTTAGCTCAATAGTATGGTGACAAATACTCATCACAAAACTTTTCTCTCATATCTTCCCACACACTAATGGCAGGTTCATACCTTATATAGCGGAAATATTCAAGATTCTCCTAAAACCTTTGTGCTTTACCTCTTAACTTCAACTTGGCATACCTAACCTTTTTGTTATCTGCAAAATTTGTTTGCTCAAAGAATTGCTCCATCTCATTCATCCAGTTGACAAAATCTCGTGGATAAGTATTACAACCATCAAATACTCTTGGGATTTCTAATGGGTTGTGACGGTGGTTCAACAATTTTTTTTTTTTTCTTTTTCTGGATTGACTGTGATGATGCTTCAAACAGATCAGTGTTTGCTCTGATACCAAAATTGATGCAAGACAACCAAACCAAAACTGAAACAATAATAAAATAAAGGGATATGACCTAAGAGTCAGCACCTAGGCCTTACTTGGAGTCAGCACCAAGCGGAGAAACCATTAGGAGTCAGCACCTATGGTAGACCTGGAGTCAGAACCAGACCAAAGAAAGACCAAATGACCATTGTTTTCATTCATCAAAATATCAACTATCTCCTCAAGGAGTACAATAGGTTGCTTATAAAGGAATACTAAACCCTAGTTCTTGGCTAGGAAACCCTAATTGCCTTATTACGAAAATAACTTTGCTTCCAAATCAAAATATTAATAGCCTAATAAACTACTAGGACCTAAAATATATAAAATACAATTGACTTGCAAATATAAATATTACTAAATAAAAATCTTCTTGCGTCTCCCACATCAATTTTACATAGGAATATCTATTTTTTTCAAAGTCATTTATATCATTGACCATATATACAGGTTATCTCTATGGTTTTAAAATAGATCAGATCACTCGGTTCAACTAGGAATGGGACTCTAATCCAATCCGTTAAAAACCTCCGAAATCGAGGAAAAACTTGTCAAAAACTGAGAACCAGACCTATTTCCAGCTCTTTAATCATTATAATTTTTAAAACCATGGTTATCTCTCACAAATCTTTGGAGTCTTTGACCATGTATCCATGCAAAGTGCAAAACTTGAATGGTATGAAATTTTAATCTGTTTGTGAAGCGACTCGCTGCTAGGCCTAATGGGTTTGTACTTTGTAGTGCTTCTTTCATTGATCCAAGTATGTCTTCTTCTTTTTTTCACTAGTTATGAATTATGAGGCTCACAAACAAACAATTGTGCATTTCCTGCGTTTAAAAAATGAATGAGGTGTAGTATCTAGATGTGACACAACCAAATGGGAATAACGTGAGATAAACTTAAATTCTATATGTAATACAACGATGATAGCGAGTAGAAAATAGGGGCTTGCCAATCTAAGCAGGCTACCTTTTCAGGCAATAATTTGATTCTGATTGACAGTTTTAAAAAGGTGAAAAACTTTCAAGTACATCAACAGGAAAAAGCACAAGAGTCTTATGGTAAAAACTTTCGTATTTATTTATATTTATAAAAGATATTATAATAAATCTAGCTTACTGATTGTAAAATGCTTAATTACTACAATGTATCAACATAATTATTTGATAATTTCTGCTAGTTTAAGTGTATATGTGTGTGAAACTCCTCCTCGAACTTCATATTAAAATTGTTTTAAATTGTTTTTTTTTGTTTAATAAGTAAAAGAGTTCTAAACTGCTAGTCTAAACTGTTATTGAAATATTAGTAAGGTCTCATTCTCACCAATGCTTCCACACAAGCATTACACTGGACAATGAGGAGAATGAATTATGATTTACTTTTTTTTTTTTTTGGTAAACAGACGATGCATTAAACAAATTAAACAATTACAACAAGTTCAGTACACATCCTGTTAAAATACACACCATTCAAATCATCCTCAAAAGCATTGCAAAAGTCCGCAGGTGGACTCACAAAAGAAATAAAATCAAGTTCATGAATAGCACCCATTCTAGCAAGCAAATCTGCACATCGGTTGGCTTGGCGATAGCAATAGTTAAACTAGATCCGCTGGAAATGTGCTGCCAAGTGCCTGCAATCATCCAATATGGGAGAGACAATGTTATTTACATAAGCATTGCTCTTCAAGACATCCACCACGGCTTGAGCATCCAATTCAACAACAAGGGATTTAATGTTTAAATTGCAACAAAGGAGAAGACCCTCTTTCAGCCCCCATAACTCAGCTATGAAGCTACTTGTTGAGCCAATGTGTCTAGTAAAACCCGCAACCCACTCCCCTTACTCATCCCTTACTATGCCACCACAACCAGATCTATCCGACCCTCCCAAACATGATCTATCAGTATTAAGTTTCTTCCAGCCCATTGGAGGCCTTTCCCAATGAAGACTCCTACTAATTTTGCGATTCGGGCTCTTGAGAGAGTGCACACAGTAGATAAATTCTTCAAGACATCCACCACGGCTTGAGCATCCAATTCAACAACAAGGGATTCAATGTTTAAATTGCAGCAAAGGAGAAGACCCTCTCTCAGCCCCTATAACTCAGCTATGAAGCTACTTGTTGAGCCAATGTGTATAATAAAACCCGCAACCCACTCCCCTTGCTCATCCCTTACTATGCCACCACAACCAGATCTATCCGACCCTCCCAAACATGATTTATCAGTATTAAGTTTCTTCCAGCCCATTAGAGGCCTTTCCCAATGAAGACTCCTACTAATTTTGCGATTCGGGCTCTTGAGAGAGTGCACACAATAGATAAATTCTTCAAGACATCCACCACGGCTTGAGCATCCAATTCAACAACAAGGGATTCAATGTTTAAATTGCAGCAAAGGAGAAGACCCTCTCTCAGTCCCCATAACTCTACTATGAAGCTACTTGTTGAGCCAATGTGTCTAGTAAAACCCGCAACCCACTCCCCTTGCTCATCCCTTACTATGCCACCACAACCAGATCTATCCGACCCTCCCAAACATGATCTATCAATATTAAGTTTCTTCCAGCCCATTGGAGGCTTTTCCCAACGAAGACTCCTACTGATTTTGCGATTCGGGCTCTTGGGAGAGTGCGCACAGTAGATAAATTCTAAGACTTGGTTCATAATCTCCTTTGGCAAATTTTGGTTCAACCTTTTCCCATTAAAAACAACCATATTTCGGTTTTTCCATATACACCACACAGCAAAGGAAAAGGTAATTTTCCAAGGGGGTTTCTCTTGGGAACGGCTATAGTTAGTTTTCCTATTAACGTTGATCCATTCTTGGAGATTACTCATCCAAAATTCCTTGTTAGATATGCTCACACCTAGCTACATCCATACTCCCTTAACCCAAGCATAATCTCTAATGGCATGAATGATTGATTCGGGTTCCCTTTGGTAGATTGGGCATAAGTCATCAACTACCACCCCTCTCCTAGCAAGGCAACTCTTTACACCTATGCTGTTATGTTGGCACATCCAGAGGAAAGTTTTGATCTTGGGCAGCGTTTTAAGCTTCTAAATCCAACCAGAACTGAAGGGAGGAATAGCTTCATCAACCGCGGCAATAGAGTAAGCACTCCTGAGGTCAAAAGTTCCCCTTAAGTTGCCTGACCAAGCTAGCCTATCCTGCCCTCTACTTGTAATAGGAATGGAAATGGCTTGGATTATGGACTTGACCTTGAAAGGGAGTTCGAAAGGAATCCGACCCCAATCCCAACTAAAATTTGAAAGTATATCACATACCTTCCATTGATTAGCTCCTCGGGTTAGTGGACCTTGTATCATATAGCGGAGAGGCCCTTTACCCGTCCAATTGTCCCACCAAAATTGAGATTACTATCCCTACCAATTGTCCACATGCTGCCTTCATTGAAAGTACCCCCTCCCTTTTTTAATTGCTTTCCAAATCTGCGAACATGGCAGCTTGTCCGCATTGGCAGAACTGATCCTCCTGTGGTTGCAGTATTTTAGCCTTAGTACTTGGGCCCATAAGGCTTCTTTTTCGACATGCAACCTCCAGTTAAGCTTGGCCAGCAAGGCGGTGTTTCTGCCCTTAGCAGATTGCAAACCAAGACCGCCTTCCTCCTTCGGCTTCGTTACCTTTTGCCACCCAACCCAGTGAATTTTCTTGGACGACTCCGACGACCCCCAAAGAAAATTCCTATTCACCCGATCAACTCCTTCTAGGATTTTGTTTGGAATGTATGTGCATTGCATGACATATGTAGGAATAGCCACTGAAGAAGCTTGAATAAGGATTGCTTGTCCAGCCAAAGAGAGCAAGTTAACTTTCCAACCCGCTAACTTATTCTTCACCCTATCAAGAATTATGATTTACTTACACTGCATAATAAAAGCAGCATGTGACTAAGGCTTTTTTATTTTATTTTATATGGAAGACTAAGGCTATTTGGTACTACTTATTATTCAATATCCAATTATGGCAAATCACTTGACCATCATGGCATGTCTAACAATCGAGCAATTCACGGTTTTGGTGAAAATAATTAGAAGATTGTCTAACCATTGTGACATGTTTTTAGCTTTGGAGGTCAATATCCTTAAATTAATTACTCCTATAATACTAAACTTTGTCCCAATCAACCACCCTTAAGGTTAAAACCCTTTAAAGAAGCCTTGTACATATATTCTTTCGAAATTTAAAATTCTTAAGACTATGTTTTTTTTTTTTTTTTGGGGGGGGGGGGGGGGGGGGGTGTGGTGGGGGGAAGGGGGGTTAAGTCTGGCGAATTATAAAAGAAGATATGCGTGGAATGAAATATACATTTTTTTTCTTAACTAAGTTTTTTTCAAGTCATTTATATTATTGACTGTACATACTAGTTATCTTCATGGTTTTTAAAACGGACTTGACCGTCCGATTCAACTGGAACTAAACCCTAATTTGGTCTGATAAAACCTCCAAAACCAAGGGAGGACCTGTCCAAAACCAAAAATTGGATCTATTTGCGGTTTTTTTTTTATTGTTATAGTTTTTAAAACTATGGTTATCTCTATCTTTGGACTCTTTGACCATGTATCCATGCAAAGTGCAAACCCCGAATAGTATTAAATTTTCATCTGTTCATGAAGTGGCCCGTTGGGCCTAATGGGTTTGTAGTGCTTCTTTCATTGATCCGAGTATGTCTTTTTTTTTTTCGCTAATTATGACTTAAGAGGCTCACGAACAGTTTTAGCTTTCTCAACCGGATCAAGTATTATAAAAAAAAAATTGTTTCTCAAAAAAAAAAAAAGTATTA
Source organism: Quercus aquifolioides (assembly GCA_019022515.1). Taxonomy (NCBI): domain Eukaryota; kingdom Viridiplantae; phylum Streptophyta; class Magnoliopsida; order Fagales; family Fagaceae; genus Quercus; species Quercus aquifolioides. The sequence goes on from CM032325.1 coordinate 45,974,142, forward strand.
TAAAATTAATTAATAAAGGACACTTGTGCATTTCCTGTGTTTAATTATAATGAGATCATACTTAAATCATATATAAGTCAAATATTAATCAAACTTGTGGCAAGTGGGTAGACTGTAGAGGGAGTTCATAAGAATCTAGGAAGAATAATGATATTATTCACCAAACACCCACAAAACAAATAAGAAAATAAAGACAAAACAAAACATGGATTGCTTTAATTATTAGACGCGAATCTATTATTTAGGATGCGTCTTTGAGTTTGACATGAGTAGTATATTCCTTCGTGATATGCTGCTTAAGAAGAAGAGAACCGTTGCTTTCACTTGCCCCACTTGCTTTTGTCTTATAACTCATATCATAAAATATAGACAATGCAAGCTTTCATTTAGTAATTAATTAGTCATGGTTGTTCACGACCGTTCATGTGTGTGCGCATGGCTTGAGCAATTGGATGCTGGTAATGAGTCAATCTCACTGGGATATACATATACATTGTATATGCAGATAATTTCTCTTGCCAGGTGAGCTTTTGTTCAATGACTGCTGGATCCTGTTGAAGAAATTCCGCGTATCAACAATCCAATACATCTTCAGAGAGGCAAATTAGTGTGCTGATGCACTGGCTAAGTATGGAGCCACCTAATCTTTTGACTATTTTAATTTTGATAGTCCATTGTCTGTGGTGGAAAATTTACTGGCTTTTGACAAAGTTTTGCATTATTGTAACAGACTTATTTGTAGCTAATATATTTTCAGCATTATGTTACCAAAAAAAAAAATTGTACCTTTTTCTTCATTTACATATTAATATTACAATAAAGAATTTATACTAAATAAGTTAGCCTGATGTATAATCCCACAAAGGTCTTTTCTTTAATTTGTTGATGGAAAAGTTAGAAATTTCATTAAAGGGAGAAGGAATTACATCATTGGTAATAATACATCGTCACCATCAATCAAAATAGAAGAAAACTGTAATGGTAAATCCTCTAACCCTACTATAAACTTAGAAAAAATCTTAGCAGAAGTCCAATTTCTGGGCAACCCCTATTACCAAAACTAGCAACTAAACTAAATTGGGGAGGTTCCAAAGAATGCAATAAGCTTTGAAGTTCCTCAACCAGGTGAGCATAAGGAGCAAATGAGTTGCAATCAAAAGGTGTTGGGCTACAAGATGTGTGGATCACAAAACATATCACAAAACTTCTATTTCTGTAATAGAAGTGATATGTTCACAACATTTTCACAATACTTTCATAACAAATTCTAAGTAATAAGTTGTTATTAGCTATTACCGATGGGCAAAAAATTAATTTCAGTGGTGAGTTCAAATTAGAACAAATAACAACTTATCACCTAAGGTTTGTTATAAAAGTGTTGTAAAAATATTGTGAACGTAACATTTCTTATTTGCATAATTAATAGTTTCCCAATACAAATGGTGCATCTCAACATGTCACTCCCTAGTCAAGAGGTTCCTGCAATCATATATATGGGTACAAATTCAAAGGGAAAGGGTCTTTAGTATGCAAATATAAAACTACAAGCTAGAAATTCACCTCAAGAATAATTTGATGAAAACTTCTATCTCATACTCGCCCTAAGCCTTCCCTCACAGTTCAATTACAAAGCCTTTTTTTTTTTCTTTTTTTTTAAAAATTTAGAGAAAAAAGAAAACACAATCAATTTTGCCAAGCTATTCACACAATGTATAGTAAAATTTCCTAACCATGACAGTATTGAGTCAAGGTCTCAAGGGTTCGCTTTCACCTTTGGTTTCCTCTTAGAGCCATACTAAAAAACAATCAAAGGTAGAGATTGTATAAGCTATATTAGTTACATGTTTTATTGATAAATTTGTCGGTAAAGAAAAATTTGAATCATAAATATCTTAATTGAAAACATTAAAAAGTACCTATTGAGCTATAAGCTCTTTGACCCTATTACTTACATTTAATTGAGTATATACAATAAGCATGTAAAAGACAAATGTACACACGGGTAATGATTTACACATAAAATAATACTATAATAGAATCAAGTGGGATTTACATGCTTTTTAGAAAGAAAGGAAGAAAATCACATGAGTTTTGTGTATTTTTTTTCTCCTAAAAGAAAGAAAGGTAAATCTAACTTGCACTAATGCTGACCCGGTAGCACAGCTAACTCCACGTTGGTTAAATTCACTAGTGAAAAGGTTTTTCAAGATGATCGCTAGTACTATAATATTTTTCGCAACTTTTGTCATGACTTTTTACGTGAGGAGTTGTGAGTAGTGAAAATGTAGATTCATATTATGTTAGTATCACAATATTTGCGAATTGTGACAAAAATTATTTAAAATATTGTGGTACTATTGATTAATCTTTGAAAAGATTCCGAGAGCTTTTCCAAAAGCTTTTCTTTTCACCCTAATACAGCATCTACGGGCAAAAGTACCTTTTTAATTGAACTGTCACCTGATATAAAAAAGGGAAGACAAGGAAAAGGAATAGGAAAAAGGACCAAAGGGTCAAGGGAGTTTATAACTTTAAATGAGTTTAGTTATAACTTTTTTTTTTTCTTTTTTTTGATGAGTGAGTTTTAGGGTCTGATTGGATATCGTTTATTTTGCTAAAAATTAAATATTAAAAACACTGTAACAAATAATTTTAAAATATGACTAAACAGTGCACACATAGGTCCTAGCAAAGATGGACAAACTATGTACGCAACTAAATGTTGAGACGTGCACGATGCACAGTGGCTGAACTGCGTGAATGGCAAACTGCACCGTACACGTGGGTCCCAGCAAGGATGGACAAATTGCGTGAATGAGTTACCATGCACAGTGTAAGCGGGTCCCACTTCAAACGCAGAAACACAGATATGAGGATAAGACGCTATATCCAAATGTTACCTTAGTTATAACTGGCAAAACTTAGAGACTATTTGGTACATAATTTCAAAAACATATTTTCAATTTTTAAATAACATTACACGCATCTTCACACACTTTTTTACTCATACGTATTCTAAAAAAAAACTAAAAACTACACAAACATATCAAACCAGCCCTTAGTTTTTAGGATAGTACACCCAAAAAAAAGTCAGACCGCACGTTCACAGCCCTTCGTTTCTGATCTTCAACGACGTCACTGCCCACGTGGCACTCAACGATTAGGTCCCCTCACCACAAACCCAAACAAATGGACGGTGGAGAATTCACAAAATTTCCTTCCTTCTAGGTAGGTCCCACTCACTCCTTTCTCCCCATGCATATCAGTCACCACACTGTACACGTAGCACTCGCTTCTCTTTGGCCTCATGTGCCCACTCACACTCACTCTCTCCCTCTCTCCCTCTCTGATATATTTTGCTCTTCGGTGTTCACGCTTCTCTCGGCGCCTTAAACTCAAAAGCTCACTCTCACTCACTCTCTCTCTCTCTCTCTCTCAGCTGAGGCTAGATCTATAGCTCTCGGTTTCCAAAGCAGAAAACCCTAGAGAAATGGTCTACACCATCTCAGGGATACGATTCCCTGCTGTTTCACCGCTCTGCAACCGCTCGCGATCGAACTTCACTGGCAATCGCAGTTCAAATATCTCTCTCTTGCCTACCAAGGATTCGTTTTCTCGTAAATTTTTCTCACTCTCTCTATCGTTCAATCTTTCTTTGTTTTTCATCACTGGCTTTGATTGTGTTCCTCTGTTTTTTTTCGCTATCTCTAAGAAATGTTTTGTACAGTTTTAGTTAGAAATGGCGATCATTATTTTGTTTACTGTTTTGAAATTTGATTTGATAGATATATATATATATATATATATATATAGTAATAACTAAATTTGACTTGCTATTATATCTATATATGTATCGGATTTTGTGATACAAGTTTGATAGAACTGTTCAGTGTAGATTGAGGATTTTATGGTCTATGAGGGCTATGTTTGGCTTTTAGGCTCGCAATTGCTATAATCAGTGAGGGTGTGGTTTTAATTTTCTGTGCGGAGTTGGATTCTTAAAAGAGAGAGAGAGAGAATTTCTGATTGGTCTAAAACAGAGATGAATATACAGGAATATGGTAAAATTATTCAGTACAACGGGTCGCATTCCCATTTGGTCTAAAATTTGGCTGGATATGATTATAATGGAGCTTCTTCTTCATGGGAAGTTTCCATTTGTATTTCCTTTTTGACTGACTAGTGACTAATAGGTTTTGATAAATTTAAATTCTGAATGCACATATAGAATTAGAATGGCTCCTTTTGTTTTTAACAGTAGTTTATATTTGTGTTCAGTTGATGACTGTCCATTTGTGTTCATTTCCTTTATCATATATGTAAAGCTAATTTGATGACTGTTTATAGGGAAGATCTTTGCTGGAAAGTCTTCTCCCGATTCTGACTCCCCGTCTTTAACGGTTGCTGCATCTAATAAAATCCTTGTTCCTGGAAGTCAGGGAGATGGCTCTTTCTCCTTGACAGATCAGTTGGACAATCCCGAAACAGTTTTGGAAGATCCCCAGGTATGAGTGTGTGCTGCCTGACGGTACATGTAAATGTGTAAATTTACTTTCGTTTACCTCTATTTTAGCAGACTTCTCAGTTTCATGTGCTTGTGGTTGTAATGTCTAATGCATACAATAGAAATAAGCGACTAACTAGATTCCGATGTTTTGTTGAAAAGTAATCAATGCGATGTTGGGTTTCGATACAAATAAATCCAGAACTATTAGATGATTATAACAGAGAAGGACATTGCAGAAATGGCACTTATCTTATGATAAACAGCTCGTTTTGTCATGACCTTCTCTAGTTTAAATTCCAACAATTGAGTGATTGGTTTGTGCTGTTTAGAAATTTACGTCTTTATTGAATAATGGGCAGTTTTGGATTTCGGGATTTGCATTTCTTTCCTTGTTTCAGAATATGGGTAACCACCATGGTAATTGATCAATTATGATAAATTGGACCGGATTTTGCAATTTTTTCTTCTCAAGTACTTTAACGTGATATAACATCTCTTATCTCAGTGACACCAAAGGGATATAAAACATTCGGACCATTCGGTGTCAAGTGGAAGTGTAGTGAATCAAGTGATGTATGCAGCTGAGATATCCTAAAAGACTGGTAGACTTTCCTTATCTCATTGAATGAGATTTCTCAAGGATCCCATGCGTTAAAGCATGCTGCCAGCATTTATCCTTAGCCAAGATCAAACTCTCCATCACAAGAATCAACAGGATCAAACTCGTGAGACGGGGACAGATTCTATAACCAGGGGTTTGATAACAGTTTTGAGATGAAAAATATAGAAAACCCTTGAGCAAGGGTTTTGGCCCAGTTAGATGAACAATAACATCTTTGGAAATTTTCTTGCTGAACAGCCATCCTTCTTGGAAACGAGTCATCTTTTTTTCAATTTGAAAATGATTGCTACATCGGTAGTGAGTGAAAGGAATAAGGCAGTTAGGACAAGGGATATGGTAATGATCTGTTATGCTTGTGCAGGAAATACAATGAAGGATAGTTTTGCAGAAAATTGGTCCATGCATATAACATTTCCTGCCTCCCTCCCCCTCCAAAAAAACAGAGGAAGAATTAATTACAGAAAAGAGGAAAATAATTTCAATCCCAATATTTTGCACATAACAATGATGTCTCAATGTTAATATTTCTGTTGAAGCAGTTATCTTTAAGCTGGTTGGAGAAAGAATGCCCTCATTGAAAACCATAGCCAACTGAGTATCAGAGGAAAAGAAAAGTGAAACCCATTTAGCATTGGATGTAATAAGATTCTTACTTACTTGGGATACTTTTGATTATTAAAAAGTTTTGTTACTTATCAAAAAAAGAAAAGAAAAGATTCTTACTTATAAGAAAGAAGTAAACAGAAAGAGATGCTAGGTTCAAGGGTCTGTACATTAGACTCTTGGAAGTAATTCGATGCTAAGCACCTTGAATTGTATGAAGGATAGAGAGCCCCTTTATTCTACCCTTGTTGGAGTTGTGAAACTAATGCACTCTATCAAACAGAATGCATCATGGTTGAGTCAGCACAAATGACGTTATTAGAGTGAGAAAGATAACTAAGATAAGGTTGGGATTTTAAATTAAGGGAATAACAACTTAGCTTATTCTAAATTGTAATTTTCAACTCTATGGTGGCCTTGATTTATGTTCCCAGCTTTATTTACTATTGCGAAGTTGTGGATATTAGAGAGATATTGGGGTCTAGTAATCCTATTTTAATTTGGACTGTCTGATTGGTACATATGTTTTCAGGGATTCAGTCTTGGTGTAATTACATAGGTATATGTTTTCTATGTGCACATATTTACAATATATTAACAGTTACCTGGATTAATTCAATTTATTCCAGCTCTGTATTAATTAAAATTTTACCTTTTAGTCTTATACCATTATCGTCATTATCTTCCTAAATGCCTACTACGCTTTCAATGCTCATAATGAAGTCAATTTGTTTGTTGACGTCTCAGCCTACTTGAGTTAATTGTCTTCTTGTGTCCTGATGATTGTTTTTAGGGATTGGATGATGTGGATAATCAAACCATGGAAAATGACAAGAAGCTTAAGGATGAAGAAAACTTTGTGGAATCAATCAGGGGTTACAATGAGGTTCAGCATGAGCAAGAGTCTGCCGCTTCATCACTTGTAGGTGATGATAGTAGAGCTCAGGGAAAAAAGGCATATGTTCCTATTGCCAAGACAATAACCATTGAAAAGGATGAAGTTAGACCAAGGACCATTCCCCCACCTGGCCCTGGCCATGGAATATATGAAATAGATCCACTTCTGAATAATCATCGTGAACATCTTGACTACCGGTGAGATGCATTTTTATCTTTTCCTTTTCTTTTCTTTTTTGACTGAACATTTTTATCTTTTCCTAATACAACGGAATGTGTGAACTACTAAGTGGCCAAGGACTTAAAAAAAATTGAGGGAGCACAATTAGTTGCTTCAGGTTGTGCATGTTGGGGCTGCAATGATCAATTTGTTGATGCTTATGTGTGTTTTTTCCTGTAATATTTCAGTGGGCCTTCTTGCTGTTGTGTTGAGTGTCCGTTTGGTCAGCTTATTTTTTAACCTTTTTGTAAATGAGGTTGTTTGAAAAAGCTGTACCTAGAAGTAAGTGAAGTTGACAAATAATATGTACTTTAAAAAAGTGCTATTTTGGAACATGTTACCATATGGGCGCTCAATGTGTTATCTAAAAGGTGTTATTCTTCTCATGGAGTTACCAGAGTGTCTCATTCTCATTGAGTAGTAGCTAATTCTGACAGAGACCTGATTTAAGTTACAAAACCGAATAGGAATATATATAGTACTTGTATTATAAAGTAGTCCTCTAAGTTTATGTGCAGTCTTTATATTTCTGGTTTCATTTACAATTAACCATGGAAACTGTGATTCTGTAAAGCAATACCCAGAGAAATTGTTCTTAACTAGATAATCTGATTTTATTTAGGTTTTCTTTGAGAATTATCTTGACTTTGTGCTTTTATCAATGAAATCACTTATTGAGAATGTAGGTTATGTGGTGTTGGTGTTTCTTTTGTACTAACTTAAAACAGTTCAATTGGTAAGGTGGGTTAAACCATATTAGGAGATTTTTTGAAGGACTAAATATAGATTTGTAACCAATGACCATCTGAATTGCAGCTGGAAGCTTAAGAAAAAGCGTTGTTATATTTACTAAGCACCATCCTTGAGAAATGACCAAAGCTATGAATGATGATTATGTTTTTAATTTTTTTGATGAGTAATAAAAATTTTATTAATATAAAAAATAGTCACCCAAGTATACATAGAGTATATGACTGGGCCCATACAATCAATCACACAAGTTACATAAGTCTATCAAATCAATAATTGAAAATAGAGATTGACCACGTAAAAAAGACATCCAATCCAACAAAGTTCTAAAGAAAAATAGTTTTAGCTCAATCATGGTTCTCTCTGTATCTTCAAAGCACTTGTTATTCCTCTCTCTCCATAGACACCACATCAAGCAATGGGGGGTAGCCATCCATATAGACCCATTCTTATGATGCTCGAAACGACCTTGCCAACCAGCTAGTAACTCAACCACAAACTTCAAACAATTCTAATACCATAGACCATAACTCCGTAGCAATAGGGCAATGAAGTAATAGATGATCTACGGATTCCCCGTTACATTTGCATATATGATACCAATCCATAGTCCACACATGTCTTCTTAAATTGTTGCTAGTCAAGATTTTTCCTAGGGCTGCAGTCCAAACAATGAAAGCAACTCTAGAAGGGATCTTTGGTTTACATATGCTTTTCCAAGGAAATGTCTAGACACTAGTATGAAGCAGGGCCTGATAAAAACCACTAACCTAAAAACCTTCTCTTATCTGGTTCCCAATGCATCTTATTGTCCCCACTCCCCCTCACTGAGGCAACATAAATAGTATCCATGAAGTTTGACAAAGGCTCCAATTCCCAATCTTGCATAGCCCTTATAAAATTGACATCCAAGAGGAGAACTCCATTGGTAAACTTTAAAAAATCAGCTACACTCAGCCTCCTTCTCACAGCTAATCGTAAATAATTTGGGAAAACATATTGCAAGAGAATTCTCCCCACACCTATGATCGTGCCAAAACTTCACCTTAAATCAATCCCTGACCTAAAAGTGTGATTGATAGGTTTTGGGTTTACTCATGTCAATACAAGAGGGTTATTGTTACTAATTGCTTTTTATTGTTTTTAGTTGACTTATAGTTGTTTGATTATATTTATTTTGTTTTCCCTTAAATTCTTGACATTATTGATTATGTCCAAAGTAGTAGGTGTAAAACCCTAAAACTTTAACCTATGTATATTGTAAATTACAGTTATGGACAGTACAAAAGATTGCGTGAGGCAATTGACAAGAATGAAGGTGGTTTGGAGGTGTTTTCTCGTGGTTACGAAAAATTTGGTTTCATCCGCAGGTATTACTAGATATCCCATTTTGAAAGGTTGATTGTTTCTATGTTCTTTGTGTCTGAAAACGTTAGTTTCTGCACTGTGCACATTATTATTTGAATGCACATGTTATTAATTATCTTATAGCTTTTAGCTATGTGGGGGAAAATAAAAGAAGAAGGTATTAACTTATCAAAAAAGAAGAAGGTATTACTCTTTTGATCCAAATCTACAATTAATTAGAAGACGAAGCAACTATATTAACGGGGTAGAGAAGAACAAACGAAAATCACATGATTTGGCTTAGTATATGTATTACAAATCTCTTTAAGGAATTAGATTTCTTTCGTTGATTATGAATACTAATTTCATTGGGAATTTGGAGTCATTTAAGCATGATTTGTTTTTTGTTTTTTGTTTTTTGTTTTTTTTTGGGTTCTAATGGAGGCCCAATGGTTACACAACAGGGGATAGCCCTATCCTTCCCCTTAAACCTCTCTCACCCTTTAGCATAGGTGGAATTCGATCTCAAGTCCCTTATTTGATGACAAGAAATTCTACCAAATGAACTAATTGATGCCCATGCATGATTATTTATCAAAAAAAAAAAAAAACTAATTGATGCCCATGCATGATTAGTTATTTAAATGCATCTTCCTTTTCCTTGCCACTCCTTTGATTTAAAAGACAATTTGAATATTTAGTTACAAGTGTATGGAAAGTGATAATCCTAAGTCATAATCCTTTGGGTTTAGATACATTAGAGTGCATCTTCTATTTTCAAGAAGATATTGTTTAAGTTAATGATTTCTTCTGCACAAAAGTGGGCCTTTGTCAGAAATATACCCATCCACTGATACCTTCTTTTCCTCTTAATTGTGTAGCATTTTTTTTTTGGAAAGGATTTGTGTAGCATATTAATTTAGAGATTAGTATGCATAATCCCTTTTGGTTTAGATAGATTAGCATTCATCTTCTACCTTCAAGAAAATATTGTTAAGTTAATGATTTATTCTGCACGCAAGTGGGCCTTTGCCAGAGAATATACCTATTTATTCAATTCTGGTGTAGTATGTTGATATATAGTTTATATGCTCCTAAAATTGAGAGGCATATAAAATTGATATATAGTTAGTATGTTGATATATAGTTTACCATTCCTACACATGTGGCCAATAAAATTGAGAGGCTGCAAAGGGATTTCTTGTGAGAGGACTCCAAGACACATTTGGTGGGATGGGACGAGGTGTGTGCACCTTTGAAAAATGGGGGGTTAGGAGTAAGAAAATTAACTACTTTTAATAAAGCCTTACTAGGGAAGTGGTTATGGCGGTTTGGGATTGAGGAGACAAGGCTTTGGAGAAGGGTTGTGGCCCTCAAGTTTGGGGAAGAATGGGGGGGATGGACTTCCAAGCTAGGTAGAGGGGTCCATGGGAGTGGCTTGTGGAGAAGTATCCGCATGGGATGGGAGGATTTTAGCAAGAATATTCGCTTTGAGGTAGGGGTGGGAGATAGAGTGAAGCTTTGGACAGATCAATGGTGTGGGGATTCTTCACTTAAATTGACTTTTCCAAGTGTGTTTGGGATTGCATCCAATAAAGAGGCATTGGTGGCCTCTTCTCTAGAACGGTTGGGGATAGAGGAACAGAGAAGTTGGGATGTTCATTTTACTCGGAGACCAAATGATTGGGAAATGGGTGGGGTGGATGATTTTCTCCTTACATTGGGCTCAAATCTACCTCCTACTGAGACTGGAGATCGTATGCGATGGAAGTTGACAAAGAATGGAGATTTTGATGTCCGATCGTTTTACAATAAGTTGAGAAGCCCCTTGCCCATTATTTTTCCTTGGAAAGGTGTTTGGAAGGTTAAGGCTCCGCGGCTTGTTTCCTTCTTTGTGTGGACTGCGGTTTGGGATAGGATCCTTACAGGTGACAATTTGAGAGGTAGGAGGTTGGTTTTTGTCGACTGGTGCATCATGTGCCGCAGTAATGGGGAGACGGTGGATCATTTGTTACTAAATTGTGGAAATGCTTATCGGTTGTGGAGTTTGGTGTTTAGATCTTTTGGGTTTTCTTGGGTCTTGCCAAGATCGGTTGCGGATACTCTATTCGGTTGGTGGAATTGGCCAGGAAAGCATTTGTATAGTATTTGAAATTTAGCTCCATTATGCTTGATGTGGTGTCTTTAGAGGGAGCGAAATAGGAGGACGTTTGAGGACATGGATAGTTCGGATGACCAACTTTTGGCCTCTTTCAGTGGCACTTTGTTTGACTGGTCTAGGGCTTGGAGACTCACCTCTAGTGATTCTCTCCTATATTCCTTAGCTCTCTCCTGTGTACTTAGTTTCTTTTCCTTTCTTTATCTTTACTCTCTTTCTTTTCCGTTTGTATTTTTCTCTCTGCCTTATGTTTTTTTGCATAAGGTAGTGTTTTTGAATATAAATCTTTATTACCTATCAAAAAAAAATGCTCCTAAGTACTTCAATTCCATACATCTTCATTCTGGATAAATTATTTGTTGTGTTCTCCTTGTCAGAACCTGCTACGGTTTCTCTTAGAATCAAGTTTGTTTAAGTTGCTGATTATCATCTTGATTGGTTTTACAGTGACACAGGTATAACTTACCGAGAGTGGGCGCCTGGAGCTAAGGTTTGTCTTACCTCATTTCTATTTTGTGGAAAATCCACTTTACTAATACAATTATTAGTATTATCATTTTATTTATTTTTAGTTAGTAGTATTCATTTTGGGGGTTGAAGTTGGAGGGGGATTTTGATACACGGTCCTTTTATGGTGCTTTGAGGGGATCTAGCTCTACTATTCATGGAAAAGTATTTGGGGTGTGAAGGACCCCCATTGAGTGTCTTTCTTTATTTGGACAGCTGCATGGGGAAAGATTCTAACAGGTTATTGGTGCTGTCTTTGCCGATGTAGTGGGGAGAGTGCTGATCGCCTACTGTTGCGTTGTGAGGAAGTTTCTTGGTTATGGAGTTTTGCTTGTTTGGTGTTGCTTGGGTTTTACCCAAGAAGGTTATTGATTTGTTGGCAGGATGGAGAAATTGGTTGGGAAAGTACTCTTCGAATATTTGGAATTTGGTACCACATTGTGTGATGTGGGTTATTTGGAGGGAGCACAATAGTCATAATTTTGAAGATATGGAGCTTACTGGGGGATCAACTCTTAGCTTTATTTGTAGGACCTTGTTTGATTGGTGTCATGCATGGGGTTTTACTTCTAGGGAATCCATTCCACTGTTTTTAGATTTCCTTTCTTCTTGTACATAATTTTTTTTTCTGTTGTTTGTACATATTTTTTTTGGCTACTTCATTTTTCTAATGAAGTAGTCTTCTCTTAATTCAATTTTTCTTACCTATCAAAAAAAATTTAGTAGTATTAGTTCTGGCCTAAGTTGGAATCATATTTTGCTTGGTCTAAGAACTCATACAACTAATAGGATTGGTGTAGGCAGTCCTGCATGGACACACAACGTAGTAAAACATCCTGATTCAAACTCTTGTTATTGATATAAGAGATTGTTATTCAAGGTAGCAATTTAGTCACTAGGGTTGTAGGGTTTTTCAATGCTTATGACTGAAATTGAAAATATAAATGAACTAATAGCAAATGTTATGAATATTGCTATAAAAGCACGCAAAAAAAAAAAAAAAAAAAAAAAGAAGAAGAAGAAGAAGAAGAAGAGGAAAGGCAGACAACCCAAGATACAATATTTAACTTGGTTCAGCAAACTTTATGTCTACATCTGCAGGCAATGCCAACAAAAGAATCCACTATCAACAATAAGGATTACAACTACTCCTCAAACTCTCACAAACCTATTCCAAATTTTTCACACCCTTAAAGCTGCTCTCACACTAACACACAACTGACACATGATAAAGTCTTGTCTACTAACTTTCACACACACCCATAACAAACCAGCTTTGCCATCACTTTATTTATAGGGGTTATCGCACCTACTTACTCATTTTCTTGTCAATATGAGATCCCTACTCTTCATAAGAATTATTGGCTTTGGAGATTACTACTCTCCAAAACCAATAAGGAAACCTGTAAATTTATACATTCATGGACCAGTTAACAAATATAATTCTGAGCAGTGTATCCATCCTTTTATTAGAAAAATAAAAAGAAAACTATAGTATTGAGCTCATTATTTGCACACACACACACACACACACATATATATATATATTATTGAGCTCATTGAATGAACTTATAAAATATCCATGGATGCAAAATTTGTGATTTAGCTTGGTGTAGGCTAAAGGTTTAATTATTATAGCAAAAAGTATTATGCTCGTTCGATGCACGAATTAATAAAAAAATTATGAATAAATTAAAGAAAATATTTCAATTATATCATTGAAATTGAACAAAATAACTTAAACTTAGTGCCAAAGCACATAATGTAAGACTGAGTTTTTATCAAAATCGATTTTTTTTTTTTATAATTAAATTAATTTAAAAATAAATACCAAAAATCCTTCTAAATTTTTTGAAACTTTTGGTAATTAAATTTTAATTGTAATGGTATTTTAAATTTCTTAAAAAAAAAAAAAAATACTATGTTAACAATTTTTATGCAAAATACTATGCAAAATTTTGTACTTATAGTGTATTACATGACGATGTGTAAAATTTACATTGAACAACATAGTACAAGCACAATGTGTAAGATCCAATTTAATTATTAAAATATAATATTATGGTAGATTATTGATACAATATAAATTGTATATTGAACTTTCTTTTGAATTTCTAAGAAATTTTGAAAATAGAGTTTTAGTTGGAGAAAACTGTGTTAATAATTGTAGTGTCTTATAATGCACCATGTGGCATAAAGAAAGAAAGAGGAGAAAGTGTCCATTTAGTGGAACCGAAGCGAAGCTTGTAAGACCCAACTTTTATTACATAGATTTTTTTTTTTATAAGTAATCAGATTTTTTATTGAAAAAGGTCACAAGCTCATGATGATGAGGACTCTGTAACCTAAATGAATTACAAAACTTATGAACAAGAACAAAAACGAAATGAGTCCATGAAGTCTATGAATGTTACTATTTGTTACAAACGAGGTACAAATTAGCAAAGCCTCTAGCTGATTTTTGGATCTTTCCCTAGCCTCAAAAGTGCAATTATTCCTCTCCCTCCACCACAGACACATCACACATATAATGAAGCAAAATTCCAAATTTCTGAAGAGTGCTTCCCAAACCAATTCCGCCTCCCTGATAAAAGGTCAACCAGCCTCCTTGGTAGCACCCAATAGATTCTAATCATTCTAATCACAAAGCTCCATAAATCATAAGCAACATCGTGATGGATCAACAAATGGTCTACCGTCTCCCCTCTACGCTGACACATACAGCACCACCCAACTAGGGTAAATCCGTGCTTGATAAGATTATCACAAGCTAAGATCCTCTGACAGCAGTCCAGTCAAAGAAGGAAACCCTCTTAGGGGCCTTAGTACACCAAATACTCCTCCAAGGGAAAGAGTTTGGTGATGCACCTTGGATAGCTTCGTAATAAGAGTTGACAGTAAAGACACCGCCACCTTTCAATTTCCATAACATCCTTTCACCCCCTGCCCTTCTAGGTATGTTGGAATATATAAGCTCCAAGAACATAGTATGATTTATTTTAAACACTTAAACTAACATTTATCTAATTTTAATAACTAAAAAAGCTTATTGAAGGGCACAACCCTAGTGTGTAGGGATTACAGAAAAGGGCACCCGAGAAGGAAAAAAATTGAAATTTTGTCGTAAAATTAAAAGCATTGAGAAGTCTAAGAGGGAACCTAAAGAGGCAAATGAAAGATGAATGGAAACTGAATGGAATAGGCCTTGGGGAATGGGAATACAATTTGATCTCTCTCAATTTGAGCATTTATTTTAGTGATTGGGATGAGGACCTTAAAAGTAGTCAATAAGGTTATGGCTTTTCAACACACCGTTAACACAATTATCTGGTGAGGCTTGTGTAGGGTTTTATGAGTTGAGACGATCATAAATAATTTGGATATTCTTGATATGTTCTGTTTTCCCCAACTGGTTGGAAGCTCTGATCTGATTCAATGAGAGTCACTTATTTCTGATAATAATGCCAATCAGCTTGAAGCACAAATTGTTTCGACTTTAAGTTGTGGTCCTTGACCATCATATTTGATTATTGTTTTTCCCTCTTACTTACAAAGCATGACCATTAAATGCATTTTGCAGTCAGCAGCCTTGATTGGGGATTTTAACAACTGGAATCCTAACGCTGATGTTATGACCCGGGTATGTTGCCTTTGTTTGTTTTTTTTTTTTTTTTTCCTAAGGATGAAATCTTAGCAAATTTGAAATTTTGAATAGTTGTGGCAAACGTGTTTTCGGCTAATTAAGGATCTATAGCTCTCATCTCCCCCCCTCCTCCCCTTCAATGCATAGTGCATACACAAATTTTTTGGTACTAAATTTACTCTAGTCTTATAATAAAATTACAGATAAATTTGTTAAGAATACACAAGCAAGTACACACATCATTTGCATACTTATTCAGTATCATTTTTGTAAATTAGGGTAATGTGGAAAAAATAGATAAGAAAGGAGATTAATTAATATATTAACATAAACAGCTGACTCCCAATTACTTATTGAAAAAAAAAAGCTCACTTTCTATTATTTATATTGTATATGCTGTATTACGGTATTACCAAAAGAGAAAACCCCGCCTTCATTTTGATCGCATACATGTCTAGCAGATTGGATCCCCTATTAGATTATCATGCAAGCTCTAGAATAGAAGAAAAGGCCAGTAACCATGTTTAAAATCAATTTGACTGTAATGTGTACTGGGTATGACTGGCTGTCTACTTATCCTACACTTTTGTAGTATATAGATTTCTGTTCCTGTTTGTTGTCAGAAAAATTCATTAATTGTATGCAAACAGAATGAGTTTGGTGTCTGGGAGATCTTTTTGCCAAACAATGCAGACGGTTCTCCGCCAATCCCACATGGTTCTCGAGTGAAGGTAACATTCCCCCCTAATGAGTCTTCTCTGAAGGATTTTGGTGATTTGATTTTAGTTTCTGTACTTATTGCTTCATGAACTCTTTCCCAATTGAATAAAAAAGTTGCAGTTTTCTGAAAGTGAGAATAAACATTCACCAAAACTGGTTATAAACCATGTATAAGGATAGTTTCTTAGCATACAAGTAGGTTTCCAAGGTTCTACTAACTTGTTTGTTATGTAAAATCTTACTGGATGAGATGAGGCTACTGTCTGTTAAAGGTACTCTTCATTACAATGGCCTGTGAACTTGCCATATTATCAACTATTAAAAAAACATATTTTGCAAATGTTAACCTTTTATTATATGGCATTAATTATGATGAAAATAGAATCTAAAATTTCTACAAAAATATACGTAGAGCACTGGCATGCTTATTTTTCTTTTATAGTAAATAGTTTATAAATTGTGATATGCATGATGATAAGCTCCAAATCGTATGGAAATAATTTGAAGTTTCAGAACCAGGGAAGAAGAAATAGCGTGATTCTTTACTGAGAGCCTCCCTTAATACGTCTTCATTACTTTTTAACTCCTAAGATAAATGACTATTGGGCATCCCATTTTGCTGGTCCACCACCTTTAAGATAGCCTTGCCATTCTTTTCACTACAACTCCAAAATGACATAAGCATTTCTTTTGGCAGTGTCCAACTTTTCACAAAACCTAGCTGGAAAATACTAATCACCTTAGTAACTCAATACCATATTGGAGATGCCTCAGAAGGTGAAGGCAAAATAGGAGATACATAGTTGGTTTGTTAGGGATTGGCTGAATAATTTTCTTTTTATATGCAATTGCTGTCAAATAACTCTCTCAATCGTGAACTGTAGATCCACATGGATACTCCCTCTGGCATTAAGGACTCCATTCCTGCTTGGATCAAGTTCTCTGTACAGGCTCCAGCTGAAATTCCTTATAATGGCATATACTATGATCCGCCCGAAGAGGTATGGTACTGCAGTGTTTTTGTCCTTCTTTGGCTTGAGTAATAATGAAAATTCAATATTTCTAATTGCAAAGTGCTCATCATATTTTCAGCCTCTTGATTGAATAAAACATTTTACCTTTGAAACAAAAATGATAATATCAAGGAATCCAAGGTAGAACAAAGACAGTAGTAACATCTGAATTTGAAATGCTCTGCAATAATTTAGGAATTATTGAATAAGATTCCAGAATGTTGAAACAAAATAGGTCCCATCAGAAAATTGAAATCCAATATGATTTTCAGTACTTGCCTAAGTCAAAACTCATCAATTTACTTGACTAATTTTTTGATTGGTAAGTTACACATGCACATAATGGGTCTTGAACCTATGTTCTCAGCCTCCACCTAGAACTTTATAAGGGGAGGAGGTGCTAGTTGATCTAGAGTTCATTGACATCAACTTACTTGCCTCTTACGCTGTGCTATAATTGTTCATGGATGAATGGTTGTATTAATATCACCAAAATTTATATATGGTATACTTAGTTGATCTGCTTTTCGGACTTGATCATGTTTCTATTTCTATGACATTTTTTTGTTTTAATGATGCTCTTTGTTCACTTGTTACAGGAAAAGTATGTATTTAAACATCCTCAGCCGAAAAGACCTAAATCACTTAGGATATATGAAGCGCACGTCGGAATGAGTAGTACGGTGTGCATCTCCCCCTTCTCTCTTGAATGCAATAACTTGTTATTAACAGTTCAATCTGCCAACCTTTTTTATGATGCTCTTGCATTTAAAACTTAATATATTCCAAAGTATTTTGGAAAAATCTAAAGAAATTAATAGAAGCTAACAACATAGTATCTGAGAGCTATCTATTTCTCTTATGTCCAAAGCTCATATGCAGCTGACCTGAATTCCATGATTGACCATTTTGATAACTAATAATGAATCTTCCCTATCCTCTAGAGGAAAATTTGTTTACTGTTAATTATTAATTTTGATCATTGAAGGAAGTTCTTAGTCCAATGTACAGAGCGAACGAATTAGGACCTATGATCAAAGCTATAAATGCTGCTCCATGGCACTTTTGCTACATAAAAAATTATCTTCCATGTTTCTGGGTATTATGCATCTTGAAAGTTTAGAGCTTTATTTCCACAAATACTCTTATTACTTTATGTTAAACAGGTCTCCAAGCAATTGTGTGATACTTTTTTTTTTCTCTTCTCATTGGCAACATTATGTGCCAAATATATTAGCATTAGGCACCATTCCTAAAGCGGAAACAATTATGTGCATTGATAGGCTAACATCAATGCACCAACATTTTCAGTTTTCCTTCATATGAGTAAAATTATCAGAAGAAAAATTCAAATATTCTCTGGTAAGTCTTCCATTGAGATATAACCAATATATGGGATCTTTAATGATGTTAACTGTGCTTAGCATCCTTTTTGTTAAGCAGTCAATTTTATTGTAAATAGTAACGTTCAAGGAACCACTTTAAGGAAAATTGTGACATGACCCCTCTCACACATCTTCCTCTTTCTTCCATTTAGTTCAAAGGTTTTTTTATTATTTATAAAAATTATTTTTACTGAACCTCACAATGTTATTAACTGTGAAATGTAGGAGCCAAAAATCAACACATATGCCAACTTCAGAGACGATGTGCTGCCGCGCATTAAAAAACTTGGTTATAATGCGGTTCAGATCATGGCTATTCAAGAGCATTCATATTATGCTAGCTTTGGGTAATAGTTTTGAAGTGTCACATGTACTCGGTTTGTTGTTTGTTTGTTGTACAGCTTATACTTTCAATAAAATACTTCAGATGGGTAGACAAGGCAGTATTCATCTAGAATGTGGTGTTTTTAGTGAATTGATTGCTCTTAATTACTGGGAAAACTTTTGATAGATATACTTGAATTTTCTTTCATGTGCTGCAGGTACCACGTCACAAATTTTTTTGCACCTAGCAGCCGTTGTGGAACTCCAGACGATCTTAAGTCTCTGATAGATAAAGCCCATGAGCTAGGTCTGCTTGTTCTCATGGATATTGTTCATAGGTAATGTTGGATTAATGGGATATAATTTTTTCAGGAAGCTTGTTATGGTATTGTGTTTTGATGAGTTATGTGTTTTTATGGTGGATGAAAAATCATATTGCTACATGTAGACCAATTTGAAAAAGAATGTGTACATGTGTGCTTTTCCATATATATTAATGTCTTTCTGTGTGTGTAATAGTCTCAAATTATTATCTAAAAAGCTTGAATCTTCTAGATGCTAATCAATACCAATTATAATTTTGCAGTTCCCTCAGAATACTATCAAATTGCAACCATCTAGACAATGAAATTCCTTTTGTTTTTGTTTTTTATTTTTCTTTTTGGGGGATGAACTAGTCACTAAAGTCTTTTAACGGAGGATATTCTCTTAGATAGAGCCAAATGGTGAATAATTTTGACCACCATAAGTTGGGATTGGAGGACTTGTTTCGCTGAACCCTGGTAGTTTGGATTGAAGATCTTGTTGAGTTGGGTTGTCAATTCAGTTCTTTGAGTGAACTTGAAACTGTCAAGAATGATTTGAGGGTGAAACCACACACTGCTTAGGTGCTACTGTGTCATTTATGCATTTGTTATTGTTTTAATAATTCCAATCATCTTAAATTGTTTTAGCCATTTTTAATAAGAGTATTTTTATTGTTGATCACTGAGAGTATGCAGATGTCAGGTTTCCCTTTTTTGTACGTATTCAATTCCTGACAGACATTGATGCTGAATGCATCAAAACCAGGCAATTTTATATAATTTGTCGTCTCGGATGCTTTTCATTCTGGGTTTGACTTTATTTCTTTCCTTCTAAGTTGCTAAAAGATGCTTAGTTCTTGATGGCATGCAGTGTTAAGAATGTTCTCTTCAGTTTCTTGTTGTCTATGCGCTCATCATTTTAAACATCTATAAGGGGGAAGAGAAAAGTGTAGGAAAGGGTAGTATGGGAAAGTTAGATAACAAATGCTCCTCCTTCCAAAAAAAAAAAAAAGAAGAAGATTGTGGATATTTATAATTAGACAAGAAAAAAGGGAATCAAGAAACTCATTACTGACAGAGTAAGTAACTCTTAGTGATCTATACCAAACGATTTGTGAAAGGCAGCCAAGTTTCCGGTGGTTGAGCTAGTCTTGGTCATATGTGAGTTCATCTAATTCATACTCAGAATGTCTTCCATAATAGGTCATATATAGGTGTGTAGTCTTATAGATACTCACAAATGTTTTCTTGCTCTCCCTCCCCACCTTCTCCCTGTTGATGCAAGCAATGGGAATTAGCAAACATTAATTCCTGTTGCACAGTGTACGTACACACTGCGAGCAACAATCACTACTCTTTAGTGAAAATAGCTTTCAAGTACACAGTTTAGTGTTTTTCATTTGGAGTAGTTGGTAAGTTTGATGTGCAACCATACTCTGATACTGTAGGTTTCACATTGTTCTGTGCTATTAATGACAGTCGACATTATTTTTGCCACTTGTATTAAATTTGTGCATTTGATTATACTCTTGTCTTCTTATATCTGACTCTGTATATTTAACAAATCCAGCCATGCATCAAATAATGTGTTAGATGGACTGAACTTGTTCGATGGAACTGATAGTCATTACTTCCACTCTGGGTCACGTGGATATCATTGGATGTGGGATTCTCGCCTCTTCAATTATGGAAGCTGGGAAGTATGTGCTATTTTTTTTAACTCAGAAAAAAAGTGTGTGCATATATATGGTGATGAATTGTGTCTTTATTTTTTTTTTTTCTTTAACCAATAGTTAAGAGGAATTAATTCTTATTTGTTTTGATTAGGTACTAAGGTTTCTTCTCTCAAACGCAAGATGGTGGCTTGAAGAATACAAATTTGATGGGTTCAGGTTTGATGGTGTGACATCAATGATGTACACTCACCATGGACTGCAGGTATTTTATCATTTATAATTGGGAACATAACTTTGTGTTTCTCGATGTGGTATGATAAGCTGGTTACATGCTTTAAGGATAATTATCAGGTTTTGGAAATTGTGTCTTACTAGAAGGGCAATATACTACATATGGGAATAAAAATAATTTGTAATGGTAGCTATTTGTATATTTTAAAATGTGAAACGACCTACTTACAGGCACTCCTAAAATTTGGGTATATATTCAGATGTTGATAGATTCTATAATACTAGTTGTGAGGCAGAACGGAAAACAAAGTAGGCTAGATATCAGGATACTAAGAAGCTCCAATACTAATTGATGCAGAACGGAAATGCAATAAGGGAGATCTTGTTCTAGCTTAACGAAACCCTTAAATCCATAAGGGGGCTCCTTGAATCCACGAGGAAGAATACTGGAGTCCACCAGAAATAATAAAAACCTCAATTTATTGAATGTAAATGGTTAATTTAGTTTTACATCTTGTAAGCCTTTTTAAAGGCTCCATAAAACATATTTTGCTAGTCAAAATATTCCTAAATTGATCCTAATTGATTCCCAGCCATAATAGGACTCTAATTTGACTAGGAAAGCCTTAAAAACACAAGGAAATAATAACCCTATAACTAAAATAACAAAAATTTCATAAAAATTCAAAAAAATAAACAGATGATAAAAATAATCTCCCATATTCTGTCCTACATCATGTTGCATGGTCTGCTATCATATAATACAGATTCTAAAATTTGTTTACATTTTGTCTCTACTTCACTTGATGTTCTACTATTGTATTGGCTGTGACAATACCTTTTGTTCCTGTTCTTTATGTAGGTAGCATTTACTGGAAATTATACTGAGTACTTTGGATTGGCAACTGATGTAGATGCTGTGGTTTACCTGATGCTGGTCAATGATGTCATTCATGGACTTTTCCCTGAGGCTGTTAGTATTGGTGAAGATGTATGTCATCGTGCTAAGCACCCTCTATATCTTCCAAGTCATTTTCTCTTAATGCAGAATGTTTAAAGCAAATCTAGTAGTTTATATCTGACTAAAACCATCTCCTACAGGGTTAAGTTATTGCGAGCTATCTTTCACTTCTTTAACCTTCATTTCGATTTAGCTGAAAGTTCTTTACAACATTTAACTGTGAATGCTCATCTAGTCATCTTAGTGTTGACCTTGGAATGCTTTTTTTTTTTTTTTTTCTCTCTTTTCTAGATATAATTGATTCCTTTGAATGTTAATTTCACCACTATTTGGATTGTGTGACCCTCTGACATTTTATTGCTTGCAATAGGAGCCCAAAGGGTAGAAGTTCAGGGTGCCCTCAGAGGCACTCATATTAGAAACCGAGGAGAACTCACCTTTACTTATGTAAAAAAGGCCCCATCATTTCAACTCTTGCAAAAATGGGAACAGGAGTACATTTTATATCAGTGATTGATGACCAATTGCACCTTAGCCCAAATATTAAGGGTGGACGGAAAATTGGCATTCAAATAAAGCCATTTCTCTTTCTTATTTTAATTAAATTAGACTTCGTTCCCCTTTAAGAAGGAAATCTCGCCAAATTAATATTGTAACGAATGTGGGATATCAATTAAGTTCCCTTAGCGGCGCACACTATAGTATGAATTGTGAATGTTACAATACTTGGGTGATTGTAGAGATCTTCTAGGACGACTTTAATAGACTAAACTATTTAGATTGTGATGATGATTAAGCAAACTGAATGCTGCAAGGGGGCGGGGGGGGCAGGGGGGGTGTGGGGGGGTGGGGGAGAACTGAAAACAAAGGAAGGACATAAACAGAAGCTATAACCCTGAAGTCTCTTGATAATCATTTTGTTCTGCATGCACTGAAAAATTTTGTTCATTACAGGTCAGTGGAATGCCAGCATTCTGCATTCCTGTTCAAGATGGTGGTGTTGGCTTTGATTACCGCCTTCAAATGGCTATTGCTGATAAATGGATAGAGCTTCTCAAGTACGTGTCCATAATAACTCCTAAAACACGTGTTATCTTCCTATGAAATTCTTTTAACAAATTAAAAAACCCATTCTTCATATTCAAGCTAAGATGATACCATTTGACTACCTTGACACAAGAATTCTTTTGCAAATTAATTTTTGAAGATTGCAATTGGCATGAAAGTAATTATTTATATGTAGATAACAGATCATGCCAAAAGAAATTGAAAAAAAAAAGGTAAGAAATAGAGGCACATGGAAAACACACACCATTGTTTATTTATACATAAGACACCTAATATAGTGTCAGCCAAAGGTGACAATTATCAGAATAAAAAGTTTCTTAGTGTTGGAGATTCGGAGAATGCAGTAGCTTATAATGTTATCAAGTGAGATGCACTTACCAAATCTCATCACAATATTCATGGTTTGAAAAACTCACTTCTATGTGATTGTGACTTTAGATTTAATCGCACACCTCTTGACAAACACATCAGCATAGGAGTGAGTGTAATTTATTAACGGAAGCTTGTAGAAGCAATATGAATGCGATGTGGGTTTTATGAGTGTGGATGGATGGGTGAGTGTTCTTCATAAATAGAAATGCGCATAAGAGCGTCCCTGCTACATTTTAAAGAATGCTATACTTAGATGGTAAAAGGAAAGAAAGCTAAGTGACTGTAAAATCTAGGATAGTACATTAAAATAAGGATCAAGTTAGCTTGTAACCTAATCAATGTTGTGCCAGTATTGTGACCATGTTGCAGCAATTTTGTGTTCACGATCGTGTAATTCTGCTGTAGGTTTTCCTTATCCATGTTGCTAGTTTCCTTTTGATAAACAATTAGCCTTATTCCCAATTTTTTGGAGTCAAGATGGATTAGTCAAGGTTGGCTATATGTATTCTTTTCCGCCATTTTATTCTATCCAAGTCATACTCTTTACTACTTCCTTAATTAATATGTTCTTTTTAACTATCTCTACAAATGTTATTTTGGTTTTCCTCTACCATTTTTGTTCCCTCAACTTGAAGCAACTCACTCTCTCACTGGTGCATTAATCACTCTCATCCGAACAAGGCCAAACCATCTCAAGCAAAGAGATATGAACTTAATGTTGATCCTTGATACAAATCTATAGTAATAGAAAACTCAGTTGTGATGCTTACACTTGTTCTCACACTAATTATAGCTCCGTCATTCATTTCCTTAATCAATTATTAAGTTATTTTTACTTTCAAAAATTGGTGGTCAGGTTTATTAACAATTATCTCAGGCCTTATGGAAGTAAGAGCCTTGTGCACTACGACGGCCTTTTTATAACAATAATTGTTCAACTCCAAGAGTAGCGTGCAATGCAATCCCTAGAGATACCCAAGCCTACCTGTCTTTTACCACCCAAGGAAAGGCCTAAGGCCATTGTGTAACTGTTACATATCTAACTTAAAATACTTTTTCCCCCATTCTTGGTAATTTTGTAGGAAGAAGGATGAGGATTGGAGAATGGATGATATTATTCACACTCTCACCAACAGAAGGTGGTTAGAGAAGTGCGTTGCTTATGCTGAAAGTCATGACCAAGCTCTTGTTGGTGACAAGACAATTGCATTCTGGTTGATGGACAAGGTTAGTTATTACTTATACTGTAAATAAATCTAAAAATGTACTGGTGATTTTGGTGCAATAATTTTAAAGAAAAATATTTTCTATGCTTTCAGCATGTTTGGACAGTATCTTGTTGCTAAATGAGAGCATGACCTGGTACCACTTATGTAATCCAAGAATATTATGACTTTTCTAAGATACAATTTCATGATTTTTTATTATTCATTAAAAAAAACTGCACTATTGTGGGCATGGATGCTACCACAAATTATGTAAGTACTTAAAAAAATGATGTTAAAAGTAAGAACAGGATGGGATAGAAGGAATAAGTTTTGATGAGGATTCGTGGTCAAAGATTCTGTCATGGTACGTTTTAATTTTAGTAACATGTTGAGATCTGGATCGTTACAAATCTAATCACTAACTAGGAGAAGAGAAAAATGGAAAAGGGAAGGGAGAGTTTAGAAACTTAACAGAACATCTGTAGTGGAACCTACTATGAATGCAAATTTTAATGATTTGTGATCTCATGACCCAAACTTATGTTGTAATAGCGGAAGCTTTATTACCATATTGTTGTAGGAAAATGCCTTCAAATAGCACTCCCACACAAGATTGATTGTGAAAATATTATGAGCTTTAGAAAGATCTCAAAAAATAATAATAGGAACAAAGATAAAATGGAAAGAAAATATACACAAACACACACGAGAGAACATCAAGATTTTAAGTGGTTTGGCTTTTAGTGTGCGTCCACGGGCAGGAACTAAGAGAAATTTTACTAATAAATGTGGAGAATACAAATGGTGTAATGGAACTTTCACTACACCCAAACCCCAATACACCCAATGCTACTCTCTCTCAGAAATACAAAATTAACAAAGAGAAGTTTTTTTCTTCCTCTGCAATTGCCACACCACCACTCTCTCTTGCTTACTTCTCTGAATAACAAGCTCCATATTTATTTTTTCTAATAAGTAATGAAGCAATTTTATTAGACAAAAAGTACATGATAATGAACACGGGACATAAGATGCAAAGAAATCATACAAAAAGTCTAAGAGAAGCTAATAAAAAACAAAAAAGGATGAACAGTCGGTGAAACCCAGCTCCTGGATCAATCAAAGAGCTCCATATATATAATGCAATTCTGTTTTACGGCATTTTTGAAGAAGTTTGTGTCACAAACACAAGTTTATGAGATTAGACTCATGAGATCTGTATTGTTAGAGTTTTTCATCTTATATTCTGATCCCTCTTGACCGTTGTACTTTTGTTTCCTGATTTGTGCCCCCATAGTACATCCCCAATGTACTCGGTTTGGCACTTTTCCTTTATTAATAATATTCTTATGTTACTTATCCCAAAAAAAAATTCTGATCCCTCTTTCAGGATATGTATGACTTCATGGCTTTAGACAGACCATCAACTCCCCTTGTTGATCGTGGAATAGCATTACACAAAATGATCAGGCTGATTACTATGGGATTGGGTGGAGAGGGTTATTTGAATTTCATGGGAAATGAATTTGGACATCCTGGTGAGTATAGGTCATTTGTTTGTATTTTCCTCAGTTTATGATTTTAATTGAGATTGTTTGATTTCATGGTTCTCAAAACATGTAGATCTGATGGTTTTTGTTTTTGTTTTTTTTGTTGGTGTCAGAGTGGATTGATTTTCCAAGGGGTGATCGACATCTTGCTGATGGCAGAATAATTCCTGGGAACAATAACAGTTACGATAAATGCAGGCGTAGATTTGATCTTGTAAGTTTCTTTCTAAAGTGTGATTATCACTGGTTTTCGTTATCCGCTAAGCACCAATTTTTAGGTTAATTGCAACGGATCCAGGTCACACTAACATTCCACTGCAAACTAATTGCATGTGTTCATTACAAAAAATGTACATCCTTTTTTAAATTTCTGAGATTATTTGTTCTATGGACATTTTATAATCTGAAATCTATTATGTCTGCGCTCATTATTGATATACACCCAGGGAGATGCAGAATATCTAAGATATCATGGAATGCAAGAATTTGACCGGGCAATGCAGCATATAGAAGAAACTTATGGTGTAAGTTGTTTCTTTGCTGAAATATAAAGATCTGTTTCGTTTCAGTTGCCAAGGCCCTGATTGTCTATTTGAGTCTAGGTATTTTGCCTGTGTTGATTTCTACATTAGGTAAGCTTGTGTAACAGTACAAATATTTTGTGAGAAATTCAAAGCCCAAGATGATGTCTCATACAGATCTCTATAGGGGGTTGTTACTAATTTTTGTACTTGCTCTTTTATTTTCCAAATATTTCTTCAACTAAGAGAAGACAAGACAGGGCTTACAGGAAAAGAAGAAGGATAAGAAGACTAAGAGAACAGTATACAATCAAATAATAAAAGTGTTCTAATCCCATCTGGAAGGATATCACTTGGAATCGAAATAGTTCTTTCATTCTTATTCTAGTAATTTTGGATTCAATTAAATCTAATCAGGTTCCAAAAAAACAAAAAAACCCTTTTTATTGATTGTTTCAACCAAAAGAGGGGGAAGGGAGGGCAGAGAGAGAATAGAAATTTCTTTTTTATTGAATTATTTCATACTTTACCAATTCCTCTATATTCTGTTTTAAATCTTGATTTGAAAGAAAAAAAAAGTCTCAAACTCACAAATACCAAAACAAAGGCCAATTAAGCTTTACTCATCCCTGCAAGAATAGGATCGAAGGCAAGGCCATGGATTCAAGATCCATACTAAAAAGCTATGGTCTTTGTTGATTCTCTGTTCAGATGGGCTTTAAGATTTCGCATGGTCCACTGAATGATGAAAACGGAGAGGACAGGACCAAAGGAGAGAAAGAGGGTGTATAGATCCTTTTGGTTCCTGAAATTTGTGATACAGTAAATAGTTTAAGGCTTTTAGTATTAATTCCATTCCCTCTTAAAAATTCATCAAGGTGATTTATTCATAAATCTATATTTTTGCTTTGCCCTCTGCAAATCACATTTTACATATCTAAAGGAGTTATCTTTCACTCAAATCTGGTGATTAAAGACTTCTACTGGGGCAAAAGTTCTTCCTAGGAGATATTAGTAATAGCTTCATTTTGTCATTCTTGATACATAGATTTTGATGACTGTTGATTTTGCTAAGTAATTAGCTATTTGTGGATGCTAGGTTTTGAATTAAATTTCATCATTGTTTGAAATTGATGTAACTGCAGACCTATGCTACTTTTAGAATGGAAAATGATTCGGTGGTTTTAAATGTTGACGCAGTTCATGACTTCTGAGCACCAATATGTATCGCGCAAGGACGAAGGAGACAAGGTTATTGTCTTTGAAAGGGGGAACCTTGTCTTTGTCTTTAATTTTCATTGGACCAACAGCTACTCAGACTACCAAGTGGGCTGCTTCAAGCCAGGAAAATATAAGGTACCGAAACCGTATTTTTTTGCAAGTGAAGAGACTTTTTTTGGTTGGTAACATAGCAGACTGGGTCGCTAAATATACTTTGGTCATTCTGCCTTTTCATATGTACTTTTCTAGGATTGACCTTTTAATTATCATCTATATTGCATTTAGTTACTGGTAATTCTTTCTCAGGCACAAAATTTGATTTAAAAAGCAATATCAAAACGTTTGAGTGAGAGATTGATTGCCCTATAACCTAATAGCATAAAAGCAAGAAGGGTACCAAGCTGTGATCTGTTCAAGATTTTCATCAATTATATATACCCTGTCCAGTGGTCACTGACTATTTTTGAGCTGCATCTGGAGTTTAAATTTTGTCAATTCTGTGTACAAACTTTTGGCTTCCATATGAAGGGTAATTTTAGGTAATATCTGCCAGATTTAAGGAACTAGATACCTTTCCTGTGGTCACCAGCTTTGATTTTTATTTTGGAAGCTGTATTTTTCAGCACCAAAGATCTTGGTTACGTTCTAAATTATGAAATACTGTGCAAATACTTTAAGTAAAGGATCATGCGCATAAAGTGCAATGCATGGCTTTCGATCATATTAAATGCTGTTGCTAACTAATGCTTTCACCTGGCTTTACATAAATTTAAGAGATGAATCAGTTTGTTCAATTTGGCTAGAGTTTTGCTAATCTAAAGTATGTATAGCCTTTTGTTTTGCTGGTTTGTGCATGATTGGAAATATTGTGAGCCATTTTTGGTGGACAATTTAACTTTGTAAAATCACGCGCATGTAGAAACAGATCTCGTTTTTGTCCAATACCTGTGTTGATCCTGGCTTATTTGTTTTTTTTGTAGACCAATTCTAGTTTGCTGTTTCCTTTTCAAGTTATGTATGATTACTTTTGTTCATTTCTTTCAACCAAAAAAAAAAAAACATTGTCCCTTCTCGCAGATTGTTTTGGATTCAGACGATGCGATATTTGGAGGCTTCAATAGGATTGATCACAGTGCTGAGCACTTCAGCTTTGTAAGAACTTTCTCAAGATTACTTTAGTTTTTTACTGTTTTCCTCTCTATTTCTTCCTCTCTTTTTTCCTCCCTGTATTGAACGAAGGTTTAATCTTTTATAGTTGCGTGAGCAGGATGGATGGTATGATAAGCGGCCTCGTTCTTTCTTAGTATACGCACCTTGTAGAACAGCAGTGGTCTATGCTTTAGTGGAGGATGAACTGGAACCTGTTAAACACTGATCTAATTCTTACACTGGTTCCATCCTTGTAAATTTTACATTGCCAACAACCCCAAGAGGGGATGATCGAGGAGAAAAGTACATGAGTAAAGGCAGAACATATGCACAAAATTACATTTCCATGCGGCGCACAGGACCAGTCCTTTGTGAGCAGATCTGTGGCATTCTGTATATGTTTCAGTTGTAACTTGCAAGCTAAACTATGTTCAGCGCTGTGGATTTCAGCAAAGACATTTTTGATGTATAGCACGTAATGCATTGTAATGCTCTAATGCATCCATGTAATAAAAATCAAGATATGGGGCTATACAGGTGTGCTTGCATGCTTAATGTCCTAGTCTGTGAGGGTATTTATTGCCTGCCAGTTACTATAATCTTAGAAGTGCGCACCAAAGTATGAAATGCATGCTCATGATCCAACTCATTCAATTTCTTAAAATTCAGCGTTGATGGTAGAGATGATACGCCTTCAGCGTTTTTGTTCTGGTTTAAACATTCAAACAAGAAAGTCCAGGCAATTTATACTAGAGTTGATTATGAGAAGGATGTTAAGCTGTCCAGAAACAACCACGAGAAAGGAAATGAAATTGCGGAAACAAAACCACATTATTTAATTTTTCAAAATCCCAGCAAAATTCAAGTGCTGACAAAGCTAGTCTCAGAGGCAGAACCACGGGGCAACTGATGAAGAACACTCGTTGGTGATGAATTTGAGGTTGAAGATCTCAATGCCTCCGCTAGCGGGCCCCCCATTGAAGAAACATGATTTGTTGCCCACCCAGAAGCCCAATTCATTTGTGGTTGCTCCGACCCTGCATTGCTATCCCTGGAGCCAGGCTCTTCTCCGATGCCCGTGGACAACTTTAACGACACATCTGACGATGAATTTCCAGGCATTGAAATTGAGAGGCAAGTGGCAGAATTCATGGGGCTAGAATTGCTTCCGGCATTATCAGATTCTTGAAGTGATCGCGGCCAGTCATCGAAAAAATGGCGCAGAACATGGCCATCAGATTTACCATCTGCAGATACCTCGTGTTGGGATTCGAAGAGACCACTCTTGTTCTCAGTTTTGGACCCTATGGAACTACAAGGGACAAAAGAACATGATACAATAACAAAAATCAAGCAAAGAACAACATAAAGAAAAAGCTTTGAAGAGCGTAAACAGAAACACCACGTATTTGGGTTCAAAAGCGAAGGTTGGGGTTGGTTTGCACGGAATCTAGTGTCCTTTCCTACACCTGAAACAAATCAGCAAGGCCTTCATTGAGGGGGTCCCTCCCGAGGAGGTGTCACATGCCTACACGTATTCCATTTAGATCCGACCAAATCCAAGGTCGCATTTCTTTCAATAACATCGAAAGAAAATCTTAAAAAGGAAAAAGTCCCAACAAAATCGAACTATTTTGATTTGATGCTGTTAGTTTCTTTTTTCACTTCTTTTTTTGGGGGCAAGCATATTATATGTACTTAAAATCGTAATAGTCATTAATTATATGGCACATGCTTAATACCAATTCATTTCTCCGTTTAACAATAATGATCCAATCCATAAACTAAGTGGATCAGTGTACAGTACTAATCAAACCCAAAAGTTGAAACACACAAGATTTGATGATGGATTACCTTTGATTAAGGTGAAGGAGATCAATGGAAGGAGATGGGCCTGAAAGAGCAAAAGGAGTCCCACTAGCCACTGTTGTGGTGGCTTTGAAAGTCCCACCACAACCAGCAATAGTAGTAGTAGTAGTAGAAGTAACAGAGGTCATGGGTGTGGGGATTTCCACAGGCTTTCTTGAACGGTTTCGTCCACGGTGTACATGGCGCTCACAGTACTTCTGGCCGGCCACCACGTCCCTTGAGCACCTCCATTTCTTACCGTCTGTCCTCCGGCAACGCCCTGGCTCTGGATCCATGGCACCTCTTCCCCAATACCCAGATTGAAACACTGACACAACAACATGTTCATTAATTAGTTCAAGCTCAGGCTCAGCTCAGTTCAAGTATTTTGATGCAATAGCAAAAAACAATAGCCTTTGAACACAACCCAAGTCAAACAAATTATGTAGAATCTTAGGCATGTGTACAGTTCATTAATAAATCAAGCATATGTAAGTTATCATAGAATAGAATGATTTAACAAAATCAGAAAGTACTTGAGTTTAAAAAAGTACTTTGTGTCACATTAAAAGTTTGAAACATGTAATGAATGAAATCAGCAAGATCTAGTACTCAAGAAAAAGATTTAAGTTTAAATGCACTCAAGTGGGATCAAATTTATTTACACAAAAAAAAAAAAAGTTACAGATAATTAAAAGGTAAATCTTTTTTTATGAGGAGTGAGAACTTACAAGCAGGCTGAAAATGTGGATAATGTTGAAGAGAGTGATGGAGGAAGTAAGGTGAAATATGAAGACTTTTCTTGATGGGCTGAAGAAGCTCAGGAGGAACAGCAGTACCTGCCAACATGTACCTATATATCAAAGCCTGTAGTTCAAGCTCCTGCCACTGGGCCAAACTGAAATAGCTACTCATTCCTAGCAGACACAAAAAATAAAAAAGACAGAAAAGATAAGGATCAAAGCTCATCAAAACTAAAAGAGGAAAGGTTGTTAAAAACTTTCACTTCCAACAACTTAAGCTTACTGAGTTTGTTTCTGTCACACAATAAAGAGGAAAAGAGAACTAACTTACTGGGAAATCTGGTAGTAGCTAATGTTGGATCAGGATAAGCTGACAAAGAGCTGATTTTGCTGTTGGGTTCAGGTACGAACAAAGGGAGAGCAGAGGCAGATGCTTGTATTTGTGGCTGCTGTTGTTGTTGTTGTTGATGGGGCTCAAGGAGAAGTTTTGGTATCTTTACGGAATATTGTTGTTGTTGTTGTTCTGACTCATGCTGGTGGTTTCTCCATTGCTTCAGATGGAAGTCCATGAGAGAGAGAGAGAGAGAGAATGGGGTTTTGAGTTTGGGTTGCTTTTGGGATGGTTGGTTGGGTTTAATAGCTTTGTTTGGTGTGTTGGGTATGTTAAGACTTAAGAGAGAAAGTTTGTGAAAGCTTTTGCAGTGACTTCTGTGGGTTCTTTTATATCATTGGCAGATACCTCAGAGACAGAGAGAGTGTGTGTATAATGTGTGGTGAGGCTTGTAAAGCCTGCAAAGTTTGTTTAAGACCAGTGGAGAAGCCTAGGGCACTTGAGAAAAAGACAGTCAGACAAGACAGTTGAGAGAAAAAAGAGAGCTACAAAAAATAATTAAAAAAAAACTGGAACAAGTAGTAGATAGCCTAGAGAGAGAGTGCAAAGAAAGAAGCTGCAGTCTTTATGTCCCTGTGCTTTGCTTTGGAAATAGGACTAGACCAGAGAGAAAAGAAAAGCAGCAGCTTTGGTTTATGAGAGGAAAAGAGCCTAAATGCTATTTTTATTTGTCTTATACTTTTTCTGTTTATACAGGTAATGTGAATGTTAACCATACCAGGGGCAGAGACATGGAACAGTTTTGAGAATGATACACATATATACATGGAGAGAGAGAGAGAAACTGAGCCGAAAATGCAGTTTCATACTGCAGCCGAGCCCAGGCTTTATCATTGTCTTTTCAGTTTCTAGGGAAACTAAATTTATGGCTCTCTTATCGAGATGTGTATGTATTCTACGTGTGTATGAATTTTTTTTTTTTGAGAATGACGTGTGTATGAATATTGGAATAGCATCTTTGCATTTATATACGGTCTTTTTTTTAACTTTCCCTATACAAAACGTACGAAGATGTAAAAGGAATTTGTGTTATAATTTTTTACGTGGTAGACTATGGATAATAAAGAAAAAGATAATAGTCATATGTAAAAGTGATAGGTAGCTCATCATAATTTAACATGTAAGATTTTTTTTTTGTTTGAAGAACAAGTAAGTCAATTTTATTAAGCATAATCAGACTGAAAAACATCATCTAAAT
Organism: Quercus aquifolioides; assembly: GCA_019022515.1. Lineage (NCBI taxonomy): Eukaryota > Viridiplantae > Streptophyta > Magnoliopsida > Fagales > Fagaceae > Quercus > Quercus aquifolioides. The sequence goes on from CM032325.1 coordinate 46,007,280, forward strand.
CTCGTGGTAGCTCTTCTAACCACACATCAGTATCAGCAGCTAAAACTGCTCTTCTGGTAAGGGAGTGGGCTAACTTATTACCCCCTACCAATATACGAAAAACTACAAAACTGCATACAAGAACCCAAATGCTTAATGTCTTGAATAATATGTCCCAGCCCCGATCTATCTAGCTTCTTATTATTCATAGCTCTTATAACTTGGAGGGAATCACCTTCTACTTCCACAAAGAAGATGCTAATTTCTTGGGCAAAGGTGAGAGCTCACTTAGCAGCCAAAGCCTCCACCATACTCACTGAACTGGGGAGAGGAATTTGTTGACTCAAAGCCGCAATGATCATTCCATGCTCGTCTCTGATAACGACCCCTACACCAGCTAGAGCCAAGTTGTCAAAAGTAGCCCCATCAAAATTAATTTTGAACAGGCCCGGTGAAGGAGGCTTCCAGCACACTACCTCACGTGGCAACAAGGGTCTTGTGGAGGGTCGTTGTACATCACGAAATTTCTGTAACAGTTCCTTTGCTTTCTTGATCGTATCTCCAACATCCCATACCGGCTGTTTCACTCGCAATTTATTGCGTCGGGTCTAGATACTCCATGCGATCATTGAGAATAGAGCAGCAGTTTTTGAGGAAGTTTCAGCCAAAATAAAAGACACCAAGTCACCAAAACTCCTAAACACCCTTTTACGTGGAAAGGTGAATGTCTGATCCGATAACCAAATACACTTGGCATAATCGCACAACCACAGGTAGTGAAGCACGTCTTCAGGGTGATCCTCACAAAGGGCACAACTACTTTCCAATAAAATATGCCGAGTACAGAGATTGGAATTTGTGGGTAACGATTCAAACGACGCTCACCACATGAAATGTCTCACTTTGTTTGGCACTTTAAGCTTCCATATTCCATTCCAAAGCCGTTTACCTGTATCAGGATTTGATGAGCCAACTTGCGCTTACTGTGACTCTTTGGCCAAGAGCTGGTAGGCACTCTTCACCGAGTACATACCATCAGAGGTGTGAGGCCAAATCAGGAGATCCTCCTCGGCATGTATACTGACCAATATGCTCTTAATACCCTCTGCTTCCCACAGATAAAATTCTGATCAATAATCTTCGAATCCCAAACCTTTGTACCAGGTAGAAACAAGTCCTTAACAACCATCAAAGACGAATTGTGCTGAGGAGATAAGATCAATCCACCTCCAGAAGACTCAACCCATCTACTATTCCATATATTGATTTTTGACCCATCTCCAATTCCCCATCTCGCCCCCTTACGAACCACCTCTCTTGCTTGCAAAATGGTCTTCCATGCAAAGGAGCTCTGGGGATTTATCTCAACATCCAAAATACTCCCATTAGGAAAAATATTTAGTCTTAAAGACCTTGTAGAGCAAAGTATCCTTCTCATGGTAGAGCCTTCACACCTGCTTTCCAAGAAGAGCATCATTAAAATGTCTTAGGTCCCAGAAACCCATTCCCCCAGGGGATTTGGAGGAGAAAAGAGTACTCCATTTTACCTATTGCATCTTCCTTGCATTATCTTGATGCCCCCACCAAAACTTGCGGATCATTGCTTCAATATCTTTGATCAGACCAATTGGCAATCGAAACACGCTCATGGAATATGTAGGAATGGATTGGATTGCCACTTTTATCATCACTTCCTTCCCTGCTTGTGACTGTAGCATTTCCTTCCACCCTTGCATTTTCTTCCAAATCCTTTCCTTTATCTGGTTGAAACAAGCTTTTTTTTTTGCCTCCCCACGAAAGATGGTAAACCCAAATATTTCTCATAGTGTTTTATAGCCAACACACCCTACAAAACCTTGATTTTTTGTTGAACACTCTAGTGTATTTCGGCTAAAGAGAAGGGCGGTCTTGGCCTTATTCACCTGCTGCCCCAAAGCAACTTCTTACCATTCAAGAATTTGCTGGATTTTCAAACATTAAGCTGCATTGGACCTACAAAATAAGAAACAGTCGTCTGCAAAGAAGAGGTGAGTAATCAGTGGGCCCTATCTACAAATCGATAAGCCCCTAATCTCTTTATCTTCAGCATCTTTGCATAAGAGAGCATTTAAACCCTTTGCACAAAACAAAAAGAGAAAAGGAGAAAGTGGATCACCTTGTCTTAAACCCCTAGATGGTTGTATAAACCCCTGGGGTTCTCCATTAAGCAGAATGGAATAAGTCATAGTTGATACACATTGCATAATCATAGCCACCCAGGACCCTTAGGAACCCATTCGTAAAAGGATCTTCTCCAAAAACTGCCACTCCACCCTGTCATAAGCTTTACTCATATCGAGTTTCAAGGCCATAAAACCCCCTTTCCCAGAGCATTAGGTTTTCATGTCATGCAAGGATTCAAAGGCTATTAGAATGTTATCAGTAATAAGTCTATCTGCAGTGAAAGCGCTTTGAGCTTTTGAAACAATAGAGTTTAGTAAAGGCTTTAATCTGTTAGCAATAAATTTACTAATAATTTTGTAAAGCACATTGCATAAACTAATAGGGCAGAATTCTGAAACATTCTTAGGGTTGTAAACTTTAGGTATCAAAGTAATGAAAGTGTGATTAATGGATTTAAGGAGAGTACCAGTATTAAGACAGGAAAGTGCAGCATCAGTGACATCAAACCCCATATTCGCCCAAAAAGACTGGTAAAAGAGGGGGGGCATCCCCGGGGCCTTTGAAGGAGCCATTTGATTGATGGCAGTAGCCACTTCTTCTTTGCTGTAAGGTTTTGTCAACTCCTCATTCATGCTCTCCGTAACAACCTGTTTCACACCCTCCAACACTCGGTCAAGGTCATGGACATTGGAAGATGAAAAAAGATTTGTGTAAAACTCCACGAAGATTTTTGAAACAACCCCCTCATCAGAATGCCACACTCCTTCTTCATCCTGAATGCCTTTTATAAAGTTTCTCCTTTTCCTTTTGGTTGCCACCGCATGGAAATACTTAGTGTTGTTATCACCCTTAGCCATCCATTGCGTTCTAGCCCTTTGCCTCCACATATGGCTCTCTTTGTCCAACAATAAATTAAGCTCACGTCTAAGGGAAACCACCAAGTCATAGTTGCCTCCATCCATGGTAGACTCTTCGACCTTCCATAATGGTTCCTTTTTCTTCGCAATCTGTTTTTTAACATTGCATAAGTGATCTCTACTCCAAGACTTCAACAACATCTTACACTTCTTGAGTTTTTGCGTAACCTTAAACATTGGAGTACCATGATCCTCAACTTGCCAAGCTCTTAATACCGTATCACCACACCCTCTATCATCTAGCCACATCTCCTCAAACCGAAAAGGTTTCCCATTCCACCGTTGAGCTTCATTATTTGGGTTGAAGAGCAAACATATCGAACGGTGATCAGAAGAATAGCAATGAAGATGCCCCGCCGTAGTTGCCAGAAACTTCGAAATCCAGTTATAATTGGCCACCCCTCTGTCTAGGCGTTCCCAAATTGTGTACCCATGTCTCCTTCCATGCCATGTGAATTTCGGACCTATGAAACCGAGGTCTTTAAAGCCACAAAAGTCCAAAGCCTCACGAAAAGCCTGCATCTGAGCATTTGGGTGAAGTCTTCCACCTCTCTTCTCCTCTGTATGTAAAAGTTCATTAAAATCGCCCATGCAACACCAAGGAAGGTGAGGTTTTGATTGCAACAAACGCAGCATACTCCAAGCCTCTTCTCTGTGGTTTACATCTAGTTCCCCATAAAATTAGGTAAACCTCCATGCCTCCATAGACCCACCATTCACGACTGCATTAATGTGATTCTTTGAAAAACTATCAACCCAGACAACAATATCAAATTTCCACAAAAGAGCTAAACCACCTCCTCTATCTATACTAAGAATAGTAAATAAACCTGCATATTTTATCTTACAATGAATCTCTTCTAACCAGTTTTTGTTAGACCATGTCTCAGACAAAAAAACGATTAGGGGATCTTGTGCTCGAATGATTTCTTCAAGCTCTTCCTCTGCACGTAGGTTCCCAAACCCACGGCAGTTCCATGCAAGGCAACTCATGGCTCTCGGCGGGGCTGACTCACAGCCTCCACCGTTGATACACATAATTTCTTCCTTGGTGTCTTACTTACAGGTACGTCTTCCCCTTCACGTAAAAGTCGTTTTCCCTGAGTCTGCATGGGTTTTGTTTCAACAGGGGCCCTATCTTGTATTAATCTCTTCCAACCCTATATGTAGCCTTTCAACTCAAGTGGGCTACCATTAGCATTATTTATCCCATCCTACTCAGACTATGAGACCGTGGAGTTGGGATTTTTTTGGTTTAGAAGAGCCTCAGACTGGTCCACTTCAACCCTCGACCCAATTGTGCTTAAGCCTACTTCAAAAGAGTCAAATTTGGATAGCTTAGAGTCAATATCCTGTAGTACAAGCTGAAAATCCGGTTTTTTGCCTGATATGCACTTCGAGAATTTTGAGTTTCCTATGATTACGGCTTCCGTTGCCTCTTGTTGAATTTCGTCTGCTAGAGTCAACCCAACCACAGACCTTGGATCGCCGATCGATGTTGTTTCCTTCTTTGGCGCCCCCACTTTACCACTATCTGCCCCCTCCATCTCCATCCCTTCCTCTTCACCATTCAGATCTTCACCGTCCATCTCTGCTTCCACACCACCCACCTTGACTGAAGATCATTTCCTATTATTAAAAGTTGGGGCGCGAAGCCAGGCACCAAACTGCTTGTCCATTTCGGTAAGAGTCCCTTGACTTCTTATCCAGAGCTCACAATCCTTATCACTATAGGAGAGTCTGCCGCACTAGTAGCACAAATTCGGTAGACGTTCGTATTTGAACCTAACCCATCCAACCTCCCCGTCCTCATGACGAATTTTGCGTCCTCTACATAAAGGTTTCGATGTATTGACCCCCACTTGGATTCTCATGAAGGTGCTACCATCTTGATTACCCCACTCACGCAGTCCCTAATAAACTTGTTCACGTACCTTTCCAATCTCCACCGCCGCTTTTGGGTTCATCTCCCCCACAAGTAAATCATGGATTTGGACCCAAAAGGATGTTCTATCCAAAACAAGATCCTTAATGGCAATGTTTTTCTCCATTCTGCACAAAAAGACCAAGTGTTTGTCATAGCTCCAAGGCTCACCCATAAGTACACAGTCAACATCTAGTCTGTCAAAGAAAAAAAAGAGGACCACATGATTTCCCACATCTTTGACTTCGAATCCACCCTTCGTCTTCCATAACATCTTAAAGGTTCGGGCTATGGCCTCCATATTTAGAACACGTCTAGTAAAAAACTTTGCGGCAAGGACCTTACCCCTTGTGGTCTCAAAGGTCTGACCAATATACTCATTCTCTTCCTCCTCTGTCAACGAGAGTTTTTTCCACAGCACCGATAAATCTTCCATCTCAGTACAACACGCTTAGTACGTAAATCTAGAAAGAAAACTAGGACCAGGAAAGAAAACTGATATGCAAACTTGGGAAGCCTAAACCTAAAGGCTAAGCACGACCTTCTACTGTGCGGCTAGGGTTTTTGGAGACCCTAGACCTCAGATAAACAATTTAACACGTAAGATAATTATGCAAAACTTGTGGTATTTTACGTAGTACTAGAACTATTCTTTGCTAAATGATCATTTCCATAACTATACTATGTAAAAAATACTTCTTAGTAAAGGATTTAAATCTCGATTGATGTGGATGATTTTGGATCTTAAATATGTATATTTAATGCTTTTTTTTATTTGTTGATACAAGGTAGAAAATATTCTTTAGCCTAATATAAGTGTAATTAAAATATTTATTATTCTATCATTTGAGTCTTTAAGATAGAACACTCCTTAACAAGATTCATCAAACAAAAAAAAATTGTGAGTTTCAATTAGATCAATTGGTAAAGTCTCTAATGATTGAATAAGAGATCTGGAGTTCAATCCCCGCTGACACAAAAAACTAATTGGTGTCTTAATTTGATTATAAAGAACTATCATTAGGAGCAAATGTCAAAGGTTGAAACTATCTCAAAAAACAAAAACAAAAAAAACAAAAAACATAAAACAAAAACATAAAATTTTGACTTGCTTTTAGTACTCCTATATTAGAGATGATAATAAGGACATGATAGGTGTCTGATAATAGCTTAAAAGTACAATATTATCTTAGTTTTAATAGGCATTATCACATTTATTTTGTATTTATTCCCAAACTTACATGTAAATATAAGAGTTTGCAAGTTTCTCTAAAATATACTCATTATGTGTATTTTTCTCTTGTTGGAAATTTAAATTGGTGAGCTAAGCATGCAGACATGAAGCCAAGAGATCCAAGGGTGAAAATCAATTGAGAAGTGGCTTTTGAAGAATTTAGTGAGTCAAAGATGTGTGGAAACATAAAAGGAGAGAGAGAAATTCATTTGAGCCAAAGATGGAAAAATTCTGGCATGGAAATATTCTGACCAGTTTTGGTATTTTGGCCATATCTTTTTACTCCGATATTGGATTTACTTGATTCTTGTGGCCACGGAAAGAGGACTTAAATATCTAAAACTTTGTGGTTTACCAAAACTTCATAATCTGCCATATTAAAGGATAAAACTGACCTGGAAGTTGACCCACTATTGAAAAACGGGAATGACATTTTATATTTTCCTTTTTGGGAAGCAAGTGTTTTACGGTTTTGAATTTATAAATATTAAAGTGATACAAGAGCAGCCACGTTTTTTGGCTGCTGGGAAACCTTATGTTTCATTAACTTTGAGAGTTTTTTATTTTCTATGGAAGCTTAAAAACCTAAGCTAGAGTTAGGGGTGAATCTCCAATGTTGTAAGTTGTCCATTATTCAATCTAAGCATGTTTTTCACGTTTTGATTATTGAAATCAATTGTTCTCTTTTTATAATTGTTTTATTATATTGATATTTGATTTCTAATTCTTCCATAAGTCTATTCTTGAATCTTCTTATTGTTAGAATAGGGTTTTATAATCTCTCTAGTAAAATGTGGTAATCTTGTTAGATATTACTTTTGCCATAGTATTGCCTCTAGGGTATGCGATGTTCTTGAGTTTTTCTAACAAAGTTATTATTTTCTAAACTAAATTGTTGGAACAATTGATAAATATAATCAACCAAAGAGAATTTTATTGATAAAAGCTTATTTCTAAATCTTCCAACCAGATAGTTTGTGTGTTTACTTACCTGATTGTGTACTAAATTGGATTAGTAGTGGATACTTAACAATATTAGAGCATCCGCATCAGTGGATGCAAAATTTTTGTAAATTTACACATCTAAAACCTATTTTTTCTATTTTACCCTCCCATTTTTACAAAACATTCACATCAGTTTATCTATTATACACATTTATTCAAATAAAATATTCATCCACACCCACCATCAACAATCAATCCACACCCAACATCAACCCACCCAGCCACCACCATCAACCCGCCATCATCAAGCACCATCACTCCAAAACCCACTGATCAAACAGAAAATCCAAAACTGATCAAACAAAAAATTAAAAAGGATCAAAGGTCAGAGAGATCCTATCGGTGAGATCGTATCGACGGTGAGAGTGAGATCGTGGTGTTGGTGTTGAGATTGGTAGAGTCGGAGAGTGGTATTTTGTTTCTATTTCTAACTCTCAGGATTCATTTCTCTGCTTCCATTACTCACTTACTTTTTTCTGTGTGAGACTGAGTGTGAGTGAGATCGTATCAGCAGTGAGAGTGAGATCGGTGAGATCGGTGGCCCGAGGTGAGATCAGTGGACTGAGGGAGAGATAAAACGAGAGAGAGGTGAGAGTGAGAAGCTAAGAGAGTGAGGTGAAGGAGAGAGAAAAAAATGTTTTTTTATTAAATACAAGAGCTACAGTAACCGTGCATATATGCACGGTTATTGTAGCAAATGTGCAAATATGCTCACTTTTAGAAGCACTGATGTGGAGTATTTTTCAGGCAAAATGTGTAAAATTTGTGTCTTTTTCTATTATGCAAGACTTTGCATCCACTGATGTGGATGCCTTTAGTGGACAAACCCTAATACCCAAATGATTTTAATTATTGAATTTACCAAACTTTATTTTTCTTAAGTTTCAATCATATTTTTGTACATAATATTGGCGCATTTGACGTGTTATTGTTTTCCTTTTCTTAGTAGAACAACAACCTTAACTACACTACAGTTTCCGTTACAAAATAAAACGACATCAGTGTTTCTTACTCTAAACAAAACAATTGCAAAAGATTATATATACCTGAAATGTACGAATGTTGTAAATTCTTTCCTACATACAATTAGAGGACCCACTAGTGTTCTTCATTCTTCTATCAGTACTCTACAAAGGTGATTTCTCAACCAAAAAAAAAAAAACTCTACAATGGTGGTAAATGAGAGTAAATATATTATTGACACCCCTATTTTTATAGTGTACCTAAATTAAGTAGACAGCGTGGCAACTGGCAACTGCCAAACATGAGAACCACGCTTTGGATCATCGTACAAACTAATAAATAAACAAAAAAAAAAAAAAATTATGTCAGAATAGTAATGTCAATTTTTCCAAAACGGTTGCGTTTAATAATTGAACAAAATATATTTTGAAATCACAATAATTTGGCTTATTATCTAGGTTTGTCCAGGACCACCAATATTACTGAAATCCTAGTAAAATCATGCTCTCTATGACTGAGCTTTGTTAATTTTATAGGAGTAGCGGTATCTGCAAAATCCTTTTTTGGTGGGTTCCTTACTTTGTTTATTTATTGACACTCTCTGTCTCTGTCTCTCTCTCTCTCTCTCTCAGTAGCAGAATATGCTACAGTACTAGTTGCTTCAATTTTTCTATTGGATTTCTATTTTTTACTTTTTCATTTACAACTTATGACGTTTAAAGTTTGAACCACCTAATAAACACTTCGGGTTTATCAAAAAAAAAAAAAAAAAAGTAAACGAAAATGAAAATAGTCAAAATACCTGTCATGACCAGAATCTATCCCCACTTGTTTAAGTTTTTTCTTTTTTTCTTTTTTTTTACTGCCACTTATGCATTATTCACTAAATGAAAGGAAAAACCAAAAAAGAAAATCAACTCAATGTATCTCAAAAAAAGAAAATCGCTAGTTCAAATCAAAACAAACATTGTGCCTGTTTTTTTTATAATTGTATTGATTACTTTTAAATTTTTATGGTAAAACTCATTAAAAATAAAAATCTAGTCAAAGTTATGACATTTAATTTTTTTTTTCTTCAAATTATCTTAAAATAATTATGTTAGCTATACTACAAATTTTACAAGTTAATATACTGTTAATCACAAAAGTTGAAACATTTTATTTTTATTTTCTTTAGATTCAAACATTAATTTATTATGTTGTTAAAATGACATCAATAACTTTCATATATATTAGGCCTTGGGCCTTGTCCGAGAAAGCACAATGGTCTGAGAATAGATCAATAGTAAGGAAGACGTAATAGTTCGAACTTCACAAGCAAACTATGATTGTAAAGGCTTGGAGAGGTTGTCCGAGAAGTAATATCCTCTCGGCCAAATGCAACAAAGATCAAGACATGCCTCCTGTCATTCAGGGTGATGTTCTAAAAGGTTCTATTGATAAAGACATGCATTATGAACGTACAGGAAGAATGAAACTTAGGAAATATCTAAGGAAAATCTGCTGTCACCACATTGAATGCTCTACAGCTAACTTTTTGGCCCCATTTATGTGGAAAAGACCCTTGAACAGTGCTACTTTGGCTACCCTAACTCATAGAGTGTCAGAGAGGGTGTCTGATGGGACAAACACTCAAGTAGTGGCTTAGATGATCAACAAATTGAGGGCCAAGATCATTCGAAGGGAGATATATAATGTAAGAAACCCCTGAGGAAGAGTGAGGAGGAAATAGAAAGAAAAACATTGTAGCAATCAAGAACTGAACTTGTAATCAAATTTGAGAATCAATATATAAGAACTAACCTCTTCGGACTGTGCTGAGGACGACTTTCTCTAGTTTAAACTTGTCTATCTTCATTCTCTTGTCACCAAGACCTACTTTACTTGTTGTCTGATTCACTAAAACCCAGTTTTTCAACCCATTCTTTACAAATTCATTGTTTTGGGTTTTTTGGGCCTAAGTTCATCCACCCTTTGGGCTAGGAAGCAAAATCTGGTCCTTACAGCTTCATTTTTCATAAACAAAACGAATTTGGATTTTTTTTTTCTTTTTCTTTTTCTTTTCATTCCAATACATAATTTATATCCATGTACTCCAAATTCGCCTAGAGTTCGTTCCTAAAAATACAGTCATCCCTACCCCCTCGAGCTAAAGAACAACCTAGAAGTAGACCCTTTGAGAAGTTTTTTCTAAGTTTCTAACTATTGATCCAAACACTTCATATGTAAAGTCTTATCTTGTGACAATCCTTTCTTACTCATCAAGGAAAATAACCCAAGAACCTGAAGTGCTAGGTAGAAAAGGGAGGAACAATGAATGTTTAGCCTATTAACAAGGGTCCTAGAGACTCATCAAAGTAACGACCAGATCGATTGGCAAGCTCCTATGAGACGTATAGTTACAACTTACAAGTGCAATTTGTACAACAATACGACCTACTTTCTCATCATCACATTTATTAATCACCTCCTTACAAAAAGTTTCATTAAATACTACTTGAAAGTTGATTAGCCATAAAAGATAAACCCGGTTAGTTAGAGAGATTGGATTGTCCTTTGTTCGCTCACCTTGTAGATCCCTTAATTAAGGGGATGGGTATTGCTATATTGGGTGAGGAAAACTATTCCTAAAATTGGGGAGAATGTAAAAAAATCATAAAACACTCTCAAAAGAGCCACTATTAGTAATTTAAGGGACTACATTATGGTTACACTAAGGTGGAAGATGCTAACTCAAATCGCCTCCTTACCCATTTTTCGTTCATAAATAAAAAATAAAAAGTAGTCAAAGACTCCCGAGAGAAGGAATGAGACATTGCACTATCTACTCTTACTCTGTTCAATTTCCTAAAAATAAGTATTCTAACTTTGCGATCAGGCTACCTATGGTCAACCATATTGGTTGGTTTAGCGTATAGTGAATAGGCATGTCTCCATTGTTGTAGTTTGTGCATCAATGCTCATTGCTCAATAAACCCACCACTCACAAACAACCAATTCATCAAGTTTGTGAAATTGGGTGTGAAAATAAGTCTATACATAGTTTTGTTGCTTTAATTTCTTTTAGTGGATTTTGAGAACTGTGGCTCCAACCTCCAAGTTGACCTTTCATTAATTTCATGGCAAACAAATATTTTTAGCTACAACATGCATTTATGTGTTATGACTCACGTCTATGGAAAACAAAGTAGTACACTACCAACAAAAATCACCATAAAAGGAAATTATACAAGACATAACTAGAGAGTGATGACTGATGATTTAATTCATGTCTTGAATAGCTATGCAATAACTCCAATAGATAGGTCTGAATTCTCTGTCACGCGGATTAATGATATTATAAAAAAAAAAAATTTAAAAAAACATGAAAACAATAATGCAATCCAAAGAATATATATATATATATAACAAAACTTAAGTACAGTACCTTAGGTGCTATTTATTAGATTCTCCTCTTAAGATTCTGCCACACGAATACTTATCTAAAAAATATACTTTCATCTCATGAGAAAAAATTCACATGTCAAAATATTAAGAGATGAACTTAAGGAACAATACCTAAGTATTGTATCTAAGTTTTGTCAATATATCTATATATATATATATATACACACAAATTTCTATATGATTTTCTTGTAAATTTTGAAATTACTTATAACATTTAGGCTATTTTATTATATATTATGTGAAACGTATTATCTTATGGGTAAATTATTTTTATTTTCATGAATGTTTAATGATTTATAAATCGAGTTGATGACTTGACGAATTACCATCAACTTGTATAGAGATCATAGGATAGTTGTGACATCATATTTGTAGGGGAGTAATTCTAAAACTCCAACATATATCACAATTGCTTTTTACATTAACTCACCACATTTTCTTAACCATTATATAAGTCACATGAAGCTGCAAGTGCCAAAAGTTGTGATACTTCAAATTTTTGTTAAAAAAAAAAAGAGGGTTTTTTCTAAAAGTTGAGAACTTGAGGTGAGGAGTGTGGCTTATGCAGAAGCCAGTTAAGGTGAAGCCAAGCCAAGCCGCAGTTTGCACTGTAGTCTGGTAAAACTACTGGGCACAAGAAAGTGGGGCCCACGTATTGTCAATCCAATTATGAGGAACTCAGTTTTACGCAGATACCCTCCTTTTCTTTCTCTATTTACTCAAGTTGTGTATTGTACTTTCTATTATGACTGTCTCTTCAACTTAAAATCTAGTTTATATTTACCGAGATATTCTCTACTTAATTATAATTTGTAAACTTACTTTATGTTCTTTTTTGTTTTCTTCGTCTTATAGAATTCAATCTTTATGATTCATGAGAGGTGTTGACTGTAAACACCGACATCACATGCCTAGGCCTAGGCCCAGGCCCTATACATGCACCCTCATTGTCATAACCGTGCGGTATCTCTCTCTCTCTCTCTCTCTCAACAAAAAACAAAAACAAAAAAAACAATCTCTCTCTCTCTCTCTCTCTCTCTCTCTAAAGATAAAGAAAATTTTTAAATTCTTAGAATCTAATATTTTTATTATTTCGAAGGAAAATGTTAATGAATCTCTGAATATTTGTTAATGAATTATTTTAAGAACAATTTTAGAAGAAATAAAAAAAGTAATTAATAATTTAATAGTTTTTTTTTGTTTTTTTTATAAAAACTGTGTTAAAACTTTCATAAAATAAAATAGTTGGTTAATAATTGCCCTAAAAGTATCAGTTAACATAACTCTTATTTTAAATATGATAACATTTTTTTTTTCTGTTTTCAAGTATTAAGTTATTATCATAATAAAAATACTATTAGTAATAAACTCATGTAATAATGGTGTTGATCAAATGATGAAAATTTTTGTCTAACATTACTTTAAAAGCCTATGTGAGTTCTTCTCAAAAAAAAAAAAGCTTATGTGAGAAATTGTTTATCATATATTTTTCAATATAAAGTAGTAGAAATGAAGATGTGTGAACATGTTAGGGTAGAATGAAAAAACCTGTATATATATATATATATATATATATATGTACACCCTTGCAACTCAATGAAGAGATGTATGTATGTTCATCACAAGAATTCTTCTTACAATTTTACTTAAAGCGTAGAAACTCTTTGAAATAACTTAGTCTTGACAGTGCCTCCAATCAGTTCTCTAGATCAGAAGCATTAAGAAGTAAGGTGCTTTTAATCTTGCAAGTTTAAGTCCAAATAGCTAGAATTTAGCTAATAGTTCTACTCAATTGGAGTCCTTGATATGCTTCCGTGTCCTGAAACTTTTACTCACTACATCTTTAATAGTTTGCAAACAAATATTGTATTGGTTTGTTTGGATATAGTTATGAATTAGTTTGATGTAGTGGTAGCAATTTTCACCTTCAATTCACAAAATAGTAATAAATATATACTTTATTTGCTTTTGAAAGTTGGATCAAGTTTTAAAGAACCATTACATACTCATGAATTGATACTATTAAAAGAGATTAAAACCGGCAGGGGAGATAGAGCAACAAATGAAATATTTAATACAAGAGGGGTCAAGGTTGTCTCAACTTTAGAGGGCATCCTAAGAAGTCGGGGGTATCCATTACACAAAAAGATTGCAAAACATTTCAATATTCCGAACCTCATCAATCTTATCAACAAATTCACTTTCACAACTAAGAAGATCATCTGTAAAAAGGCTTTTGTTAACAAGTGTACGAATACACTTAAAAAAATCTAATGAGTCTCGCTGCATTGAGAAGTAATAAAAACAAATAAACAAATATAAACTTTTGCTTCTTATTTTTCCCCCTCTAAAATGGTTTTTCTTTTTATAGATTCTAAACCATAATAGACATTAATAACATATTTTATTTTAATGAAATTTGAAATTTGCTCATAGATTATTAACTATATCAACAAGAAAATTTCACCTAAAAAAACAAAAGTCTAAATCATATTTTAAGTTTTTTCTAGATAGAGTTATATTAAAAATTAAATAGGAAAAACTTTTTTTTTTTTCAAGAAACTTTAAATTTTATCATGAAAAATATTGGCCAAATCAACCTAATACACATTTTCAACATTTGGTGGTACTTATTCCGTCTAGACTAAAAAACCAGAAAATAAAATTACACAGTCTAACAAGTGTACAAGCAACAAAGTTTCCTTCGGAGATAGTTGTAAACATGTAATAAATAATTAATGGGTTTTACACTTTTTTTACTATACATTTTTAAACTATTTTATAAAAATTTTAATGAAAAAATAATTAACTATTTTAACAGTTTTTTCAATTCTCAAAAAAAAAATTAAAACTGATAATTCATACATGCTTTAAAGGTATACATTAACTGAATTATTAATTAAATATGTGTTTTGAAAGAAAAAAAATGATTTATATTTAAGCAAAAAAATAATTGAAAGAATGAACGATAAGAAGTAGAGAGAGAAGGATAAGGAGGTAAAAGAGAGGGGGGCAAAGAAAGAAGATGTGGAGAAATAAGAGGCAACTGAGAGAGTGTCAGAAGACTCAGAACTGAGAAGAACAGTGAGGATGTGAGTGAGGAACAGCTGGTGTTGGTGTTGGTGTTGGCAATGGCATTGGCATTGGTGAATATTTAGAAACAAACAGCTGGTGGGTAGGGGGCACCGCATTTCCATTCCTTTAACTATCCTCAGTCCTCACTTCTCCTTTATTTTGTTTCTTTTATTAAATTGATGTGATCAACCTACCTTTTGTGAATTGATGTGACTGCTCACAAGTACTACTCCTCTTTCCCTTCCAAACAAGCGCTCATTCACCAAATTCTCCTACTTTTTAATTCTTACCCCCTATTTTTATATAAAAGATAATTCATAACTCAATTATTAAAATATCTAAGTTAAAAATACTAAGAACTACCAATCCATTGACAAAAGCATTTGAATTTTGAGTAAGAGCATTCACGTTTAAGAATTTTATCCTATCTTATTTTACCATTCTAATAAATTACTTTATCAATTACACAATATTATTTTATAATACATTCAGCATTCTAACTTTTATTTTTCTATTCTACTCATTAAAATAATATTTTTATACAATAAAATATTTTTTTTCTTTTTTCTTTTTTTCCCAATTTTCTCCTCCACACGCGTATACATCTTCCAGACTTTTCCTAACTTTTCACCAGACTCCTCCAAGCTCCCTCAACCTCTAGCACCGCGCCTCCACTGCCCAGTCACCACCACCGCGCCTCCACCACGCCCACCACGCCACCACTGCCCATTGCCCACCAAAATCTCACCGGAACAAAAACCCATATTAAAAAAAAAAAAAAAAAAAAAACCAGATCAACCCTGATAAAAACCCAGACACCACCACTGCCGCCGCTGCTACATCAACGTTTCCTCCATCGTTGATCAACCCATCACCGGCGAGAATCACAACATCACAATAGGAAAAAAAAAAAAAAAAAACCCAAATCAACCCAGCCCGATCAAAACCCAGACACCGCCACCGCTAGATCAACACTGCCATCGCCATCATTAGATCAACGTTTCCTCCATTGTTGATCAACCCATCATCGGCGAGAATCACAGCTTCACAACCAAAAAAAAAAAAAAAACCCAGAACACAAAACAGTGAACTCCAAAACCTAGAACTGTGATGTTGATGTTGGGAGGAGGATGGTGTTTGGGTCTGAAGAGAGGAGAGAGCAGATGAGAAACAGAGAAAGAAGAGAGAGGAGAGAGATATTTCGAGGAAAGTAGAATAAAATATTAGTTTTAGTTTTTTATTTATTTATTTATTTATTTTTTATTACAATTGTGCTACAGTGCAATTCTAAAGGTAGAATTGCATTGTAGTAGTATTACAAGTTTTTTTGCAATACTTGCTTTTTACAAGTCCGGATGTGGGGGGTTTTTGGGGCCTTTATGCTAAATTTTGTCTACATATGACATATGACATTCCCAGTGTGAATGCTCTAATAAATCAAGATTTGAAATTTGCAAATAATAAGAACGATATGCATTTTTTGAGATTTGTTTGCAAGAATTATCCATAGAGTATTTTAGTTTTTTTTTTTTTTTCATGTTTAAAAATAAAAGAAAAACATGTACTAAGATTTGCTAAAGAAGGGTACGAACTAAATATTGTAAATTGGATGTACTTATAAGCCAGCTTATTACTTATTTTTCTTACTATTTACGGATCTTATGTGAGTCACCTATTTATTTTATTTAGTTTTTGCTTATTTTTTCTTATTATTTGTGAATCTCACACAAGTCACCTGCTTATTTTATTTTAACTTTTACTTTTTACATGCAATACTTTCAACAAAAAATTAAGTTACACAGGTTATTCTCAAACAAACACTAATGATGCATGGTTACTAGGAGACAATAGTAGTTTATTAGTCCTAGTTTATTTTCATTTTATTCAGTTTAGGTTTGATTAATATATTCCCTTAGGGCATACATTAATTGTCTATCTTATAGAAAAAATTTTAAAAATTGGGAAAAAAGTTAATCAAATTTTCATTTTTCCATAAAAGTTTTATATAATAGTTTACTAATGTATGCTCTAAGGGTATACGTTAGTAAAACCTAACCTAATCAATCAATCAAAATAAACTCTCACAAACCACCATTAAACCAACAAAAATTCTAAGATCACATAAAATGCCACAACTTGTGTTACGACTGTCCATGTGGCAGACTGTGAATGATAAAGAAAAAATAGTGAGACTTATCAAAAAAAAAAAAAATAGTGAGTCTATATAAAAATGACAGGCAACCAATCAAAGTCTGATACCCATATTATTGTAACTATCAATATCATCACACAACATTAAAAAAAAAAAAAAAAAAAAAGGCTAAATAATAGTATGAACTATGAAGTTTGTGAAGAGTACTCTTGTATCTCAACCATGATCCATCATTTCACACAAAACATGCCAAATTTATCATGCCTTGCTCGTTTGTTAAATCTCTTACTCACACGATGATCTGACAAACATCCTACCAACTGTTAGGAAAACGTAATGAAACCCTAGCTAGATCTAAAATACTGTACACATTAAAAAAAAATTTACTACCACAATATAGTTGTCATTAATTAATCATGGGGAGGAATGGTTATACCACGCACAATTTAACCCATTTTGCTTGCTGCCAGAGTGACCTAACCTAACCCGTTTTTATTACGCGATCTTGTTTTTTTTTTTTTTTTTTTTTTTAAATACTAAATATTTTTAACACATACACACAGAGAGGGGAGAAAGTTTAAAAAAAAAACTTACAGTGGTGTATATCCAAAAAGGCCTAACTCTTGGATACACAACACAAGCTTTAACCCTTTTTAACTCATACTTATTTTCCAATGTAGGATTAACCCACTGTTTTTTTCTTTTAAGAATACTAAGTATTTTTAACACACACACAAACGGGGAGAGGGGGGAAGGTTTTTAAAAAAAACTTATAGTGGTGTATATCCAAAATGGCATAACTCTTGGATACACAGCACATGTTTTAACCCTTTTTAACTCACACTCATTTTCCAATGTAGGATTAACCCACTATTTTTTCTTTTGTACCAGAAAGTTATAATGACTCTAGAGAGTCCAAAATCAATTTCAAGTACATACTAGATAGGGACGGACCCAGGTGGGGGCCCAAAGGGGCCCGAGCCCCCTTGGTCCAATTTTTTTATTTTATTATTTATATATATATATATATATGTATGTAAGGACCAGATTTGAATTCCTAGTCCAAAATGTGAATGGACTTAGGTCCAAAAAGCCCAAAACAATGAATTTGTAGAGAAATGGGTCAGAAAACTGGGCTTTAGTTAATCGAACAATAGGTTAAGTAGGTTGGTGATGAAAGAGTGAAGATAGACAAGTGTAGACTGAAGAATAAATGTCCTCGGCAATGTCCGAGGAGACTAGTTCTTATATAGTGCTCTTAAATGTGGTTACAAGTTTGGTTCTAGATTGCTACAGTGTTTCTTCCCTGATTTTTCGACCCCTTAGTCTCGTTGCCTCCCCCTTCTTTTATACCATCTTTCCTTTTCATCCCTATCTTCCACGTGCATGCCAGATGGTTGGTGCTAATACTTATCCCATAAGCACCTCCCATAAGTCTTCATGGAGTAGCTATAAGGCTGAAATCCATTATTCAGGTATCACCTCCACATTAATGCAGCCAGGGAGTTAGCTGCAATGCATTTAATGCGGAAGTAGCAGCTTTCACCTTAAATATTTTAGGACACCTCCCTATCCTGAGCTCCTATATTGCTTATCTGTATCAACTGAGTGTTCCTGTGACATTTCCCCAGACGGCAGACCACCTCTACGGACCTCGGTTTCGGTTAGCCGAGGAGTCTCTTATCCTCGGCACAACCCCCTGGGCCATTGTGATCCAATTGACTTCTCCGTTTGCCAACATAGGTTCTTTTGACAGCGCTTTCTCCCCCTTAGATGCCTTCAGTCTTCAGCTTGGGCCTTAGGCCCATCATATGCATAAAATAATGGGCTTTGGGGCCCAATGTCCCTACAATAGCCCCTCAAGATTCTTCTTTCTGGATCCTCGGGAAGAAAGAAGGATTTCGACACCACTGTAGCTGCCCTGTGCTCTCTGCATCCTACTTCTGCTAGTGAAGACGCTTTTTTAACTGCCCAAGGCCCGTTTCTGGTTCTTCGTCATTCGAGACGCGCCCTCATTAAATTCTTGCGGCTTCTTGTTCCCCATGTTCTACAGCGTGATACAAATCCAACGGCTGATGTTTTTGTTGGGCACCGAGCGGGAATTTTCCTGCTTCTAACTTCCTCCTTGATATAAATACCTCTCAAATCAACTTCTCCTCTCACTTTAGCATTCATTCCGTTCTAGCGCACATATCTTGAACCTTTTCAACTCACCGAAGCCCTTACAAATACCAAAGGCCTATCCGAGGACACCTTCACTCTTTCTGTAAGTCTTCTTGAACTTTTACTCTTTGTTTTTCTATACGTTCTTCTTCTCTTCGCATTCTCTCTTTTTTTCTCCTCGGCTCCACTCTCCCTTCTCGACCCCTTTAGTTCTTCCATCCCTTCCTAGAAATGGGTAGATTCAAGAGCTTAGTGGACTCCGAGGAAGGAATGACCAATTTTAGGGCTAAGTATAGGATCCCACCAGGGGCGGGCACTAGGTACTGTAAAGAGGGATAATGGCACACAGATAGGCAAAAAGGAGAAGCAGTAATCCCAATGATTGCCTTCATAAAGGGAGGGATGAGAATCCCTATGGGTATTGTCACCAGAGACTACCTTAGGGCCCATAGGTTAGCTCCTACCCAATGTGCCCCCAATATGTTCAGAACACTAGGGTGCGTAGACACCCTTAATGAAAAAATGGGCTTAGGGTTGACTCATCACGATGTCAACTGGATCTACAATCTCCACCATCTCACTAGGCAGGGGTATTATCTTAAGTCTAGATACCCCGAGGTCAGGCTTATTCAATGCCTCTCCGACTCCAATAAAGGTTTAAACAAAGACTTCCTAATTATATCAGTGGAATGGCACGATGGCCATCCTTGTCCGACGAGGGAGGGCAAACCAGGTGGGGCTCTAGGATTAGATTCGCAATTTCAAAGTTATTATGTTTTTCTTTACCTTTGATTTTCGTCAATATATAAAGTTTCCTTTAACTTGCATTTTGTTAACGATATCTTCTTGTCTTTCTTAATGGTCTTGCAGACCCACACGCAGCCGTGCCCAACCTTAGCCTCGTAAACAAGGAGAGTTTGGACAATATCTTGCAAGCCGAGATCTTCGTCCACTCTGATGGCCAGCTTAGGGCAGCCCACTTGATACTGGGTTATACCCCAATTTCCAAGAGCTTTTTAGCGCCTAAGTGCGTTATTAAGGTGAACGACCCGCGCCTACAAAGGATCAGTGTAGCCGCGCTGGGTTTTCTTCTTCCCGGTCCAAAACCAGAGGGCATACTCACCACAGAGCCCATTCTTTTTCCTGGTCCAAAACTAGAGGGCATGCTCTCCACAGAACCCATATTTGAAGGCATACCCAAGGTAGCCTCACCACTACAACAGAAAACTGGAGTAGCCATTTCATCTCACCCCACCAACACAGAGGAAGAAGACGTGGTAGAAGTACCTGATTCCGAGGACAAGTTTGAGGTTTTCAACCAAGCCTTGTCCTCGGAAACTTCAATTCCTGATCTCGGCCCATCATTCTCACCAATACTCGACGAGATGGGGATTCAACGTAGACCAAAATCCAGTCTACTGGATTTGATAGAGTCCCAACCGGGGAGGGGTGCACCTGGGAAGGCAGCCCAGACTAAGCCACCCACTCTTCCACCTGCCCTGCCCTCCCAAACGGCCGACCTAAAAAGGAAAAGAGAGCTAAAAGGGAAGGAGGTAGTGGGAGCTGGACAAACTCTCCCCCCTCGAGAGGACGAGGCTCAGAAGGTGGCTAAACAAGCCAAAACGGGGCAGAGGGGCGCTGAGAAGAGAAGCGATCCCCAGGTCGAGCCTCTAGCTTGGCTTCCTGCCCCAATGGTGAATGGGGAACCTCTTCTAGCCAACGCCTCCATCCGCAATTTCCAAGGAAGAGTAGCGAGCTACGTGGCCGACGCGGTGGAGTAGGCTTTGCTGCTCCCCGAGGACATGACCGAGCTACGAGACATGAGGTTTTCCTCGGTCTAAAAAGATATCTTGCCATGGTATGTCTTCTTCCTTTCTTTTTAATTTGCTTTCTTTACTTTCTTTTTCTAATCCATGTTTCTCTCATTGGCAGGCTGTTCAAGCCTTCTTCCAGGCAGAGGAGATGACCAACTACTGCCATCGGCAGATGAAGGAGGTGGAAGGAAGGCATAACGCCGTCGTGGAGGCCTTTCAGGTGGTCGAGAGGAGTATCCAAGAGCTTAAGAAGAAGCTACAGGAGAGGAGAAAGAAAGAAAATACGCAGCAACTGCTCTTGAAAATGTTAAAAAGCAAGCTGAGAGCCAAAGGCTACAGCTGTGCAGTGTTAAGGACCAACTGGCCTCCTCCAAGACCCAAATTGTTGCGCTGAAAAAGAAATTGGAGGATGTTGAGAAGGCCAAGACTCTAGCCGAGAAGGCCAAGGATGAGGCAGAGAAAGCCAAAGATGAAGCTAAGCAGCATGGGTACGATGTTGGGGTGGTCAAGACTGAAGACACCCTTAGGGTCGAGGTCCCTGCTGTGTGTAGGACTTACTGTGCCTTGGTATGGGATGAAGCCCTCAACCAAGCCGGGGTTGAGGCTTTTTCCGTGCTTAGGAAAGCAGAAAGTGTCTACTACCCCCCAGCTATACGCCCCTCAAGCTCTTCGGACTTTAAGCCCGACCCAGCGTCCTCGGAGGTAGGTGAAATTTCAGGTAGCCCTCCCAAAGCTCCTCCTGCAGCCAACACTTCTTCAGAGGGGGCGAAGCAGGCTGAGGACACTTCAAAGACAGGGGATGTCAATAAGGAATTAGCCCAAGGCTCTGACCTACCTCCAATTGCTCCAAAGGATCCCTCAAAGGAAAAAGAAACTTCACAAAGCATGGAACTGGTACTGGCAACTCTTGCCATACCCCCAAAAGAGGATCCCTAAGGACAAGGCCAAAGTGTCCTCCACAGCAGCAAATACACAATCTCCCAAGGGCCTAAAAGAAAAACTTGTAATAAAAATGAAGCAATATGTTGTCTTTTTTCTTTTTCTTTTTGTTTTTTTTTTTAAATTTTTTGTTTTTAGTTTTTTTTTTTTTTTTACAATTTGTAATCAACTTGCCTCTTTGTATTTGATCTGCCTTGTTTTAAGGCTTTTATTAATGAATGTTATGGGCATTTTCTTTCTTCTTTTCTGTGACTTACATATTGAAGTTAATATGATTTTTGTTTTATCTAACATTTAATGAAAGTAGTGATGAAATAGAACTTCTCTCACTAATCTACTCGAGTGATAGAAAATTTCTCCCATTTCATATTATCAGCAACAAAAATAGGTGAAATTTACTAAGTCCACCATCTCGGCAAGGGATAATTTCAACTTTAAGAACATACACAATAATATAACTTGAATATAGGTTCAAATGTGCTCTGTTCCTTACTTATTGGTAAGTTTAAAGGAGCAAAAGGATAATCACCTCTTGAACAAACATAAGTAAGCCTGTAAATGCTTTAAGTGATACTCATGAGCATCTAATTGAGACTCTTGTTGTAGTGAAAATCATTGCCGTTTGAAGTGGTTTTACCTAACATTGAAGTCATCAATAAGGAATACTAACTTACCTTAAATTTGTAATCCAAAAAGACTGCAATAACTAAGGCTTTGCCCTAACCTTTGGCAATTTGATAGAAAGCATCGATTTACCTAAAGTATGTGGTCTGAGAATCTAGGCATAGCTAAGGTCTTGTTTAATACTTAAAACAATAATTAAAAGTTATCAATTTTCCCAAGGCACGTGGTCCGAGGAGCTAGGCATGACTAAAGTTTTGTTTGATACTTAGATAGATGTCAGGGAGTATTAATTTTCCCAAAGCAGGTGGTCCGAGGAACCAGGCATAGTTAAGGTTCTGCTTAATACTTAAAACAATAATTAAAAGTTATCAATTTTTCCAAAGCATGTGGTCCGAGGAGCCAGGCATGACCAAGATTCTGTTTGATACTTAGATAGACGTCAGGGAGTATTAATTTTCCCAAAGCAGGTGGTCTGAGGAACCAGGCATAGCTAAAGTTCTGTTTAATACTTAAAACAATGATTGAAAGTTATCAATTTTCTCAAGGCATGTGGTCCGAGGAGTCAGGCATAACCAAGATTCTGTTTGATACTTAGATAGATGTCAGGGAGTATTAATTTTCCAAAAGCAGGTGATCTGAGGAACCAGGCATAGCTAAGGTTCTGTTTAATACTTAAAACAATGATTAAAAGTTATCAATCTTCCCAAGGCATGTGGTCCGAGGAGTCAGGCATGACCAAGGTTATGTTTGATACTTAGATAGATGTCAGGGAGTATTAATTTTCCCAAAACAGGTGGTCCGAGGAACCACGCATAGCTAAGGTTCTGTTTAATACTTAAAACAATGATTGAAAGTTATCAATTTTCCTAAGGTATGTGGTCCGAGGAGCCAGGCATGACCAAAGTTCTGTTTGATACTTAGATAGATGTCAGGGAGTATTAATTTTTCCAAAGTAGGTGGTCCGAGGAACCAGGCATAGCTAAGGTTCTGTTTAATACTTAAAATAATAATTGAAAGTTATTAATTTTTCCAAGGCATGTGATTCGAGAAGCCAGGTATGACTAAGGTTCTGTTTGATACTTAGATATATGTCAAGAACACATGACACACAGTATGACAAACCCAAATAGGGTGAAGAAAATCTCCATTAATAATAATATTTTCTAAGGTTATATACATTCCAAGGACGTGGTACAACCTTTTCCTCTAGATCTTCAAGATAGTATGCACCTATTCCGGCCACTGATGTGATACGATAAGGCCCCTCCCAATTGGGTCCCAACTTCCCCCGTGTTGGGTTCTTGGCAATTCCCATAACTTTTCTTAGAACCAAGTCTCCAAGTGCCAGTGGCCTTAGCTTCATGTTAGCATCATATCCTTGTTTGAACTTGTGTTGATAGTAGGCCAATTGGACCATGGCATTTTCTCTCTATTCTTCAATTAAATCTAGACTCTTTTCTAACAGCCCATCATTTCCGTTCGAAGCAAAAAAACTTGTTCTCAGTGTTGGGAACCCAGTTTCCAAATGAATGACAACCTCGGCTCCATAGGTCATTGAGAAAGGCGTCTCCCCAGTAGATCTACGAGGTGTAGTCCGGTAAGTCCAAAGGACGTGTGGCAGTTCTTCCACCCACTTCCTCTTCGCGTCGTCCAGTCTCTTTTTGAGTCCACTCACTATGACCTTGTTGACAGCCTCGGCCTACCCATTTCCTTGTGGATAGGCTGGAGTGGAGTACCTATTCTTTAATCCCAGATTGCAGCAGTACCTCCTAAAGGTTTTACTATTAAACTGAAGTCCATTGTCCGAGATGAGGGTATGAGGAATTCCAAACCGAGTGACAATATTCTTCCAAACAAATTTTTTGGCATCCACGTCCCTGCCAATGGTTCAGCTTCGACCCATTTGGTGAAGTAATCCGTGCCGACCAACAAATACCTCTTATTCCCTACTGCCTTAAGGAAAGGTCCTACAATATCCAAGCCCCACTGAGCGAAAGGCCAAGGACTAGACAAGGGATTAAGGACCCCTCCAGGTTGGTGAATGTTTGGTGCAAATCTTTGGCATTGGTCACACTTCTTCACATAGTCTTGTGCTTCTTTTTGCATATTTGGCCACCAGTAGCCTTGTGTGAGGGCCCTGTGAGACAAAGATCTACCCTCCGTGTGGCTTCCACAAATTCCTTCATGTAATTCTTCTAGGAGCAGCTTAACTGCTTCAGGGTGTACACACAGCAGATACGGGTCAGAAAAAGACCTCTTATACAATTTCTGGTCCTCGGACAGCCAGAACTGAGAAGCTTTCCTCCGCACCTTGTCGGCCTCAGACTTATTCTCGAGCAAAAGGTCTTCCTTGAGGAACAATACAATAGAGTCCATCCAGCTAGGACCCACCCTTATTTGATGAACATGAACCACAGTTCCTCTTGCCTCGGTGGGTTTACATAAGTTCTCCTCGAGGATTACCCGAGGTAAACTCTGTGCCGAGGAGGTTGCCAATGTGGCCAGAGAGTCCGCATGTGTATTTTTACTTCTAGGGACTTGTGATAAATTAAAAGACTTAAATCCAGATTGTAAATGTCTAACCTGGTTCAAGTATTCTTACATTCTGGGATCTCTAGCTTCCAACTTCCATTGGACTTGGCCTACTACCAGCCTTGAATCATAGAATACCTTCACTACCTTTCCCCCCATTTTCTGAACCATGATCATCCCTACCAGCAGGGTTTCATATTCAGCTTCGTTGTTTGTAGCCGAGAAGTCTAGTCTTAAGGATTTTTCAATTGCAATCATCTCTGGAAATATCAAGACTAACCCCACTCCAGATCCCCTATGGTTCGCTACACCATCAACGTAAACCTTCTAGGATAAAGGTTCTTGTACGGAGATCAATCCAACCGATTTTCTATCCATGTTCTGCTCCCCTACCCTTTCTTCTACCGGGGATTCAGCAAACTCAGCAACCAGGTCAGCAAGAACTTGACCTTTGACAGAGGTGCGAGACATGTATTTAATATCAAAAGCCCCTAGAATCGTGCCTCACTTTGCAATTCTCCGTGTAATCAGCACTCCGTAGTAGAGATCTGAGTGGGAGTTGGTTTAGGACGAAAATTGTGTGTGACTGAAAATAGTGGGAAAGCTTACGCGTAGCATGCACCACGGCCAGAATGGCCCTCTCCAGTGTTAAATAACGAACCTCGGCCTCATGTAGTGACTTGCTCACATAATAAACCGGCCTCTGTACACCACTATCAACCCATATTAGCACCAAACTCACCGCGTGGGAGGCCACTGCGATGTAGGCAAACAAAACCTCATCCACCTCGGGTCTGGACATGATGGGTGGTCAAGATAGATACTCCTTCAACTGCTGGAAAGTCAGGACACATTCCTCGGTCCATTTAAACCCCTTCCACTTATTCAACAATTGAAAGAAAGGTCTACACCTGTTTGCTGACCGAGAGATGAAACGGTTTAAAGCAGCAGCTATCCCCGTAAGCTTTTGGACCTCTTTGGGATTCCAAGGTGGTTGTAGATTGTTAATCGTCTTAATCTGGTCGGGATTGACTTCAATTCCACGGTGTGTGACCATGTAGCCTAAGAACTTGTCTGATCCGACACCAAAAGAACACTTGGAAGCATTAAGTCGTAGCTTGTGTTTCTTCAAGATAGCAAAAATATTCCCGAGGTCATTAACATGCTCGGACTCTACCTTACTTTTTACCACCATATCATCGATATAAATTTCAATGTTTTTTTCCTAACTGTGGTTCAAACATCCTGATCATCATCCTCTGGTAGGTAGCCCCTGCATTCTTCAAACCAAAGGGCATCACTTTGTAATGGTAATTTCCTATAGGAGTGACAAAAGCTGCCCTCTCTTGGTCGTCCAAAACTAAAGGTATCTGATAGTACCCTTAGAAGGCATCTAAAAAGCTCATCCGAGGATGGCCCACAGTTACGTCCACCAGCTGGTCAATTCGAGGCATAGGGAAAGAGTCCTTTAGGTAGGCCTTGTTCAAGTCTATAAAATCTATACATACGCGCCACTTCCCAGTCTTCTTCTTTACAACTACTGTGTTAGTCAGCCATTCAGGATAAAAAACCTCTTTAATAGCCCCGGCTTGCTTAAGTTTCATCACCTCGTCCTTAACAGCATCAGAGTGTTCCTTAGATGAACGTCGAGGTGGCTGCTTCTTGGGAATGACAGATGGATTGACATTTAGATGATGGCAGATGAAGCTCGGATCCACCCCCGGAGTTTCGTAAGCATTCCAGGCAAAAACATCAATGTTCCTCTTGAGAAATTCCACCAACTCCTCTTTCTCCTGGGGTGGTAGCTGAGCTCCAACCTTAAAGAACTTTTTCAGATCATCACCTACGGCAAATTTCTCTAAATCTTCACATTTGGCCTCCTCGGCTGGCCCTTTCGTAGGTAATTTCGGAGACTTTGATTGCTATAAGCCTTCTAACTGAGGCCGAGAACTCAACTGTTGACTAATGCAAAATTGCAAACACGAGGCATTGCCTAGCCATGGATTGGTCCCCTACCAGTTCCTCAATCCGGTCTCCTGACGGATACTTCACCTTCTGATGCAGAGTTGAAGAAACAGCACCTAGGGTATGAAGCCAGGGCCTGGCCACAATGGCCGTGTAGGGGGAGTATGCATCCACCACTATGAAGTCCACCTCCACTACCTTTGAGCCTGCTTGTACATGCAACCTAATCTGGCCTTTTGGGATAACCACCTTCCCATCAAAACTTACTAGAGGTGAATTGTAGGTGGTCAGATCTTCAGTCTTTAAGTTCAGCCCACTGTATAAGTTAGGGTACATGATTTCTGCACAACTGCCCTGGTCCACCATTACTCTCTTCACGACATACCCCCCTATTCTAAGGGTGACCACCAAAGCGTCATCATGTGGTTGGATAGTTCCAATCTTGTCTTCGTCTGAGAAACTCAATGAAGGCTGGATTTCCAGTCTAGCTCTCTTCGGCTCAGAGTTGGAGTCCTCGGCTGGTGATCTAACTACAGACATTGCCCTGGAAGGATGAGAACCAGTTCTCCTAGGTGCAGCAAAAATGACATTGGTTGTACCTAACGGGGGCCTTGAAGGAGCATTCCCCTGAGCCTCTGACCTTGACTGGTCTCCTTGTCCATTGGGTTGATACAGAAATTGTTACGACCACCCCTCCTTGACCAGTTGCTCAAGATGGTTCCACAATGTTCGGCAGTCCTCAGTGGTATGTCCCCACTCTTGGTGGTACTGGCAATGAAGGCTCTGGTTGCGCCTCAAAGGATCTCCACTCATCTTGTTCGGCCGTTTGAAATATGGCTCGTTCTTGATATTCTCTAAAACTTGGTGCACCGGTTCTCGGAACACAGTGTTTACCACTTAAGGGGCTACAGGCCCAGATTGTCCGACAAAATCTCTCCGAGGTCTGTTATTGTTGTAGCGGTCTGACCTGAAATCCCTCCTTTCTTGAAGGATAACCTTGCCCTTTCCCTTATCTTGCTGCTGGTCTTCCTCAACCCTCTTATACTTGTCAATCTGATCCATGAGTTGACGTATACTAGTAACAGGTTTCCTCGTCAAAGATTTCCTCAAGCCATGCTCGGCAGGTAGGCCGAGCTTAAAAGTACTAATGGCTACATCGTCAAAATCACCATCTATTTCGTTGAACATCTCCCAATATCTGTCCGAATATGTTTTCAGGGTTTCTCCTTCCTTCATGGACAAAGACAACAAGGAAGCTAAAGGCCGAGGGACCCTGCTACACGTAATAAAGCGGGATCCAAATGCTTGAGTAAGTTCCTTGAAGGAATCAATATAACCTGCCCTCAAACTATCAAACCACCTCATCGCAACAGGCCCTAAACTGGATGGGAATACCTTGCACATCAAGGGCTCGTTCTTGGAGTGTACGGCCATCCTTTGGTTAAAGTGGCTTACATGCTCCACAGGGTCTGTTCTACCATTGTACATGGTGAACGTAGGCTGCGTAAACCGCCGAGGAAGTCTCCTTCCCTCAATCCAACGCGTGAAAGGTGACCTGAAAATTTGATTGAGTGCCTTACTTATAGTGTCATTTCCCTAGACTACCAAGGACTAATTTCTATTTCTAGGCTCATGATGATAATCCTCATCATATGAGAAAGACTCACTAGTGGGAGTCCTTGACCTGTGCCTATAGCTACCATCCTTTTCACCATCAGAGGAGAAGTTAGAGTTGGATGGGGTTCGTTTTCGCCGTTCATGGAGCAAGCTTCTCTTAAGGTGATCGATCTCCTTTTGCATGTTTCTGGCATTCTCCTCATGGGAGACGTGGCTTTTACCCCGAGACTGGCTCTTGCTAGTATGGGTAGTATGTACACTTCCCTCTCGGTCCCTCTTTTGTTCAAGATCGCGAAAGTGATCTTGACGCTGAGAACCCATAGATTCTGCCTGGTGTGGACCTGAACCTACCATCGTTGAAAGTTGGATTCACTATAACACCAGTAATTTCCCATAGACGGCGCCAATTGTAGGGACCAGATTTGAATTCCTAGTCCAAAATGTGAATGGACTTAGGCCCAAAAAACCTAAAACAATGAATTTGTAGAGAAATGGATCAGAAAACTGGGTTTTAGTTAATCGAACAACAGGTTAAGTAGGTTGGTGATAAAAGAATGAAGATAGACAAGTGTAGATTGAAGAATAAATGTCCTCGGCAATGTCCGAGGAGACTGGTTCTTATATAGTGCTCTTAAATATGGTTACAATTTTGGTCTAGATTGCTACAGTATTTCTTCCCTGATTTTTCGATCCCTTGGTCTCATTGCCTCCCCCTTCTTTTATACCGTCTTTCCTTTTCATCCCTATCTTCTACGTGCATGCCAAATGGTAGATGATGATACTTGTCTCATCGGCACCTCCCATAAGTCTTCATGTAGTAGCTGTAAGGCTGAAATCCACTGTTTAGGTATCACCTCCACATTAATGCGGCCAGGGAGTTAGCTGCAGTGCATTTAATGTGAAGCTAGCAGCTTTCTCCTTAGATATTTTAGGACACTTCCCTGTCCTGGGTTCCCATAGTGCTTATCCGTATCAACTGAGTGTTCTTGTGACGTTTCCCCGGACGACAGACCACCTCTACGGACCTCAGCTTCGATTAGCCGAGGAGTCTCTTATCCTCGGCACAACCCCCTGGGCCGTTGTGATCCAACTGACTTCTCCATTTGCCAACATGGGTTCTTTTGACAGCGCTTTCTACCCCTTGGATGCCTTCAGTCCTCGACTTGGGCCTTGGGCCCATCATATGCATAAATAATGGGCTCCGGGGCCCAATGTCCCTACAATATATATATATATATATATATATATATATATAGTTATAATATATTTCATTTATGTAATTGGGCTCCCTTCTAAAACCTTCGGTGTTGTTTCTCCTCAATAAGCCTAACTAGCCTTACTCAAATAGCAATTATTCAATTCAAAAACTTAACAAAAACAATAAAAATATTCACAATAGTGATTGTATTTTAGCCAAAAAAAAAAAACTATTTTACTACCAAAGAACCAAAAAATTATATGTTATTGGAGAAACTAAAACTAAATTTTTTGCAACTAAAGTAAACTGGTATAAATACCAGTTGACTGTAGCAAGTTGTTAGAAATAAAATACAATATTTTATTAAGATTATATCTCTTCCTTCAATTAAAAATCTCAAATTCTCTTACTTCCTTTATTATTTTAATGAGTTGTTTATATTATTTTAAATAAAGTGATAAAAAAAAATAGAATATTTGATATTGGGTGTATAGTAAAGTGATGTGGTAAAAACTAAAATTTTTAGTATCACCACTGTGGATGCTCTAATTTTTTTTTTTTTTTTTTTAAATATCATAGCCAGCCTAGTATTAAAAAAATCATTTTATTTTTGTTTTTATCTTTGTTGGTAAATGATTGCATCTTAATGTATTTAGAAATAACGATTTTAAGTATTTATAATTTTTTAATACTATATGGATGCCTATTTGGAGGTTTTTTATTTTTATTTTTTATTTTTATACTCCGGCCCCGCTAGCATAAAATTATGGGTTTGTCCCTGGTACTAGACTACCAATTATTAAGAGAAACTGAAACGAAAAATCAATGCTTGGGTGGACAAGCAAGTGAATAGTTTCAACTTTAATTTCAATTGTACAAATCCAGTTGATATTATATAATTCACTCTTTTATTTATTTATTTATTTTTTTAATGTTTTGCATAGACAAAAACAATATTGCTAAATTGTTGATAATCTCATGGGTACTACATGAGCCTTTTCCTCACTAAAATGAACGTTTAAACCTTGAATGACACTATTTTTTTTATTATAAATAATAGAATGATCCATATAATGTCATGAATTCTAGTTCTGTGATGACTT
Source organism: Quercus aquifolioides (assembly GCA_019022515.1). NCBI lineage: Eukaryota > Viridiplantae > Streptophyta > Magnoliopsida > Fagales > Fagaceae > Quercus > Quercus aquifolioides. Next base: position 46,038,094 of record CM032325.1, read on the forward strand.
CAATTAAAGAACCATATTCCATATTCCTAGTTCCTACGAGCAAAATAATAATAAAAAGGTGTGAATATATATAATTTTGGTTATGGTGCTTGCAAAATTCAACTTTTAATCATAACCACAATTCTCTTTTTAGTTCCCAAAATCAACTCTCTTTTTTCCCTGAATAAATCATCTCAATAATCACGAGGTACTTGAGCATAACAACCAGTTACAACCTGTCATTTAGAATTTGTTGTAAAAATATTGTAGACATATTATTTCTCAAATATATAATACCCTTGAAAGGCAGCTACGAGGTACAAATAGTCCTTAAAAACCTCCATCTAACCACATATATCATATGAAATAAAGGCTCTCCGTTGACCTACTTATTATCAGAGAAATAGCACATCACTTAACTAAGCATAGAGTTTAGAACCAACTATATTATATTAAGATCATACTAACGAGTGCTTTTAAAGTATTGGTTAACAATCTAGTTAAAAAAAGTTTTTATGAAAAAAAAAAAAACAATTAATGTTTTAAATCTTTGACATTTTTTTTCATTTCTCATCAAAAAAAAAGTCAACTTTTTTCGATTTTACAGTAGCATTGCTTTGGAGTAGTATTGGTTAATTCACTTTCTCTCTCTCTGTCTCTTTGAACATTTTGTAGTAACATAGTACATTTCTCATAATTGATAATAAATCATTCCTCATCTGTAACTGTAATGTCTGACTTAGATTTCATGAAACGGGGTAAGAATTCCTGACCCCGAAACACAAAAAGGACATTGCCAATTTCTAGGGGCATATATGTCAACACAAACCAGTGACCCAAAAAAATAATCTTGGTTCTTGGATCAACTGCTATTAGTACGGATCTAGATTGGGACCCACACAAGGCTACCACATCATCTAACTTGTCCTTGTTCGTAACTATTAAAAAATAATATTAAATAAATAAAGAGGTAAAAAAAAAAAAAAACAAGTAAATAGAAAAGTAGTTTGCTTCACATGTCTGAGAAGACTATTAAAAAAATTGAGTACTGACACAAATGTCAGTAAGTGTCAGAAAATGCAGTGGCGATAAGGTCAGAAGAGACAGCTGCACACAAACACACACGTGGGTCCCATTCCTTTTTTTTTTTTTTAACATTTTGTGTGTAAGATAAAGCTGGGCACGCCGGCACGCGCGCAAACTAGGCCTCACGTGCCTTCACGTGACTTTTATTTATTTTTTTCTTCTCGATATTTACGTACGTGTACGTTTACCTTATCATCATCCATTATTTAAAAAAAAAAAAAAAAAATCAGAAACAGATTCATTGCAACCCAGAAAAAACAGAAACAGATCCATTCACACACTGTTTTTCTACATGAATTAAACATTAAATTGATTCTTCTTGGCCCTCCCTACTTAAACACAAGAGTTCAAAAAAAAAAAAAAATTCTTTGTTTAGTGGTGGCTGATTTACAATCAATTTATCATTTTTACACAATAAATTTAGTTATTAGATGTCTCCGTTGAATTCGCCAAAAACATTAAAAAGTACCAATTTAATTGCAAAAGATTCTTGTAAGCAATTTTTGAGAAATCTATGAAATTTTAAAAATTAAGTTAGTTGACCCCAAATGAAGAAATAAGTTTGGGATAAAGGGGTATATATATAGATAGATAGTTATTGGATGTCTCCGTTGAATCCGCTAAAGGCATTAAAAAGTATCAATTGAACTATAAAAGATTCTTCTAATCAATTTTTGAGAAATCTATGATTTAACGTCAAAAGTTTTAAAAATTAAGTTAGTTGACCCCATAGAGAGAAATATGTATTGGATAAAACCATAATGGGGTACATATTTTTTGAAATTGTGCTTCATATTTCTTTATAATAATTCTTAGACCACGCATTTTGTCATATCTGTATTACTTAGCATATTGTAACTAATTGTCAATCAATTTTAAATGGATTTAATTTTTTTTTCTCTCACTCACAACCAATCACATAAAATAATTGTAACAAAGTATGTGTGAAAGTATGCGATGTTATAATTATTCATTTCCTACATACTAGATGCATTTTACTGGGAGTGAGGGGATTGGGGGAAGCAATGCAAATTTCTTTTTGTATCAAATGACAATTGTTTAAGTGCAACTTTATTTTTCACGGTAAACTTTAATTTAATAAGTTTGCCATAATTAAATAACTTAATGTGTTAATGCTGAGTAGAAGGCTCATCAAGGCATCAACATCTTGTTAAAATATAAAAACTACTAAAACTATATAAAATGAATATAGTAGAGAATTGAGATAAAGAATTTAGGGGAGCAACATGCATGGTTTAATTTTAGTGGGTTCTGTCTACGTTATAAACTCCTAAATAACTTTTTTTTTTTTTGTTCTAAAATATAAAAGCTATGTATGCGTATAATTTAATTATATATTTCAATAAAGGATATTACATAATATGATAAAACAAACATGATAACCCTTAAATCAAATAATTCTTTCTTCTGTCTATTTTAGCATTAGAGCCTACTTTTTCTATTTTACGCAAATATTTTACAAAAACTCCTAGATTTGTTAATCTATTACACACTCTTTTTTCTTTAAATAATATTTTTTATTATTTTGTTAAAACACTCTCTCCCTTTTTTTTGATCCCTTTCTCACGATTTTTTTTTCTAAAATCTCTCTCTCTCTCCCTCTCTAACCGTCCTCCACAGCTCAAATCATCAAATCTCCTCCATTCGAGCCTCATCCCTCTCATGGCAGCGGCGGCAGCTTGGGTTTTGAATTGATTTGGGTTTTCCGTTGGGCTATGTTTTGAGTTGATTTTGAGTTGGGTTTGAGTTTATTTTGATCTGATTTCCATTGAATTTGGGTTGATTTTGTGTTTGGATTATGATGATTTGTTGTAATGGGTAGTGGGTCTATGGATGGATGGGTGGTGCTAGGTTGCGGTGCTGCAGGGCTACAGTGGTGATAATTTGGTCTTTCTTTTTCCTTTTTGTCCTTCTTCTTTTTCTGACATTGAAGAGAGTCATGGAAAGAAAGAGAGAAGAGATCTGATGAGGCTGAGAAAAAAAAAAAAAACCTGAAATGGAAAGCTAGGTAATCGTGTAAATATACACAGTTATTGTAGCATTTTTACATAGGTACAATATTATAGACTCACTGATATGGGTAGTTTTTGAGCTAAAATGTGTAAAATTCACCCATTGTTGCATTTTACATAGATTGGTGCAATTGCTCTTATGATATTATATAAAATTATGGTCTATGATGTCTACAATGTTTATGTAGTATCTAAACAACCAACGTGACATAATAATGAAGTGTACCTGGCTGATTTAGCCAAAATCATTTAGTTAATCTAAAGTTCTGTTACTATAGTAACATCATATTTGTTGGGTCCAGGCTTGTATTTGTAAGCAAGGAAATCGGTGACTCATAGATGTTATCTCAGCCCTATGAGAGCACTAGTAGACATTGAGTCGGTGGTGTGGCTGTGTGAGATTTTTTCTAAACACTTTTCACTGCAAGATTCAAACTTGGCATCTATATCTCAAACCGCTTGGGAGTAAGCCTAATGACCACTAGACCATTACTGTCGTTGATAGTAAAAGATTTTACATATTTACGAGTGGTGCAAAATGTTTGTAATTATGTCTTGCATGTGTAGATCACGACAAGTTACTAATAAGTAATAACTAGAGTTTTTATATGTGGTACACCGGTCTTCAATTTTATATGGAGTACCTTTTTTTTTTTTGAGAATGTTATATGGAGTACCTAATAACACTAAATTCCCTAGGATAAATCCACCTAAAGTTCAGCAAAATGTAAAAGATTGTCTTGTGAGTACATCACTGCATCATCTTGTACAATATTTGCAGAGTCTGAACTTTTATGTTAAAAGTTGCAGGACAGAAAGGTGTCATCCTCTTTTATTCTTTACAAAGTAGTTTTTATTTTTATTTTTTATTATAAATTAGTGGATTATAACTACCATACATATTCTATTTATTTGGTTCACTTTGGCTAAAGAAAAATTAGATTAAAAGAGACCATTTGTTTTTGTATAATTAGTTAAGGGCATATGATACAAGCGATTGGAACGACGACAAACTAGCATCGTATTTATCATGTTTTGTAGATCATTTTCAAACACAAATATGTAGAACATTTTACTTTAAAAAAATGTAGAATATAGGTGACTTTTGCATGTCATTATTACGAAAAAAAATCATGTGGTTTACATATTGTTTATGAGTTGGCTCCATCATCAAAAACTTTTTTAATAGTCAAAATCAATGGATTCAAACATTCAAAAAAGAATGAAGCCACTGAAAATAGAGTTTATATAGATGAATGGTCAATTAGTAATTTATAATTTTGGGATTGTTAGGATTTTTGTTTAAGTTTAAACTCAAGAATTAGGTTCAAGACACACTTTTCAAAGAATTATTTTTACTTAAATTTTTTTTTTCCCCACTTTAGATTTCAACTTTAGGATTTAGGGTTTGGGAATTGGAAGTCCTTGAAGATATGGTACCTCAAGTCTCATCACCCTTAAGGCTCAACAGGCCCAAATGTGCTAAACACATTACATGATCTTTATAATTCATTTTTTGATTTGAACTTAAGTATCTTAGTTGAAAACACCAGGAAGTGTTAGTTGAGCTACAAGATTATTGACAAATCTCCATAATTTCATTTTAGTTTTTTTTCTATACAAACATGTGCATTTCTCTCTCTCTCTCTCTCTTCCTCTCTCTCTCATGCACTGTAGGTGACTTCAATTTAGTATTTGACCCCATTTCATTACTCATGTTCAACCTAACATAGCCTGTCTTCAGTTTGTTTGATTTTATCTTCTTACCTTCAGACTGTACAACCACAAAGGTTTAAAAGTGTCAGTGTCACGTTCTTGATTTTATTGGGCCGTGCATGGTACGAGGGTAAAAGCTATTTTTGCCAAAATCAAATAATTGTTCAACCCAATGGGCTAATAACATAAACTCTTATGAACTTTGAAAGTCTGATCGAGATGATTTTAATAAATCGGACCCACCACTAATAAAGCCTCTGACTGCCTTAAATTAAGATGTTGACCAAATTTGTTTTGGGACACGGGCTTTGGATCTTTATTGAGCTAGGCCCACCTAATTTTTCAAAGTTTTATCTCACTGCTATTTTATTCATAGAGTTTTAGGCTTCTTCTTTTTTCCTTTTGTAATTCCATAGTTATGGTTATTGCTTCTATGTCCCAAAATATTTATTTACCTATTCTGTTGTGGAGTTAGAACTGAGGGCACTGGAGTTCTCTCTTGATATCGGCATTAGTCCTTCTATTTTAGAAGGTGATTCAGAGATAGTGATTATAATGCTCTCCCTCAGTTGCTTCTTTTGGCCTTTTGATTTGGGATGTCAAAATTCCTACAAGTCTTTTTAGAGTGTTAGTTTTTCTCAGGTATGTAGGGATGGAAACTCTATAGCTTACAACTTTCCTAGACATGCATGTTATATCATAGATTTTCTTGTGTGAATGGAAGATGTCCCACCACACATCTCAATTGTATTTCAAGCCGACTTGGCTTCTGTTTCTTAATATTATTTACAATTTCATAAGTGATTTTTACAAAAGTTACAACGGAGGAGAAGTGATTTTTTTTTTTTTAAGAAGAGGGGAGAGGAATCTGAATCATTGATGTCTCAATTAGAAATACTAGAAAGTTTCTATTAATTAAGTTACAAAGTTTTTGACCACAGAGTTATAATAATGGCTTGCTAAGCTCTAAAATATGTTTGAGAAGGAACAAAAAAGAGTCTTCCTAAACTCAAATCCAATTAAATATTGTACGTCCCAATATTATACTCACTCTATTAAATTTATGAATTCCATACCAAACACATCCCATTTATATTTGAAAGATCTATCCCAAATCTATTAATTTATTTTATCATTAGCATGATTAAATGAGTTGAATTGGTTACATTAACCTCTTTTAATTTTTTTTTTTTTTTTTTTAAATATAAAGAATTGGTCACATTATCGTAAAATGAACATCTTAAACATGATTTAACTAAATTCAAGCATTAGTAAGCAATTTTATACTAAATTAAATCATTTTTCTAATATAATCCAAAAATAATTAAGCACCCATCATAATTCCTCACGTTCAACCACTGCCATCACCAACAAATTAACTAGTCTTTCTATCTATGGTCTGATGATGAATACTTTTCCTTCTTAAAAAAGGAAGAAGAAGCAATTAGGATCCTAGGGCCATTTCCAGAGTATAAGATCTATAATTGGCTGTTTTCAAACCATTTGGACTTAATATGAGGCCCAGTTGGAAACATTAGTCTTTTCTAGACTAAGGTCAATTTAGGCTGGCCCGACATTTCTCACCTTAGCTCTTATTTTTTAGTAGTCTGCGTTGAGCCCAGACCCATTTTGATCTGTAGCAAATTTCCCAGTTCAAAACCCATTATGACTAAAAAAATTACCTATAAAATATAAAGAGAACCAAAAGACATTTGAACTTTAATTGACCTTTTTATATTGTGATACGTAATTTTTGGAGGTCTCAAAATTTTACTTATCATTATTCTAATATATACTTTTAATTGAATTTAGATTCAATTTTATATTTAAACATTCCATTAAAATCGTGGCACATTATATGTTTTTAAATGATAGAATAGAAAGTTCAATATACAAATATAATCATTATAAATTCATATTAATAAGTACCATAATTATCAATTTCATATTTAAATAAAAAAAAAAAAGGTAAAGAAAATATCATATTTTGATAAAGAGTTAATAATACTTTTCCTCCCTTAACTATTAGGTCATTTGCAATCCCCTAAACTATAAATGGACCAAAATGGCAAAATTTCCCCCACAACTACTTGAATTAAGCAAATAACCTTATGTAATGTAATCCACATTGTTATTAAGATCCAATATAACCTTTTTATTTCCTTTGTCTTCATAGTTTCATACCAAGATGTCTAAAACACCCTTCTTCTAGTTGAAGGAAGGAACTACAATGACCCAACATTTCTAGATCATGTAATCCAAAGAACCCACAAGATTCATTTTGTTTGTATTTACTATAGTTGAAAAACCTTTCTAAATTCTCATCCTTGAACGTTATTTTCAATGGAGCCCAAGACGGACAATAACATTCTTTTTGCTAGCTTCTAGTACTATCACTTGAATATGACATTTTTACATCTACAAACAAAACCCATTGCGCACAATTATATTACTATTTTGAATTTTGAGGAGGTTTGTTTTCAGAGTTTGGCTTGATGTCTTGACCCATTTGTTTTGGTTGATTGATTTTGCGGTTTCCAAATACTGGTGTTTCAAATTTAGATTAATTCGTTTATAGTTAGAATAGTAGGTGTAGGGACAATTTTTGTAGCCCAAGCCCAAGAAGGTATGGATTTGAGCCCACTGATCCCCAGACAATAAATTTGTAGAGAGTGGGTGAAAGAGCTAGGCTAGAAATGAATAAACAGTATTAGACAACAATGTTTGTGGATGAATTTGTGTTAAAACGTGCTCGGATAGATGTAAACGCAACGTTTGAAGAGGTGTTTTTCATTCATAAACTTGGGTTACAATTCTTGGAGCTACAATAATGGAGTCCTCTCTTTTTTACTTCTGATTTTCGATCCCCTTCTATCAGAGGCATCCTCCTCTTATATAGTACCCCCTTCCTACATCTTCACCGTCCATTTGTTCATCATCTAGACGTCCACTTGAGTGCATGTCCCATCATGCACCATCTTTAGCCTTATGTGAGTGGTGGTAGCTGAGAGTGCACTGTTCAGGTGTCTTCTCCACATTAATGCGGCCAGGGAAGTAGGTGCAGTGCATTTAATGCGGTGGTTGAAGTCTGTCTCCTTGATATTTCTCCGTTCCTGTTATCCTCATGCGTGTCCGAGGTTCATTTCCCTCCTTACATTTGTCAGAAGGATCACTTGAGCTTCCCATACACCTGTCGGGCCAAGCTTCTTCGGATCCGAGGATATTGGACTCCTCGGACAAATGAACATCTCCTCGGATCGTGCACGTGTTCCTCTCCAGACATGCTCCTTTTACATGGGCCTCTGATTGAGTGTTTTCGTCTCTTCGGACGAACAGTGGTCCTCAAATAGGGCCTTGGGCCCAATACGTTAGGTTGGGCTTTTCACCCCCCACAATAGCCCCTCAAAATTGTAGTTTTTCCCTCGCATCCGAAGAGAAAAAGTAGGATTTTGACTTGCCACGGAGCAAAAGCTTGAGAACAGGCAAATTTGAACTGGCACGTGTGTAGGCATAGAAACAGACGCTTCATTAATGCCGCTGCTGTTTCCATATTCCCAAGGCGCTGCATTAATTGCACCAGGTGGCGCTTTGTCCTTCGTATCCAACGGTGAATGATTGATCCAACAGCCGTGGTTTTTTCTTCAGAATTTGGGCAGGAGTGCCCCTGACTCTTCGTTTGACCCCGTATAAAACCTCAGAGGAAGTTATTTTTGCTTCACTTTGCAAATCTTCAGACGCTCCAGCAAGAACAAGCGTGCCACTCCGTCCAAATCTCTCAGTCGCCGGTTCCAGTCTTCCCCAGAATCTGCACGAACCTTTCTACAAGCCTGAAATCCTTTCTCCGATCTAGTCCTTGTAAGTCGTCGTCCACCAAATCCTTTAGTTCTCTCTTCGGCCAGTCATTTTTGTTTAAGCACCATGGGGAAACTCCAGTACCTGGTAGATAGCCCTGAGCAAATGGAGGCGTTTAGGGCCGCATATCGCATACCCCCAAACGTGGGTGTGAGGTATTGCCCCCCAGAAAAAATATTAACAGATCGGAAGACGGGAGAAGTCGTTATTCCCCTCATCGCCTTCAAAGAAGGGGGAATGACAATCCCCATGGGTCCCATCACCACTAGCTACCTTCGAAACCATAGGCTTATTCCCTGGCAGTGCACGCCTAATATGTTTAGGATCCTAGGAGCAATTGAGGACCTTAACCTTCACATAGGATTGGGACTCACCTGGCTCGACGTAGTACATATGTACGAATGCCACAGCCAGCAAGATGCGGGATATTACTTAAAATCCCGGTCGGACGTTGTCAGGCTCATTTCCTGCCTCCCCAAATCCAACAAAAGGATGAAAGACGACTATGTGATCGTCTCGGGCGCATGGCATGACGGCCATCATTGCCCAACCAAGCATGGAAAGCCAGGTGGGACATGTTAGATTTAGGCACACTAACCATAGGCTTAGGGTCCTCGTCTTTTAATGGTTTTTGATTCTTCTTGTGCTGTTATTTCTGAGTCCCTAACATAACTCTGCTATGCCTTGTAACAGATAAGAACTTCATTTCTCCTCGGCTCAGCCTTACGAACATCGCCGCCCTTAATTTTCTGTTGAGATCGGAGATTTTCGTGAGCGAGGACGGACAGCTCCGATCGGCTCCCCTTATTCTGGGATGCACAGGGAAGCCAAAGGGTTTCCAACCAGTCGGCAACGCAATTGTCCAGGGAGACCATCGCCTGGCACGTATTGACGTCGGTCAGAAAGGTTTTTTGGCGCCGTACGAGCTTGAACCCGTACCCCATCCACGTCCTCAGGCTATACCCCCTCTTGTCCAACCACTCCAGCAAGTTCCCCTCGGACAAGCGGTTGAAGGTGAGAGGGTCGGCTCTTCCACCTCCTCGCTAGAGGAGCAGATAGACAGATTCCAGTTCGCGGGAGAGGCTTCAGGAGTAAATCGAGTGATAGAGGTCTCAGACGCCGAGGAAGAGACCGACAGGCAATCAGGCATCCACCTTAATTTGCTAGCTGCTCATTCCGAAGACTCCTCGGACGACGACATGGATTTGAGGAGTTTGATGAAGAGTAGGGGCAAAAAGGCCGAGCAGAAAGGTCCCGGGTCGTCCCAATCGGTGGTGAACTTGCCTCCAGTGCCACCCCAGGTTCCTGACCCCGGCTTGAAGCCCGTTCCTGACCTGAGGAAGAAAAGGCCCCACATTGATGCTGAAGACAGGCAAGTGTTGCCAGCTAAGGGGACCAAGCAGCAGAAGGTGGTAAAGGACCATCGGACCCAAAGGGGCTCGTCCATTGAAAGCCGAGACGAGGGCGTAGTGGGAGATGGATGGCGCTCCAAAGTTGGAGTTGGATGGCGCTCCAATCCTCTGGGATACCTCCCTCAGGAACTACGATGGAGGAAGGGCAAGCTATGTTGCTGAGGCTCTGCAGCAACCACTCCTCCTCCCCCACGACATGGAGTCCTACAGGCGTTTCTCCCAGTAGGAGCTCTTTCAATCCCTTAAGAGGGACATAGCCATGGTAAGCGACCTTAGTCTGATTAGCTGAATCACTGATTTTTGCCTTTCCTATTTTTCTATGTTTGATATTCGGTATTTCCATTATGCAGGTCACCCAGCAGATCTATGTGGCCGAGGAGTGGAATAAGAATAACCACCTGGAGACCCAGGCAGCTTTCTGCTCTCGAGACGAGGCAGAGAAAGCTCTGGGCCAGCTGAAGGAGGACTACGCCCATCTGTCCGAAGACCTCAAAGAGATGACCAATCAGAAGAGAAGCCTTGATGCTGGGCTTAAGAATGTTGAGAAACAGGCTGAGGAGCAGCGTAAATAGCTGAACATGGCAGAGATCAATCTGGCGACCGAGAGGGAGCTGGTGAAGGGTCTCCAGGCTGAACTGCAAAAAGCCAGGGCGAGCGCTCAAGTGGCCAAGCAGAATGCCAAACTGGTCGAAGAGGCGGTTGAGGCTGAGAGGACGGCGGCATTCCAGTTGGGGGTGGAGCTGACCTCGTCCCAGCTGATGGAGCAATTTGCCTTGGTTAGCCGAGACTACTGCGGCATAACTTGGAGCAAGGCGCTGGATGCCGCTGGAGTCCCTGCTGACTCTGAGCTGAGGCTGCCCGGGAGCGTATACTACGATCCTGAGATCCGAGAGCTCCCGGTGGATGATCCTTCTGCCCCACAGCTTCCTGGGCTTCTGAGCCAAACCTGGTCAGCCAAGCTCCTCCATCCACCCTTGGTGCACCCAAAAAGGCTGGTCAGCCAGGTGACAAGGATAAGCCAGCTGAACCAGTCAAAGACAAAGGCCAAGGGTCGGGTAGAGAGAAAACTCCCGCTGAGCCCAAGGATCAAGCCCCAGAAGCATCTGCTCGGACAGGCCAGGCTGCTGAACCTGTGCTCCCTCCAGCAAAAGAATAGATACATAGGGCTTTTGTTTTTGCACTTGTACTTTCTTTTGTTTTTATCCAAGGAATTGTAAACTCTTTTTTTATTTATGGAATGGCTTCCCCTTTGCTTCTGATGTTTTTAATACATGTCTTATTACTTATTACTGCTGCATATAACTGCACATTGCACTTATAACAAAATAATGCAAATAAACTTGATTGATACATCATATTGATGGCGTGAGTAATTGAAATTGATATTGAAAAGAACAGTCCGAATAAAAGTTATTAATAAGTAATGATTGCAGCGAGTAGTTGTGTAAGTTTCACACGGCTTCAAATTAAGTATAACTAAGGAAGACAGTCATAAGTGAGAATTAATTTAAACGCAATCAGGAATTTTAGCACTAAGCCCCGGTGACAATAGCTGTGTGGGGGTATTGACTAACCTGTATCATTTGATTCAAGGACCACGGGGGACGAACGTATTCGAGTGTTAACTAACCCTAATCATCTGGTCCGAGGACTACAGGCATGATTGGATTTAAGTTTAAACACTATAGAACTGTAACTGAGTGTTAACTAATCCTAATCATCTGGTCTGAGGACTACAGACATGATTGGATTTAAGTTTAAACACTAGAACTGTAACTGAGTGTTAACTAACCCTAATCATCTGGTCTGAGGACTACAGGCATGATTGGATTTAAGTTTAAACACTATAGAACTGTAACGGAGTGTTAACTAACCCTAATCATCTGGTCCGAGGACTACAGGCATGATTGGATTTAAGTTTAAACACTATAGAACTGTAACGGAGTGTTAACTAACCCTAATCATCTGGTCCGAGGACTACAGGCATGATTGGATTTAAGTTTAAACACTTGAGCAAGTGGCGAATGAGTGTTAACTAACCCTAATCATCTGGTCCGAGGACTACAGGCATGACTGGATTTAAGTTTAAACACTTGAGAGAAGACTTTACGCAGCGAATTGGCACATCGGTTGAAGAAAAGACTCGATTAATAAAAGTACCTCTTGAGGTTATTTACATTCCATGGACGTGGTATTACATGACCATCTAGGTCTTCCAAGAAATATGCCCCAATGCCTGCTCCTGAAGTGATGCGATATGGCCCTTCCCAATTGGGTCCTAGTTTTCCCCAAGCTGGATTTTTTGCGGTGCCCACAACTTTCCTCAGCACTAGATCACCAGGCTCTAGAGGCCTTAGCTTTACGTTAGCATCATAGCCTTGCCTGAGTTTTTGTTGGTAATGTGCCAGCCGAACCATTGCATTCTCCCTCCTTTCCTCAATCAGGTCTAAACTCTTCTGTAGTTGCTTATCATTGTCGGCCGGACTGAACGAGCTAGTTTTTAACGTTGGGAACCCGGTCTCCAAGGGAATGACAGCTTCAGCCCCATAGGTCATTGAGAAGGGGGTCTCTCCAGTAGACCTACGAGGCGTAGTCCTGTAAGCCCAAAGTACATGTGGCAATTCTTCTACCCATTTGCCCTTTGCATCATCCAGCCTCTTCTTTAAGCCATTCAGTATGACCTTGTTGACAGCTTCTGCTTGTCCATTACCCTGGGGATAGGCGGGAGTGGAGTATCTGTTTATAATTCCCAGCTCGCTGCAATAATTCCTGAATGCCTTGCTATCGAACTGTAAGCCGTTGTCCGAGATGAGAGTGTGAGGAACTCCAAACCGAGTGACAATATTCTTCCACACAAACTTTTGCACATCAACGTCTCTGATATTGGCTAGTGGCTCGGCTTCAACCCACTTGGTGAAATAGTCTGTGCCGACCAGAAGGTACTTCTTGTTTCCTGCAGCTTTAGGGAAGGGTCCCACGATATCCAAGCCCCATTGGGCGAAGGGCCATGGGCTAGACAACGGATTAAGGGTTCCCCCTGGCTGGTGAATGTTTGGAGCGAAGCGCTGGCATTGATCGCACCTCTTGACATACTCGTGGGCCTCCCTTTGCATGTTAGGCCACCAATAACCTTGGGTGAGGGCTCGGTGAGCCAAGGATCTACCTCCAGTGTGGCTCCCACAAATTCCTTCGTGCAGCTCTTCTAGTAATAGCTCAGTCGCTTCAGGATGCATGCATAACAAGTATGGTCCCGAGTAGGAGCGTCTGTATAATTTCTGGTCCTCGGATAACCAGAATTTGGTCGCCTTCCTCCGAACTTTATCAGCTTCTCCTTTCTCTTCTGGCAATATATCTTCTTTGAGGAATTTGATTAAAGGATCCATCTAGCAGGGCTCGGCCCTGACCTGGTAAACGTGGATTGCCTCTGTTTTCGCCTCTATAGGCCTGTGCAAGTCCTCGACGAGGATGATCCTTGGCAGGTCTTGCGCCGAGGAGGTAGCAAGCGTGGCCAAGGAGTCAGCATGTGAGTTACCACTTTTGGGGATGTGCAGCAAACTGAAAGAGTCGAACTCTGATTGCAGATATTTAACACGGCTTAAGTACCCTTGCATTCTTTCATCCTTCGCCTCAAACTCGCCTTGTACTTGACCTACGACCAACCTTGAGTCTGAGAACAACTCCATGGACTTCCCACCCATTCTACGGACCATAGCCATTCCCATCAGTAGGGCCTCATACTCCGCCTCATTATTTGTTGCCGAGAAGTCCAGTCTAAACGACTTTTCGATAGTGATCCTCTCGGGTGATATCAACACCAGCCCCACTCCAAAACCTCTTTGGTTTGCCGCACCATCAACGTACACTTCCCAATGAGAGGGACTATGTTGGGATATCATGCCAACTGATTTTTCATCCATGTCTGACGTGGGCTTTACTTCTTCTAGTCGGGGTTCCGTGAATTCAGCCACCAAATCTGCAAGGACCTGACCTTTGACCGATGTGTGGGGCATATATCTTATATCGAAAGCCCCTAAGATCGTACCCCATTTGGCAATCCAACTAGTATAATCAGCGCTTCGGAGTATAGCTTTGAGTGGGAGTTGAGTGAGAACAATGACCGTGTGGGCCTGGAAGTAGTGGGGTAGCTTCCGTGTGCCAAGCACTACTGCTAGGATAGCCTTCTCCAGAGGCAAGTAACGAATCTCAGCCTCATGCAGCGACTTGCTTACGTAATAAACTGGTCTTTGTACACCACAGTCTGATCGTATCAACACCAGGCTCACCGCACAGGGAGCTACGGCAATGTAGGCGAACAGTACCTCATCTGGCTCAGGACTGGACATGATTGGTGGCCGAGCTAGATAATCCTTGAGTTGCTGGAATGCCAAAGCACATTCTTCAGTCCATTCGAATCCTTTCCACTTGTGGAGCAGAGAAAAGAAAGGCCGACACCTGTCTGCTGATCTAGAGATGAACCGATTGAGGGCAGCAGTCATTCCGGTTAGTTTCTGAACTTCCTTGGGATTCCGAGGAGCTCGTAGATCGTTGATGGCCTTTATCTGGTCGGGGTTAACCTCAATCCCTCTGTGAGTCACCATGTAACCCAAAAACTTGCCAGATCACACTCCAAATGAGCACTTAGAAGCATTCAATCGCAGCTTGTGCTTTCTTAGAACTTCAAAGGTACTTTCAAGGTCCTTCACATGCTCGGCGACAACCTTGCTCTTCAGCACCATGTCGTCTATGTAGACCTCGATATTTTTGCCCAGCTGTGGCTCGAACATTCTCGTCATCATCCTCTGGTAGGTAGCACCCACGTTCTTCAAGCCAAATGGCATCACTTTATAGTGGTAGTTACCAATAGGGGTGACAAAAGAAGTTTTCTTCTGGTCATCCGGGGCTAATGGTATCTGGTGGTAGCCTTGGAAGGCGTCTAGGAAGCTCATCCGAGGGTGGCCGACAGTGGCATCCACCAGCTGATCAATTTTCGGCATAGGGAATGGATCTTTGGGGCAAGCCCTATTCAAATCGGTGAAGTCTACGCACACTCGCCATTTCCCACTCTTCTTCTTTACCACCACGGTATTTGCCAGCCATTCAGGATAAAAAACTTCTTTGATAGCCCCAGCTTGTTTGAGTTTCGCTACCTCCTCTCTCACTGCGTCAGCATGTTCCTTGGACGGGCGCCGAATAGGCTGTTTCTTGAGGGTGACCAATGGATTCACCTTCAGGTGGTGGCATATAAACTCCGGGTCTACCCCTGGGGCTTCGTAAGCACTCCAGGCAAACACATCGAGATTTCGTTTGAGGAACTCTATTAGCTCTTCCCTCTCTTGAAGAGGCAGCTGAGATCCGACTTGAAAGAACCTATCAGGATCATCTCCAATAACCACTTTCCTTAGATCCTCACATCGAGTGCCTTCATCCGGATCTTCGACGGGCAATCCCCGAGACTGTAGTTGCTATAAATCTCTTTCGGCTATGTCCGAGGGCTCGGCTTGGGTCTTATGTTGAATGGCAGCTACCAGGCACTGTCGGGCAACCGACTGGTCTCCTCGGATCTCATGTATCCGCCCTTCTGATGGGTATTTGACCTTTTGGTGCAAAGTAAAGGGAACAGCCCCAAGTGCATGAATCCAAGGTCTGCCTACGAGTGCCGTGTAGGGTGAATATGCATCCACAACTATAAAGTCCAACTCCACCACCTCGGAGCCGGACTGCACAGGTAAGCGTATCCGGCCTTTCGGGATGACAGGCCTTCCTTCAAAGCTTAAGAGGGGGGAATTGTATGGCGTCAGGTCCTAGGGTTTTAGGCCTAGCCCCTTGTAGAGGTCTGGGTACATTATTTCCACAGCACTGCCCTGGTCCACCATCACCCTCTTCACATCATACCCTCCTATTCTAAGGGTGATGACTAATGCATCATCATGGAGTTGAATGGTGCCAATCATGTCTTCGTCCGAGAACCCCATAACCAGCGGGGCACCAGACTTCACTCTCTTCGGTCCTCGGCTTGACTCCCCTGCGGATGGTCGGCCTACCGACATAACTTTTAATGGCCAGGATCCTGTTCTCCTCTGCGCGGCAAAGACGACGTTTATAGTCCTTAGTGGCAGCTTTAAGGGGTCATCTCTGCGTGGCCCTGAGCCCGTCTGCCCTCGGCCGCTGGAGGGGTGCAAGAGGTGTTTCAGTTTACCATCGCGAACCAGTTGGTCCAAGTGATCCCACAGGCTCCTACAATCCTCTGTGGTATGCCCATGGTCTTGATAGTACTGGCAGTAGAGATTATGGTTGCGTCTCTCGGGGTTTCCTACCATCTTGTTCGGCCACCTGAAGAATGATTCATTCTTGATCTTTTCCAGGACCTGGTGCACTGGCTCTTTGAACACGGTGTTGACCGCTTGAGGATTCGTCGATCCTGATTGCCCAGTAAAATCCCTCCGCGGTTTACTGTAATTGTAACGGTCCGACCTCAAATCCCTCCTCTCTTGGGGGATAACCTTGTCCTTTCCCTTGCCCTGCTGCTGATCTTCTTCAACCCTCTTATACTTTTCTATGCGGTCCATTAGTTGACGCACGTTTGTGACCGGTTTGCCAGATAAAGATGTCCTCAAACCGTGGTCAATGGGGAGGCCGAGCTTGAACGTGTTGAGGGCCATTGCATCATTGTTGCCCTCCATATCATTGAACATCTCCCAGTATCTGTCTGAATATGCCTTCAATGACTCGCCTTCCTACATGGACAAGGATAGCAGTGAAGAGAAGGGTCTGGCCACTCTTCGCCATGTGACAAAATGGGAGCCGAATGCCTGAGTGAGCTCTTTGAAGGAGTTGATGGAGCCTGCCTTCAAACCGTCAAACCACCTCATGGCAACAGGCCCAAGACTGGAAGGGAAAACCTTGCACATCAGAGCTTCGTCTCTGGAGTAAACAGCCATCCTCTGGTTAAAATGACTCACATGCTCCACGGGGTCAGTTTTACCATTGTAGATGGTGAACGTTGGTTGGTTAAAGCGCCGAGGAAGTCTGGCCTCCTCAATCCTGCGCGTGAAGGGTGACCGAGATATCTGATTCAGAGCCCTGTTCATGGCATCGTTCTCCATGTCCTCACGTGATGGGCTTCTACGTTGCCTCTTATGATGGGACTCCTCTTCATAGGTGTAGGACTCGCTAGCTGGTGTCCTAGATTTATGCTGATAAGTGACATCCTGCTCGTCATCAAGATCCTCCTCAGAATATGAGGAAGCCCGTTTCCTCTTTGCATGACGCAACTCCCTTTTTAGTTTTTCTACTTCCAGTTGTAAGTCACGGTTCTTCTCTGCATGGGACATGTGACTTCCGCCCTGTGACTGGCTCTGGCTAAGGCGCACAGTGTGTACACTGCCCTCACGATTTTGTCTCCTCTCTAAGTTAACAAAAGGGTCCACGTGTTGGGATGCCCTGGATTCTGCTTGTTGTTCACCTTGTCCTGCCATCATCAACCGTTGTTTTCACCCTTGCACAAGCTCTTCCCACAGACGGCGCCAATTGTAGGGTCAATTTTTGTAGCCCAAGCCCAAGAAGGTATGGATTTTGAGCCCACTGAACCCAAGACAATAAATTTGTAGAGAGTGGGTGAAAGAGCTAGGCTAGAAATGAATAAACAGTATTAGACAGCAATGTTTGTGGATGAATTTGTATTAAAACGTGCTCGGACAGATGTAAACGCAACGTCCGAAGAGGTGTTTTTATTTCATAAACTTGGGTTACAATTCTTGGAGCTACAGTAATGGAGTACTCTCTTTTTTACTTCTGATTTTCGATCCCCTCTATCAGAGGCATCCTCCTCTTATATAGTACCCCCTTCCTACATCTTCACCGTCCATTTGTTCATCATCTAGACGTCCACTTGAGTGCATGTCCCATCATGCACCATCTTTAGCCTTATGTGAGTGGTGGTAGCTGAGAGTGCACTGTTCAGGTGTCTTCTCCACATTAATGCGGCCAGGGAAGTAGGTGCAGTGCATTTAATGCGGTGGTTGAAGTCTGTCTCCTTGATATTTCTCCGTTCCTGTTATCCTCATGCGTGTCCGAGGTTCATTTCCCTCCTTACATTTGTCAGAAGGATCACTTGAGCTTCCCATACACCTGTCGGGCCAAGCTTCTTCGGATCCGAGGATATTGGACTCCTTGGACAAATGAACATCTCCTCGGATCGTGCACGTGTTCCTCTCCAGACATGGTCCTTTTACATGGGTCTCTGATTGAGTGTTTTCATCTCTTCGGACGAACAGTGGTCCTCAAATAGGGCCTTGGGCTGAATACGTTAGGTTGGGCTTTTCACCCCCCCCACAGTAGGTATTTGTGAAAATGCACAACCAAGTCACCATGGTATAATAGAGCATAATGAAGCATTCTCAAGAAATTGGTACAACCAAGTCACCATGGTATAATAGAGCATAATAAAGCATTCTCAAGAAATTGGTTTAGTCATAAATCATAATAGTATAATAGTGCATTTGCACTTTCCCCCTTAACTACTAGGTTATTTGTAATTCACCCCTCCCAAAATAGAGGGAGGGTGTTTTAGTCATTTTGATATGGAATATAATGTGAATAAAAAGAATTTTTAGCTCTTAACAACTAAGTGGTTGCTAGGGGGTTATTTTCTTATTTCCAATAGTTGAGGTAGAACATTGGTCTCTTCTCAAACAAAAAAAATAAAGGTAGAATATTAGTCGATTTTATAGTTTACGAGGAAGAGTATAATTAACTATTTATTAAACTTTAGCGTGAATTGTATGGGTTACATACTGGTAAATAAATAAAAATAACGAGCAAGACCCATTCAACATTCATTTTGTTTTACAGCCACATATTCGTAGCAAAGATTAAGCAGAAGTTTACAATCACCAGCTGTAAGGTTGCTACTGCTCACATGGGAAGAGCTGATAAGTTCCAAAAACTTGGACTTGGCACATCCTATTCTTTGCTATTACTAAGTCCAAAAAACAAATGACAAAAGCATAACAGCCTACCGGTTTGATATCACCTTCTCGTGAGAGGGACAGGTCTGTGATTGCGATTGTAACAAGGAAACAATTGCTTTTGCACAAAGTGCATGGGAATCAAGTTGCACTCTTTCTTCTTCTTCTTCTCTCTATCTTCTTTTTTTTTTTCTTTTTTTTTTTGGGAAACTCTATCTTCTATTTTATTCTATGTTTTGAAATTTGATATTGCTAAAAGATGTAGGATTAATTAAAGAGAAATGTTATGTCCACAATATTTTTACATCACTCTTACAACAAATCATAAGAGGCAGATTATTCTAGGTTGTTATTGGTAGACAAAAAAGTAATTTCAATGGTAGGTTTAAATTAGAACCGATAACAACTTACTAACTATAATTTGTTGTGAAGTTATTGTGAAAATATTGTGAAAATATTGTGAACGTAGCATTTCTTTTTATTAAATGCATACTAATATTAGTGGATTATCACATTTAGCCTATGGTGATATCTTTGTTTGATTAAAATCAAGGAATATTAGTTGTCTTTGATTTTTGTTCAATCAAAGAATTCGTCTAGGACAATTTTATTTCCTTTATGTACTTGGGATTTATTGAAAATCCAAAATTATGAATAGAAAAGATGTACTAAGGATTCTTTCTATTATGGACATAGGCATAGCTCTTCTTACTTTGGCTTTTTCTTTCTCTCTCTAGATCTTTTATTTTAACAGCTAACATGTGTGTGAGAGAAGAAAAGGCAAAAAGTTTTTTTTTTTTTTTAAAAAAAAAAAATTAGGAGAAGCCTACCTGGGCTTTATTAGCATAATTAAGAGTCTTTGTCTCAGCCAAAGCAAGCCATGAGCAAATCAAGCATGTTCCAATTTCTTTGCCCACAGTTCAATGTTAAAGTTGTTTGGTTGCATGTAAATGCAAAGTTAGCCGTTGAAAATGATTGTTATGGTTTGATTAACAAAATCACACGCAAATATGCATTTCACTTTTTCTTTTTTCCAAAAAAATCAAAGAATACATAGCATTTTGTAGCTGCATGAACTATTACATTCTTGAATCACGCTAGATGTATATCTAAATATGACTTTATCAACAGGTTTGGTCAACTTTGGTGACTTGAACTGACATTCCTTGCTTATCAGACACTCCCCCCCAAAAAAAAAGAAAAAAGAAAAAGGATATTATTGACATTTCAAAATGAAAAATAATTTTTAAAAAAGAATAAAAATTTTGTCTATTTTGATCTTCATTTATTTTTTGGTTCCTTATTTTTTATTTTCATGCAAGACGTCCAAATTTATTGAATTACTTTGAATTACTGTAGCAATTCTTTAAAATGACTAACCTTAATAGAGACTAGTTGAGTATTCACATTAATTGGCCAGGTCTATAGCTGAAATCACAAAAAAAAAAATCCACACCTGATTTCGCATCACAGTTAAAAAGTTTTACAAAAAGTTACGATGCTCAGTAATAATACCAAGCGTGTCAGTATGTCACACTTTTTTTTTTTTTTTTTTTTTTTAAGTCCCTCCCTTTTTATCCTTTTGTTAAAAATACTCTCGGATTCTCTTTTTCATTCTCAACTCTCAAGTGCAGCTGTGCATGCTTACTTCACTCTCACTCTCATGAACAGTGATCATTGGTCACGAGTTGCCGGTGTGCGGTGTCTTCTGCGGTGGTGGATTTGGCTGTGGGGGTGCTACAATGGTTGTTGCCCAATTTGGCATCATGGGCATTGGTCGTGGGTTGGTGGCATTGGGGGAGTATGGGAAAAATAGAGAAGAGGTATAATTACAAACTTGATTGGAGTTTTAGGTTAGGTTTCAACTCACAATATAAAAATAACATATATTCTTGACATGTGCAATGTAAATAATTTTTCTTAACCATGTTTAAGTAATTGTATATATATTATCTTCCTATTATGAGTTGAAGCCTAAGACTTCAACAATGTTTTTCAAGAAAAAAATATAGAGGAAGAGTGCAATGATGAATTGTAAAAAGGAATAACTAAAATCGAAGAAGCTAACTTTTATGAAAATAATTTAGTGAGGGTAATACAAAATTGATGTGAATGATGAGAAAATCTAGGACAATAATTTTTTGTGCCATAATTTTGACATGACAAATTGCAAATGAGAGAAGAAAAAGAAATGTGAGTCCATGTAAAAATGATTAATAACTAGTTATAGTTCAGACAACTCATTGTATTTTATTTTATTCATTTTAATATATAATCTTTTAGACTTCAACAAGATAATTGTGAAATAAAATGTGGTAAATATTGTGGTCCTAAATAGCTCGCGATCTGGGAGCAAGCCTAAAATGACCAAAAGATGGGGATGTATATGCCGGAGATGCTTTAAAAGGGTACTCTCAATCCATACCCCATCCTTAAGAAAATATTTAATACTTTAAAAACAAGTACAAATTTCTCAAATAGAGTCAATCATAAGGTTCATCTACTCCGAGAATCTACAACATTCAGTTAGCCAAAAACCATAACTGCCAACCAAAATGAAATTTCATAATAAAGAGAAGCTAGAAGACAGTGATGTCTGTAGTTGTAAAGGTTTTACCAGACCAAAAAAATATATATTGCAAAAAACAGTGCAAAGTTTTTTGAAACACAGAGAGTTGGTCAGGGTGGGCCTGAGTGACACCACAAATCATTTGAGATCACAAAAACAGGCCCTCTAATCTAAAAAATCAAATTGCTTATGCTGGCATTAGGTAAAGTTGATATCTTTGTTCCTTAATTGTATCATTAAAAAGTTAAAAACAACGCAAATAGCACGCGGGTGACACTTAATGCTTGTATTGAAAACCCAATGGGACAAGGCCCCACTCAAGGTACCTAGGCCCATTATTGATTACATCCTTTGATCTTGACCGTTAAATTTATACGTAATAAATAAAAATGAAAATTTTGATGCTTGAATATTTCAAAGGTTGAAATGGACCCCCACTAATAGACTAGAAAGAGAGAGAAAAAAAAGGTAAGAAATCCATTAACAAGTGATTATGTTATTGTAGAATATTTTAAAGTAAACCTTGACTCAATCATGCCATGAAAATAGAGAATTAGGAAAAGAAATTAAAAAAATATTGAGGGAAATAAAAAAAATTAATTAATTAAAATAAAGATTGAGATTCTTCTTTTGAAGGCCCTGGCTATATGGGAAAGGAGCAGCATATATATATATATATATATATTATTTTTTTTTTGTCAAAAGGTTAGCTAAGCTGCCGCCACTTGCCTCTTTTCCTACTACTTTGGCTGCCTTGACTCTTACGGCTTTTCTTCTGTTTTATTTTGATTCTGATTCTGTGAGCGTTGGGTGACTGGTGAGTGGTAACCCTTTATATGCCCACTTCACACCAAACGTGTTTATCTTAATAGCACTTTGTGTCTGTCTGTTCAAGCGAGCAAGGGATGGGCTAAATGTTTATCAAATTCTTTTTTGGAGTGGTGATGGTCCTGATGGACGTGGACATACCATCTATGAAACTCTTGTGATTTATTATGATCTGTGAGTTTGATGGGAATGTACTCGAATTCCTAAATTTGTAAGAGGCGAAAAACAAATAGGAAAATAATGCACACACATGACAAACAAAATTATAAGATGTAGTAGTATAATGTTTCTCTCTCAAAACAACACGAAAATTTCTGTTCTATGAACTAAATCTTAGAAAATCTTCTATTAAAAACTGTAACACTTTTATATTTGATCAAGTTATAATTCAATTCAAACACAAATAAAGCTCAAGTAATGGTAAACTCTATTAATATTCAAGTAATCTCACATCATAAAGAAATGCAAAAACTTACATGTTAGAATAATAATCGCAATTATGGCTTATGAGTCCATTTTTTTCACTATACAAAAAATTATAATAAATTAATAAGTAACCTACATTGTTTTAAAAATTGGACTGATTCGTTCAAACAAAAACCGGACCATAAAACAGTCCAATAAAAACTAGAAAAATAGGGAAAAAAAACCGGTTTTTTTATTTTATTTTTTTGTTTGTTTTTTATTCTTTCATTCTTTAACCATTTCGATTTCTAAAACTAGTACAAACATGTATGCCCTTCCATAAAGCTACTAATAAGAGATTTTTTTTTTTTTTTTTAAAGGAAAATAAGAGAATCTTGCGGTTACCCCGTACAAGTACGTACCTTTTTCCACAGTATAAACCAAAAGCTGTTCGGTTTGTTAAACACGCATAGTCATGTAATTAGTATTTAGTACCATACGTCCCTCATCAACTTCTTATTTTTTACTTTCCTCAAAAAAAAAAAAAAAAAACCTATTTTTTACCTTGGCATTGATTGTTAGTTTTCTGCTGGGAGTCATGTAATTAGTACTGTGCACGACTTGATGAAGAACGTACCAAAGAGTAATCTCTCTGTGTCTATATATATATATATATATATATATATATATATATATTCAGAAGTTCATAGAAAATCTAATTACATTTTAATAGGATTCTTAATTTTGTACCACGTGTCTTATTTAATTTTTAATTTTGTGCCAAATAAATTATTAAGTGTAAAAATTGAAAAGTCTAAATTCAATTAGATTCTAACTTAGAGTTCAATTTTCCACTACGCGTTCATCTAAGTTTTTAATTTTTGTGACAAATGAATTATTGAGTGCGAAAATTGAAGAGTTTAAAATCAATTAAATTCTAAATTATATATATATATATATTTATATAAAAGGAGAAACCATTACATACTTTAGAAATGTATGGTTAAAAAAAAGTGTAAAGTTAATACCATGTATAATTTGAACATCTTCTAAAAAAATGTATAATTTAAGTCGTATAATTGTAATTATTTTTAATTGTCCTCGTGCAAGTACGTATTAATTAGTGATATATATTTAGTTTTTTGAGAGTAATGATTTATTTTATATGCTTTTTAAAGCAAGTATAAATTTTTATAATGTAATATACCATAAGAGAGAAATTTACAGGATTCTTCAATATTACACTTATAAAATAATCCAAGCTTAGTTGGACTCATATAGCAAACTCGACCGATTGGGCGTAAACATCATTTTAAAGATTGTGAATTTATTAGTATCTCTAAATCAAATTTTATTGTTTTCCATTATCTTCTCCTAAAGTTCCAAACATGGATCCTGTCATACAAACATTCCATTTAAAAAATTGATGGTGGAAAATTTGACCTGTACTTGTTATGATTGCTACTGAGTATTGTTTGCAGACTTACCAAAAACGCTAACATAATTGTAATATAATAATACTTATTTATTCCAGGGGGAAAAAAGAAAAAATAAACACTTGTAAGTTGATAGCTTTTTTTTGAGAAAGATTAGTTAGTTAGACCTGTTAGTACACTAGATTTTCCTTGCTAACGTAAGTTGATAGTTGAAACACAGACACTGTCAATAAACTTTTTAACCTAAAAAAAAAAAAAAAAACTGAGATTATTCATATCAGTGCGTGTATAATAATAAAAAAAGAGTAAAATTTACATTATTTTACCTACAAATAACTCATATTAATCAGTATATAAAGTTTTCTAAAAAAAAAAAAAAATCAGTCTATAATTGTGTAAATTTACAAATTTATAATGCGAATATTCTAACATACTCCCCCTACAAATTTAAAAGGATCTTGAGCAAGCAGCAAAGAAAACCAAACCAAACTGACATGGCAGCAGGTATTTTAATTTATAAGATAGAAGAAAAATTGAAAACTTAAAAATAAGAGTTTGGACTGAACCAATATAATAGAACTGATAAGGCTGGCAAAAGAATTGCATAAGAACATAGTATAGTCCAAATAGGCTAATTACTCACAGGTATACACATTTGAAAGTATTGTATAATACTAACAAATATATAATTATGTTATGTGCATGTGTCAGTCTCATCACCCCATGTGGATGAGTTAACTAATAAAGTAGCTTGAAGTTGCCCATTTCACCAACTCCAGGAAGATAACAACCTTTGTCAAGTCAGGTCAATACCCTAACACAAAGTTCTCAATTTGGTACATAGGTAAGAAAGAAAGAAGTACAAGCTAAATGCAAAACTTGTATTCTAAGGGTATGTTTGGTTTAGAGATGACTTAGTTTTTATAGCTCAGTTTTCATAACTCAGTTCTTAATTTTTGAAAACA
This sequence comes from Quercus aquifolioides, assembly GCA_019022515.1. Classification (NCBI taxonomy): domain Eukaryota; kingdom Viridiplantae; phylum Streptophyta; class Magnoliopsida; order Fagales; family Fagaceae; genus Quercus; species Quercus aquifolioides. The sequence goes on from CM032325.1 coordinate 46,063,341, forward strand.
CTCATTTGTTGTTTCCTGTTTCTATCACTCTAACTCAAATTTTTGAGTTTTGAATGATGGAAACAAGTGTTGAAAACCAAGCCAAACACAAAATTTTTTGTAGGACCCACGTGTTTTGAGCACTGAGTTATGAAAATGGAGTGATATGATCCAAAAACCCACTCATCCAAACAGGCTCTAAGTTTCTACGGAATTTATTTTAGTTCTCTAATTTTGTTTTCGTTCATTTCAGTCTTTTAAGTTTCAAATTTATTCAATTAAAGTATTTCCGTCAACTTTTGTTAAAATTTTTTGAAAAAAAAAATCTAGAAAATAATTTTCAATCATTAATTGAATATTTTTAAATTAAAAAATTAAAAAATTAACTACAATATATAACAAAAGTTGATGGAAAAGTCTTAATTGAATAAACTTGAAAGTTAGAAGATTGAAATAAACAAAAGTAAATTTAGAAGACTAAAATAAATTTTGACAAAACATAGAGAGTAAGTTTTGCATTTTAGTCAAAGAAGAAGAAGAAGAAATTGCAATAATGGAAAAATTATAAAGGGAAAATTCAAATTCCCATATAATTGAATTGAATTTTGAAATTGCAAAAGCTGTTTATGAGGTGGGGTTCAATTCAAATGGAATGGTGGAGACAAGTTTTGAATTTTTAGGGACAAACTTCATTCATTCAGTAAAGTTAAATTGCTCGGTATCTGTATCAGTGGTTGGCAGTAGAGTCATTTCAACCACAACCCTTTTGTAATTCTAATTTCCACAAGATTATTATTATTATTATTTTTTTAAAAAATTTGCCCTTTGCTTTATTTTTGGTTCAAAAAGAAAAGCTAAGCTGGCTTGACACTCTTAAATACTTTTCTTTTTTTAGGGCCAGCCCTTGTTTATAAGCACTTGCAACCGAGGAAACAGAGCAACCCCATCATTCCAAAGCAAAAGCAAAAGAGAAAGGAAAGCAAAACAAAGCAGAGAGGTGAGCTGAGAGAGAAAGATAATAAAAAGAGGAATTCAAGGAAGAAGAAGGGTTTTCTGTGCAACATAGAGAGAGAAAGAGAAAGTGACCATGCAGACAGGTGAACACCCTCAGCTCCAGCAACAGTTAATGGTGCAGAACTCATCAGGAAGTCTGAGCTTCAACAGCAATTTATCCAAAGAAGATGAAGAGATGTCAAGGTCAGCTCTCTCTAATTTCAGGGCCAAGGAGGAAGAGATTGAGAGGAAGAAGATGGAGGTCAGAGATAAAGTTCAAGCTCAGTTAGGCCGTGTTGAAGAAGAAACTAAGCGTTTGGCCACAATTCGTGAGGTATGTCACTATGTCAGTCAGATAAAGCTGTTTAAATGTATAAAAATATAATCTTGGAGAAACAAAAACCAATTTTTCCCTAGTTTATAGGGTCAGAAAGTAATCTAAGATTTCATGATCTGAATGAAACGTTGGTGTCAAATTTCTTGAAACGAGTTCCAGCTTTTTGATAAATACTATTATATTTCTTAAGAAATTGGAAGCACTTTTTGGTCTTTCCAGCTAATTTTAGATGTGATTTTTCCTTGCTATGACTGGAGGATTTAGGAATTACAAGGATGTTAATTTTCTTGTTCATAATTTCCATGAACTTTTAGATGAAACAAAGAATTATTATAGCCTCACAGAGTCACCAAAAGTCATGATCTGTACAAAAACATATGAAAGAATCAAACTTGCAACAAGGGATTTCCATCTCTGACCGAAAAATATATATTTCTTAGTTTTCAAGAACTTAAAAGTACACTTTTTTTCCCCTCAAATTTTACAGGGGGTTTTTGTCATCTTTCATATAATTATCACAAAAATATCAATTACAGAATTTCTTGATAGTTTAAAGGTGACTCACCGACAGTTTTTGAAGTAACCCTCATGAATGATTCAAGCTAGCCAAAAGCCATATATCCAGAATAATTGATAGGGGTTTTAGTGGTAATATTAAAATGGGAATCTACATTTATTTGTGAGACCTTAAGGTCTTGTTGGGTAGGTAAAGTTGATTGTGTACATTAATTGTTGTCATTTTTTATATCTCTGATTTTAAATAAAATTATGGAATTACTAGGAGCTTGAAGGGCTTGCTGATCCCATGAGAAAGGAAGTTGCAGTGGTCCGGAAGAAGATCGATACAGTGAACAAAGAATTAAAGCCACTAGGGCATACCTGCCAGAAGAAGGTGAAGCTTTACCATTACCAATACCAATTTTTGTTGCTATATAAGTTTTACTAGGCATATCACACATAAAGCTAACATGTTCCTTTGGTTGTAGAATGAATCTTATCTGAATTACTGAATTTGGGTTTGTAATTTGTCACAGGAGAAAGAATACAAAGAAGCACTAGAGGCTTTCAATGATAAGAACAAGGAAAAAGTACAGCTTATAACCAAATTAATGGAGGTTGGTGTCATAACTTTTAGTACTTAATAATGAATGCATATGAATCATTAACCTAAATTTGCAGCCTAATGAATAATCTTTTTGGTAATGATTGTTTGAGCAGCTGGTGAGTGAAAGTGAGAGGTTGAGGTTGAAGAAGCTGGAAGAGTTGAGTAAGAACATAGATTCACTACAATGATAACCTGCTGCTAATAACTGATTAGGTTTGTGTGATGTATGTAAGATGACTTTATATTTATATATGGGTGTCTTCGGTTTGGTGTATTCTACGGTATCTTTGTTTGTTTCATTAGAATTTCGTCGAACACTGAGCTGATTTAGGAAGGGAAATTCCCTACAAACAGGTTTGTAACTAAGTTTATCTGGATTTAGCATTTTCTTCTCTTTTTTTTTTCTTATGTTCAACTTTGTATTCTCTCTTTGAAGTTCTGGAATTTGATTTTTTGGTTTATTTCCCGGAAATGGCTTCTAAATATCCATGGTATTTGTTTAGTATGTAAAGCTATTTTGGAAATTGTGAGGCACCAATTGCTTCAAAAACGGTACATGTACTGTTCAGAATTATTTCCCATGAAGAGTGTAACTTAAGAATTCTGACTATGTGTGCAATTGCTGTGCATGAACTGGGTATATACAATGCAAATACTTAAGCTTACACTTTACTACTGCAATTTAAGACACTATGCTTGGATCTCAACCTTGTCCTGTCATGGGGAACATCATCTATTTTACATGGCTTGCTATAAATAGTGATTGAGAAAAGTAGTAAAGCACCAATAATTTCTACCTCCTAGGTGTAAAGTAGAGCCAACTCTTTTTTTTTTTGAGTATAGCCAACTGTTATGACGGTTAAAAATCATTCTACCTAGATCTTACTTCCACGGCACTTTCAATAAGGGTACAGTGACTGTAACTTTAGATGGTCAAAGTAGGCTAATTTCCTGCCTCACAATTGAGAAAAGCCCCTATAATTTCATGTTTTTCAGTGACCCATACTGAATAGGTAATGAAGCTCTGCCATGTGAGCAGGGAATGAAAGATTGGGAGCTCTTAACTTGGTGATTAATTAAACCAAAAACCATCATGATTGAACCATGTTATTCTGTTGAATTTAAATAATATCCTAGTCAATTTTTTAAGGTTGCAGAATTATTATATCTGTATTGAACTACAATGAGAACAAGAATTTGTAGGCACATTAATATATTTTTCATTTTGGAGCAAAAGAATAGTTTAGTATTTTAGGTAGTGTTTGATCAACTATGTATTAATCAATAGTCAATTGATTGGCTGTGTATATCTCTTATGCTGAGTAGGCTTATCTACAGTGTGATAGGCTAGGATTTCTCCATTCAATAGTAAAATAAATGGAATCTAAAGCAATGAGAACACAGCTAGATTGATTTGGCTGGTGCTGGGGTATAGTAATAGGTGTCATCAGTGCACTTGCTCAAATATAGCCTATAAAAACAAACATCTGGAATGGTTCATACATGGAAAAATACTTCCTGTGCATAGTTCACTTTACTGTTCTCGAAAAATTTCAATCAAGTTGTCACTTTTCATCTGCTAATGTAAGATTGCAATATGTTCATAATTTCCCAGACCTATTGTGGCTTGAGGGTTAGGATGGGTACATTCAATTTTTGCCTTTAAAATGACTAGTTTACTAAATTTGACTATCAAAATCACAGGCTCACAGCATAGAGTTTTTAGAAAAATATATTATTATGAGACTCCAATTTTTTGTTGATAATACATCCCATTGAGGTCTCCCTCAAAAACATCTAAAATGTCCACAGGCGGACTATCAAAAATACGAAAATCAGCAATCATCCTTAAGCTTTTCTTAGCTAAACCATCAGCACACTGATTTGCTTGCTGGAAGCAGTGCTTAATACGGACCTGTTGGAACCTATTTATCAGCTGCCTGCAATCATCCAAGATAGGGGAGATAATGTTATTAACATAATCTGGGTTCCCTACAACATCAACAATGGACTTGGCATCCATCTCAACTTCAAGACAACTAATATTTAAGTTGCAACAAAGCTGAAGGCCTTCTCGCAGTCCCCACAGCTCAGCGGCACAACTGGAAGTGACCCCAATCCTCTTACTGAACCCAGCAACCCACTGCCCATCTGTACTCCTAACCAAACCCCCACAACCAGCCACCCCATGGAGCCCCATGCAAGCCCCATCTGTGTTTAATTTCTTCCAACCTTGCTCAGGCCTCTCCCACCGAATATATCTAATGATTCTACGGTTCCCCAGCCTAGGAGTTGCCACACAGTGAAAAAACTCTTTGGCTTGGTACACTATATCCACAACCAGCTTTGGACTTCTCGCTTTCCCATTAAAAATGAAACCATTCCTACTCTTCCAAATGTTCCAAATAGCAAAAGGAAAAACCACTTTCCATGGAAGACCCGTATCATGCAGCTTCTCATTTGATCTAGCAATAAGTGACAACCAATCTAACAAGTTATAGTGCCAAAAGTCAAAATTAGAAGCATTTACCCCTAGCTGATTCCACACTTGTTTCAAGTGGATGCAATCTCTCAAGGCATGAAGAATGGTTTCAACACCATTGCAGCAAAAAGGACAAACCTCATCTTGGACCACTCCTCTTTTCCTTAAACAATATTTGACCCCAATACTATTATGGGTACACAACCAAAGAAGCATTTTAATTTTAGGAAGCAAATCTGTCTTCCAAATCCAACTAGCTGAAAAGGTACTATTATTAGTAGATTCCATAAAAAACCCATAAGCACTTTTGACATCAAAAACCCCCTTAGGAGATCCAGCCCAAGTCAATTTGTCCGATCCACCACCTAAGGTCGAAATAGGAATTGCACTAATCAACCCTTTGATTTCATCCGTTAATTCAAAAGTAAGTTTCTCCCAATCCCAACCCACATCAAGCATAATGTCTTTGACTTCCAACCCATTTGCTTCTTGGGAAATAGGACCTTGAACCAAGTAAGTTTCTTTTGTTGTTTAGCTTTTCTTAAATGTTATCGTCTTTCACCAAAAAAAAAAAAAAAAAAAAAAAGAGATTCTTGATGCAGTGTACATTTAAATCCGTTATTGTTGATGTTGAATCATACTAACTCCCTAGAGACGTAGTTGGAATTTCCTTTCAAAATAGACAACTAACCAAACTGATTTAGAAACCTAGGACATGGACCTCTAATATTAAATAGGGCAGAGTTGTAGTTTCACTAACTGTGCCAAGTGTCTTTCATGTTAGGACTTGTTTATTATGATAATCCCTCAAATAGGCCTGGCCTGGCCTGGCCAACTATTTTGATCACTACAACCACCATCATATTAAAAGCCATTCCACTTTTTTGAATTCTCTTTATTAGGAATGGTAATGCCTCCTTTGACTATTAGATAAGGATAAGACAAAGCCAAAGTTTCTGCTTGTTTCAATAATTATGCTTCTCCAACTGAAAATCCAAACAAATCAAGTTTCCTAACTTCTCATGAAATCCTAGGTTTGAAACTTTTTGTCAACATCTTGGGACTACTTTTATGAATTTTTCTCTATTATATAATTTAGTGCATGTGGGACAGGGGGACTGCATACACCCCCAAGTGTTCCTCTTTATATATCAAAAATAAAAAATAAAAAATGAAGGGATGTCTTAAATGCATTGTTTTAGGAAATATTTTAAAAAAATTACAAAAAAAGAAAAAAAAAATCGATTTTTTTGATAATTTTTTATATTATCAATTGAAGTGGTATCAAAATTTTCTTCAAATTGGCTATTAACAAATGCCTTAAATGTACTCCGTTAATGAGACCCAGCATGTACATGTAACACAACCCCCAGTCCATTTAATTCATGTTTTTTATCTTGCGGAATTACTGTAATGATTTGCAGCACTAGTCTTTAAAAATAAATTTTCTTTAGTTTAGTCTCACCATTTAATTCATGTTTTTTATCTTGCCGAATTACTGTAATGATTTGCAGCACTAGTCTTTAAAAATAAATTTTCTTTAGTTTAGTCTCAAACAAAAAGATAGATGTGTAAGATCATAGCAGCATGTGTGGACTATTGGAGTATGGCACGTTTACAAGCAAAATCATGCTTAAGAAAGTCATTTTGCATTAAGTAGCACTAATTTGGCAGTATTTCTTGTAGAATTTTGAAACATCATATCCAAATTATTCTTCATATTTGGTGAAATGACTAGCTCTCCCCTCTATGATTATAAATTAGCCAAGTGGTCGGCATTCTTGTTTTTCCTGTATTATTAGATAGTGTGTCTAGTCAGGATGTTAGAAATTTTATTACAACTAGTCGCACACCGTGATAATTCTTTGAGAGTTATCTCATAAATATTTATATATATATATATATATTGTTGTTGTTGTTTTACTTTTGTCTATGTAACTTATGTAAAATTCTTATATGGTAAAATTATCCAAATTATGCTATGTAATAGAATAATATTATATTCTTTATAATGCAATAAGATAACATTTAATAATCAAAGAGAACAAAAAAGAAAAAAACTTAAAACACAAAACTAAATTGCATCAACTCAAAGTAGAGTTCTTAAAAATACAAAAAATTAATAACCTAAAGCAGAGATGCAAGAAAAAAAAAATCCACCAAAAAATTGTGAGAGAGAAATAACATTTTTTTGTGAGGGAAAATTATGCATAGAAATATAGAATAGAAAAAATAATGAAAATTTTATAATAAGAAGATAAGAATAAGAAGAAACAAAATAAATGAAGATAAAGGGAAAGATGAAGAGTGATATTAAGGTCGACGGTAGTGAGGAGATGAAAATGTAAAAGGAATGAGAAATGTTGAAGAAAGTGTAAATGTTAAAAAAAATGAGTGCGATTTTATAAGGAAATTTTTATTTATTTGTATTTAATTAAAAAATTATATGTTTAATTTTTTTTTAAATTAAAAAAAATGAGAAAATATTAATAATTTAATGATATAAAGGATATGGCTGAATTTAAATGGTCAATTGTAGTAGTGCTATTGATATTAGCTTGGATTTTTTTTTTTTTTTTTTTTTTGCAACATGAAAAATGATAAACCCTATACATATAACTAAATTAAAGTTACTTTATGATGTTGAGTTAACAAAACGAATTGGTGGTTACCAGAAAGCTAAGCATTTTTTTTAATAGAATAAATCTGAAAGCTAAACATGAATCGTTTTGTTTTATTGCTTGTCATTTGGGTGAAATTGAAGCCTCGCATAAATTAATGAAGCCTCATTAGACCTATCAACCACTATAGCTCTAAAGAATATCAATAACAAAAACTTAGCATAAATTAGTATTTACCCTTTGCAAGTCAAGAGGCTACATATACAATCTAACGTACATCATTACCCAACAATGTTTCAACTCACCATACAGCAAAGTAATCATGCAAATGAACTTTGAAATATCCATTTGGTGTTATGATCCTTTCAGGAAAAAATATGTAGTAGTAGTAAATTAAACAACAATACTATTCAACTACTCATATTTATCACGATATGAAGAGAACATGAATGCATTATGACGCTTTGTTCCTTATGTTACAGTTGATTTTTAATTCAAATGATTTAGATGACCTAATTAGTAGGGCATATGCTCCGCACACTTTCAAAAGATTAGAAACATTAGTTACATAGACAGATCAAACATTAGTTTCTCTCTCACACTACTTTTAAGGAACAATGTATAACTTAGAGGAGCCGATCCCTGTAAAGAAAATTATTGTAGAATTTATTTTATTTTTCATATTAATTGCTCAATAGAATCTGTGGGGCATAAGAATTTAGGTAAGGTACCTGTGCCACGTGTCATGTCCATGGCCGAGGAAGCCACATGCTCGGACAGTAAGGCCACGTTAGTGGCACATTGCTAGAGGAGGTCCTGTTGTTGAGAAAAAGTTTCGGAGAGGGGGTTAGCCTTGACATGACTAGAGGGATGGTGGTTGCCTCCACATTCAATGCATCCCACCAAACCCCTTGGCTGCATTTATGTGGAGAAAATTCCTGAACAGTACTGCCTAGGCCGCTGCAACTCATAAGAGGTTTGGGGAGGTGTCTGATGGGACAATCACTCAAGTGGTGGACTAGGCAATCAACAAATGGAGGGCTAAGATCGCTTGAAGGGAGCTATATAATGCGAGAGACCCTCCAAAGGGAAGGGGAGGGAAATGTGTAGAGAAGACACTGTATTATTAAGAAAAGGAACTATAATAAAATCCAAGAGAAATATATTCAAGAGCTACTTTCCTCGGACATTGCCGAGGAAGAATTTATGTGCATCATATTTGTCTATTCATTATTTTTCCTTACTCTCTTACCATCTTTGGCCCATTAAGGGTGTTGTCACTTCATTGAAGCCTAGCTTTTCAGCCCACTCTCTACAAATTTATTGTGTTGGGCTCTTTGGACCTTAATCCATTTATCTTTTGGACCAAAGAACCAAAGCTCGCCCTTACAAAATCCATGGCCCATACAAAATTTAAATGGTTGGAATTAAGAAGAAATAGATTTTGAAATATATAAATAGAATAGTTTTTGTTAGAAGTCAATCATTGCACATGAGGAGAGAAAAAAAAAATCAAATGAAAAGATAACGTATCAAGTCTAAAAGGAATTTCATAGAACAAATGTCATGTTGTACAAAAATAACATATATAGAACAACTAAGTAGGTGAATTCAAAGCAACCCAAACTAAGAATTCAAAGAAAAACACATGTAATAAAATTAAAAATTAAAGAGAGAAAAAAAACTTAAATAAAAAGACTAAATCGCATCAGCTAAATATAAAGTTCTAAAGAATATAACAATTATCAACATAAAGCAGAGATGTAAGAAAAATAAAAAAAATTCACCAAAAAATTGAGAGAGAGAGAGAGAGAGAGAGAGAGAGAGAGAGAGAGAGAGAGAACCTTTTTTGTTGTGAGGGAAAAGTATGTAAAGAATGGAAGAGAGAATGACAAATTTATTGTAAGAGTGTGTGAATAAGAAAGGATAAAAAAAAAAAAAAAAAGATGAAGGGAAATATGAAGAGTGATATTAAGGTAGAGGGTAGTGGGGAGATGAAAATGTACAGGATAGAGAAAGTGTAAATATTAAAAAAAGAAGAAGTAAATGTTAAAAAAAAATTATAGGAAAATTGGAAAGAAAAATGATAATGACGTAGACGTTGATGTGGCTCAACTGGAGTGTAATAACAATAAATGTTACGCTTCAACTTTTAGATATATATATATATATAGATAACCTAAAATTAAGAAATTGATATATCGATTTTTAAATTCTAAACAGCTCACCCTCAAAAAAAAAAAAAAAAAAAAAAAACTAAACAGCTAAATAATTTTGTTGTTATATTATCAATTGATGTCTTGGTCTGATGATTATCAGGAACAAATGTCATAAGGTGAAACTCTCAAAAAATAAAAAAAGTTGTTATATTATCAATGTAACAGTCATTACAATTAGGCGAAAAATCCATTTTGGTTCTTATATTTGTGGTCATTGTCAATTTAGGTCATGTTATTTTCAAATCACGATTCATTTCCGTTAATAGTAAAGACCAAATTAACTGTAAGTTAAAAATAACAGAAACTAAATTAACTACTACCAAAATGTATATATCAAATTAAATGAGTTGGGAATTAAATGAGAGGTAGAGTAGAGGAGATAAGGGTCGAACTCAGAATCTTATGTTCTCATACCATGTTAATTTAACGATTGTTTTAAAAGTTTAAACTATTGAAGTATAGTAAATTTAATCATTTAATCACACAATTCTAACAAAATGTGATAGCCTCAGTTCAAGTATTATTAAAAGAGCCGGAGAATTTATGTAGTAAAATTTCTATACATCTTAAAAAAAAACATAGAGAAAATAAAATATCACATTAACTTTCATTTTTCCATGTTATATTTGTTTTTTCGAAAAAAAAAAAAAAAACTCTTGAGTCTGGACTGCAATGAATGAAGACTGCACACCTAGTACGTATATTGCCTTAGCCATGGCCCATGGGTGGGCTGTCAAGACACCCATTTGAATTGACCCATCTAGGTATATAATAAGTATATCATTTTTCTTTGTCCAAAGATAATGAAATTTCATTGGAAAATACTAAATAGTAGTAGTCAATAGTCAAAGAGTAGTCACCGGGCATTCTTTGATTGGTTAAGAGTATTGAGTCTATTGACCGCTTTATAAGCCAATTTTCAAATTTCTACACGCCTCTAACTTAGTCAGTGGTTCAGGTTTACGGCCAAGTACGAAGTTATGTCATGTGATACAGAACATGTCGTCAGAATTCATAAATCAAGCCACATAATTTTCACATTATTAAACCATATTCCATGTTTAATTTCATCAACCACTTATTACTTCCTTCTTTTTTAATTATTAAATATTCATAGATGTTAACTTGTACCCTCCTTTAGCAATTGTTTTCATTTTTTTTGCTATCTGATTTCCACTTTCTTGTTACGTTTTTGTTACTAAAACGTTTTAGCTCTTGGCTTATTATTGACTTTAATAATTTTGCAATTAGTAAGTCTGGGTAGTTAATTATAAATTTCAAGCACAATTATGGATCATGGATAATTAAGTATGAAATTAACAATTGCATGAACAACTCACACAACAAAGTTAAGGAACTGTTCACAAAGTGAAAATCAAAACACTCTAGGTCAAGCCTAACTCATCAAATCCACTACAACGATTGGTGTGATATAGACTACACTTATTAGACTTCCCGTACAAGTAATTAGACATCAGACTACACTTATTAGACTTCCCGTACAAGCCTTATGTATTCATAGCTATTTGATGCCACAAGTCAATTTGCCGACCGCAAAATGGATATTTGAGTCACTCTAATGGCTTGTTTGGAAGTTTAGAGAGGGAGGAGAGTAGAGGGGAGTAGAGGGGAGGGGAGTAGTGGAGAGGAGAGTAGAGGAGAATGAATCCCCTCCACCTTGTTTGGATGTTTTTAAAATTAGTAAGGGGGAATGGAGTAATTAGCCCTTCCCCTTGTGTAATTTTGTTAATATAATAAGGGTAAATTAGGTAATTTACTTGGTCAATAGTTTATGTAATCTACTCCCCCTCCAAATCTCTCCAATTTGAGGGAATTAAAAATGGGGGGCTAGAGGGAGTTGAAACCCCTCCAAACTTCTCCAAACCCCTCCCCCTCCTTCCTTAAAAAACTTCCAAACAAGGTAATTAGATTACTCTCCCTCCCTCTACTCTACTCCCCCTCCTTTTTTAAACATCCAAACAGGCCATAAGGCTTCTTCAAGATTTGCAATAGTCTTTATGGTTTCAACAACTCTAACACTATTAAGGTGATCTAAGTGTTTGGAATACTTAAACATCTTTAGATGTTCAATGGGAGGGGTTGGAAGACAAAGAATAGTGCTCTCTAGGATTTTTTTTTTTTGGTCATCTTCCTTCTCACGAGATTGAGGTTGATTAAATAGGATTTTTATAGAAGTAGGGTTTGTTGGGAATTTAATTGAAATTCTAACCTGTGAGAAACAAAAAAAATAGAGAAAACACACGTCAAAGAAAAACAATTACACGCACAAGACAGTATTTACGTGGTTCGGCAATTTGCTTACGTCCACAGAGTTGCAGGGATTTCACTATTATCAGGAAAAAAAATACAAAGTGCGGCTACAGTGTTTTTTTTTCTCTCTCTAAAAACACAACAACAGTAACAAACCTTAATCACAAAAGCGGTTTTTATATCCTGCGCACAGGATTACAATGGGCTACAAAACGGGCCATAAATAAACTAGGCTCCATAAAGCCCAACAAATCTCCCACTTGGAGACTAGTTCAATCACCAACATCAGCCACTATCCTCCAAAAGCAATCCCTCATCCCTGCAACTCATCCTCCTGTCCTCAAGCTAGAAGGCCAACTGAAACTGCACACAGCTTCAACTTCTCAATAGTGACACCCTTAGTCAACATGTCTGCCGGGTTCTTAGATCCACATATATTTTCAAGTATTACCAGCCTATCTTTAACAAGGTACCGGATAAAGTGGTATTTTGTCTGTATATATTTCGACTTTGAATAAAAAGCCGAATTTTTAGCAAGAAAAATTGCACTTTGACTGTCACTGTGTAGAATGCCCATCTCCTGCTTCTTACCCAATTCATCTAAGAAACCATGTAGCCAAATCATCTCCTTTCCAGCTTCAGTTGCTGCAACATACTCAGCTTCTGTAGTAGACAAAGTAACAATCTTTTGCAGATTTGAAACCCATGATATAGCTGTACCACCCAGAGTAAATACAAACCCAGTAGTACTCTTTCTACTATCAATATCGCCAGCAAAATCAGCATCTACATAACCCTGCAGTTTCAAACTTGCACCTGTGAAGCAAAAACATGTATCTGATGAACCCTTCAGATATCTCAGAATCCACTTGACTACCTCCCAATGCTGCTTTCCAGGCCTACTCATGAATCTGCTCACAACTCCCACTGCATGTGCAATGCCTGGCCTTGTACACACCATAGCATACATCAAGCTGCCAATAGCTGAGGCATAGGGCACCTTGCTCATATGGTCCCTTTCTTTTTCTATCTTCGGTGACTGTTCTTTGCTTAATTTGAAATGACTACCCAAGGGTGTGCTCACTGGTTTAGCTTCATTCATGTTGAATCTGTTGAGAACTTTCTTCACATACTCTGACTGTGAAAGCTTCAATGTACCATTAGCCTTGTCTCTAATGATTCTCATACCAAGGATTTGCTTTGCAGCTCCCAAATCCTTCATTGCAAACTGTTTTGACAATTGCTTTTTCAGATTATTAATCTCCTCAATGCAAGACCCCGCAATAAACATATCATCCACATACAATAGTAATATGATGTAAGAATTGTCAAAAAACTTAACATAGCAACAGTGATCAGCTTCACATCTCTTGAACCCAATTCTATGCATAAAACTGTCAAATTTCTTGTACCACTGTCTAGGAGCTTGTTTTAGGCCATACAAGCTCTTTCTTAGTTTGCAGACTAGATTCTCTTGTCCTTGAACAATGAACCCTTCTGGCTGAATCATATAAAGGTCTTCCTCCAAGTCACCATAAATGAATGTCGTATTCACATCTAACTGCTCAAGATGTAAGTTTTCTGCAGCCACCATTCCCAGCACCAGTCTAATTGTTGACATCTTCACGACTGGAGAAAATATCTCAGTGTAGTCAATGCCTTCCTTCTGCTGGAACCCTTTAACAACTAATCTGGTCTTGTAACGTTTGCTACCATCATGCTCATTCTTTATTCTATATACCCACTTGTTGTGCAAAGCCTTCTTTCCTATTGGCAATTTAGTCAGTTCCCATGTCTGATTCCCCAACAAGGAATCCATCTCATCCTTCATGGCTAACTCTCACTTGCTTGAATTCTCATCTTGCAAGGCTTCATCATAACACTCTGGCTCACCACCATCAGTCAATAGGAGATAATTTAAAGCGGGTGAATAGAGCTGTGGAGGTCTAATGTTCCTGGAAGATCTGCGGACTTCAGCTACAGGTGTACTCTGATCTACCTGTGAATCTACATTCTCCTTATCTTCTTCACCCCTTTTTTGGACAGTACTTTCAGTCAATCCATCTAAGTTGACAAACTCAGATTTCTTTTGATCTATCTCTATAACATCTGACACTACAGTTGACCTGTCCTTGTACATAACCTGTTCATTAAATATCACATTTCTACTTCTGATGATTTTCTTGTTTTGTTCATCCCAAAACCTATAGCCAAATTTCTCATCATCATAGCCAATGAAAAAACATATTTTAGACTTTGCATCAAGTTTACTACGAGCATCAGAATCAATAGAATATAAGAAACACAACCAAAAACTTTTAAATGTGAAAACTTTAGCTCTTTACCGCTCCAAACCTCCTCAAGAAGTCTGAACTCTATGGGAACTGATGGCCCTCGGTTTATTAGGTAAGCTACAGTGCTAACAGCATCAGCCCAAAAAGTTTTTGGTAGTCCAGCATGCAACCTCATACTCCTAGCACGCTTATTGAGAGTTCTGTTCATGCGCTCAGCCACACCATTCTGCTGTGGTGTCCTAGGAATGGTCTTTTCCATCCTAATTTCCTGTGCAGCACAATACTCACTGAACCCTCCATCTATATACTCTCTTCCATTATCAGACCTTAAACATTTTAGTTTTAAACCTGTTTCTGTCTCAACCATGGCCTTCCACTTCTTAAAAGTTTCAAATACATCAGATTTATTTTTCAGAAAATAAACCCATACTTTTTTGCTTGAGTCATCAATGAAAGTGATGTAGTACCTTGAACCTCCAAGGGATGCAACCGGAGAAGGCCCCCATAAATCAGTGTGTACTAACTCCAATTTTTCAGCCTTTGGTGTTCTGCCAGTTTTCAAGAAGCTCACATTTTTCTGCTTTCCTAAGATGCAGCTTTCACACATGTCAAAATCAATGGACTTTAATTCTGGTAGTTTTCCTTTTGACAGCAGCATCTTCATCCCTTTCTCACTCATGTGACCAAGTCTGCGATGCCATAGGCTTGTATAAGTACTTGCTTCAGCAACTGCAATTGTGTCTCTTGGACTTGAGGTCATATAGAGAGTGTCAGTCTTCTTTCCACGAGCCAATACTCTAGCTCCTTTCGTAACCTTCCAAGTACCACCAACAAATAGTATTGCATGCCCTTCATCATCAAGTTGTCCAACAGAAATCAGATTCCTCCTCAGGTTAGGAATATGTCGAATCTTCTCCAGTAACCAAACAGATCCATTGGGCAACAATATCCAGACGTCTCCCATACCTATAACATCCAAGGCTGAACCATCAGCCAAATACACCTTACCAAAATCACCTACAACATAATTCTGTATAATTTCTCGGTGTGGAGTGGTATGAAATGAAGCTTTTGAGTCCAAAACCCAATCATCAAGTGGACTGTCTACTGCAAAAAGTAATGCATCCTGTACCTCTTCTGTTACAGCATTAGCAGAATCATCTTCATTCTTCTTCTTAGGATTTTTGCATTGGTTCCTAAAGTGACCTGTTTTCCCACAATTCCAGCATTGTACTTGTTGGCCTGATCTAGATTTACTTCCGTTCCGATTAGTATTTCTGGATTTTGATCTGCCCCGATTTGAATTTTTATTATTACTTCTGCCTCTTGTCTCAAGGTTTAGGGCAGAACCAGATCCTGAGGTTTCACCTGCATCTCTTCTGCGAATCTCCTCAGCCAGAATCAAATCTCGAATATCATTGTACTTGAGTTTTTCCTTTCATGTAGAATTACTTACTGCCATCCTCATTGCCTCCCAACTGTTTGGCAAAGAAGCCAAGACGATCAGAGCACGAATCTCATCATCAAAATCAATTTCTACAGACGACAATTGATTTGTGATAATGTTAAATTCATTCAGATGTTGTGCTACTGATGCATTCTCTGCCATCTTCAAATTGAACAGTTTCTTCATCAGATGCACCTTGTTGTTTGTTGACGACTTTTCATACATACCAGACAAAGCCTTCATCAGATCTGCTGTGGTCTTCTCCTTTACAACATTGTGTGCAACAGACCTAGACAGAGTTAACCTGATAACTCCCAGTACCTGTCTGTCAAGAAGAGCCCATTCATCAGCTTTCATCGCCTCAGGTTTTGCCCCCAAAAGAGGCAGGTGCAATTTCCTCCCATAGAGATAATCTTCAATCTGCATCCTCCAATACGCGAAGTCTGTGCCATCAAACTTTTCTATTCCAGACACCTTTCTTGCTTCCTTTGCCATTGCTCACACTCAAACCTAACCCTAGGCTCTGATACCAATTGTTGGGAATTTAATCGAAATTCCAACCTGTGAGAAACAAAAAAATAGAGAAAACACACGTCAAAGAAAAACAATCACACGCACAAGACAGTATTTACGTGGTTCGGCAATTTGCCTACGTCCACGGAGTTGCAAGGATTTCACTATTATCAGGGAAAAAATACAAAGTGCGGCTACAGTGTTTTTTTTTTTCTCTCTAAAAACACAACAACAGTAACAAACCCTAATCACAAAAGCAGCTTTTATATCCTGCACACAGGATTACAATGAGCTACAAAATGGGCCATAAATAAACTAGGCTCCACAAAGCCCAATAGGGTTTGGGCTCAAAATGACTACAACATAGCAAATCTCAAAAATTCCATAACAGGGCCTTAATCGACTAAGAGTCTATAGAGGGTTTTTGTCGTAACCAAGCCTTAAGCCTTGCTTAATTGAGATCTCTAATTTTACATAGTAAACAATGGCTTTAACCTTCAGTCCTCATTACCACCATTTATATTACAATTACATATTCCAAAAAATTACAAATAAAATTTTCATGAAATTAGTCTAACACTAAAAGTTCCCATCAAAATCTATAAGCACCATGAACTAATTACAACTTTAAGTCTCAATTTCAGGGCCATGACTATTAGATTATTGTTCTAATTTTCTATTTGAGATTGCTTAATTTATTGGCATATTTGACTTAAACTATATGCTGAGTTGAATAAGTAGTACTTAGAAAAAGAAAAAGAAAAAGTAAGAAGGTGAGCATTTGCATTGGGTCTTGTAAATGGTATATGTTTGGGAATTTTAGCATCAAACCCTTAAAACTCGCGTTACTTGGACTTGCAATTTTGAAAAAAATTGTAATTGTGCTACATTATCATCCTAAATTTGTGATGGTACTGTAGCAACGTTTCAAACCGATATAATATTTTTTATTCCCTACTTTAAATATTTGCATCTTTCTCTCTCTTCATCAATCTCTCTCTCTCTCTCTCGTTGGTTGTTTTTTCTAGCGTGGGTTGTGGGTCCAATGTGGGTCTGGTGGCAACGTGACGTGACGTGGCGTGGCGTGGCGTGGCATGATTTGGTAGATCTTGTGACGGGTTTCGGGATTGGGTTGTTTTGGGTTGTTGATGGGTTGATCGGTGGTTATAATTTATTGATGGGTTGATGGGTTTGGTTATGGGTTGTTCGTGGGTTTAGTTGGGTTTCAAGTTTGATGGGTTTGGTTATGGTTTGTTGGTGGCAGTGTGGTCTAGTGGCGGCGTGGGTTTGATGGGTTTCGAGTTTAATCGGTGGGTTGTTGTGGGTTTGAGTTTGAATGAGCAGTGGGCTTTGCTAGGTTGGGTTTGCTGAATTGTGGTTGATTAGTGGGTTGCTGTGGGTCGTGGTGGGTGGTGTGATTGGGTGGTTGAGATAACCAAAGGTTAGCTTTTTATGGTGCTTTCAATGGTGGGTGGTGTGACTGGGAAGCTCGGCAGTGGTGGTGGTGGGTGGTTGAGAGAGGGTAAAAGAAACAGAGATTAGAGAGAGAAGTGAGATATATTTTTATATTATTGTTTATATTATTTTAATACGTTGTATGATAAAATAAAAATTAGAATATTAGATGTGTTATAAAATGGTATAATATAATAGTTAAAATAATTTTTAAGATGATAAAATAAAATAGTTTAAAAATAATAGATGTGAATGCCCTATGAAAAAGAGGAGAATCTCGCCAAGATCCCAATCGAACACGGTGGGCATGTGGATGAACGGACACCAATAGAAACTAGAAGGCCTGCAACTAAAAGAAAGCCTTTTTTTTTCTTTTTTCTCCGTTGAGAATAAAAACTACAACCAAAAGAAAGCCTACTTCCTAGTTTCCAGGCCAACCTAGCCTGAGGGGGTCCTCCAAAGGCCTAGTAAGTACTTAATACATAAAAAATCAATTACAGAGGTGCAGGCTTCTGAAAGAATAATTGCAAGTGAATGGGTAATTTTACAGTGCGCAAAAAAAAATTTAACAGTATTTTTCGCATCAGTTTCGATTAGCAAATTTTTACTGATTTTTATAAAGTTCGCTATCGACATTTCTTTTTTACCTACTATTAAAAATATGCTTCATTAATAAATGTCAAATTATTGATCAAATTTTGTGTCTCTCATACTTTCTCAAGCATCATAGTGTTTTCTTAGTGAGGATTGGTGATCAGATCCATATAAGGGCTGTTATTGCATAGTTCGGGACTATGCTCTCACAGAAGGGTGGATCTACCTACCATGAGGCCACTGAGAGGCAGGAGCATAGTCCACCGTCCGGTCAACACGGCTATCCCTCAGGTTGGCTGTAGCCTGTAGGGAACGATGTGGATGTGGTACTAGGAAACTTCCCACAATGCTAACAGAGGTGTGGCCTATTCTGTAGCATTTAATGCTAGAGAGTGGCCTTTGGTTAGAAAAAATGAAAAATTAATTGTGACTTGATCGCCGTTAGGGAGTTCCTTTCATATGCATTGTTGGACATAGAGGTGGGGTTTGGAAAGTCTGCGTTTCTGCCATTGCACGTTTTGCGTTTTCTGTTTTTTTTTTTTTTTTTTTTTTTTTTTTTTTTTTCAGCGTTCACGTACTGTTCACTGGACCCACAACCACTTTATTAAAAAAAAAATTTAAAAATAAGTCTTACGGTACTATTCACACATTTAAAAATTATTTTGTTATAGTATTTTCAATTTTCCGTTTTAGCAAAAATAAATTGTATCCAAACGGATCATTGTGCTCAACAACCAACTGAAACCAAGCATTGTGTGATATTCATCACTTATGGGCCCATTTGTGGGTTGTGGGCTAACCTCTTCTTAGGCCTACGAGTTTTCCTCCGGTCCATATCAAAAAAACCTATTACCAACGAACACTTAACGGTGAATTAATGATTTTCCTCCTATCAAAAAAAGAAGAAGATTTTCCTAGTTCCTACATACGGCTCATGTATCTAAGCATTGTAATACTATAATATTGTGGCTCAGAACTGAATTATTCCCATGTATGTAGGCATTATAACACTGTAGCTCACTCGCTTGCGAGACGAGTAATTTTCACTTCTCATTTACAAGTTTGGATGGAAGATGTACCACCAGATATTCTTACCTTTTTATAGGCTGATTTAATCAGACCTCCTTAATTTGAAGTGAAATGTTCTTGCTTCTCAAAAAAAAAAAAAAAAAAAAAAATGATATGAATATCAACCTTGCCCTCAATGGATTTTTTTATTAAAAGACTTTATTACCAAGGAAAAAATAAAAACATAGGCAATGACCGACTTCATTTAAGCTTACAATCTAAGGACATGAAAGTTTGAAATAGATCTTCACCAAAAAAAAGAAAGTTTGAAATAGACCCTAAGCTAATTACAAAAGAAAGCTCTACCAGCAAAGCTAGAAGATACATACAACATTCAATTGTCTTTTTCACAAAACGAACACTCCAACTAACAAGAGTTAAGTGTGCTTTCGTACCTAACAGCTAGTATTTATTTTTTGGAGAGAAACCTAACAGGTTACTTAAGTATTACTCTAAATGGACTTACCGATGATCACTCTAAATTGAACCTCATAATCTTGCTGTGTGTAAGTGTTTCTTTTTGGGGTTGTTCTTGAAAAGCTCTAGACGTCTTTCGCGGCCTGCAGTAACTTTGACTTTTCTGGGCCTTTTAGTGTGACTGTGAAACATAAGCCCAAAAAATATAAATTAATAAAATTTTAGTGAATTTTTTATTGGAGAAATGATAGAAATGTATTGATTGGCATATATAACATACAAAGAAATGGTTTTGTTAAGAACACCTGGCATTAAAATGAACATAAGTCTGACCTTTAATCTAAAAAGGATTATTATGTGGTATTGTTCTATCTCGGGTCAATGCATCAATTTTGCTATGTCCGGCATTTACTGTTCTCCTAACATTCCAC
The DNA here is from genome assembly GCA_019022515.1 of Quercus aquifolioides. Classification (NCBI taxonomy): domain Eukaryota; kingdom Viridiplantae; phylum Streptophyta; class Magnoliopsida; order Fagales; family Fagaceae; genus Quercus; species Quercus aquifolioides. The sequence goes on from CM032325.1 coordinate 46,083,567, forward strand.
AAAATGAACAAGATACTATTGCTAATTCTCTTCAGGTCAATCTTGTTCAGCAACCTAGTAGGTATCTTGGCATTAATTTTAAGCTTAGAGGTAGGAGAGTTTGTGACTTTCAGGACTTAGTTGACAAAGTCCAAAATAAGCATAAGGGGTGGAAGGCTAGACTCTTGTCCCAAGCTGGGAGAGCTACCCTAATTTCTTTTGTTCTACAGTATTTACCCCTTTATACATTCTCATGCTTCAAAGTCCCTGATTCTGTGTGCAAGAAATTGGATACCATTGTTAGGTCTTTTTGGTCGGGACATGATCCTGGTACTAGGAAGCTTCATTTAGTGAATTGGGGTAAATTGTGGAAACCAAAGAGATTGGGTGGTCTAGGGTTCAAAAACTTTAGTTTCTTCAACCAAGCAATGATAGCAAAACAGTATTGGAGACTTCAAGATAACCCCAATTCACTTCTGACCAGGACCTTCAAGAAAAAATACTTCCCTGCTTGCTCCTTGAGAGAATACCAACCTAAACCCCCATCACTCTTGGATATGGAGGAATATCACTAAGACTCAATGTTCATCCCTTCATCATGGACGCTGGCTGATTGGAAATGGAAACCAAATTCCACTCTCCCACCCAGATTGGTTTCAATGCTCAAACCATGTCCTTAGGGAGTATGGTCTGCATAATGGCACAGTGGCAGACTTAGTTGATGGTCAATCCAGGTCATGGAAATGTGAACTAATTAGGAAAGTCTACCCACCTCCAAAAGCTAAGGAGATACTCCAGATTCCTCTTCCTAAATCCCAAGGCAATAGTGACAAGTTGGTTTGGAAATACTCTACATTTGGAGCATACAACGTTAGTCAAGCATACTATCTAATTCACCAAGAACATATCACTCCCCCCCCAAAATGCTTCAGTCCTAAGGCCATCTGTTCGGAGTTTTTTCTGGAAAGTGAAATTACCACTGAAGATTCTTATGTTCATTTGGAAATTGTTGCATAATTGCTTGCCTACTTTTGATAAGCTGAGGGAAAGAGGTATCCCAGTGGCAGGAACATGTGTAATGTGTAATGATATAGAAGAGTCTGCTGTTCATTTATTTTTGGAATGTAACTGTGCAAGAGCAATTTGGCATGGTTCAAATCTTGGCTTAAGAACCTCTGATATGGACTGTATGTATTGTGTCAAGTACAGATTTGGAATAGGACAGAATGTGTTTCCTGCAGACCATCTTTAACACTCTTTGGTCAATTTGTAACCATAGAAATATGGTTCTACATCAGGGTCTATCTGCTAATCCCATTGAAGTTATTCTAATCTCTCAATCTCTCACGTGCAGGTATCAAACAGCTTTCAGTCAAATGCAAAACACCAGACCAAGTGAGAAGTAGACCTTGCAAAGAATTCCTCATCAGAACTGGCAGATATTCATCAAAGTGGCAGCTAGCAGAAATAGAAGAACTAAGAGATATGGCTTTGCTTTTGAAGCTACTACTATGGCAAGGGTCACTATGTTCAGAGGTGCAGCCAACAGTGGTAGACAATCAGTCTATATGGTGACTCAGGAGGCAATGGTGGAAGCAATTTTCAAAGCCAAGGATCATGGTTTTAGTAGAATGCTTGTTCTATGCAACCATAAAAAGCTAGTCCAAATCTGCAACTTGTCCAGCAAACCCTCATGGCAAGATTAAGCTCTCCTTTTCTGACCTTTGGAAATTAGAGCAGCAAAGCTTGTGTATATTTGTCCATTTTGTTCCTAGACTAGTCATGACAAATGTATTTCACACAACCTCTGTAGTTGCTAATTGTCCTGGTCATTTTGTAACTTCAACTAGCCTGCTAAGGCTTAAACTTTGTATTCTCCTTAGTTTTATAATGTTATTCAGCTGGTATCTAAAAAAAAAAAAAAAAAAAGAACACTTGGCATTTTTCAATTCATACTTAAAACAACACTCTTCAAGTGTTGAACATGTCCTGCTAAACAATGTATAAACTTGTTTCTATTTTAGCTTACATGGGAAATACTCCTCTTTTTTTTTTTTTTTTTTTGAAATTTCTGAGTCAACAGCAACTTGTGTTTCATTTATAATGTGACACACTTTAGAAGGACTTAACTCATTTGACATTAACGATCGAATCATAATGAATGAATCTATTTATAAAATATTATGTGAAGGTGTTTGGTTTGTTGTGATATGCTTTTGGAAGTGATGCACATTATGATAATGTGACATTAAGATTTTTGGTTTATTTTATTTTTTCTAACAATACCATAATCTAAAATTTCAAACTATATCACATCATATTAATCTCACCACCTTCCTAAACAATGTAATTTTGTATTCTTGTATTGAGATGGCATTAATATAAGATTATAATAATGTAATATTACGATGTAGTATAATATTACGGCAAACCAAACACCCCCTAAGTAGGTTGGACACGTGATGTAAAATTAGACAACAATTATAAACTAATTTAGATTTAATTTGGATTATGATTGTGTTTTGACTTATATATATAAAATGCGCTGAGTAATTCATGTACAAAAAATGGAAACCTAGCAAAATATATATAATTAGTCGCTAATCCATGCGATGCACGAGACAGTTAAATAAAAATTAAAAGTATTTATTTTGTTTAAAGGTTTATGACTTGACTTTAAAAAATGTATAACTTGAAAATGAATGAAAATAAGTCATTTAAGATCCAAATAATATCCTAATACCTATCTATATGAGTTTTCTTTTTAGTGATGCCATAAAGGATGGAGTTTAATAGAAGTCATTTAAGATTCAACGTATCCAATAATTTATTTTTTTTAAAAAGTAATTTCAAAAGTCTTTTAATTGTAAATTTTTTTAATAATAAAATAGATTCTATCTAAACTCTAAAGGAAAGCATTCAGAATGATCACATCATTGATACCATATCATGATGGTTGCAAATAGCAATATTATTATTCATGATTAATAGATGAACAATGAAACTGTGAATTAACAATTTAACAATTCAAATACCAAGTTTAATTTACAACAACACATATACAAAAGACTCTAAATATTGGAACATATTTTTTCTGCCATTTTCATTATTCAATCAAAACCAAAGTTTCAAAGATAATTCTAATTCAATTAAACCTAATACATACATACACATGAACGTAAAGAATTCCAAAAATAAAAACAACAATCTCCAAAAGCCTCTACCTAATACAGTCACTTTTTTTTCCCCCCAAATTGTGCGTTATTTAGTTCTTTTTCCTTTTATGTTTCATCAAACCTTTTCTAATTGACCAAAATATCTCTCATATATGTTAACATTAAACATGATAAGAAAAATTTACATACCTTTTGTTTTGAAGGCGTTCTAATAACCAAAATCAATGCAAGAGGTTGTACAGTAGAGTAGTGCTGGAAGAATAATCCAAAAAAAAAAAAACTATTTAAAATATAATATAGGAATGAAAAGCCGAGTTGAAATCGTAACAAATAATCCCCAAAAAAAACTATTTATGATATAATATAAGGTTATGGATTCCTAATCAAATTTGGTTAGGGTTATGGATTCCTAATCATATTTGGTGATATAATTTTTTTTTTTTTTTTTTTTTTTTTTTTTAAGGATGAATATGTTGGTAGAGTCCATTTGATATAAAATTTAAATCCTATTGAAATTAAAAATGATATATATTTGTTGAGTCTCATTTGATATAATTATAGAGTTTAAAACGTGATTGATAGATATAAGAAAATATAATAGATTTTTTTTTTAAAAAAATGTCATCAACGTAGAAATTATCAAATTAATGGAGATATATTCCATTTTTTGGAATAGATTTATATTAATATAGTTATTATATAGTTTGTTAGGATTATCTAAAATTTCCTTGATTAGGTGATAATTTAGGTCTTCTTTAAGTATAGTGGTTGTATGGCACCAAACAACTAAATTTAATTTTTTTTAAAAGAAATTTAATAAATTTTCTGTAATTTGGTGCTATAAAATTGAAAGAATTAAATCAAATTAAAAAATATAAATAAAAAATACTGATGTGGAAAATTGTGTAGAGGTCAACCAAAAATCAAAGGCTTCGGTTTTTATATATATATATATATATATACCCAAAAAAAAAGAAAAAAAGAGTGAACATTACTAGCTAGCTTCAATTAAGCCCATTGAGAACTGGGTTTCTCTCTTTAAGAGAAACAACTGGGCTCTTCTGTCTCTCTTATCACCCCCACCCCCCTCCCAAGGAAAAAACTGGGCTTCTCCTGGTTCTTTATTTTGTATCAAAGTCCAGTTTGACATAGACCCAGTCCTTAGGGCCTATTATAGGACCAGAATGAGGCCGTGGTTTGAAAATTTTCTCATCATGTTTGCGTCCACACACGTCGGTCCACAATAGCAAATACAGTATATCGTAGGTTGAAGATTTTTTTCAATTATTTTTTAAACTGAAGGTGAAATCACACACTAATGCGAACAATTTTTTTCCCCTTTAGCACGTGAAAAAGTACGAAATTTTGGGGGAAAGAATACCTAGAAATATATTAATTGAACACTATTTTATTTATTTATTTTAATAATTCAATAGTTACAACAAAAAAAATGGAGGATTTAAATCCTAAACGTTTATGTTTAAAACACCAAGAAGTGCCAGTTGAGATATAAAGCTCTTAACAATTGAGCACTCTTTCTATTTTTTACTATAATTTACCTCTTAATATAATATATTAAGACACCATTAATCCAAAAATTCAAGTCATATGTTTGAGTTCAATTATATGATATTGAAATTTCAAATTATTAACTTTTTTTTTGTTGGACTTTCATTCACACAAGTTTACCCAAGATAAGACTGCATTTTTATTAAATAATAATCAAATTCTACTATTAATCTAGCAAATAATCTCTCATAATGTCGCTAAGAGTTTTGTAACTCAATTGATACTTTCTAATATTTTTAACATATTAAGGATTTAAACCCACCCCCACCCTAAAATATAAAATTATCCAAAAAATTAATAATAAAAAAAAAAAAAAAATCTCTCATAATGGCCTATTAGAGGCTTAGGAGAAAATGTAATGTTAACCAAGATTAACAACAATAATAATCTCTCATAGTGCCCTATTAGAGGCTTAGGAGAAAATGAAAATGTAATGTTAACCAAATATAGCGAATAAAGGATGGTTGTCTCGTTGGTAGTGCTTAAATAAATTGTCCAATTCCAAATGAGAGCGGATCAATTATTGCTTCTTTGTCTAGTTCTAAAGCATTTTTTATATATATATTTTTTTAATTTCCAAGAAACCTCCACGATATTTCTTTTAACATTTAGATGAATATGTTAGTGCAATAAGCATGTGTTTCTTTCTATAAATCCAAAGGGTTTAATAAGTATAAGCTAAAACAGATTAGTTTGGTCGGGAAGATGCAAGAACGGTGTGCCACAACTTATCCCTCTCATGTCATTTTATAGAGTATGGAGGAACATTCCGAATTTGATCTAATCAAACATGAAGCGACAAGACTCATAATTGTCCCATAACTAGAACAATCGTCAAGCACATTGAACTTATATCACAACTTTCACATTTTTATCTTTTCGCAGCAGAATCTATGTATACTCATTTCCATATCTTAGGTTTGATTTGTGTTTAAAACTATCCATTCCATTGAAGCACCTCATGACTAGATTAAAGGTATCATCCTAAAGAGAGAGAGAGAGAGAGAGAGAGTTGTCTTTTTGCTACTAGTAGAGGAGGATTTGTATGTCTCCTATTAGAGTGACCTATTTGAATAGAAATATAGGTTGTGCACTTTTGTGGGTCTCCAAATGCTAGAGAGGGGGACACAGAGAGAAAAAAAGAATGTGATCTAGGGAAAGAAAAAACAAAACCCCTCTTTTATATTCATGTTGTGGTGAAGTTGAGGTGGGAAGGTAGATATCATTTGGGCTTTGAGTCTTTGACACTTCCACACCTGCATGTGCCATCTATCAAAGTTGGCTTCAATGCTACAATACTTGGCAACAAAAGTATATTATATGTCCTTTAGGTCAATTTGCGTCCACTTTTACAGACTATTTCTAACTACTAAAATATAAAGTTAGGCAGGTCTTATGTAGTCTTATGTGGTTATCCACTTTGCTTTGGTAACTAAAGCCTTTATCCTTGGAAAAGAATAAAGGAATCCCAACAAATGGTGGTAATTGGAAAAACTAGGGTTGGAAATTAAGTAAGACTTTAATTTTTTTATTTTTATTGCATAAAATAAGACTTCAAAGTTGGTTCATTAATTTTATGTTGAACACAAACTATGCTTAAACACATCACCAAGTTAGTTTACATGTTCAAGTTTAGTTTAGTCTTTTGTTGAATACTCTTGAATTTATTCACAAACTACCTAATTAAGCATCACAATTAAAAAAATTTATCACAAAGTAATTGATTCTAATAATTAATAAAAAATTTATAGTTAAAATTATATTATTTGAATTAATTAGATAGAATGATATATAATTAATTAAGACTTTATGAAAATTATTATGAAATGATATTTATACTTTATATATAATAATTTGATTCCTTACAAACTTATATACAAATTTATATAATCCAATTAAAATTCTATTCAAATGTATGATGTTATATAAAGATATAATATTATAGATACTTATTACAAGATTATTTAAAAATATATTATTATATTCAAGTTTAGTTCATTCAATGCTTATATTTAAGCATAATTTTGAAAATGACCCGTACTCAATTGATTTACTATTCAGGCAAAAGCTGAAGAGTATTATTAGGTACATAATATATAATAATTTGATTCCTTACGAACTTATATACAAATTTATATAATCCAATTAAAATTCTATTCAAATGTACGGTGTTATATAAAGATATAATTTTATAGATACTTATTACAAGCTTATTTAAAAATATATTATTATATTCGAGTCTAGTTCATTCAATGCTTAAATTTAAGCATAATTTTGAAAATGACCCATAATATAAACAAGTTTCTTCCCAACCAAGTCAACAACTCAATTGATTTACTATTCAGGCAAAAGCTGAAGAGTGTTGTTAGGTACATAATATATAATAATTTGATTCCCTACAAACTTATATACAAATTTATATAATCCAATTAAAATTCTATTCAAATGTATGATGTTATATGAAGATATAATATTATAAATACTTATTACAAGCTTATTTAAAAATATATTATTATATTCGAGTTTAGTTCATTCAATGCTTAAATTTAAGCATAATTTTGAGAATGACCCGTAATATAAATAAGTTTCTTCCCAATCAAGTCAACAACTCAATTGATTTACTATTCAGGCAAAAGCTGAAGAGTATTTGTAGGTATATAATATTTTTACAATAATTTTACAATAAATTTTAAGTTATTATTGGTTTTAATTTGAATAGTCTAGAGCATCAATTTTCTATAACGAATAGGGTAGCTCTATCTTTCAATTGCCTATCATGTGCTAGAAAAGGTCTCCCAGTTCCTTAGTAGTACCTCTCAAGGTGCATTTAGTTGTCTTAAATGAGACTCAGGCTATTCTTCACTCTATGGCCCGACACTTTTCGCTCATCCACTTTGTCGGTTTGGCTAGACGCGGCGCCCTTTTTCATTATCATCTACGGATTACTGACTCTACTAATAACACATTTTTTTACTTATAATTTATAGTATAATTGTTGTAAAAATATTGTGAATTTAGCATTATTCAAAGACGAATATAGAAAGCATAGGACAGAAACCGACAAGGTTCACTCCTCTACTGCAAAGAATTAAAGATGAAAAGAATCAAAGAACTCTCTAGGGATGCTTTGATAGACGATTCTAGTAGAGCCACGTCAAAAAATCTTATTATTTAATAATAATAATAATAAAAATAAAAACGAGATTGGACAATAATCCAAACATGGAATTGGAATCCTAAGCAAAGTTTGCCACATCACGCATAATGGGCCGCATTCGAGGGTTTGACCTGAGGCAGAGGGTCCACAACAATGGTGAATGGGCGGACAAATATCCGACCGTCTCTGACACGTGGATGCTGCCCCCACCAAATCACACGTGTATATTAAACTCTTTCTCCGGATTGGTCGCATTTTACACGTGGATGCACCGAATGACCGACGGTGCATTTGTATTATAGGACAACAACGATGTCTCTCAACCTCTTTTGAGTTTTGTCGTTTTTTTTGTGAGAGAAATAATAAAATAATAAAAGAAAAAAGAAAAAAGTTCAGGACTTTTGTTGTGGGAGACCCTATGTGGATTGAGATTAATGAAACGTTGATGTTACAATTTTACAAAGGTTGCGTGATCTTTTGGTATTCGATTAGTGAAAAGTCAAGTTTCTGTGTTTAATTCTTTCTTTACTTTGTCATTCAACTTGGGACAAATTTGATTCTCCATGAAAAAATAATAAAAGTGAAAGTAGTACGTGTGTAGTCATGTTTGTGGCTTTTGGGAAAGCCGTATTTTACTATTTTGTGCAATAAATGTAGTTTGGATTTTTCTTCCCACAATCAATTTTTTTTGTTGTTGCCATCACCCATCTTTAATTTTATGTGAGTTTCTCAATAAAATTTGTAGGATAATAAATGAAGTTATATTTATGTTATTTAGTGTTCTTTTTATTGATTAATGTAATTAATATTATTATTATTATTTTTTATTTTGTGTATATTCTATTTAAAAATTACTTCTTGTTAAGGAATAAGTAACAACCCAAGTTATCTTTGGAAGATTGCCTAACCTTGAATTAACCATGGCATCCTCAAGGAAGTTAGTAAAGTAGCAATGCCATATAAATTCCTCCATGACATGACTTATTGTGTTAGCTTGATATCTGTTATGGATCATGCCATAGGGTTTGGCTTATCTCTAATATGTTTTTAACTGGAGGTTTCTTTTTGTTTTAAATACACAATGGCAAGTAGAAGTAGATTTTAATCTCCGCATTTTATTTAATTAGTGGGTGATGTGGCAGTTTCTCATTAAAATAAAAAGAGATTTTAGTTAAAAAAGTATTAAAGGTAAGCCAAACCTTATGCCATAAGGCTTGGATTCATTCTTTAGAAATGTGACGTGGACTTTGGCTTGGAGGATTATTTATTTATTTATTTTATAATTTTATAGGTGTAATAGGGAGAGAAATTTGAATCTTAAACGTTTTCGTTAGAAATACTAAAATATTCGAGTTAAGAAATAATTTTCTTTGCAAAAGTTAGGATGACTATTAATGAATTGACACATTGATAAACACCTTAAGCATAATCTTGTGGGTTTGGGGGATGCTTAATAATGTTTTTATCATGTTATACATACCTCTCTAGATGTTATAACATTTGTCATATCAATTAATAGTATATCTATAACATTTGTCACATCAATTAATAGTAAGAATTTTAACTTCACTTGAACCCCTGTTTATAAATATGTCATTTATTTATTTATAACATTTGTCACATCAGTTAATAGTAAAAAAATTTCACTTCACTTGAACCCTTGTTTATAAATATGTCATTTTTTTTAGGTAGAGTTTCAGCTTATTGCGTTTACTCTTAACGATTGTTATTTATCATCAGATCAAAACATCAATTGATTTTTGGTATAGACGAGGATAAAACTCAAATTTCTTATTCAATGACAATAGACTTTACCAATTGAGCTAATTAAAACCTACAAATATATCATTTATTGATTCACCCAGCAAATAGAGCTAGTTGATACAAAGTGAGATCCAAGAAACAAATTACAATTTCAGCACGTCTTACTCAACATCGAAGATCTGTTTCTTTTGCAATCTCTATCCGATTGGAAAATGGGTTTTAGCAAGTGTTTGAGTGGTTAAATTTTAACCAAAATTAAAGTGAGCCCCACACGTACTTTGAGGTAGATTTGAGTTGGAATGTATTCTCCTCCTTAAGATTAAACTCGTGGTCAACTGCCCAAAACCATTCAAGTTGTGAATGAGAAAGTAATTCACAAAGTTTCCACTTGAACATGGTTTTAAGTGTTTATTTACTGTGCAATATATATATTATGGAACAATATGTCTATTCATGTTACACTATTATAAATAGTGAGTTTATGATTTATTCTGTAAAATTTTTATTTTTGCATTTCACTTTCATAGTCAGAGAGAAATAGTGTTTATTTACTGTGCAATATATATATATATATATATTATGGAACGATATGTCTATTCATGTTACACTATTATAAATAGTGAGTTTATGATTTATTATTCTGTACAATTTTTATTTTTGCATTTCACTTTCATAGTCACAGAAAAATAGAAGAGATTCAGTTTTGTTCGATGTAACATTCAAATTGTTGTGCTTCTTCTGTTTACTGTGATTATTGTATGCAGGGACACAAATGTCCAAGAGACTGAAAGCTCCAATTGTGAGGGGCAAAATATATTTTAAGAACATCCTGGAGTCATAAATTTAGCAATTTGGCACCACAAAAAAACTACCTTATCTATTTTACTAACTCACTTTACAAAACACCCAACATTAGTGGTTTTATTTTAACTTTCAACACAATAAAATAATATATCTATTACAATAAATAACAACCATGGCCACCACTGCCAACACAATAAAATAATATAAGTTTTAATAATATATATATATATATATATATATTACCTTCTTAGCTACATGCACAACCATCTTTGGTTGTGCATTGTAGCTCAAAAGTCAATTTTTTTGGCTTTTCCTCCACTGATGCAGCATGTTTTTTAGTATTGGTGGTGTTAAAAATAGTAATATGACTTTTTAGCATCACCAATATTAATGCAGTGTCAAATACTAGCCTTGTTGTATTGCATTTATTTACGCATCTAGTCTGTGAGCAATTCTATTTATTTTATAGATTTATATTTATTGTATTATGTATATATTCTATTATAGTTTTTGTTTGTAGAATCTGTTTGTGTTCTTTATACTTGTTCTTTTTGTGTTCTTGTTTATGTAATCACATAAAAGAAATTAGTTTTCAACAATATTTCCAACATATCCCACCTCTACTAATTAGCTTCACCCACACGCTTCACCTTTTTTCTTGGAGCTATTACTCATGAGATTCTTTGCATAATGGTAATGCAACTCCTTATGAACTCCATTAACGTATAGTGGTACAAATTTGGACTTGTGCTAAGGTAATTATAGGTCATTATTATAGATGTTTTTGGTCATTAAGTGTTAATCACATGTGTGTATTTTGATGGGAGAGTTAAATATTTGATGTCTCCATTAGATACTTCAAAGACATCAATTGAATTGCAAGGCTCTTGATCGTAGTTCAATTTAATTATGGCTAATTAGTCTTATAAACTATGCAATGAAAACAAGTTTTAATCTTTTGGATTATGACAAAACATTGTTCAAAAGCCATCGATTACTTTTAAATAAGTCCCACTGCATCAAACATTGATTGACTGAAACGAAATTGGGTTGGGAACAATGTACTAGAAATGGAGAGGTAGTTTCTTGGCATAATAATTGATAAAATCAAAACCAGACATTGAATCCGAACAATTATCCCAAAAAAGGAGACAATGGGGTCGAACCAAAGAGGACTGTCAATCCTAATCGACTATAATAATAAAATTATTAAAGGAACAGTTTTGATGCTTAGCCAAAGTAATGATTAAAATGTGGCCTATATATCATATAAAAAAGAGAAAAAAAGGTGTACATTGCGTGAGCATCTCCACTAAGTAGCATGAATTATTGGATAAAGCTTGTTGTTGATGATGGAAAAAGAATTAGCTTTACATCTTTGTGTGTGTAAATATATTCCCAATGGCCCTTTCATTGAACAAATTAGTGGTACAAGAATAGCCTCATTTTTAATTATAAAGATAAGTAGAAAACTAATTAATATCCTATTGATTAATGCCACTTACTACTAATAATTGGAAAAGCATTAGTATTTAATATGTTTATCATTATGAGGGATGGCCATAGTTGCAAAAGATAAGCTTGGAAAGGAAACAAAAATAACATTATCCCATTTAAGTTTTTTTTTGGTTCTTTATGTTTTGAAGCATCACTGATCAGTGAGGATTTTTGAGTTGGACTTTTGCTAATTTTTTAAGAATCATTCAAAATAGAAAGAACTAGTATTCAATCATTTATATATTACTCAATACTCACCCATGTCCCCAACATAATCGACAAGGACTAGTAGTACAAATTCAATTACCTACCTGCAACGTACAATGGTTGTGCTCTGAGTTGTAAGAGACAATGAGAGTACATGTGCCCGCTGGAGTTATCAATTTTATGACAACAAAGGTTTTACTGGGGAAGGAGGTCACGTTCCTTACTTTTGAATTGTTAGAAAAAGAGAAGAGTAATTCTTAATAGAAGTACAAGCAATGAAGCAAAGTTGAAATTTTTTTATCCCTGAAAAATGGGGTTATAATTGGGGTTAAGTGTTAGTCAATGACATTAAAAATAAATAGAATAATAGGTTTGAATTCTTAATAAATTGAATTGCGCATATATTCAATTTGTTCAACCTTACTTATCAAATCAAATTTACACATTTACACTAAAAAACTACCCACATTGGTCGATCTATGAATGTGTATATTTACATTGTTGCTACAGTAACTATGTATATTTACATGATTACAATTCACATGCAAATCTAAATTCTTATTCAAAGAGAGAGAGAAATAAAAAATTAGAAAAAAAAATATTTTAATAAAAGTATGATGTAAAATAGATGATCTGATGTTGGTGTTTTTGAAAAGCAATTGTGTAAAATAGAAAATATAAGTTCTTACACTAAAATAGAAATTTTTTTGCATGAATTAATGTGAAAGCTCTAAGTTTGTGGGTTTGGATGGACTAATTATTGTTGGATGATTTTGTTTTAAAAAATAAATATGATAAAACTATATAAATTATAATTAAAAAAATGAAACTTTAAAAAACCACCCACAAATCAAATAATATGCCAAAAAGATTATTCATGTGTGATGTTTAATAACAAGACAACTCCATCGAGAAAGTAGAGAACGAAAAAAGCAACTGATGGAATCAGCATTTTCTTCCCTCCTGTGTGAATAAAATTCATGAAGATATAGATCAGAGAGAGAGACACAGTTGCAGAGCTGACTTGATATGACCAAGTCTAGTTCATAATATTTTGTCTGATCTTCTTCTGCCAGCATAAAAGTTTCACATATTTGAGGCTGCTTTTGAAAATTGAAAATTAGGAGAACTATATGACAAAAGAATTAAGACAAGCTTCTATGTAAAACTCATCTCATGAGTCATGAGTTGGTATAAGTAACACTGCAAGCTAGCTGTGTAGCAGCACTACTGAAAAAAGTGAAATTGGCCCACACATAATAAGAGATCCAATTTCTGTGCCAACTCTAAAGTAAAAATGATGATCAAAGGACTACTCATTTGACCTAAAGAGTTTCTTTACATCTTTTTTTGATGAATAAGAGTTTCTTTACATCTTTTGCCATGATTACATCTTCTATCATATTAATTAGCAGAATATATGATTCCCATTAAAGAAAAATGGGTCCTGTTAACCGGTTCTCTTAGAATGAATGTTAATAAATTATTTTAAGAAAATTTTGTCAACACTTTTTATGTTAAAAAATTAATAATTTTTTTAATAAAAAATTTCTAAAAATATTTCTTAAATCAGTTGAGCTACAAAATACAAAGTTATAATAAAAAATGACTTTAAATAAATAAGTTAACCTATTCATTAAAATGTGAGAAAAATAAAAGGATTTAAGCAAATGAACAGATAAAGATTAGTGGATGCCAACTCAAAAAATCTTTTGCTCCAGTCTTTTTGTTTACTTGTTCTTATCGAGTTAGATTCATCAGGAAGATAAACCAATAAGAAAAAAGTGGTGTTAAAAGTATGAATGATGTAGAAATAGGATCACTCAATTAATTAATTATTACGCGTTCTCAAACAATTGATAATCTTGAACTTCCTTGCGGGTGTCGGCGTAAGCATGGTTTGAATTCTAGAACTCTTATTTGATGACAATAAATTTTATTAGTTTTTTAAAGAGATTTTCTAGTTTAGCTAATTGAAACCCATTAAACTTCCTAAAATTTATTGTCAAACACTATGGCACTTACTTGCCACGTGTGCAATATAAATCATTTGGACATTTTTTGTGTTCCATTTTATGCTCTACCAATCATAACTTGTCACACGAGAAAGTCCATAGATAATGAAAAATTTAATACGTTGATGTGGTGGATTGTTAATAGTAGGTAAAAAAGTAATGTTAGTGGTGAGCCTAGATGAGAACTAATATAAGTTTGCCAACTCAATAGTTGTCAAAGATGTTGTCCTTCTTTTTCTTTTTTCTTTTTTTTTTGTATATAGCATTGCCTCTCTTGCCCTATATTCGTTTTACTTTTCTAATAAAATAGCCAAAGTTTAAAATTGAAAAAAAAAAAAAAAACATATAGCATACCATTATTAGTGAAGTATAAAGTGGAATACAAAAAATGGGACAAAAGATTTTCATTCCCTTGCTTGCATAGTACAATTATTAACAATAATATAAAAGAACTCACTTCAGTATATATGCTTATTTGATGTAAATTGATACATTTACACGCACAGGGTATTTCTTTTAAATTGGACTCTACGTGTGGTTTTTATTTTTATTTTTTCATTAAAAGTTACAACCTTTGAGCTATCCCTTTCCATTTACTTAGCCAAAATCCATTGCATCAGGCTCAATACGCTCTAGCAAAAAAAAGAAAGATAAAATTTAGACTAAATGTAAATTGGACTCTCTAAATTGACTAAAATTTATTTCAAACATTTAACTTTACTTTCGTTCAATTGAGTCTTTTTAAATTTCAAATTTATTCAATTTAAGTTTTTTGTCAAATTTCATTAAAATTTTACCGTTATTTATGCAATTAACTAATGAAAAAAATATTTTAAAAAAAAAAAAACATTTCTCACATAAATTTTTTATAAAATACTTTAATTAATTTTATAGATTTTTTTCATGTGATAAAAATACTTTTTTAATGGAAAATTTTAACAAAATTGGACAAAATACCTAAATTAAATAAATTTGAAACTTCGAATAATTGAATGAAAGTAAAGTTAGAGGACTAAAATGAATTTCAGTCGAATTTAGAGAGTGCAGTTTTCATTTTAGTTTAAAATTTACAATGCCTCACTTGATGGCACTGTAGCTTAACATTTCTTCTGCTTTTTTCTTTTATTTTCTATTAAAAAAATCGCACATACACAGAACCAAATGTTGGTCATCAATGGGTGGTGTTGGTTTTGGTTTAATTCATTGTGTTTGAAGCTCTAGCTTGCTCAAAATTGCTTGTTGTCTATGTAAGAATGCATGTTTGTGATTAGGATTTTCTTAGAGTGAGAATTTTGTGGGGATAGGGAAAGGGGAAGAATTGTTCTGTGGGGTGGGGCAAAAATAATAATAATATTTAAATTAAAATATAGAAAAAAATAGAGAGTATGATGTAGGTGGACGTGAATGGTAATTTTGAGCATGTTGGGCGAAGTGATATCTCCCCTTGCCATGAGGGTTTGAATGTATTCATAGGCTCGCTATTTCGAGCCCTGAGGGTAGGGTTTAGGTATTAGAATTTCTATAGTAGATTCAAAAAAAAAAAGAAAAAAAAAAGAAAAGAAAAAGAAAAAGAAAAAGTAGGGTTTTTAGCTACAATTTACCCGAAATTTCATTGAGCTTGATGTAAATTCTCTTATGCTTAGTATTTTTATCAAGAGAACATGAATTGCCATCTAAACTAGAGCGCATTGACCATTTTGATTTTTCTCAAAGAAACATTCAATGGCTCCACCACACATAATCCCCTCCCCTCCCCGAGCACACCCACATATCAACACTAGACATGTACCAAACACTAATTCTTAGATGTCTTAAATTGCCAAAGCACCCTAATCGACCCCAAAAAACTGATTTGGAGTGGCAATCATGATATCAAATCACCAACATAATGGGATTAAGATTGCGAGGCTCATGTGATCATGATTGTGGCTCTAGAATGTAAGGCCAACGACGAGGAGCACAGAGATGTTAGGTTCTTATAGAGGAACAATGGGAGCTAGCAGTGTTGAGAGCCTTGAATAAAACAAAGTAGAAGGAAAAAAGAAAATGAATTGGCTAAAAGGGAAGGAAGAAGATAAAGAGTTGATTGCAAGAGAGAGTGAAGAGAAAGATAGGTATGATCCAATAGTTGGGAAAAAGAATAAATAAATAATATTTAAATGAAATAAAGAAATAATAGAAAGTTTGTTGGAGGGCATATTTAAAAAGGTAGATAAATAATGAGATGCTACAAAAGTAAAAAAATTAAATATATGCTAATATGTTATAGCTTAGCCCGGCTAAGTCTAGAACTTTGAATATTAAACTAGGGGGAGGTTCTGGATTACACTCTTGTAACATTGTTAGCTAGGTAGTTCCAATTTTATTGGATTATCCTTTATTTCCATTATTGTAATTGGGACTTTAGTAAAATAAAAATAAATGATTGGCTTAGTTGAGGCCTAATTCGCATGCGTGTATTAATCACATGCATTAAGACAACAAAGCAAGTCCACTTTAGCTGAAGATTCTCAATATAACTTTTAGTTTTGAAAAAAATAAAAATAAAGAAGAGAAAGGTAAAGGTTAAAGAACATGCAAACTCTAGTCAATATTATGGAGATTATAATAAGTTAATATTGTTTATAATTATATAATATCCTTTGTGCATGTATTATTAAACTTGGCCATAATACCTGGCATTTGGAAGTGCATGAAAATTAATTAAATAGCAATAGTAAAAGACAAAGGACATGAAGATTTCTGGAATAGTAATACAAAAGGACGAATAAATACGTATTTTCATTGGTGTGTGTGTTTTTGTTGCTTTCTCAGGGGTTTTGAGCCAGGTAAATTTCAGTTTGCCAATTGTTTGGATTTGAGATTTGTTGGACTATTTTTTTTTTTTTCTGTCACCCATGTTCTATATACTTCTCGTATTTGAGTTCAAATTTCAAGATGATTTTGCCCAATGAAGAAAATTTTCACGAAGACCAAACATCCAGGTTCAATAAAAAGTTTCGTGAATATAGAAAGGAATAAATAAAGAAATAATATACACTTTCAGGTCGTACATGGTATTGGTAATATTTTTACTTGTTTTTATGCTTTTCCATGAAAAAGGTAGGGTAAACTCTTGCACGCGACAATATATTTTATTTTGGGACAGTTGAAAAGCTAAAAATTGAGAGATACTCCAATTGGTTGATACTTGATTGCTACTTGCTAATGCAAAATTTAAAAAAGTTCTTGTAAATACGATTAACAAATAAAAAAAAAAAAAACAATAGGTTGGTTCATTTATAGCTCTATATATAGCTATAGTATTTTATTTTGTTGTTAATTTTGCTATTATGGGAAGCTGTATTAGTTATAAAAAAAAACAGATTATAATTCAGTGATGTCCTTGATGAACTTAATTATATAAAGGACATTGTTTAAATTTTTTTTTTTTTTTTGATAGAAAATGAGAAACTAATATTACTCAACAAGTCAACAGAGTTGTTTGTCAAAATTAATCGGTCCGGACTCCGAATACAAATATATATAAAGCATCAAGGTTTCAAAAACAAAACAACTTTAGGCAGAGCAGCATAAAAAAACTAAAAAGTCTACAACCTAGTTACATCGTTGTTTAGCTAACCACAACAATTAGCTTCACAAAAATTATGCTTCAACCTAACTGTCTTAACAAATTGTAATAATAAATAAATAAAATTATGCCATTGCTATTGCTTGTTATAAATACCTTTGTGCAAGCAACAATGCTACAGAGATAATAAATTTCAAAACTTAATTGTTAAGGCATCTGATTATGATTATTTTAACACTACTTTTACTGGGACCACTAATGAGATCAATTTTATTGTACATTAATCACAATCTATCACATTTCTAAATATAAAAAACTGTTATGAAATCTAAGGTTTTGTTATTGAGAGATGTTATGTCTACAACAATTTTACAACAAATCACAAGTGGTTAGTTGTTATTGGTTCAAATTTGAAACTAACACTAAGATTACTTTTTTGCCCCAACAATAACAACCGATAACAACCTGCCACTTAGAATTTGTTGTAAAAATGTTGTAGACATATCATTTCCCTTTGTTATTAGGTGTTCTTGTACACCTGTTAAGGCTAATGTAACCAATTTTTTTTAATAGGGAGTCGAGTCACATTCAATATAAAATTCATATTTTATGATTTTTTTTTGGTTAAGGGTGGTATTTATTATAGACACCATGTTACACACAAGTTTAATCAGACCCATAAAATGCACTGCAGTCAAGATTTTGAAGGTTGAAATCGTGATTTGAAGTCATGATTTCAATGCATTTTGTGAGTATTTGAAAACTTATGTGTAACAGAATATATGCAGTGGCATTTACCCTTTTGCTATTAGGTTTTTTTTCTTTATACGCTTGTTAGATCAATCACACCAGTAGGTGCAAAAATTCCTATCTATTTTACAAAAAAGAACCTATTTTTTCTATTTTACACAATCACTTTTACAAAAGACCCACATTAGATTATCTATTCTACAAATTTATTCAATAAAATACTCATTCTTCTACATTTTTTTTTATTATATCCCTCAACCTACTAAACCCAGAAAATCGTTGCAACCCATAAACCTATAAAATTTCATATCCATAAACCCAAAAAATCCATACCCATAAACCTGCAACCTAGAAAATTTATACCCATAAACCTAGAAAATTGTAGCAATCCATAAAATCCATACCCATCCTTACTCGACAACCTCCTTACCACCACTAGAAAATCCAAATGAGCCCAAACTCTCCTAGACCTTGGTCATCGATGAGGGAGAAGAGAAGCAAGAGAGAACACAGACAAGGACAAAGAGAGACTCAATTTGCTTAGAGGAGAGAGAAAAGTAAAAGTAAAACTAGAATATTAATAAAATATTAAATACACAACTACAGTAGCCGTGTAAATATGCATAATTACTGTAGCTAATGTGTATATTTACACACTTTTACACTCTTATGTGGGTTAGAGCATTCGCATCAGTAGATGCATAATTTCTGTCAATTTTGCAAGAAAAACATGTTTTTTCTATTTTACACATCCACTTTTACAAAAGACTCACATCAGTTTGTCTATTCTACACATTTATTTAATAAAATATTCATTCTTGACTTAATACCCAGCCACCATCAACGATCATAGCAGCAGCAATCATCAACCCAGCCTCCATCATCAACCCACACAACCACCATCATCAAGCTAGCCTCCATCATCAACCCACCCATCAAAATCCCAAAATCGCTAATCAAAATCATCAAAACCCACCGTATTAAACATATCCAAATTCGGTTGAATCTCATAAAACTTCAGAAACTCAATATAAACCTGGTTCAGCTCTTTGTAATCCTTAGCCAAAAGACAAGCAAAAAGTAAAGCATTGAGAGATTTAATGGTTCGAGGAATACCCAGATCGTGAATTCACTTGAAAGTGTCAATGGCTTGTGGGATCATCTTGGCTTGACCGTACAGAATGATAGCATGAGAAGCGAAAGCACTCGTTTTGAGGTCGGGCCAAGAGGTTAGGAGGTCGTTGAGGAACTGGCTGGATTGTGTCGAAGAGGTTGGATTCAGAGAACTTGGAAATGGCGACGAAGAAAGCGATGTGGTTGAGGTGGGACTCGGGGGTGAGAGAAGCGGCGTGGCAGATTTCGAGGATTTTGTGTGGGTTTTGCTCGAACTTGAGGAGGGAGAGTGCCGATCAGGTCTTGGACTTGGAGGAGAGATAATTTGATCGGCGAGAGATTAGATGGTTTGATGATTTGATCAAATGAGAAAAAGGGAGAGTGAGGTGAGAGTGAGAGCAACCAGAGATAAGGAAAGAGAAAAAATTACTAAAATATTAAATGTAAGTGCTACAATAACCGTGCATATATGCATGGTTACTATAGCAATGATGTATTTATGCACAAATAGATGTGAGTGCTCTTAGTCTCACATGTAATAAAAACTAGTATTAAATACTTGCCCCTTTATGTTGAAAGTGACTTAATTCATTCTAAAAAAGCATATGGATTTCATTTTAAATTTCTTTCATTATATACATCTCTAGATTTATAGGTTTGCAAATTGCAATAAGTGGTCTAGAGTCTAGAACCTAAAGTCTAGAGTTTAGACCACTCTACAAGCTAGTTACATCATTGTTTAGCTAAGGCATGAGCACAACAATTAGCTTCACGAAATTTATGCTTCAACCTAACTGTCTTAACAAATTGTAATAAAAAATAAATAAAATTATGCCATGGCTATTGCTTGTTATAAATACCTTTGTCCAAACAACAATGCTAGAGTGATAATAAATTTCAAAACTTAATTGTTGAAGCGATCCTATTATGATTAGTCTAACGCTACTTTTATTGGGACCACTAATGAAATTTTTATTGGGATCACTAATGAAATTAATTTTATTGTACATTAATCACAATCTATCACATTTCTAAATATAAAAAACTGTTATGAAGTTTAAGGTTTTGTTATCGGTTGTTCTTCTACACCTATTAAGGCTAATGTAACCAATTGTTTTTAGGAAAATGTTAACAAATGTCCTAAGGGCATTGGTTTAGAAATTATTTTTAAAAATGTTGTTATTAGAAGAGTGATAAAATAATAAATATTGTTGATAGCTTTTTATATTTTCATGAAAATAGTGTTAAAACTTTTTAATTATGATTTATTAACAATTACCCTAAGAGTATCCGTTAACATAACTCTTATTTTTAATAGAGAGTCAAGTTACTTTCAATATAAAATTCATATTTTATGATTTTTTTTGTTAAGGGTGGTATTTATTATACATACCATGTTACACACAAATTTACGCAAACTCATAAAATGCACTGAAGTCAAGATTTCGAAGATTAAAATTGCAATTTAAAGTCATAATTTTAATGCATTTTATGAATATTTATAAACTTATGTGTAACAGAATATATGCAGCAGCATTTACCCTTTTGCTATTAGGTTTTCTTTGGTACGCTTGTTAGTCTCGCATATAATAAAACTAGTATTAAATGGTTGCCCCTTTACGTTGAAAGTGACTTAATTCATTCTAAAAAAGCCTATGGAATTCATTATAAATTTCTTCCATTATGTACGTCTCTAGATTTATAGGTTTGCAAATTGCAGTCAGTGGTCTAGAGTCTAGAGCTTAGACCACTATAGACTACATTTAAAAATGCAGTGTGATGGGGTGGGGTCACTGTGCAAGGCGTAGAGGACAATCACCTGAGCTTGTCAAAACCAAAACATTCATTCCTGAAAGTTAAAAAAAATCACTGAGATTGATTAACAAAAAGTAGCTCCCTCTTAACTGTTAAATCAAAGTGGGTCACTCGATACTCACGCGTCACACTTTTCGAAAGAGGGCCAGTGTACATCTACATTCCAGGCTCTCAGAGAAAGACTAAAAATAAAAAAACAAGTAAAAAGTAAACCCATAAGAAAAAAGAACCCAAATAAATATAATTTTCCCCAAAAATTATAAAAATATATATATGTTTTGAAATTTAAATTAAAGTTGATTTTAGTGGAAAATGACTGGACAGGTAAAAAAGGGTACGACCTTGTAGTACACACAGAACTCTCTCTCTCTGTCTTAGAAGCATGTGTACGAGACTGAGTGTTTGTGTGCATAGAATCACAAATTTTTTTACTATTTTACTATATGACAAGTTGTGAGTGTTGAGAAAAAAATAGTGGATTTATGTGAGTTTATGATTTCATCACTTACAAGTCAACACATAGCAAGATTGTGACAAAATTGTGAATTTTTTTTATTTTTTTATTTTTCACAGTATTTTTTCAAAACTTTCAATCAGAAATTAATCACTGTTTATGACGAATGGACTCATAGCGGGATAAATCGCTGACCTAGAGAGTTTTTTCAAAGTGCTAGTGCCCGGATTTAAACTAAAGAACTCCTAGTCAAACTTAAGACAGCCACTTTGAGACCGAGTGCTCAACTACTTAGCTAACTCCACTGGATTAATTGTGAAAAAGTTTATGACATTAGACTTTCTCCTATTTTTTTTGATACGGGTTTCATTTATACTTTATAGTAGTAGAGGTTAAAGAGAGAGAGTTGAGTGAGACAGTGACTGAGGGTAATCATGATGAACGGCTAGGATGAGGTTAGTAGAAAAAAACGTTTAGCTAAAAAACTAAAATAGAGAGAGAGTTTCAAAGATAGATAGAGTCAAGATCCGGTTCTTCGCAAATGTAGTAAATGTATGTGGACTCAGACTTAGACAGCATGCGTGGAACTCTTTACCTTTTTGTCATTTCCTTCTCCCCGTTTTGGCTCTAGTGCTGCCGCCTATACCGCCCACGTCTTCCAATATTTTTATCTTCCCCCTTTATTATTATTCTCTCTTTTTCTTTTTTACAAATATATAAATATATATGTGTTTTCTTTTTGGATGAGTTTTAATTTTTAAGATTAACAAATTTACTTACAAAATTTTTTAATTTCTTTTGTTACTTTGTTGTCGTGTCATTAAAAGTACAATTTTAATTATCATCATATATATATATATATATATATTTTTTTTTAATTTATGAATGTTATATTCACAATATTTTTTCACCAAATTCTAAGCAGTAAATTGTTACTATTTATTAGTGGTGGGCAAAAAAAATAGTTGCAATAATGGGTTCTAATTAAAAGTAATTCAATTCTCATTATTGATTTTTCATAATTGAGTGCAAGAGTATAGAGATTAAATTTTGTCAATAATTTTTTGAATAACAATACTCTCCTTTAATGTGGTAGCATTCATTGGCACCATCGTAGGTTTGTTGGTATTTGATTTTAAATAAAGAAGAAAAAAAAGTTTGTTAATATTTATGAATGACAATACTTTCCTTTAGGTTTGATTTATTTTCTTCTAAAAAAAGGTTTACTTTTATTTTTTATTTTTAAATTTTTTTTTGGTTTTATATTCTAATAGTTGAAGAATGAGGGTTTAAACCCTCAATATCTCTATTGAAAACATCAAGAAATGTCAGTTAAATTAAAAAGGCTCTTGGTCATAATGAGTTATGTATAGTTCTTTAAATTATGTATCTTAAGTTCTCTAATTAAATCGCTTCTTAAAAAAAAATCTCTAGTAAAATTCAATAATGTGATTGTTCTGAGAAATAATTCATGCGGTTGATTTTAATTGCATTTGCGAAAATAATACAGGTTAAATTGTATTGGTTGATACAGTTGTGTGGTTTTTTTTTTTTTTTTTTGGAGAGAAAGTATTTGAATTTAATTAGAAAACTTTAAATACACATAAGAAACTCTATCTAACATTTTTCATTAATGTAATATATGAAAAATTATTTAGTATATTCCCTTATTATAGGGACATGGTACTCATGTAATACATCGTTGTATTCCGAGTGTATTGAATAATTACTTGGCAACATAACATATGAATATTGATTAATTAAAAATAAAATTTCATAATTACTAAACAAATCTTTTATACTTGATCTAAAATTAAATACACAATAAAATCATTCTTAAGACCGCACATTTTTTTTAGAGAGTTTTAACTTATGACGTTCACTCCTGATTATAGCTCTTTATCATCAGATCAAGACACCAATCGATTTTTGGTGTAAGTGGGGATTGAACTCTAAATCTCTTATTCAATCATTATAAACTTTACTAGTTGAGTTAACTGAAACCTACCATCATATCGCACCTTAAATATTGTTTTTTTTTTTTTTAATATATGTGACAAAACTAATACCTAACATTTTGAAAAAAATTTAAAATACCACAACATGTCATAATTTTTTTTTTTTGAGAAACCAACGTGTCATAATTGAAATAACTATTCTAGACGAAACAGAACAAAACCAAAAAGGAGACCAAATATTGAACTAGAGTATACATGCATGGTGGTTATATATTCTGGTTTGCTTACCAATACAAAATATCTTGACATATTAATTGGAATATAATAGGGTTAATATATATATATATATATATATATATATAGGGAATAGGGTTAATATATTTGTACTGAAGACAAAGGTTTTACTAGAAATTAAATTAGTTCTAGGATTGCATGTGTTAAAAGAAATACCAATAAGTTGTTACATGGGGTTCGTTTCGATATAGTTGAAAACTAAAAAACACTGTAACAAATAAATTTTAAATGTGTAAATAGTACCGTGGGACTCATTTTTAATGAAAAAGTTGCTGAAAAGTGAAATTTGTGGAGTCTATAAACAGTGAAATTTGTGAGAAAAGACAAATGTTGCGGCTACTGTTCATGAACAGTAGCCACAACAGTAATGAACAGTGAAAAAATTGACTAAAACCCGTGGAAAAAAAAAAAAAAAAAAAACTGAAACACCAACGCACGTTTCAACTATTCAGCCCAAGCCAAACGGGCACTTGGAAAAATGTTCTAAGAGCACATGTTAAAAATTAATAAATACCTAATTATGAGCTGAAATAAGAAAATATACTTATTAATAATTGATTAATTTTTTTTTAGAAACATTAATGATTGATTAACTTATATGCACAAATCCATTGTGGTTGTGTATACTTTTTTTAGATATATATATATAGTTTTTTTTTTTTTAATAAAATGAGTGTCATTGCGCTTTTGCTAAAAAAGAATCCAGTAAATCTGTGTCCGTTTCGCAAATATTATTTTTGCCAACTTATTTTATTATTCAGTTTATTTTTGTTATTATTGGTGGGTCTCACTGCACTTTTGATATTATTCATGGGTTGCATTGTACTATTTCAGTTAACTTTTATCTTTATCTACAGTATTTTTAGTAAAAAATTTTCAATTTCAGCAAAATAAACAAATTCCAAACGAATCTTGAAAAGTAATAAAAGTATATAAACAAATAATTTTTTAATCGATTCATATCCAATTGAATCAAAAAATTGATCGATTACAATATTAATAGCCTGTTTAAAGAACTCTTAACCAAACCCTTTACCAAATGTATAAAATCTTTATTTTATAAAACATTAAATGCACTTTAACCAATAACACACTTTAATAAAAGTTTGAAAGAAAGAAAGAGTGAATGCATCAGAGTTAGTTATTTGGCGGAGAATGAATGAATGAATTATTATTAGTTCTTTAAATGCACTTGATGGAGTATAGACTGATTCAAAGGATGTTTTGCTTTCAGAATCAGGGATTAGCTAGGTTGGGTAAGCAGAGCAAAAGAAACATTAATGTCAGAGAGCAATATTATGCTATGCTACGTATTTGTAGTACTCCATAATTATTATTACGGTGTTTTTTTTTTTTTGAACTTTAATGTCTCCAGCTGTAAAGTGTGCATTTCAGTAGTGGATAATGGACTGAAATTTTTTTTATTTTTTTTCCCCTAGTGGGTAACTCTCTTTTTAATGATTACTGTTTAAACTTTAAATATCTATCTAATGAGATTTGATCCAGACTTTGAAGTATGTAATCACTTGGTGTTGTAACTTTTTGTTTTTGTTTTTAAATACAACATGCTCATAAATTCGCACCTTAACTATATTATTTCCTAATTCCTCAAATACTTTGTACACAGAAAAGTACTATTTTACTATTCTTGCAAGCACTTAATTAAGATGTGTATAAAAGAGCATAAATTTTGTTTTTTCCCCAGTTATAACTCTTTAATGGTTACTGTTTAAACTTTAAATGCGTATCTAATGGGGTTAGATCCAGACTTTGAAGTATGTACTCACTTGGTGTTGTAACTTTTTTTATTTTATTTTTATTTTTAATACAACATGCTCATAAATTTGCACCTTAACTATCTTCTTTCCTAATTCCTCAAATACTTTGTACACATGAAAGTACTATTTCACTATTAGTGCAAGTACTTAATTAAGATGTGTATAAAGGAGCACAAATTTTGTTTTTCCCTGTCGTAACTCTTTAATGGTTATTGTTTAAACTTTAAATGCGTATCCAATGGGGTTTGATCAAGACTTTGAAGTATGTACTCAATTGGTGTTGTAATTTAAAAAAAAAAAAAAAATACAACATGCTTATAAATTCGCACCTTGAACTATTTTCTTTCCTAATTCCTCAAATACTTTGTACACGGAAAAGTACTATTTCACCATTATTGCAAACACTTAATTAAGATGTATATAAAAGAGCACAAATTTTGTTTTTTCCCGTCATAACTCTTTAATGGTTACTGTTTAAACTTTAAATGCGTATCCAATGGGGTTTGATCTAGACTTTGAAGTATGTACTCACTTGGTGTTGTAATTTTTTTTTTTTTTTTTTGAATATAACATGCTCATAAATTCGCATCTTGAACTATTTTCTTTCCTAATTCCTCAAATACTTTGTACACGGAAAAATACTATTTCACTATTATTGCGAGCACTTAATTAAGATGTATATAAAAGAGCACAAATTTTGTTGCAAATTGCCAGAATATACAATATTTTCTATAAAAAAATTTATTAAACAAATATCCTTAGAATATCCGTTAATATTATCTATTTTCGAAGGTAACTGGAAGAATATTAGGATTCCACGTATAACTATATCATAGATTCATACAATTGAATTTCATTAACAACAACACATTTCCATTATAATTACGGTTTGACCAAAATGAACAAAAAAGTTATCTCATTGTCCGCAAATTTTGGCATTGTTGCATACTAATGATTAGATATTGAAGAGAAATGATATTGACCCATTAAAAATTATGAGCAAATTAAACAAGTTATATGGATTAACCAATTAATATATAATCAAGATACCATAGGTTAATTACCACACTTCAACATGTCGCCATAATATAAACAAGTAAACATAAACAATATGGTGACGAATTGAAAAATCAATGGAGAACACCAAAAGAAAAATCACTAGTGAAAAAATCCAGCAATAAAGGAGAAGTTTTCAATTTAATTCAAACCCTTGAGCTTAGACTATACTACATAGATAACTTATTGATGCCCTATAATCAGCTTCAGATCCGATCTGAACTCCTTGTTCACAAAATCCTTCTCATGCATCGTGTTCGTGAACACAGTCAAAGTGTCAAACTCTTTAATCGACTCTAAAGTCTAAAGATCACCTTGAAGATTTGGGCTCCACATTAAAATACTAGGATTGGCACTTTGGCTTCAACTTCTTGATCACCAATGATAGCAGCTTTGTTGTAGGAAATTCTCTTTGAAACTCACGAGTTTAGCAAATTAGGTTTAGGTTTGTCTCTCTTTGAAGTGCACGACAAAACCTTTCTAAACCTATTGTAGTCTTGCTTTAAAGTGCCTTATACATGTTTGCATGTATAGCACCCAAAAAAAAAAAGGCAACATTGACTCAATTAAAATATGTAAAATTTCATGATTCTTGATTCTCAATCAATGGAGACACTGTTAAGGATATATAGAGAACCGTTTTTCAATTAACCAAGTAGTGATCAAAAGGCTATCAAAAACACATGATCGATCAATCAAGCATCGATCAAAGGATAATTAAAATCTTCAAATTTTGCCTTCTTTTAATTAAATCTTGGACTTGTAATCTTGAACGCTTAATAAAACATTACAAACACCGCCAAGATTATGGTGTCATGGAATTCACCAATCTAAAACTTAACAGATATAACATTTTATGCAATCAACATCAATATGGAATTTGGAAAGATACACGTGCACTCATTGTTTTATATTACACCCCTTGTAGTACGTAATACGTTTGGTCATCTTATTTATTGTAAACTTGTTTCTTCTTGGGTAAGGCCTAAACCCAACGATGAACAAGGAGATCCTCATGCCCAAGTTTAACGAACCCTCGAACAAAATTTTAGACTAGCACTCAGTCCAAAGGGGATGGTAGACATTGCCCCCCCCTCCCCCCTTTGCATTAAATGTAATGGCACAAGCTCCCATTATACAACGATAGGATGAGCACCCTAAAAGCACATCCAATAATTCCAATAACGTGAGGGATGGTGTGTTGTCATATTCTCCTAATTTTTATTAGGAACTAGTTACTAATACCACTTAGGAATAATTTATAAATACCTCGAAAGAGGTTTAAAAAAAAAAAAAAAAAATTCTAAGTACCTTTTCATTGGCTTAATCTTTTGATTATCTCTAATCAAAATTATTGGTTGATCGGAAACCTAGGAAGTAAGTTGTTTAAATCTTATGGGGGTTGGAATTGGTGAATTCTATCTCACTTGACACATTGCTCAATTGGTATCTTTGACGTGATCTCCTTATTGAGAAATTTATCTCCTACACAAATTTTTGTATTCCCCAAATAAGTTGACCTGAAAATAGAACAATTTTTTTTTTTGTCTTTAATAACTTATAAATAAAATTTGCAACATGCATATGATCATGCAGTGAATATATACTCGATAGTAATAGGTTTTGGTAAATGTTAAGCAATAAAAAACCTCGCGGTGAAGCAGCCAACCACCAATTGGTCTCAAAACCTTGGGAAAGAAGTGAGCCACCTATAAACTATAAAGGTAAAGTTACGCGGAAATCTCCCTGTTTGTCCAGCTAGCCAACAAGGCAGCGATGTTCTCGCGAATCCTGTGAGTCACTATCCTTTGCTTCATAGTAATAACTCCGTAATCAGCACTGTTATACTTTAATAATAATTAAAAAAAAAAAGGACAAAAAATGAGACAGTGTGCAAGCTACATTAGTGATTAGACCAACCCTATGTCCCAGTGTACTAGTAATAATCAATAAACGTACTGCATTTTTTGTAAGTCTATCACTTTCTCTGTACACAACAGAGCTTTCCTGACCCAGATCCTCTCTCTACTAGCCTACTAAACTATGACACTCTAATTCTCCCTAAGCTTTTCTTAGACCTACAATTTGCTGCCAAGTTTTGAGTTTTAAGTGTATATTTTATCATTAAAAAAAGTTAAAAAAATAAGAGTATATTTTACCAATTATTTTTTAATAATTTCTTTGTTACCACCTTGCCTCGATATTGTATATCACTCTTCTCTCTCTCTCTCAGATTTGAATCAGGAAGTCTCCTCATTCTTTCCTCTCTCTCTCTCTCTCTCTCTCTCTCTCTTTCTCTCATATATTTGTAGCCAAAGTTCTTAACTTGCAACCTTCCCTTTAGAACTACTACCACTTTAGCTGAAAGTTGAAACCTCTTCAACTCTTTCATGGTGCTGAGATTCGTACCTACTTGAACAACATTTCAAGCTTTGTTTCTGTTTATCTTTCTTTTTTCTAATACAGTTTCATCTTTTGGTGAAAAAAAACTCGTTTCTGTACCAGACTCTGATGATGGCTCAAAAGCACTTATTACACGAGCTACTGAAAGAAGACCAAGAGCCGTTCCAACTCAAGAACTACATTGCTGACAGACGCTGCCAACTCAAAAGCTCTTCACCAAAAACACATTTACAAGTCAAGAAACGAAAACCCATCTCAGAAACTCCAAGCTTTCCAGGGAATTTTTGCAAAAACGCTTGCTTTTTCACTTTCCAAGACTCACCAGACCTCAGAAAACCGAAATCTCCACTCTTTGAATTCTCATCTCCAGCTAAAAGTCCCTGCAGGACCCCAAATGCCATTTTTCTTCACATTCCTGCTAGAACTGCAGCTCTTCTTCTTGACGCCGCTTTGAGAATTCAGAAACATTCATCATCATCATCATCATCAGCTTCAGCTTCAAAGTCCAAAACCCAGAACAAAAACTACGGGTTTGGTCTATTTGGTTCAATATTAAAGAGACTAACAAATCGTAGCAAAAAGCGTGAAATTGAGAGTGGTGATGGGGTTAAGGTTGTTTCAGTAAAAGACATTCTGAGGTGGGATTCATCAGGTGTTGGACACAGAAAAAGTAGTTCCAATGAGAGCATGAAAATGCAGACAGAGATGGTGGCTTTGGAGGACAACAAAAGTGCTAGCAGTGAGTTAAGTTTAAGCCATTCTTGTTCTTGTAATGGTAGGCCTAGCAGTGCTGTTTGGTCCGAAAGCAATGAAGACAAGTCTTTGGATTTGGATTCTTCTATCAGTAGCCAATCTGTGGACTTAGAAGTTATTGAATTCTTAACCAAACAGAGACCAGAAACAGACTTTGCTTGCTGTGATAAGCACTTTTGTGAAAGCCCTTTTCGTTTTGTGCTTCAAAGGAGTCCTTCTTCCTCCTCCGGTCGCCGGACGCCGGAGTTCCAGTCGCCGGCGGCATCCCCTCGTCGCCACAAAAATGAGGTTTGCCACTATGCATTTTTTTAACTTTTGTTACCAATAAATTTACTGTTATGTTTACCTCTTTTAGTGTACTCTTTTTTGGGACCAATTTCAAGTTTTTGAAATTTACCATATTATAAAAATGTTGGGTGTATGTGTGTGCACACATTGGACTGTCCGAGTTGACTCGTGACTCAATTGGGGTGGAGTGGACGTGTGTATGAATTGTCGGCAGTTTGATCCATGTTCTGCAAAATTGGCCGGAATGTTGTCAGTTATGACAAGTGTACCCCATAAATCTACCTTGTAATTGTGATTGACTTGGTCATTTTCAGGGTTATATATGTCATTTAAGATTTTTTCTATTTTAACTTCAACCCCTTCTTGTATTTATTTCCATATAATTGTACTTTAGATCATGTCTCTGCCATGCAAATCTTTTTTTTTTAAGGCCTCATGTAGATAGTAGTATATATTATTATTTTCCTGAAAAGGACAATTGCGTTTTTGTTTCTTTTGTTGGTTGTTGTTTCACATCAATAAACTCCGACATCCCTCTCACTAGAATATAGTTTGTGTGTTTTATTTTCTGAAAATTACTATAGAAAAGTCAACAGCCAACCAATTGTGATCCGGGTCTTAATCAAAATTCATGAATGTTACAATGACAATTAAAAAAAAAAAATTATAATTGTAGCTCAATTATGAAAATGATGTATGATTATGCTAAATTTGAGGTTGTTATGAATTTGGATAGGAAAAAGAGACTAGTGGAGCTGAGAATTTAAAAAAATTCCAAGAAGTTGAAGAGGAGGAGGAAGATAAGGAACAGTGCAGTCCAGTCTCTGTATTGGATCCTGTATTCGAGGACAATGAGGATGGTCATGATGTTGAAGATGAAGATGATGATGAGGACAAGGACTACGGTTATGATCATGAATGCAGCTTTGCCATTGTACAGAGTATGTAACAAATTAAACTAAACAAGTACTGTCTGAATTAATTTTTTTCTACAAGTATGTGTTGGGTGTGTGAGTTCCTTCTTCATGAGCCAACTTAAAATTTGTACTAGATGCTTGTGTTTGATGGTAACTTTAGTGTTTGGTACAATAATGCATGAGGGTCGTGGTTGTAGGATTGTGTTGATTTTGAACCACGGTATCAATGTGGGATCCATTGAAGATTGGGGGTGAAAATGCCCCTGTATTCTGCTCATTGGGTATACATCAATCTCTTGTTAATGTGACCTGCTTTTGTCGATAAGGTAGACACAACCAAAGTTGCCTTAACTTCAAATGTGACCCACATTAGATGTTAGGAGTTCTGTCTTAATTGTGGTAGTCTCTTCAATTCATTGGACAGTTCATCTGAATTAAGTGTGTACTTTTTTGTTACTCTCGGTCCCCATTTTGATATGTTGCAGCTAAAGGGTGAAAAAACAAAAAAAAAAAAAGCAATAGTACCCAAAAGAAATTTAAAATTTTTCTTACATATGTATAGTAACTGAATTTCACTTATTCCTATTATCTAACAAGTGCTATTTTTTATTCTTATACATATATAATTATATACTTTGAAACTATATACATCTAAGGGGAAACTATAAGCCTCAAAACCCAAAAATAGTTATTCTTTTCATTATTGTAACTTAACATTTTTGTGATAGGCCCCTGCAAATTATTAATGGACTTCTTCATTATTTCTTAGATGTAGACTTGACATTTTTGTTGTCGATGCTGCTGTTCAGAAATTGACTTTGGTGAAACCTTTTGAACAATAAGTTCATAATCTACTGGTATATTGTGCACTGAGAGCACAGTGGATATGAGATTGTCCAGTAGGAATTATCATTTTCCATGTTCTTCATTGTAGGAAGTGAATCTCTTTTGTACGTGATTTCTCCTGAGTGTCAGGTGCAAATAAATGTGAGTTTATAGTACAGACAAAGTCAGTCCATGTGGATTGAGACTGATCAGGCATGTTAAGTTAAATTCAAACTTGGAACTAGCTTCAAAGCAGCAATATTAAATTGAGAACCATTAAAATTTACAATGTTCAAGTAGCATCTAATATTATTACAATGTTTATCACTCTAAATATACAAATTAGTGAATTAAATACATCCACCCTTCAAATTTAAGGCATTGGCAATCGTGTTGTAAACAAAGTATATGGTAATTCTGGATTCCTTATTTTGGTTGTTTTTTAGTATTTTAGGTATTGCCCATCATTCAGTTGTATTGTCCAAATTGATTGAGTGGATGTATATATATTGCATTAATCCAGCTTACCGGTCTTTGAACTAACAAAATGATAATTTGTGAAGTTACTCCAGCATTACTTGACTTCCTATCATTGTTTGAGTGGATTGTGCTATAAGTTTGCTATAGCTATATCTAAGATAGTAATGCTACAAGATTAATTGTTAAACTAAATCAACTAATAGATTTATAATAGCAATTTATTCTTGATTGTACTTAGTGTCAAGTTTTATCCATCGTCAAGCAAGTGATTTATTGTCCTTTTGTTTACTTGTTTGATATTTACAGGAGCAAAGAAGCTGCTATTGCACAAGCTTCGTAGATTTGAGAAATTGGCAGAATTAGATCCAATTGAACTTGAGAAAAGAATGTTGGAAGATGAACAAGATGATGACTATGATAACAATATTTATGACCTCAACGAAGAAGAGGACTGTGAAGATGGGATGGAAACATCACATATGGAAACAAATGTTGATGGCTTTATTACAGAAGTGCTCAGTAAATCAAACATCCATAGTTTATGCCGAATCCCAGAAGATATGAAGAGATTGGTTTCAGATCTCATTGTTGAGGAAGGAATTGAACAGAATGCCTTTGACAACAGAGAAGAGGTGGTGAGTAGGGTATGTAAGAGGTTGGAATCATGGAAAGAGGTAGACTTTAACACCATTGATATGATGGTGGAGCAAGATTTCAGAAGAGAGCTTGATAGGTGGAAGCTAGACCAGGAGCAGGTGGGAGAGACAGCATTAGAGATTGAGCTAGCTATCTTTGGATTATTGGTGCAGGAACTGTCAGATGAACTAGTTTGTTTTAGTAGAAATTGATGGGGAAATTTGTCGAAACTGAGGCTACATTCAAATGAATTTTGGTTTAACTTTTTTTTTTTTTTTTTTAAAATTAAATTTTAAATGGAGCATAGTCTAACTTGCATTATGAAGGGATAGGCTAAATAGGTAGACGACTCAAGAGGGGAAGAAGGATGTGAGTTAGATGAACATGGTATTATGTAAATGGATCATGTAAGTAGTGGGGAATGGTGTATTTATCCTTGCTTAATGGAACATGACATGTACAATTAGTAGTGCTTTATATATTATAGATTTGTCCCTATTTTTTCTTGTGTTTCTGTGCTCAAGGTTTGTATGTATCTGTATGTAGGAGCTTAATGCTTAATGCTTAATGCTAGCAGAGACATGCTTACCAATTAACACCTCAAATTCATGTTTCCTGGTTATTGCAGAAGTAGGAAAATACTAGCTACTTTTATTAAAAAAAAGAAGTTGTAGAGCATACTAGTTACTTTCTTAGGCTTCATTTCTGTCTACCTGCTTTGAGCTCAAACACTAGTCTTTTAATGTGTATTTATGTTGTCTGAACCAGAAAGGAGTTTGAACTTTGGACATCCTAATTTTTATTTTTCTAGTGCCCATGTGTGCGAATTTATCTGTAAGTAGAGAGCCTAATACTTCCCAACATCATGCTCACCAGTTAATGCCACACATTGTTCTCCATTTCCTCTTGCATTCTCAATGAGATGACCTCAAATTAGAATGCTTAAGTGTGTGTTGTGTGGACATATGTTGATTATGAAGAGCTCTGATAGTAACTTGATTAGTCCATTTTGGGTGTAAGCGCAGATGTAACTAGTCATTTTTTCGGATCGAAGAGGGAATAAAGTGAAGGTAGAGCAGCAAGCTCCTTTCTTTCTTTTGTGTTTTTGTTTTTGGCCTAAAGAGCAGCAGGCTTCTGTTCCAAGAGTGTTATGAATTTCCTGATTAAAAACTTGGGGGTAATAAAGCTATATAGTGCAAGTCACAAGCAAGGTACAAATTGATGAATACAACTTCCACATTTTTCTTTTCAGTTTCTTTTATGAAAATTGAAAAGTTAGTGAGAGGGTATGGCCGTTTGGGATTGGATGTGTATGTGTTTTTATTTTACTTTATTTTTAATTTTTAATTTTATTTTAAATGTTAACTTATTACTTTGAAGCCCCACATCTTTTTAGGTATAACATTTAATTATACTTTTCTCAATTTTCAGAAAATAACTTTTTCAAACAAAAAGTAATCCAAATCCAATCATTTATTGTTTTTCCAACTGAGAAGCCAATCAAAATTTTTCTATATTTGTTTGGCCATTAAGTTGTCTTTTCCTCGTATCCGACACTATGAGGGCATTGTCATTAATATTCCTAACTCTTTGTAAATTAGCTAGTGATGGGACAATCCATGTAACACCCAAAATTATTGACCTAATGCAGCTAAGAAATTTTTTTTTGTTCATACCTTAACCTCACACTACCATTAGTCCATTACCATATCAGGATTCAGGACTTATGTCATCTTAACTTTCTAAAGAGAAAAAATATACTGGTAGAAGATAACATCCAAGAACCAACTTCTAAGAGAAAAAATTCAAAGAGAATGAACTATCTTATATTACTATATACAAAAAAAGAAAAGAAAAGTTTTTGAATGTGGTATACCCCAAGGACTTTATTATTGTTCATTTTCACTTCTTGTTACTTAAGCTTACTAATGAAGCAACTACTTGGCAGAAAATTCCAATTTTTCTTATTTAGGATCTTTAGTTGATCTAGAATGTGACAATGTTGTTTGGATTGGGTGTAGAATACAAACCCAGGCCATGATGGAATATTCTAACCTTTATTTTGTCGTTTAAAAAAATGAGAGTAAAATATTAAGTAAACCTTGTTTTGGAAAATTATACAAAAACCATTTATGAGAATTGAAAGTATTTCTTCAAAGGGATGAGTTTACACACAAAATATATTGCAAAATGTGATTGGTCAAGTCATCTATCTATCACTACTCATTAATGACTCTGGAGTATTAGGCACAATTGTTTTAAGTCGAACAAGTAATACCTAGTCTTACTTTAAATTTCAAGTTTTCTTATTTATAAAATTATGACTTTATGCTTATCAAAAAAAAAAAAAAAAAAAAAAATTATGACTTTATGAATAAAATAGTAAATAACATTGATAGATATGAAATTTGATATGTGTTAAGAATATAAAAAAAATGTGATACAACAAGAAGATTTTTAAAATATCAATCTCATTAAAAACATTAAGTGATGTAATATTAATTAAAATTACACTGGGTATACAAACTTTAAATAACATGAAGTACTTATAGTTACAAGTTACAAGGTATTTGTGAGAATTGAATTGAATTCTCAATAGAAATATCTAGAATACAATTTTACTAAGAAGGTGATCAACTCACATAGGAGAATGAGGAAATTGAGTGGTGGAATGAGTGATAGAATCCTCCTCTGAAAGGAGCCTTGAATTCTATAGAGAATGATTGTCTTCTTGACTTGAGAGTTGAGAGCACCGAAAACAATGCATTTTCTAAATCTAAAGTGGGGAGGAGAATTTGAATTCAAACTGTATATGCTAAAAATTCCTAAAAATGTCATTGGCCAAAATTTTCAATTATTACGGTTGGATTTCAAAACAATCATGATTCTAATGGATTTAAATATTTAATAACCATTAAATTTAACAAGCATGCAAGCTTAAAAAACATAGGAGTGGAATTAGATTATGGAAAATTTCCCCATATTATAAAAGATATAGTATTTAGTGTCATGTATTGTTATAGGGTCTACTCTACAATTGATTTTCACCATTTTTTTTTTCTTTTCATAGTTGTCTTCATTTCATTTTTCATGAGTAGCTGGCTAGCTGCCAACTTTACCCATAATCTGTAGTCTGCACTCTCAGTAAGGTGACGCCCTCCGAGCATTGCCAAGTTGATTTGGAACAAGGTATCTTTAGATACGAATTTTCCTTTTCAGAACTTGTCGGATTGTGATCAGTGCCATTATTTATTTAAAGAAAAGATGGGCATAGAAAGCAAAATCCGCCTGCCTCACCAAGGAAACATGGCAGCCTATTCACCAGAAAATAATGTGTTTTTTGTTGGTTGTATGGTATGATCAGAGGATAGGACAATACGTAAACATTGCCAAGTTCGTTTCCAATTTTGAGAATAACCCGGTAAAAATATATCTCAAACTTCACTTAAAATATTTACAAAATAGAACATTCTTTTTTTAATTTTAGAGTTGTAAACGAGCCAAGTTTTGCCAAGCAGTGTATATTTGAGCTTGGCTCGTCAATAAAAATCAAATGTTCAAGCTTGGCTTGAGCTTGAGACAAGCCTAAAAACAACGTTTAAACTTGAGCTTGTGAGAATACCAAAAAGATTGAGCTCGGCTTAAATTGACTTGATTAATTGATCAAGCCAAGCTCGAGCTTAATATCAAGCTCAAACTCGAGCTCAAGTCAAGCTTTTTAGCTTGGGATAAAAAAAATTACATCATCAAATGCTTATATCACCAAAAATCAAGTAAGCAAATACACACACACACACACACACACACACACACACACATATATAATATACTCATTTTATCATGCTTTTAACACCCGTGATTAGAATTTGTTTAAATTACAACTTTACATAATTAAATCCATCCATCATCATTTATTGTCTATAACTTGAGTAACTGTTCAAAATACAATTTTTACATCCACATTTGTCATTCATACAACTATAATCTTCACAAATCCAAATAAATTAACATTTTAAAACATGTGTAATGTCATAATAATAAGTTTATTTAGCAAGTATATATCAAGCAATAAACAAGGTTAAGCTCGGCATGTTTTGTATCAAGCCCTATTGTTCACGAACAATTTTTTTTTGCTTGAGCTCCACTTGTTTATCAAACAAGTCTAAAACTAAAGCTCAAGTTTGGCTTATTTGTAAATAAACGAACATAAACGAGCTTTTTATTGAGCCGAGCCCAAGTTGTTCATAAATAGCTTGGTTCGTTTACGGTCCTATTAATCTATATTTTCAAAACAAACTTGTCCAAAATTAAAAAAAAAAAAAAAATTATGACATTAGACCGAAAAAAAGCATCATCGCATGTGCGAAGTGCATATGACGAGGCTAGTACATATATATATATATATATAAAATAACCGGAGGTAGTGTATAGGCTCCATAACTGTGAATGAGCAAAGAGCTTTAGTGGGCGATTCACCATTTGATTCTGGACCGATGGAATGCTCCTGAGCCCATTGAAATCTTAGCCCAGAAGCACAAAATGGGCTTCTATTTTTTTTTTTAATTGTGAAGAAAATGGGCTTCTAATTAGTTGTAAGAGTAAAATATATTTATACTCCTTATACTTTTACTCAACTACATTTAGAAATTTTAAAGAAATTTCATTATTTATTTTCAAAACAAGTAAAAAACTATTACAATAATTTATTGTTATTTTTTCTTTAAAAATGATTATAAGTTAACAGCTTTTGTTATGTATCTTATTGTGAGAGTTGTATATATTCTCCATTATTTTTTATCTTTATTTTTTTTATTTTTTTAATAATTTAAAAAATTTCTATGAATTAACGTGTGTACTATTTACTTACTTAATGTATAATAAAATTAGAAGTCTAAGGTTTTAATTTTGGATAATTCAATTATTGTAATAAGCGGAAGAAAGAACCATCCAAAACCACTAAATTACAAGGCTTTTAGCATAGTTAAGACTTAAGAGGTCATGTGATTCCATCATGAGTGTCATAGCTTTACGTCAGTACACTTTTTGTTTTTGTTTTATTTATTTATTAAAGCTGATCAAATAATTCTCTTTAATTATATTACCTCTTTTTAGACTCATTACAAAATATCATAAAGAATATAATATAAAGTGCTATACTCAAATTACAGCATCGAGGTAAATTAATATAAACCACGATTCTAAATAAAAATTAAACAATTCCTGTTATTGTGTATGGTTTTATATAGTGTGAAGTTAAGATATTAATCAATCCTTGGACAATTTAACATGATGAGCTGCTCAGTGTGCTTACTAGTCAGGCACTCTCTTTTTATAGTCTTTTGTTCATGATTATATGCAATGAATTATATATATATATAGGATTGGGAAAGATACTTTTTGTTGTTAAATATTTCCACCACCTATGAAGTCAAGAACTCACTTTCCAAAAATAATAAATAAAAAAAAATTCATTGATAACGTGACCAACATATATATTGGCTGAGTGTGGGTTTGGATCCGCATTTCCAAACCCACGTTTGCGTTTCTTTCATTTTTTTTTTCCCTTATACCGCAGTTATTGACTTTTAGAGACAAAATTCACTGTTTATATATGAACAGTGCATGCACTGTTCACACATTTAAAAATATTAAAAATGGATCCCACGACACTATTCACACATTTAAAAATTATTTTGCTACAGTGTTTTCAGTTTTCACGATGATAGTATGAAACTCAAATTGGTTCTCCTTCAAGTTCATACTAAACTAATTAGTAATTAACCACATGCCATGTAAGAAATTTTATTATTAAAAATGGGTCCCACGGCACTATTCACACATTTAAAAATTATTTTGTTACAGTGTTTTCAGTTTTCACGATGATAGTATGAAACTCAAATCGGTTCTCCTTCAAGTTCATACTAAACTAATTAGTAATTAACCACATGCTATGTAAGAAATTTTATTAAATGACTGTATGGCCTCAGGATTGAGACCAAAATTTTCCATTCTTATCGCTAAATTGACCAATTGACAAATTGTTATGTGTGGTCAGATAAAAGTTTAGCTTCTTTGTGGAAAAAAAAAAGTATTTTATTGTATTATGTAAAGCTTTCCGTTCCCACGTGGGAAATATTTAAAGATTTTGTATTTTAGACCACGTTTAAAACCACTGCTCCTCTTATCTTCCTCGTGCCTTAAAAACCCTCGAAAGCTGCTTCTCTCAGCTCCATTCTCCGCCTAATTAATGTTAGTATAAATTCTCTCTCTCGGCTAATGTTTGTGTTCAGAATTTTTAAAATACTTGACTAATTCTTAGGTTAGTACAATCTCTATGTCATACACATCTTAGTAATTTGGAAAAATTGTTTCAAATAGTTCTCAAATTTTTGTTACGAGAGTTGAATTAGGTCCTCATATACATCGTAAGTATGAGGTTTGAAACTACTAAACCAATTTCTTGGGGTTATTTTTACATTTGAGTTTGAGTTACGTGTACGGATAAGTCACGTACATAATTCATATTCATGACTCTTAGAGAAGGATCATCACCTACAAACTCAGACATCGTGTACCACCAATGTACTTCACACTTGCAAACTCAACCACAAAGTGGCATGCAAAAGAGAAAGGCAGGGAGGAAGAAGTTCCAGGAGACGCGGCACCCGGTCTACAAAGGCGTTCGGGAAAGGAATGGGAAATGGGTTTGCGAGCTTAGGCAACCTAAAAAGAAATCTCGTGTATGGCTCGGGACTTGGCCTTGTCCAGACATGGCTGCTAAGGCTTATGATGTAGCTGCCTTAGCTCTCAAGGGCGAGTCTGCTTCTTTGAATTTTCCTGAAGCGGCATGTGTTCTACCACGCGTTAAATCTTCATCTTCCATAAGAGACATACAGTGTGCTGCAGCGAAGGCTGCACAGGCATTTCCTTGTGTAAAATCATCATGTTCTTCTTCTTCTTCTTCTTCTTCATTCTCGTCCTCATCGTTGCCTTTGTCCTTGTCCATGGCTGCAGCTTCTAGAAAATTGTTCTTGGACGAGGAGGAGTTGTTTAACATGCCGAGGTTACTTGATAGTATGGCAGAGGGGTTGATTATTACACCCCTATCCATGCAAAAGGGGTTCAATTGGGATGATTTGGAAAATAATACTATGGACCTCACTCTATGGAGAGACTGACATTAGTCACATTATTATCTTTAGAGTATATTTTCCCTTTAAATTACGATTAATGTGTTTGGGTTTGTTTTGTTCATAAATATGATTCTAGCAAATCTCACCAGTCACTCCCAGCTGGCTTTCCAGTACACTATTATAGAGCTTATACTGAATGAAAATGAGATGATTAACATCATGTGTTGTTTTATGTTTAAGAAGACAAAGAACTGACTTTATTAGAATCTACACAATATGAGAGAAATGGCATTTAACAGAAACATTTAAAACTGTAGGTCCAATATATTGGACGTAGCCAATCCCAGATAAAATAGTTGAGTCTTTTGATGTATATTTGTTAGTCCAAGACAACGACCAAAAATCTGTTGAATAAAAGCAAAGTTTTTGACTTAATGCATTTTTCATAAGGTTAGTTGTACAAGTGGGTTTTTGTAACTCTAATTAAAGTCCCTGTACCTATTAAGCATGACTTTTGCAGGGGTTGGAGAGGCAAAAACTCTAAGCTTTTAGAGAGAAGATCTTGGCTTCCATCTAATGTACCTATAATTTTTGAAGAAATATTATCTAGGTTGCATCTTGTTGGTTGTTGGTGAGATCTGTCACGACCCAAACCCGATATTCGAATTTGTGACCATGACCGGCATTTTAATATCAAGCTTGAATATGATATTAACAAGAACCAAATGAACTTTTAAACATAAGCTTTCCTCTTTTTTTTCATTCTTATTTCTTTACTTTCATATAAAATTTTCACTTAATATTCAGAGTATCTACATAGTACTCAAGGAATAACATAATTCACCAGTCATTCAATTTCCACACTTTCACATAATACATCTTTAATTACACTAAAATATACAACTCCGATTAGAAGATCCTAAAATACACAATACTATAGAGCTAAACATCAAATTGCTAAATTATGATCTATACCTTTTAAACTAAAACTAGCTCATTCCAAAACTTGACTAAGACTCCCTCTACTCTAGAATAAAACCTCTTGACTGAAAGAGTGGAAGGAGTCAGCTACACAGCTCAGTAAAGGTAAGTTACACGAGAATATAATAAGAATGCATGTAAATCAAATCATTTCATTTTATACATATTCAGATTGGAGAAC
This sequence comes from Quercus aquifolioides, assembly GCA_019022515.1. Taxonomy (NCBI): domain Eukaryota; kingdom Viridiplantae; phylum Streptophyta; class Magnoliopsida; order Fagales; family Fagaceae; genus Quercus; species Quercus aquifolioides. The sequence goes on from CM032325.1 coordinate 46,125,121, forward strand.
ATCTTTTCATGCATAGTATTTTATAATATTTGATAGACTAAGAATGTATTGACCCCTTGTGATAAATTAATTAATTACTCCATCCATCCTAATTTGTTTGTCCTGTTTGAAAAGTCAAACTTTTTAAGAGAACATCATTTATTGTTTTGTCTGCCTTATAAAAATGTATAAGTTTACAAAACTACCCTTAAATAAATTTATCAGTTTTTTTTTAAAAGAGTTATTCTTAATGAGGCAACTAAAAAGGTGCCCCAATTAGATTGATTTTTTAAATATTTGTTAGTTTTCTTTTCAAATAGTTTTGAAAATAAGGTAGGGGTATAATAGGAACATTAGTAAATTAATGAATTTTATTTTTAGAAATAGGACAATATTTTGGGACATCCCAAAATGGAATAGAGGACAAAGAAACTGGGACGGAAGGAGTAATTAGCCAAGTTAATTAATTAATCTGATTAACATGCAATACACGTGGTAGTACAAACAAGTCACCAACTAAGTTAATACGCAGCGGAAAATAAAGTTGACATGGTGATTTGTTTACGAATGGAAAAAACATCAAAGGCAAAAACCTCATTGGGTGATTTTAAGGTACCACTCCCGAGAATCCACTATTATCACAACAAGCGGTTACAAGTAAAGGATGTTGGCTGCAAAGTTCTTAATTTCATCAACACGATGAAGATCACGAAGCTCCTTGGTTACAAAATCCTACGGCGTACAAACGCAGCAGCTTCTTGAAGAGAAAGATGAACTAGGACAAATTGTCTCTAGTCACAATATGCTTGTGAAAATCCTTTGAATCAAGTTGCACTTACTTGCATTAGCTGTGACGGCTCTTAAAATAATCCTTATATATGTTTAGGGTTGTGAGAAAAGAAAGCCCAAACATGTATACACGGATTGGATGAAAATCAGAACTGAAAAACTAATTTTCATAAATCTCGATAGATAGGGTATCTATCGAGCAGCTGTCGAGTATCGAGCAAAAACTGCCTTTTAAACCTCGACAGATGCTATTTGTCGAGCTAGCTGTCGAACTTTAAAATCCAGCACTTCTTCACTTGATTTTTGGACAGATTTACATGGCTTTAACACTTGGACTTGAAACCTTGTTTCTTGAAGTATTAAACACATACTAGATCTACCAAATTATAAGTAAAGTGCGTTTTGTTAAAGGATTAGCCAATTCTATATTGACATATGTTCCTAACATGATTCATATATGTCCTAACACTATTCATAATAATAACTTATACGATTTTTATAGGAAAATAATTGTCCTTTTATTTATTTATTAGAATAATATTACAAAACCTTTCAGACTGAATTTCTTTCATTTCTTACAAAGTCACCAAATATAATATTGACTGTTTAAAATCATATATATATATATATATATATATATTCTTATTACAAAATAATCATTTTGACTTAAATAAGATAATTGGTAACTTTGTCTTAAATTAGAAACATCTTAATGAATAACAATGCTTTTCTTTGTAAATTTCTTATAAAATATTATAACTTTTATAGTCACAAAACTTAACATTTCATAAAGAATAGATATTTGATAACTTTTTAATATAAGCTTTCATCAGAAGCTTTATCTTTATAAAACACTAAAACCTTTCCATCAGATACTTTATCTTTAAAGCACAATAGAACTTCAGAAACTTTTATCTTTAAAGAACAACTTTTCTTCTCATCAGAAACTTCTTCTTTTCATGAGAAATTTTAACTTTTCATAATGCATTTCAACAAAAATCATTCTCTCATGATCATAATATAATATAGCTGTTCATAAATAACATTTTGGTTAGTTCATATATGATAAGTTTGTACAGAATTGGGAGCTTCCAGCACCACTATGCCAAACATCCAGTATTCCCTACAATGCCAGGGATTCCCGGGATCATATCATAACACGGATCATCAACCATGGGGGTCAGCTAACATCCTCCACAAGTTAGCTGTTCCTAACAAGGACGAGTACAGCAGAGTTCTCACCACTTTTAATGGCCAATCATATAACATTTTCCATGGAAAGCCAGTAATTTAATCCCTACTGGCCAAGTTCAGATCACAAGAGGACATAACTCAAAAACATTTCATACTTATACATCATACTAAAATTTATAGTTTACATAACATTTCATAATAATAGCATTTTCATTATTTTCTTTAAACATCATGTTCGTGGAATTACTAATAGTATCAATATGCTTAAATCATATACATAAGGTTTCGAAAGCTCACGAACATATCTTTGTTTGAAACATGATTACATGCCATATCTCTAATAAAAAAACCTTTTAATACATAATACACTTTAAAATAACCTCATGACTTATCAAATGCCCATATAACTTATCCCTTACTTGAAAGCAGAGGAATCGAGAGCCTAAAGTCGAAGGAGATCAAACTTGGATGCTGGTAACACCTATACCAAATATTAAAGCTTATTACTATCAATTCTACCTTCGCATAAACTTATAGATACAACTCGAAAACCTAGCTCTCAAAATCAAGGAAATCCTAATCCCACCTCAAAGAGGTTCCCAAAACACAGTGTGCATACATTCAATAGCATGAGTCACATAACCAAAGAGTAACCATCACATTCATGTTCGTATTCACTTCATGTCACAAATGGAACCAAACTAAATTCTAAACATGCTTGAAATGATGAAGCAACAATGCATGTATTGGAAATTACTTTCTTAGATTCAAAACCTCACTAAGGGTCCGTTTGGATACAGCTGAAAACTGAAAACTGAAAAACACTGTAGCAAATAATTTTTAAATGTGTAAATAGTACCGTGGGACCCATTTTTAATGAAAAAGTTGCTGAAAAGTGAAATTTGTGGGTCTATGAACAGTGAAATTTGTGCTGAAAAGTCAACTATTGCGGCTATTGTTCATTGAACAGTAGCCGCTACAGTGCTGCTGCAGTACAATTTCGCTGGAAACGCGTGAAAAAAAAAAAAAAAAAAAAGCTGAAAAAACGCAAACGTCAAGCGTAAACGTGCCAGTCAAACGAGCACTAAGTTATCACATTCAAGCTTAATGAAAGGGTTTAAGAGTCCATTAGGTTTTACAGCTTGTTAAATAAAATGAAATCTTTGTAAATTACACCGAAAAAGACGTTTTGTCAATGCCCAAATGGCTTAGCCGTAATGGGCTTTTACTTCAAATAACAATGCAAATAGTTTGCCTTATTTTATTGATGTAATACTATGGTACAAATAATATAAGTAAACATTTCCTAAACAAGGGTCAATAAGAGCAAAGACTTGCTGTATTCCCATGCAGGAAGCCAGCCTAAACATGGTGATAACATAATGATGGTAGAACTTATTATATCTACAAATTCATAAGAGTTATATTTCATTTGAAGACAAATCTTCATAGATTAGTTAGTAGACATGCATATATCTTTCTTTTACTTTGTAAAATATAACATTATGATATTCCTAAATAACACATCACCAGATTAATACTATACATATAAAGAACCACTAATGAAACATCTCTAACCAAGAAATAAACAATTTCATATTTAGGCTTGAATTTATCATAACGGAAAGAACAAGGCATTGAGACATGCATTTTCACTCAAAACACTAAATTAACCACCATAGTTTTAATCTTTTCCAACATGGATTCTACCAACATCACAAGAGACACAAAAGCCACTAAAGTACATTTCACATACAGATTTTCAAGATACTAATATTTAAACTTCTTTCAGAAATTATTCTAAGCCAGAAACACTAATTCAAAATCCCCATAGTTTTCAGTTTTGATGATAAAAAAATACCCATGGCAAGGAAATCATTTTATTTTCTTACCCTTAAACCTAGAAGCTGAACCCTAGTGTTCATAGTGTGTTGATCCATTCTTGAGAGAGATAGAGAGTGATATATATATATATTCGGGTGAGAGAGGGGAGGGCTTGTTGCTTCAACTAGAGAGATGTAAGGCTTCGGGTGAGGGAAGTAACAGAGAATGAACTTGGGGTGGGAATGTTCAGGAAGATAGAATAGGATGTGGGTGAGGGGTGAGGTGTCATCTGTGTAGAAAAGGGAAAGTGGTACGTGTAGTTCTATAACTAATACAATAGCTAAGTAGTAAATAATTACTAATTTACCATTTCATATTACTAAAATTACAATTAAACTAATCTTTGAAAATTACACCTTATTTACCTTCCACATCAATATAGTGTCATTTTTTATTTCTAAATTTCCATTTACTTAAAAATACTATTTGATTATCATCAATAAAATGATATAGACATACTTAGTCACTAAGGTTAGAGGTGCGGGATATTACAAGATCAGAATTCGAAGTCACAAAACCTTCATCCCAGTATTTTTGCTATGGAGAAAATTTTTGATTAAGTACTTGAAGTCGTGAGCGGTAGGTTCAAGTTCAACAAAGTCTACTGTAGAAGAGTTTATTTGAAATTACGTGTGGCCACATAAGTATGTACTACATGATGTAGCAAAACTAAATAGAGTTTTTTTGTGTGTGTGTGTGTGTGTAAAACTTTAATTTTATTAGTGGGTATATTTTCCCTCTGGGGTCTGTATAGTTGTTTCATTAGTTTTCCTTGAATAACCATAAGTTGTGTAATTTTGTTTAGTGTTTTTCATATGGTATATGCTGTTTTATGGTAATTTACATAGAAATAAATTTGAATTCATAACTGGTTAATTTAGCAAGTTGATTAATTCTGCTATAAAATCAATCAAGATCTAAAAATTTCCTAACAAGTAGTATTAAAGCGGGTATGTTTTGATTGGATTAATTTTTTGAGTGTGATCCTGATTCTTGACCTTTGTTATCATGAATAATCTTAAGTGTCTTATTGCTGATGCTTGTGAAAATTTAAATAAAAAAGACATCGATGATGAGATTGATTCACAACTACAACTTTAACAAATTGTGAAAAAAGTTGTGTCTCTAAATTTATTCATAAATTAAATTCTATAAATTTGGGCTAACCCTATACTTTCATAAGTACAAATCAAATCCTAAAATTTTAAATCCATCTTAATTCAAGTACTCTATTATTTCTCTTTTATATCACTCACGGCATGACTCAGAGTTTGAATTTAAGTAGATTTAAGAGTTTAAGATTTAATTTGTAACGTATAAAGTTATTGGGTTTAATATGTAACTTTTGACATTAAAAATAATTTAAAGTATATGTAAGGACCAAAAAGTTTGTAGCCCAAGCCCAATTAGAGTAATGGGTTGTACCCTTCAAACTTGGTCCAAATCAATAAAATTTGTAAGAGGTGGGAAGGAACAACAACAATAAGCTCTGCCTGAGGACAACTGTAAGGAAGAATCAAGTTTGTATTAAAAAATAAATGAGAATCAAGTTTTACATAAAGGCTCCCGAGGAGGCAGAATTCGTATAGAAAGTGATACTGTTCCCTTTCTCCTCCAACGCTCTTCTCTCTATTTCTTTTTCTCCCTTTTTCTTCGATCCCTCTTTCTAGTGCCCCGTCCTCTCTTTATATACCTCTACCTCCATCACATCCTCACCATTCATTCCTACCTAACCTCTCTCTTTTTTGACACTTGTTACATTTCACATCTGAAGAAGATGGTGGAGGGGATCTGTCTGGCTGTGACTCACACTGTTCAGGTCACTTCCTCATCAATGCGGCTGATAAATCTATTGCTCATCATTTAATGTGGATGCAACAAGCTACGCCAGGCTAGAAGTTTCCCTACTGCCCACTGGCTTCCACCATCTTCAGATCCTAGATCCCACTTAAAACTTCACAGAGTACCGTGACTCATTTCGCCTCTTCCTTGGGTGGCTTCCCCCCCTTGAGCCCGTGGCTTGCAGTATTGCCACGTCAATGCTGTGATCTCTCAACTTCATCCTTGGTCCTCGGGTAGAATGATGCGACCTTTCAGCTTCCTCCTCGGTCCTCAGGCTAAATGTTGCGACCGTTTAGCTCCCTCCTCGGTCCCTGGGCACCCATAGTATAATTTCTGGTATATAATAGAAAAAAATAATTCATCTATCCTTACTTGTTAAATTAACATTAATGACCTTTAGGTCAAATGAATTTTTTTGGTGGTATTTTCAACGGATAATCTAACCTAAGGGAAAGATTGAAGAATTATAAAATAGGGGTTGGAATCCTCCTTTTTTTTTTTTTTTCGGTGTTGATTTATGCTTTGTTTTTCTCTTGTGATTCACAGACAAGAGATTCTAGCTTGCGCCTATATCTTTATTAGTGTTGAATTTCGAGTATCCAAAGTCTCCACCAAAGACCTTCTCATCAAGCTACACATTTAGGACATTGTAAGTCCCAAGAAAGATAGCGATTATATATGTCCTTGCATTATTTATTAATTTATGTTATATTGATTATTTATTGATTTATGCTATATGCCCTTGCATGATTTATATCTATTTTCTAGAATTATTTATAGCTATGAATCATTAGAATTAATTTTCTCTCATGCTCGTCTTGCAATATATATATATATATATATATATATATAGTTTTGGAGAAAGTGCAATATATTTATTAAGAAAAAAATTATTGATTTATCTCTCCAATGTAAAGAATTATATGCTACAAACTTCTTCAACCATTAAAATTGCTTTTACTTTTTCCTACTATTGAATCAAATAACTTTTACAGTTGGTATTATATAGTTTTCAATTGGACACGATCAAACTTCCCCCTGATTTTTTTTTTTTTTTTTTTGAAACCAAAACAGCTAAATAGTAGTCATGTTCATAAAGAAAGGAAAAAAAAAAAAAAAATATTGTCAATACTTCCAACTATATTATTGAATTAATCTCATATAATTATTTTTTGTTGTCAGGAATAAATTTAATTGGTTTAAACACAGATTTCTACATCAGAATTTTTTATAAGAAAATAATGGGAACAAAACACAGCCCTTAGCAAGTGATGGTCTCTTAAAAGCTATCACAAACCCTAATGTAGCAAAACTTCTCTTCCATCACCACTCCCATTCAACTTTCAAAACTTTCTTCCTTCACTCTCTTTCCCACGATAGTATTAACCTAGATTTCTCTCCTCATGTTTGTACACCACTTTTCTTTCCATTCAAAATCTAATAATGAATCATGTTATAAGATTAAAAGCACCCTCCTCTATTTAGTCCACTTCGGTCTATTTGGTCATATTCGGTTCACTTTGATTCTATTCGACTCTATTCGATCTTATTCAATCCACTTTGGTTCTATTTGGTCAACTTTGGTCCTATTCTATCCACTTCTGTCCTACTCAGTCCATTTGGCCCTATGCGGTCCACTTCGGTCTTATATGGTCTAGTTTGGTCATATTCGGTCCATTCTATCTAATTTGGTCCATTCAGTCCACTTTGGTCGTGTTCGGTCTAATTAGGTCCTATTCAGTCCATTTGATCCACTTTGGTCCTATTTGGTCTATTATGTTCACTTTGGTTCTATTTGGTCCACTTTGGTCCTATTCAGTCCATTTTTTCTATTTTGGTTTTATTCGGTCCACTTAGGTCTTATTCAGTTCATTCTATCTACTTTGGTTTAATTTGGTCCACTTCAATTCAATGCATTGTAAAGATTAGTGACTGGTAAGTATATATATAGATCCTACACATAGGGCTCCTCAAAACTTTCGCTTGATGGTTGAGCTTGTCAAAGTGGACCCTTTAAAGAGAGTTATGAAAGAAAGAAACTTAAATGTGGGAGTTTGTTAGTTGTTACATCCAAACAGCAGGATGAAAGAAAAAGACAGCAATATGAGGAGAGAGTTGTTGCTAGCACGTTCCCCAACTACCAAACAAATGCAAATAAAAAAAGAAAAATGACTTCCGCCAGCTTATATCCGCTGTCAATATAAATTTGTTTCGATAAATTATAATAAAGACCTCTCATTATTCATAAAAATAAAAAATAAAATAAAGACTTCTCATTTGCTAGCAGCATTTGGTACGGAATTGGGCCCAAATAACTTATGCTTCACTTTTATAAAAAATATAAATAAAAAACTAATGCTTCACGGTTCAATATAAGATCCTGTTATGAATTATTATTATTTATTAGTTCCACTTCTACAAAAAAATCAATTAATATCTTGGTTCAATGATAAATGTGGGTGTCCGGGGACTGAGGAGGGAGCTGAATAGTCGCAACATTTAGGCCGAGGACCGAGGAGGAAGCTGAAAGGTCGCAGCATTCGGCCCGAGGACCGAGGATGAAGTTGAGAGATTGCAGCATTGACGTGGCAATACTGCAAGCCATAGGCTCAAGGGGGGAAGCCACCCGAGGAAGAGGGGAAATGAGTCATGGTACTCTGTGACGTTCTAAGTGGGATCTAGGATTTGAAGATGGTGGATGCCAGTGGGCAGTAGGAAAACTTCTAGCCTGGCGTAGCCTGTTGTATCCGCATTAAATGATGGGCAACAACTTTATCAACTGCATTGATGAGGAAGTGACCTGAACAGTGTGAGCCACAGCCAGACAGATCCCCTCTACCATCTTCTTCAGATGTGAAAGGTAACAAGTGTCAAAAAAGAGAGAGGTTAGGTAGGAATGAATGGTGAGGATGTGATGGAGGTAGAGGTATATAAAGAGAGGAGGGGGCACTAGAAAGAGGGATCGAAGAAAAAGGGAGAAAAAGAAATAGAGAGAAGAGCATTGGAGGAGAAAGGGAACAATATCACTTTCTATACAAATTCTGCCTCCTCGGGAACCTTTGTGTAAAACTTGATTCTCATTTATTTTTGAATACAAACCTGATTCTTCCTTACAGTTGTCCTCGGGCAGAGCTTATTGTTGTTGTTCCTTCCCACCTCTTACAAATTTTATTGATTTGGGCTAAGTTTGAAGGGTACAACCCATTACTCTAATTGGGCTTGGGCTACAAACTTTTTGGTCCTAGGTTCTGCTGCCATTCATATCTTGTTGTGGATGCATTTGTAAAGACAATTGGTTCGCTGATTTTTCTAAGTGTTAAACAGAATCTAAGACTTGCCTGGCTTCTCGGGTCACAAGCCTAGGGTAAATTAACATTGCAAATTTTTTTCTAAGTGTTAAAAAGAACCTAGGGCTTGCCTGGCTCCTCGGGTCACAAGCCTAGGGTAAATTAACATCGCAAATTTTTTCCTAAGTGTTAAACAGAACCTAGGGCTTGTCTGGCTCCTCGGGTCACAAGCCTAGGGTAAATTAACATTGCAAATTTTTTCTAAGTGTTAAACAGAACCTAGGGCTTGTCTGGCTCCTCGGGTCACAAGCCTAGGGTAAATTAACATCGCAAAATTTTTCTAAGTGTTAAGCAGGACCTAGGCCTTCCTGGTTCCCTTGGTCGCAAGCCTAAGCACTTCCTCGGGTTTCTGAGATAATGCCAGCAGGTTTGTCTGAATCTAAGTCATATTCCAGGTAAGTACTGATTGATAAATTATATAAGTTCCATAAGTTAGCCTACTACTTATGTTATCATAAATTGCCACGGCGTGATTATTATAAAGATAAGAAGATAACTAGAGTGTGAGATGACAGGCACATAGTGAATGAAAAATGTATACGAGCACAAAAAAAAAAAAAAAAAAACAACGAGCATATAAATTTTCTTTCATTAAAGATGTAAGGGTTGTAATACAAAAAAGAAGAAAAAAGGGGCACTATATATACAATGGCCCACTGCAAAAATCGCCTAAGGATCTCCTAATGGGGAACTAAACTATGTTTTGGGCTCCTTCTCCTTGGCGCCCTTTTTCTCCTTCTTCTTCTTCAACGGCACCTCCTCCTCGGCCTCCACATCCACCATAGCGTCTGAAGGTGGGAGTTCTTTTGTCGTCTCTTTTCCCTTGGACGAGGTGGGAGAGGGAGCGGGGTCTTTTTGCTCCGCAGAAGAAGGGAGAGCAGGGCTGGGATCCATTGGAGGCTGAGGATGAATGGGAGCCAGGTGCAGGGTCGGGGGGTAATACACCCTCTCGGGAGCGCGAAGCTCCGACTTGGGGTCAACCCCCGCGGCGTTCATTGCCTAGCCTCAGACTTCCAAGCAAAAGGCACGAACAACATCATGAAGCTGGGCAGTAAGACTCTCAGCTGGCTTAGTCATGCCCGCATCATAAGCTGCTTGCTCGGCCTGAGCCTTCTCAGCCTCCTTGGCCTCCAGCTGCTTATTCACTTGCTTTAGCTCCACCACTGTGAGAGCCATCTTGTTCTCGGCCTTCCTTTGGGCCTCCAGGGCATCAGCTGCTTGCCTCTCGTAGCCCTTCAGAGCAGACTCAGCGTTCCGCTGAGCCTTCTCCACCTCGGATAGCTGGGCAAGGGTTTCTTTCAGCTTTTTCTTCGCCTCAGCTCGGGCTTTTTCTGCAGCCTCCTGGCCCTTCTCGGCCTTCCTTGCCACGTCTAAGGAATGGTTTACCTATTCCTTGGCCATAAAGGCGGTTTGGATGGCCTACAGAAAGGAGAGCAAACAAAACAATGTAAGTGTTGTATAAATCTTGATTGAACTAACTTTACAGATGGATAGGTTGGGTGAAGTACCTTGGCAAGGTCCTGCTTTAGAGATAGGAAGACCTCTTTTTTTCTGAAGGACCTTAACTCCTCCATGTCCTTAGGCAGACATAGCGCCCTCTCCAAGCATTCTGCCACCAAGCTTGAGCTACCATTTGTGGGGTCTCTCAGGTTGGCATCATCAAGCACTGGAGCGCTTGAGCTCAAGGTGAAGACGAGCCTTCAGATAGAGGCATTCCTAGGTTGTTCTCTGCTAACCTCCTTCGAGGTCCCGGTGTACTTGGGCCTTTTCTTCTGCTGTCCCTTTCCCACACAGGCCTCCTTGGCTGGGGGCTCGGCAATCTCCCCCTCCTCGGCCCCTTCTGTGCCCTTACCTCCCTGACCACGTTTCCTTTTCTTGTCTGCGGCCTCAGCTGGGGATGTGCGTGTAACGGCAGGAGTCTGAGGGCGGGGTGGCATTGTCATAGTCGGGGAAGAGCCCCTGGCATAGGCTATTAATAGGGCAAGGAGGTCTGGAGTTTTCTCCTCGAAACCCATGTCTGCTGGTGCTTGGGCTTGTGAAGTGCTGGGGGCGTTTGGACGATGAAAAACGTCAAAGTATTTGTCTGTCACATCCTGAACAGACTCGGACATAGACTCCTCGGCCTCGGCGTCTGATGGGATAGGAGGTTCTTGTGAATAGAGGAGTCTGGCAGCTAGGGGTGCTGGGAGCTGAGCGTCCTGGGTCCCCTCGGGAGGTGGTTCTGTAAGCAGAAAGCCGGGTATAGCAACGTCTATTAGAGCTAAGCGGGAGTCCCTGGCTTTAATAACGTTCTTAGGACTCTAAAAACACTTGGTGGATGGTTTGTAGCCTAGAATAACGTGGGCCGCCCTCAGCTGCCCGTCCTTATGCAAAAATATTTCTGACCTGAGGATCCTGTTCAGGTCCTTAAAGTTCACCAAATGCTTGGCTGGAGCTGTGTGGTACTTGTTACCAGATAAAACCATGGGGATTGTTAGTAAAACAAAAAAGAAGAGGGAAGAAAACTTAGACACTAGTTAAGCTATGTAAAATCCTAAGTGTGACCCCGGTCCTCATGAGTGCTACTTGGTTCCCCCTCCTGGGTGGGGCAGTGTATCCCATCGTGCCATCCTCCCGAGACAATGAGGAAATCCTCGTCCATGCCTTTGCTCGAGTCGGGTAGGCAGGAGATTAACCTAACTGCGGGGACCCCACATTTCATGTAATACTTGGTTTTCTCCCCTTTCTAGCATTGGTACACCCAATTTACATCATGCCAGGTAAGGTTAGTCCCCATTCTACGGTTTAGTGCATCTACACACCCGAGGATTCTAAAGACGTTGGGTGAACATTGGGTCGGGGTTAACCTATAGTTCATGAGATAATCCTGGGTTACCCTTCCCATAGGGAGTTCCATCCTGCCTTCAATAAAGGCGATCATAGGAATGACCACAGACTCAGAAGGTCTATCCAAGACCAACCACTCACCCTCCTTATAGTGCCGAATTTTCACATTATTGGGGATCCTATATTGTGCCCTAAAGGTTGCCCTAGCCTCGGTAGTGTTCACTAACCTAGCATATCTACCCATGATCTTTTGAGAGGTAAAGTATGAAACTTGTGAAAAAGAAGGAACAAAGGAAATCAAAACACCTACTGATGAACGCAAAGAGGGCTCCTCAGGAGTTTTTGTTCTTCAACTTAGATCGCCAGAATGCTCAAAATGAGCCTCAGCCAGCTCCAAGTTCTCATTTTATAGGAGACTAAGGGCGAGCGGCAAAATTCCCGCCCATTCGTGAGGGGAAATGGTGACCTTACAATCTTGATCAAACCGTAGAACGTGGGAGACAAGTAGCCGCCTGACGCCATAAATGTGAAATCGTGGATCCCGAAGCACCAGAAGCGTGCAAATGACAGATGAAAGGACGTTGATACATGGGAACGCATGTGGCACGTGTGAATTTCACATAAAGGGCTAAAACTTCACTTTTGTCTCTAAACAAATAGCGAAAGTTTTAGGGGGCTATTGTGGGTGCTCGGGGACCGAGGAGGGAGCTGAACGGTAGCAACATTTAGCCCGAGGATCGAGGAGGAAGCTGCAAGGTCGCAGCATTTGGCCCGAGGACCGAGGATGAAGTTGAGAGATCGCAGCATTGACGTGGCAATATTGAAAGCCACGGGCTCAAGGGGGGAAGCCGCCCAAGGAAGAGGCAAAATGAGTCACGGTACTTTGTGACGTTCTAAGTGGGATCTAGGATCTGAAGATCATGGAAGCTAGTGGGCAGTAGGGAAACTTCTAGCCTGGCGTAGCCTGTTGCATCCACATTAAATGATGGCCAACAGCTTTATCAGTTGCATTGATAAGGAAGTGACCTGAACAGTATGAACCACAGCCAGACAGATCCCTTCCACCATCTTCTTCAGATGTGAAAGATAACAAGTGTCAAAAAAGAGAGAGGTTAGGTAGGAATGAATGGTGAGGATGTGATGGAGGTAGAGGTATATAAAGAGAGGAAGGGGCACTAGAAAAAGGGAGAAAAAGAAATAGAGAGAAGAGCATTGGAGCAGAAAGGGAACAGTATCACTTTCTATACAAATTCTGCCTCGATGGGAGCCTTTGTGTAAAACTTGATTCTCATATATTTTTGAATACAAATCTGATTCTTCCTTACAGTTGTCCTCGGGCAGAGCTTGTTGTTGTTGTTCCTTCCCACTTCTTACAAATTTTATTGATTTAGGCCAAGTTTGAAGGGTACAACCCATTACTCTAAGTGGGCTTGGGTTACAAACTTTTTGGTCCTTATAATAAATAATACATATTATAAAGTAAACACTATAGGATGAAATTCTATCATATCAATAATAAAAAAAAAAAACAATACTATAAATTACGTCAAAAAAAAAAGTGATCATTGTTTGTCTACATGAAAAAGAAAATTATCAATTACAAATGTGAATTATATTCATAGATGATGTTTTCTACTAGAATGTACACACAAAAAATTACTAAAAGTGAAAAGAAACCTAATGTCTTATATTTTTTTCAAATGTTAAAGGCTTTTTCTTTTAATAAATAAATAAATATATATATATATATATTAAAAATTTCATCTATAAAAAATATAATTTAAAATGGCTTGTGAAGGATCTTGTATGTAAATTATAATACAATGATATTACTTGGTTTCTCTATAAGAAAAATCAAGGTTTGCTCCTCCACTTGTTGTAGTTATTAAATTATTAAAACGAAAGTGATAAATGGATTAATAGGAGACTATAACTTTTTTTTTCATTTGAAAAAAAAAAAAAAAAAAAAAACAAATAAGGCTTATTGAAATATATTTCTAGATCTGTCTATCTTAAAATGAATAGTTTGTCCAAGTTTCTAAGAGAACCATTAACTAAAATAATTTTCAAAGTTTTCTTGATCACATTTTTACTTTGATTGATCTTATCCCAAATTAATTGAACATTATATATATATGTGTGTGTGTGTGTGTCATTGTCTTGAGGATGCCAATCAAAACCACCATTCCATCCGAAGTGATAAAGTCTACAATATCTATATAATCTTATAATAACTATCACCTATCATTCTCAAGAAAATACAAAAAATCAAAAGCTAGCATAAATAATATATTTGTAACCTATCTCCCTAAGTATTACAAAAAACAAAGAGCATATACATATATTTTTTATCATATCAAGATTCATATCAATGAGGATGGGACCTTCTCAATTAAGGTTGCCCAAAATATCAAAACCAAAACCAAATGAAAGAGGAAAAGAAAACTTTTCCCCAGCTGATTTAAATTTTCATCCAACCATCCATTCCTCTCAATTTCTCCTAATACCTAACATGTACCTTTCAGCCACAGGCTCTTTCCTATCCTCTTAAAACTTCCATCGCACATAGCCAAACCAGTTTTACCTTCACAACCATAATCTTAAAAAACCAAAATCCACGATGGGAACCAATTCTGTAGAAGGAGAAGCCAATCACATAGTGAGTATTTGGGAGATCAACAAGGATCACCTAGATTCGATGCACGAGAAGATCAGCCAAACCCCAAAGTTACTAAGCAAAGCCGCAGGTAAAAGAGCATGTTGCATTTTCAGAGTTCCCAAGAGCCTAATGGACATCAACGGCAAGTCGTATCAACCCCAAATCGTTTCCATCGGCCCCTATCATCGTGGTCAGTCTCACCTACAAATGATCGAGGAGCACAAGTGGAGGTACCTAGGTTCTTTGCTCTCTAGGAACAAAACTATAGGGTTAACCTTGGAGGACTACTTGAAAAGCATACAACCACTTGAAAAAGAAGCTAGAGAGTGTTATTCAGAGACCATACACCTTAGCCCTGATGAATTCCTTGAAATGATGGTTGTTGATGGTTGTTTTATATTAGAGTTGTTTCGAAAGGTTGACAATCTGAAACTGTTTGAGCCTGATGACCCTATAGTCACCATGGCTTGGATAATAGCTTTTTTCTATAGGGACTTTCTTCGACTTGAAAATCAGATTCCATTTTTTGTTTTGGAACGTTTATTTGAGGTTACAAAAATGCCTAACGAGGAGTCTGGTCCATCTTTGTCCTTGCTTGCTTTGCGATTCTTTAACAACATAATTCACAGACGCGAAGATATCATAGAGAGTCACAAAGATCTCAAGGGCTTGCATTTGCTTGACTTGGTACGCTCAAGTTTTATCCCATCCCATCAAGAATTGCCAAAGAGGGGCAACATTCCAACACATATCATCCACTGTGTCTCGAAGCTACGTCGTTCGGGGATTTGTCTCAATCCAGGCAAAGAAGACAGCTTCTTGGTTGTGAAATTCCGTCACGGTGTGATCGAGATGCCTACTATAACCATTGACGATTTCATGACATCTTTCTTGGTAAACTGCGTGGCATTCGAGCAATGTCACAATAGTTCCTCTAAGCACCTTACTACTTACGCTACATTTTTGGATTGCCTTGTCAACACAGCTAAGGACGTGGAGTACCTTAGTGATTGCAACATAATCGATAATTACTTTGGGACCGAGGCCGAGGTTGCTCAGTTCATCAACAATTTGGGTAAGGATGTGGCGTTTGATATTGATTTGTGTTATTTGTCGAAGTTGTTCAATGATGTTCACGACCATTATCAGAATAGTTGGCATGTACAGTGGGCAGGCTTCAAGTATAGGTATTTTGACACCCCTTGGTCGTTTATTTCTGCATTGGCTGCCTTTGTGCTCTTGCTCCTTACAGTTACACAGACTTTTTACACAGTCTTAGCTTATGTGAATCCTCCTAAGAAATAATAATGAGCCTCCTTTTCTCTCCACACATTGATTAAATCATGTTTAATTATAGTCGATCATGATCATACTTTCAAGAGGATCATGGATTTGTAATTGTGTGAAATTTTTTGTAATTTGTTGTGTCACTTTTGAGTTCTTGTAATAGACCCATCTTGCCTCAAGGGTTAGCTCTGTGCTTGCGAGGCCAACATGAAGTGAGAATGTGAGACAGACCGTAGACAAAATGCTAATTTGTGTGTATACGTCATTTACTCATTCCTTAAGGATGTTATTGTTATTTCAAAAAATATAGAACGGTCGCTATTAAAAAAAAGAAGTAACAAACAGTCAACGGTCCAGCATTGGCCCGTTTGAGGCTAGATCTGCATTGCGCCAAATCGCACTATGATCAATTCTATGATATCCCAATCCCACGCATGCATTAGAGAAAGTAGGTCTAATAGTTAAAAGATGTTATTTCTTGTACTAGCATGGTGAATCTTAAATTATAGACTAAATAAATGTTGTAAACATTTGCAAAAGGTTGTGTGACTGGCTAAGTTGTGTGACCTGAAAGTCTCAAATAAGAAAACAAACCCTAAAATTGGAATTTATGCCAAAAATAAAATGGGTGAGTGCCTTGTTTGAAGTAAAATAATGGTTGCTTATTAGCTGGACAATGGCGATTAACAGTTGAACCGAGCGATACTTGACGATGGGCTGCTTAAAATCTAGTGAAGGGCGACGGGAAAGTAGTTTTAATACCATGTCAAAATAAATGAAAGATGTAGAGAGAGGAGAAATTGAGAGTTTAAGCAAGGAGATTTACATTATTCAATCTCACGGCATATGTTTAAAACAGAAAGCCCTTAGTGACTATATCTTTGCGATTTTATAATTGTACTCCATTCATTTTGTTGGCCAGTTTAGAAAATTGAACTTTTTAAGGAAGCATTATATAATATATTGTCTTTCAAATAAGAAGGTACAAAGTTTCCAAAATTACCATACTTAATTTAAACTATAATATAAGAGAGGTATTGTATTTTTTAATAGATTAAAAGGTAATAATAAAAGAGAGGTATTGTATTTTTTAATAAATTAAAAGGTAATAATAAAAGAGAGATATTGTATTTTTTAATAAATTAAAAGGTAATAATAAAAGAGATGTATTTTTTTTTTAATAAATTAAAAGGTAAGTTAAAATTTATAAATATGATATATATTGACTTTTTAAAGAGAATTATAAGACCAAGTTTGGCAACAAACTTGGTTGTAGCCTAAGACTATATCATCACTCAATATCTTTTTATTGGATGTGAATTTTGATAAATTCACTATTAAATTACATTTTCTTCTTATATTATCTATACTTGCAAAATTTCTCGAAAATAACAAAAATCAATAACTATATCATTAATAAAATATTTAAATATTTAAGTTTCAAGTGTTTATGGTAGAAAATTATGCATAAAAAAATACAATAGATGACTAAGAATTTAGGACAAAGGAATATACTAGTGCGGGGTAAAAATGAAGTACACAATACTTTCGATGAAATACATTAGATTTCTCAATTAAATTTAAATACTTAGTTGCATTGACTAATAAAATAAGAATAATAACCACCATGTACTTTTAGCGTGATGGTCACTCCACAAGTATAAGTGCTTGTGGGTGTAGGGGGTAAGAGCCGGGGTTAAAGTTTTCAGGAGGGAGCTTCACACACATATACATTTAGATTAGGCTAGAGTAGAGTTTCAAACTTTCAATCTTATATATATATATATATATATATATATATATATATATATATAAGAATAATGTTATTATTTTCAAGGATAATTAAATTTAAAAAAAAAACTAAGTGTTTCAATTCAAATAGAAATAATGTACTGCACCTAAGTTTGACCTATTATTTTGAACCCAAAGTAGGATATGTATGGGTTATTGATTCTAGAAAATCCCTTAATTGGACTGAAAAATTCAAGAACAATCAAAATTCCTTGATTTTCGTCAATTAAAAATATCAATGTATCTAAATGTGATATACTAACACTATTGTTCAACATTTTTCTTAATAAATTAATGTTTTGGGTGTTCTTCTTTTCCTTCGGTATTCATTTTAGCATCCCCTGTTCTCACTCGATGACACCCACCATTTGCGATAGCTTGCTTCTGAAATATATGCAGATCTTAAAATGATGATCAAATCGCATATATAGCATTAACTTTTTCACCAAATCCAGCAAATTAGGCTATCTAACATTCAAAATCAAACCTTTTCTTTACCAAACAAAAATAACATTCTAACTTTTCCAACCAACCAAACAAACATTGTTAATTTCCCAGCAATCCTGCGCTGGACACACACTGCCGTGTAAGATGCGCGCAGGTAAGGGTGATGGTTTCCTTGAATTCGGTGGAGATTTTCCCAGTCATTTCCATTGAATATTCAATGTTTGAACCATCCATATATTATTCATTCAGGCTAGCTCGACTTAGACTGGCAGTTGTGACTTGTGTCCACTTGTGCACAAAAAGGAAATAGAAAGCGTTCATGTGATTATGCAGTAGAAAGGTCATCTATTGTGTTCATAAAAAAATAAAAGAAAGGTCATTCATTGCTTGAGCGAAAAGAAGGATTTATTATAGGATATGATTGGGGTGCTACAGCTGTATTGAGATGGATAGAATGGGCGAGGTCTTCGAGCCCTTTTACAAGAGTGCTGTGCATTAGTATTGGTGGAGGCAAATAGGTAAAATGTTAAATTTAGCAACTAAATATAATAAAAGTAGAACAAAAGGCTAATGCATCAGTGAAGCAAAAATAATATTTTTTTTTTGCTGTTGAGCTACAGTGCACAGCCAAAGATGGCTGTGCTTTGGCTGTGCATTGTAGATAAGATGGTAAATATATATATATATATATATATATATATTTATTATTAAAATATATAATATTTATTGTATTGGTGGTGGTGGTTGTTGTTTATTGTAATAAATATATTATTTTATTGTGTTAAATGCTAAAATAAAATCATTGATGTTGGGTATTTTGTAAAGTGGGGTGGTAAAATAAATAAAATAGCTTTTTGTGGTGCCAAATTGCTAAATTTTTGACATCACCAATGTTGATGCTCTAAGATTGATTAAATTCTATAATACTGAATGTTGGGTTAAAAAATAACATATTTATAAAAGGTATGTAGTTGAAATAAGAATATTAGAATGGATTAATAAAAAATATACGGAATGATAGGATTTAAAATAAGGAAATTAGTTTAAATATTAGGGTGATTGCCCTATTTGATGCAAAGATGAAAAAGTAAGTTTTTTTTTTTTTTTTTTTTTTTTTTGAGGAAAAGATGAAAAAGAATTGATTGAAATGATTTGGTAATATTTAGAGGAGAACCATTAATTAACTTTCGCTAAAAAAGTGTGAATAGAGGAAAATCAAAAATAACTTTAGTAGAAGTAGTAAAAAAAATAACATGTCAATTAAGTAAGTAATAGAGTAGAATGGTAGAAAAATATTACATGTGCTTGGTCTTGCCCAATTATTTAAGGATTCACGGCTGAACTTAAAAATTTAGGACGATTAATTGTTGTTTTTGTTGTAGTAGAACGTGTCAGAAGGGTTCTAATTAATAGAGTGAATTAAAACCTGTTATACATCCTTTATCCTATCTGGTATTGTGCCTTGTAAAATTAGACAGATCCATTACAAAAATTAATTTAAATAATAGATAATAGGTCAATTACAAAAAAGAAATAATAATAATAATAATAATAATAATAATAATAATAATAATAATAATAATAATAGATGGTGAATTTTATTATTAGTTCAACTATTACAATACTAAACTTATTATAAATTATTATAATTGTAAGGACTGGTATTGAACCTCAGCCCACCAGGAATAGTGGATGATAGATCAACAAGCCCAAAACAATATATTTGTTAGAGAATGAGTTTAACAAGAAAACATCTCAGCAAATTAAGTATGGACCATAGCTAATAAGATTCATGCCAATAAGATTTTAAACACAAATTAAGAGAATTAACACTCCTCGGTCAAGTCCAAGGATGGGATGTTCTTATATTAACTCAAGCTTATATGAATACAATGTCTTATTCTTTCCTTTTTTCCTTCTCAGGTTTCATGCCCCCTTTTCATGGTGATCCCTTCCTTATATAGTTCTTCAACCCTTCATCCCAACCTTCCACCTGTTGATTTTGCAGAAAATCCTTTGGATGCTTGTCCCATCAGAACCTCTTGGAAGCTTTGTTGGTAGCTGTGAGTTGAGTTGCCACTGTTCAAGTGTCATTTCTTCATAAATGCGGTCAGTTCATTAGGCGCAATGCATTTAATGTGGTGATGGCAGCATTCTTTCCAGATATTTCGCCTTTCTTGATTGACAGAGTTTTTTGCTACTTTCCCTTGAGCTCTCCCAAGGTGGCCTAGATCTTCAGAAATTAGAGCTGACCTATCATTCTTCTCCTCTATCCTCGGCCCATTGACCTAGGCCCAGCAATCCTATTAACCATCTTCGGGCATATTATCGTCCTCAAGCATTCATAGCCCAATACGCCTGCTCGGACTTCCCATTCCCACAATAGCTATTACAATACTAAAGTGTTTTGTCGTCAAATATTAGAATTGGATTATGAAAATCTTTTTGGTTTTGTCGTCAATAGAAAAAGTATTTAAAAATTTTTATTTAAATTTTTTTTACCTATTTTATAAGAATGTTAACGTATTTAATATCTTACAATATTACGAAGTTTCATTGGCACATACAAGGATAAAAACAACCGAGATATATCAAATCTGAAAGCTAGCTAGGTGCAGACTTATCACAGTTTCTTCAATACGTGTACAGTGCACTAATTTAGAACTCTGTCTTGGAAGCGTTGAAAATTGCACTATACTTTTATTTGCTAGAGACTTTTGGACTCAATACTTTTAAAAGTTTGGTTTGAACTTTGATTTGTCAAACAGTTTCTAATTCCTTAGGCCATGGCTTCCTGTATATGTAATCCGAGGCCACTTCCTTAATATGACCACAAAAGTTTTGCCTGTCTCGTCTTCCATTTACCTTCAACGCACAAAGTTCACCTTCATCAACTCCTACTTAGCAAAAGAATCCACCAAACAACATCTTTGAAATCCAGAGAGTTGTTACAATCTTCTCAACCATCAGCTACGTAGCCATGCAAAGTCACTGTTAATGTATATTATGTTATGGGCCTTAGGCCCAGCTAATTTACTTGTATAGCACACTTGTACTTGTACTACACTTTACTTGTACCGCACACATATGTTTACTTGTACCACACACATATGCCTCCTATATAAAGGCATCACATGTATATTTCTTTAGTATGAAATACAATACTACGATTCAGTATTTCTAACATGGTATCAGAGCCACTGCTCTGACCTTTTCTTAGCAGTCTTATCTTTATTGGTGTTACTCCACTCTCAACATCGCTTCCGCTATCACAACAGTCGCCGCAGCCTTTCGCCGTTGAACCCCCGACGTCTTCCAAGCATTGTCTTAGGGTTCCGGACCTGCAGCCGCTATCGTTGAGGAGTCCAACACCGCACAAGATCACTGCACGTGTCATCGCGCCTCGAATATTGCTCCGATCATATTTCTGGACATATCACTGAGATCGTCTTGGAACGATCTAACTTTTGGTGAAAGCCTCGCAGTCATCGGAGTGCCCACGCGCCGTCACGCGCCGCCTGAAGATTCTGCGACTGTGCCACACGCGCCGTCCTCAGGTAAGACTGACGTCACCCGTGACGTCATCAGTGCCACGTCAGCCCTAGCTTACGTCAGCATCCAGTCACCTGCTGACGTCAGCGCCACGTCATCCTGCTGACGTCATCCACGCTGACCGTTGACCGTTGACCAGGCCGTTGACCGTTGACTTTGACCATTGACTTTTCAGTTGTTGACTTTTTAGTCCAGGTTCTCCTTACCCAGTTTTTTGCGTAGATTTCATTTTTGCAGTCTGTTTTTGTATATTGTGTTTCTAAATGGATAAAAATGATGTTTTTCTTCCTCGCCCCATCAATACTGTATTGGAGGGGAACAAGAATTACTTATCTTGGTCTCAAGCTATGCGCAGTTTTCTTAAGGGTCGCATGCTCTGGCAATACTGTACTGGTGCAATTACCATTCCTGTCAAGGGAGCAAGTGAAGAAGATGCTGCCTTCCTTGGTCGCATGATTGAATGGGATAGTCACAACCACATGATCCTCACATGGATTCGGAACACTTCCATTCCCTCCATCTCTAATCTGTTGGGCAGCTTTGACGATGCAAAATCAGCATGGGATATGTTGGCCAAAAGGTACTCCACTACTCACGGATCCATGAAATATCAATTGGTAGTTGAATTGCATCAACTTCGACAAGAACCAGGGCAATCCATCAATGACTACTATGATCAGCTTCGCTTCATTTGGGACCAAATTGACCTTTCTGATCCGATTTGGGCATGCTCAAAAGATGCTCAGCAATATGCTACAGTTAGAGATGAATTTCGTCTCTATGAGTTCCTGATGTCTCTTCACAAGGACTTTGAGCCCATCCGAGGTCAGCTTCTTAATCGCAGTCCTCCTCCCTCTCTTGACACTGCTGTAAACGAGTTGGTTAGAGAAGAAGCTCGGCTTGCAACCCTTCAAGCCCAGAATAAGTTCAATGTTTTGGCTATTACTCCTTCTGCTCCTTTCATTGAGCAACCTCAGCAATCAGGTGATTCTTCTGGCTCTAACAATCGTCGCAAGCAGACCAACAAGAAGTTCTGCAATTATTGCAAGCGTCCTGGCCACACCATTGAGACTTGTTACCGTCGCAACAAATCTACTGCTGCTGTTGCTAATACTGAGCCTTGTCTGCCGATGCCTTCCATTTCAGCTGAGTCCCAGTCTTCTGGATCCACTATCAACCTCTCCCCCACTGAACTACAGGAGATCATAGCTCAGGCTGTTCGTATGGCTGGTAATGCATCTCTTTCCACTGCTCTTTCAGTTCTGCCCGGTATGTCTCAAACTTGGCTTTTTGATTCTGCCTGTTGCAATCACATGACACCTCACTCATCCTTATTCTCCAAACTTGACCCTGCACCACATCCTCTTAATATTCATATAGCTGATGGTTCCACCATGCATGGGAATAGTCTAGGTTTTGTTTCAACCTCTAACCTCTCTGTTCCTGGGGTCTTCCATGTACCTGACCTATCCTATAATTTGTGCTCTGTGGGACAATTAGCTGAACTAGGATATCGCCTTATTTTTGACTATTCTGGGTGTATTGTGCAGGATCCGAGGACGGGACAAGAGCTTGGGACCGGTCCTAGGGTTGGGCGTATGTTTCCCGTGGACAATCTTCATCTTCCACCTGTTGCTCCTGTCTCTGTTGCTGCTGTAGCTGCTGCAGTTTCTTCCTTACCTTCTCTTGCACTTTGGCATTCTCGTCTTGGTCATGCCTCATCTACTCGGGTACAACAGTTAGCTTCTAAGGGTCTGTTGGGTTCTGTGTCCAAAGACAATTTTGATTGTACTTCTTGCCAGTTAGGAAAACAGCCAGCTTTACCTTTCAATAATAGTGAATCTATCTCTAATAGTATTTTTGAGTTAATTCATTCTGATGTTTGGGGACCTTCTCCTGTTACTAGTATTGGTGGATCTCGTTATTTTGTTGTTTTTATTGATGATTATTCTCGTTATAGTTGGATCTTTCCTATGAAATCTCGTTCTGAAATCTTACCAATATACAGTAACTTTGCAAAAATGGTTGAAACACAATTCTCCAAACATATCAAAATTTTTCGTTCTGATAATGCTCTTGAATATACTCAATATGCTTTTCAAGCTCTGTTACATTCCTATGGCACTGTACATCATCTAACCTATCCAGGCACCTCTCAACAAAATGGTCGAGCCGAAAGAAAACTTCGTCATATTCTTGACACTGTCCGTGCTCTTCTTCTTTCTGCTAAAGTTCCTGCCCCATTTTGGGGTGAAGCTGCTCTTCATGCTGTTCATGCCATTAATCGCATTCCAAGCACTGTCATCCATAATCAGACTCCGTATGAGCGCCTTTTTGGGTCACCCCCTGACTATCATTACCTTCGCTCTTTTGGATCTGCTTGTTTCGTTCTTCTTCAGCCTCATGAGCACAACAAACTTGAGCCTCGATCTAGACTTTGTTGTTTCTTTGGTTATGGTGAAACTCAAAAAGGGTATCGGTGCTATGATCCTGTCTCTCATCGTCTTCGTGTTTCCCGTAATGTTGTCTTTTGGGAACACCGCTTATTTGTTAAACTCTCTCATTTTCGTTCTTCCCTAACTAACTTTTCTGTTTTAGAAATCTTTTCAGATGAGTCTCATGTTCCTTCTGCAGATACTCTTGATCCTCCTTTGGACTTCTCTATTCCATCTCCAAATATTTTTGATGATTTTCCTAGACAGGTTGTAGATGAACAGGTTGATGACGAGCTACCCCACCTTGAGCCTAGGTCCCCTGCTCCTGCTCCGCCTGAAGATCCTCCACAAGACATTCCACCTCGCCACTCAACCCGGGTAAGATCCATTCCTGCACATTTACTTGACTATCATTGTTACACTGCCCTTGCTACACTCCATGAGCCTCAAACCTATCGTGAGGCCTCTACTGACCCTTTATGGCAGATTGCAATGAAAGAGGAAATTGATGCATTAACCAAAAACCATACTTGGGATCTGGTTACTCTCCCTCCTAGTCAGTCTGTGGTTGGTTGTAAGTGGATCTATAAGATCAAGACTCGCTCTGATGGGTCCATCGAGCGCTACAAGGCTCGTCTTGTTGCAAAAGGTTTTACACAGGAGTATGGGATTGATTATGAAGAGACTTTTGCTCCAGTTGCCCGTATCTCCTCTGTTCGTGCCCTCTTAGCTGTTGCTGCTGCTAGTAAATGGGACCTTTTTCAGATGGATGTTAAAAATGCCTTCCTTAATGGGGATCTGCATGAAGAAGTCTATATGCAACCTCCTCCTGGTCTTTCTGTTGAAACAAACAAGGTTTGTCGCCTTCGACGTGCACTTTATGGCCTTAAACAAGCTCCACGAGCTTGATTTTCCAAGTTCAGCTCCACCATCTTTCGCTTGGGTTACACTGCCAGTCCTTATGATTCTGCCTTATTTCTTCGTCGCAATGATAAAGGCACCATTTTGCTTCTCCTATATGTGGATGACATGATCATAACTGGTGATGACCTCAGTGGCATTCAAGAACTCAAGGATTTTCTTAGTCAGCAGTTTGAGATGAAAGACCTTGGACATCTCAGCTATTTCTTGGGTCTTGAGATCACTCGTTCCACAGATGGTCTTTATATTACTCAAGCCAAGTATGCATCTGACCTTTTGTCTCGAGCTGGACTCACTGACAGCAAGACTGTTGACACTCCAGTTGAACTTAATGCGCATCTGACACCCTTGGGGGGGAAACCATTATCTAATCCTTCTCTTTACAGACGATTGGTTGGTAGCCTAGTTTATCTCATAGTTACTCATCTAGACATTTCCTATGATGTTCATCAGGTGAGCCAGTATCTGTCTGCTCCACGATCGACTCACTATGCTGCTGTTCTGCACATTCTACTCAGCTTAGTCTCCTCTTGTACTCTGTGCATTCTCTGATGCTGATTGGGCAGGAGATCCCACTGATCGCAGGTCCACTACGGGTTATTGCTTTCTTCTTTGATTTCTTGGAGAAGTAAGAAACAAACTTTTGTGGCCCGCTCTAGTATTAAAGAAGAATATCGTGCCCTTGCTGATAACACATCTGATCTTCTTTGGCTACGATGACTTCTTAAGGATTTAGGTGTGTCCACATCCTCTGCTACTCCTCTTTATTGTGACAACCAGAGTGCCATTCATAGTGCTCACAATAATGTCTTCCATGAACGGATTAAACACATCGAGATTGATTGTCATTTTATCTGTTATCATCTTGTCCATGGTGCTCTCAAGCTTTTCTCCGTCTCCTCCAAAGATCAACTTGCAGATATTTTCACCAAGGCACTTCCTAAGGGACGCACTCGTGATTTGGTTGACAACCTCAAGCTGGTCTCACATCCACCTTGAGTTTGAGGGGGGCTGTTAATGTATATTATGTTATGGGCCTTAGGCCCAGCTAGTTTACTTGTATAGCACACTTGTACTTGTACTACACTTTACTTGTACCGCACACATATGTTTACTTGTACCGCACACATATGCCTCCTATATAAAGGCATCACATGTATATTTCTTTAGTATGAAATACAATACTACAATTCAGTATTTCTAACAGTCACAAAATGAATTCTGGGGTGGTTCAATTTCCTCAACCCACAAGACCAATAGGTAGCTACAATATTAGCTCTCCACTAAATATTCATGACTCGCAGTCTTTGCAAATGCCTCAACCCTCAGAACCTATTACCACATACAATATGAGCAACGAGTACCACATGGTTATGCCGCAATATTTTGATCACAGTCACGTTCCTATTGCACCGCCATCAACAGCCACAGAAGAAAAGATACAAGAAGCTGTAGAGGAGCTATGTAGAGGCATCTTAGAAATTTATGAAAGACTTCCTGTGAATCTACAAAGCCAATTGAATTTGGATGATATCAAAGCTCCAACCAGTTTCGCAAAAGGTTTGAAGTCTAGTTCAGGTGCAATGAGAGGTTGTCAGCAAGGATCAATGGAAGAATTAAGGCACAAGCTTGAGCGCTTCAAAGTTAAGACTATACAATTGGCTGAAATCGTGAAGGAGGAACAGAAGCGATAGTGTGAACTAGTGGTGGAGCCAGAATTTCAATTCGGGGGGAGGGAAGATTTATTATTATACTATGTATTCTCCATAATTTCAATTAACTACAAATATATATTTTATATCAAAACAAAAATAACTAATTTATACAATAGTTAGTAACAATCAAAGCAAGATATATTAATCTAAATACATATATTTAGATATCTAATTTAGTTCCTTGTAATAAATTGAAAAATAATCAATGTAAAAGTGTTAATACCTTTAAAGTTGTATACAATATACGTATATAGTCTTCATTGCTTTAAAAAAATATATAGAATTCTGTCTTTTTGCTTTATATTAATTCTTCAAAGTATTTAAATTGGGTTTATACTTTATAGTAGAAACCTTGACCCGGAGTTTGAATTTGAGTACGGTACAAGGACATTAATTAGTTAGGCTTTAAAATATATATATATATATTTTGCATAAAATACAAAACCCCCACCACCAATTGAAATTCAATGAAATTATATAAAAAAAATATATATAAACAATCAAAATTTCGTGAATAGTGACACGCTAAAAGCTGGGAAATGATAAAAGTTTTTTTTTTTTTTTTTTTTAATGAGAATGATTAAAGTTTATGTTTTAAACAAAAGTGATGTAGTTGGTTAAATAGTACCGTAAATCTCTCAATGCTGTGAAACTGTTCTCCTTTCTATTCGGCATCAAAGCTATTTTAGAGACTGTTTTCTGCTTTTTTTTCTTAAACCAGAACAGGCAAACTAGCAAAGCATTTAAGATGGAGTTCTACTGACTTCTACATGCCAGTACTCATAAACTTTTTAAAGAGGAGTCAGGGGGGCCACTTGACCCCCCTCGCCCCCCCTTGGCTCCGCCTCTGGTGTGAACCTCCTCATCAACACACGCTAGAGTCTAGCGAGACTATACATACAAGATATGACTTTTTTTTTTTTTGGTTTCGACTTTCGAAGTTTATTTATGCTTTTGGCAGAAAAATAAGAACATTAAGGGGCTGTTTGGTTTTTTTTTTATTTATTTTTTATTTTTTTTTATCACTCATCACTCCTCACTCAGTGGCGACTCTAGAAATTTTTCCCAGGGTGTTCCTATAAGTTCCCAAGAATTTTTTCCAGGGTAGCAAAATAATAAACAATAAACTATAAATTTATTTGAAATATTAATAAAATTATTAATTATTGTTGTTTAGTTGTTTCATTAATTTGCTTGTCTTTTATAAATTATAATTTGTTATATTGTTATTTTATTAATTATAAAATTATTAATTGTTGTTTAGCTCAACATAATTTAATTTATTTGTCTTTTATAATATATTGATTAATTAAATTATTAATTATTATTTATTAGTTGCTTTTTCCGATTAATTATTAGTTAATTAAATTATTGTTTATTAGTTGTACTAGCACACATCTCATGTGCCTTTACTTCCCCCAATTCAAATATCCCACTCAACAGACAAGCCTCATGCTTGATACCCAAATCACAAGAGCCAGCTGCCAATCAGAAAATTTCACAATCACAAATCACAATATACATTACACTAAAAGACAATTAATATCATACTAACACTAACGGATAACATAAAGCCAAATTCAAAAAGTCAAAAACCAAGCATAATATTGATAAAGTTAAAACTTTCAGCCAATCACATATAAAAGTTAGTCTTAAAGAACAAAGAGAGAGGATTTTCATTTCAGTGATTTCATATAAAAAGAGAGAGAGAGTGAGAAACTGAGAGAGAGTCAGAGAGAAAAAGAGAGAAAAGTAAGAAAAATGAAATACCTCACTCGGTCACTCCTCACAGTTTCTTCGACTCACTTTCACACGCCCCCATAGCTATTTCATACAAGCTCCTCAAACCCTAAGCTCCACCACCAGAGACCCAAAAGATGCCTCCAAAGCTTGATCCCTCACAGGTGGTGGACGTGTACGTCTGAGTCACTGGTGGTGAGGTCGGAGTGGAGATCAGTCCACTGGGTCTCTCCCCGAAGAAGATCAGAGAAGACATAGCCAAGGAAACTGCCAAGGACTAGAAGGGCCTCCGCGTAACGGTCAAGCTAACGGTCCAGAACCGTCAGGCCAAGGTGTCCGTGGTGCTCTCCGTTGCCGCGCTGGTCATCAAGGCGCTGAAGGAGCCGAAGCGCGACCGGAAGAAGACGAAGAACATCAAGCACAATGGTAACATCCCGCACAACGATATCTTTGAGATCGCTAAGGTGATGAAGCCTAGGTCTATGGCGAAGGATCTTAGTGGGACTATGAAGCAGATTCTGGGAGCTTAGGGTTTGCTTTGATTTTTGATTTAGTGATTTGAGGTTTCTGATTTAGTTCTCTGTATTGGGGTTTTTTTTTTTTTTTTTTGAGAATCCGTGGGTTTGCTACTGTTGGGCTTGATGTTGGGCTTGCCGTCCGGTTTTTTTGGGAGAATTCGTGGGCTTGTCGTTTGCTCTGTTACATTTTTTTTTTCTTGAAAGTAGAACAAATAAATTTTTTTTTTTTTTTTTAATTTGAAGGTGTTCCTCATTTTTATTAAGGGTGTTCCTAATTTATTTTTAAGGGTAAACAAATAAAAAAATTTAATTGTTATATATAAATTTTTTTTTCAGGTCAGGGTGTCTCGGGAACACCCTGACCATAATGTGGCGTCGCCACTGCCCTCACTCAATTTTCGTCACTCATCACTCATCACTTATCACTTAAAATACTCCAATTTCCCCAACCTCACCCGTTTGGCACTCATCACTCAGTGACTTTGTTTCCAAAAAAAAAAATGTCAAGATATGCGGTTGGTTGCGTTGTTTCAAAATAAAAAATAAAAAAACCCAAAAAGTCAAACATTGCGGTTGAAATTTCAAAAGTTGTGGGTTTAATTACGAAAATGTCATTGGAAACTGAGTTTTGAAAACTGAAAACACCTAAAATTAATGTGTTTTCAGTTTCCATAACTCATTACTAAAAAATCAGAGAATTGAGTGATGGAAACAAAAACTGAAAACAATGCCAAACAGACTTCTCAGCCATGGGACTCACATATTTGAGTTATGGGTGATGGAAACACAAAAAGCAAACAGCCCCTAAGCTCCCAACAGCTAATTACAGTTAACGGCTACTCTTATGGGCGTTTAGTTCGCCATGATGTTACGTTACACCGTAATATTACGTTATTATAATCTTACATTAATGTAATCTCAATACAAGAATACAACATTATATTGTTTAGGAAGGTGTTGAGATTAAGATGATATGATATATTTTGTAATTTTAAATTATGATAATATTAGAAAAATAGAATAAACCAAAAACTTAATGTCACATCATTGTAATATGCATCAAATCAATGACACATTACAGCGAACCAAATTCCCCCTTAGGATAATTGTTAATAAACTATTTTAAGAAAGTTTTGATACTTTTTTATGAAAAATATAAAAATATCAAAAAATCAAAATTTTCCCTCTATCATAAAAAAGATTCTTGAAGTATTTCCCAAATAAATGCTCTTAAAATATCGGTCGACAAAATCTAAAAACTCTCATATATTTTTATTTCTAATTTTTTGAGTTGACAAATCGTGATTGGTGAATGAGTATTAGGTGGGATAATGTTTAAGTGTAATATATGTGTGATATGTATTGGTTACACATTTTAAGAACCAAATTTAGAAGATGAGTCCATATAACCTAATGTGAGGATGAGTTGGACACAATATCGGCCGGTATGTATCGTACCAGTATGTAAACTGATATCAAAATGCCAACGTTTCATACCGGTTTAAATACCGACAGTACCGACCATGTATCGGCCATACCGGCTGATTTCGGGCATTACCTGCCAGTATCGGGTGTACCGGCAGATACAAAAAAAAAAAGCATTTTTTTTTTTTTTAGTTTCGTAATTTTTTAATTTTTGTAAGGGCAGAATAGTAACTTATTTGCATTAACTTATTAGTATTTTTTTTCTTAATATGCAATGAACAATTAAGTTTTCTATTTTTTATATTGTGTGTGTGTGTGTGTGTGTGTGTTTTTTTTTTTTTTTAATTGATGCTAAAGTCAAAAACCATGAATAATTTGTTCTGAATTGATATAATGTTTTATGGTAAACTTTTATATTTATTATAATACACACACACACACACACACACAAATATATATATATATATATATATATATTTATTTATTTATTTATATGGGATAATTACACATAACCCACTTGTGGTTTAGACGAAAATCACTTTGCCTACCTGTGGTTTGAAAAGTGTCACTTAGTCCATCTGAGGTATGTTTCGTTTGTTTTCTGTAACCCACATTTGTTAAAATCAGGGGTAAATATGTATTTCTACACCCCTTTTATGTCTCTCTCCTCCCAAAAAAAAAAAAAAAAAAAAAAAAAAGACACTAAAACAAGAGAAAATAAGATAAAAAAAATGCTATTTGTAAGAATTTAGAAACTTGTCTCAAGAACTCCAATAAATCACAAACTATATTTTTGTAACACACTTAAAAGAAAATAACACAAAAAGGAAAATTTAACTTATCCCATTAACTTCTTTTCTTCTCTATACATTAATTTATTCCTCACGCAAACACACAAACAGAGAGAGAGAGAGAGAGAGAGAGAGAGAGAGAGAGAATATCACAGTGAGACACGGAAGCAGTGAACCCAACCCCTGAGATTGAAATCGACCTCACCAACCTGACTCTGTTGTACGGTCTTTCACTCTCTGAGACACACAAAAATATATTCCTCACACTCTTTCTGCCCCTCTCTCTCTCTGTTTTGTCCATGTCTCTCTCATCTTTCACACTCCAGTTCAGATTGTCGGTAGCTTTGGGTCGTGGTGGCTTAGGTGATGACTGTGGAGGAGCACGAGTTGGCTGTGTTGGTTGGGTATGGGTTTTGAGGAGGAGCACGGTGTTGGATTGGGTCTAGGTTTTAAGAAGGAGCATGATGTTGGGTTGGATCTAGGTTTTGCCAAATGTCGTCGTAATTGACTTTCCCATGTCAGCCAAGTCTATCTCAGTGGCAATGGCAACGGCAAAGGCGACGGTAGAGGCTAGAAGACTAACGGCAATGGCTTGAAGATTGGTTATTTTTGGGTTTATATCGCGTGGGTCTTGGGTTTAGATCGATGTTTCTGTGGTTTCTTGGTTTGATCAATGGTTATATCGTGTGGGTTGTGGGTCTTGGGTTTGATCAATGTTTCTGGGTTTTGAAGATTGTTCTTGGGTTGTGGTATTTGATTGGCAATGGTGGCTGGTGATTCGGCGGTGGGTTTGGCAGTGGCAATGGGTGTGGATCTTGGTGGTTGTTTGTGGTTCTGTGGGTTGGAAATTTTATTGGAATTTTTGGGTTTGTGATGTGTTAATGTTGTAGTGGTGGTGACTGGTGATTTGTGGGTTGTTGTGGTTCGGCGGTGGGGGTCGGTGTTGTCGTTTTTTTTTTTTTTTTTTTTTTTTTTTTTGATTCTGTGGTGTTTTAGTGGTAGTGGTTGTTGGGGACATATTTTTATGTAATTGGCATATCCTTTGACAAAACATACTTTACTTGTATTTGGGTAAATCTAAGTAGGTTCAAGATGATTATCACAAGTGGTTAAATTGAAGACATGAAGATTACTCAAGAACTGTTCAAGAAAAGTGCAATCTGCAGGTCTCGATACCTCCTCGACAGAAGCTCGATCTGTCGAGATTCATTAAAGTTCGATAGATGTCTCGATCGATCGAGCTTACGGAGTTTCAAATTATAGCCAGCAATTTTTTTTTTTTCTAAAAGGCTATTTGTTTATGGGTTTGTATAATCCTTATTGGACTACGAAATCCCAAGGTTTGTGTAAACCTATTTGGAATAGGAGAGCCCATTAAGCTCCTATTTAAAGGAGGTGGGAAAAAGAAAAACCTAATCCTAGAGAGCTTAATAAGGTTTTCTTTTTGAAACCCTAACCTCCTCTTACAGAAGAAATATTTCTTGCTGCGTTTCTTGTACGCATGTGGGTTTTGTAACCAAGCAAAGTCTCTTGCACCAACATTGAAGATCTTATTGGTGTTTCTATGTGAAGCTACTGCAAATCAACTACAACAATCAAAGGGTTACTGTGGAGTTAGTCACGTACTTGGACTCGTGCAAAGGAGTAAGTCGCGTACTGGGATCCGCGCATCAAATTGGTTAGTCACGTACTTAGGAGCCGTGCATCAAAAGGGGGAACTGTCACTATAGAACAAGTCCAATTGGGTATTGGGGTAAGGGTTCAACTGTAGGTTGGTAAGGTACTTGAGATTCCTTTACTTGTAACCACTTGTTGTGATAATAGTGGAGTTTCGGGAGTGGTGACCTGAAAATCACCCGGTGGGGTTTTTGCCGTTAGGTTTTCCCCATTCATAAACAAATCACCGTGTCATTTAATTTCCGCTGCATATTTAGCTATTTGGTGATTTGTTTGTGCTACCATGCCTTTGTATGTTAATTAACTTAATTAATTCACTTGGCTAAATTAATTGGTTAATTTATCACAAGGGGTCAATTCGTTTTTGGCCTATCAGTGGTGGTGATGGCTTTGGTGGGTTCTTCATGTTCTATGGTTTTTTTGGGTATGTTCTTCATGTTCAAAATTTGTGTGAATGGAGAGAGAGACAAATACCACTTTTTGATCTTGTTTATCTTGCATTTTTGTTCTATTTTTTGTTTTGGGAGGAGAGAGACATAAAATTTGAACAAAAATACCTATTTATCCCTGATTTTAACAGAGGTGGGTTACGGAAAACAAACGGAACATACCTCAAGTGGGTTAAGTGACACTTTTCAAACCACAGGTAGGCAAAGTGATTTTTGCCCAAACCACAGGTGGGTTATGTGTAATTACCCCTATTTATATTTATAAATATAAAAAATAATGGTAAACCCGAAACGGTGCACTGGTATTGACCGGTACCGAAATATATCGTTCCACTGGTCAAACCGGGAGTGAAAAGGGGGAATTTCAAGCCTACTTATCCTTGAAAATGATGCTACCCTGTTAAACACTTTTGAGAACAATTTTATTAGTGTCCAAACATTTTTCCAATTCATACAATCTTAATTATTTCTCCAATGTGCTAGCTGTTTGTTTTGATTTTTTTTTAATTGTCTCATTTCTAGAAAACATATTCTGTACAACTTATTCGTTTTCCTATTTTTGGTTGTGATCCATAAAAAGAGTCAAATTCCATTTTTTTTTGTTTGCTTCACAGTAAAAAATCTCTAATATTTCTTATAACTCCCAATAATTATAGAATAAAAACTTTCATTTATGAAAATGGACCCATATGGGCTAACAATTTTTGTTGTTGTTGTTGCCATTTAGGAGCCTCAAATACGAAAATAACCCTTTATTAAGAATCTAGTAAGCAAAAAATTAAGGTTCCATTTATTTCCGAGTAAAATATTTTAAAATTTCAAGGAAAACTTGTATTTTCGTTGCTTGGTTTGTTCTTTAAGAGTTAGACTTTAGATTAAACCAATTACACATAGGTGACAATAACACCTAACGAAATTTGGTGACAACATATACTTTGTTCACTCTCAATATGCGATCACAACCCCGCCCCTTGCCCCAGTACGGTTAGCATAAATGAATTAGGTAGCACTCTCTATAGAGAGAAACCAAAAAGAGAAAAATCAAGACTTTGTCATCAGACAGATTATTGGACCCAATGTGGACAACAGTAATGAAGGTGGGATCTTCTCATTTATGCCTAACTATCAAACCAAAATGCCGGAGAAGAAACCTCACCTGCCAAATGAATTTCATCCATCCATATCTTAGACTTGTATTTCTAAGACCTTCACGACTAATTCTATATTTATTTTTACAACTATCTTATTAAACAGATTGTACTTACACATAAACTAATTACTTTTTTTCTTTTTTTCATTACTTACAGTCAGCCACATTAATAGTTGTGAAAATAGATGTATAATTTGTTGTAGTCCAAGAATTTTCCTTAAATCAAAAAGTCTTATCATCCACAATGATGGGAAGCAATTCTCAGGCATAAGCGCCATGCCCGTAGTGAGTATTTGAGGACCGCTTAGACACAATGCATGACAAGATCTCCCAGAACCCACCGTTACTATGCAAAGGCGCCGAAAGCAAAAGAACATGTAGCAGCATATTCAGAGTCCCCAAGAGACTAGTTGATATCAATGGCGACTTTTATGAACCTAACACCGTCTCCATCGGCCCCTACCATCGCGGCAAGCCTCACTTCCAGATGATCGAGGAGCACAAGTGGCGGTACCTCGGTTCCTTGCTCAATAGGACACAAACCATAGACAAACGTAAAACCATAGACCACTACGTGAAAAGCATACGCCCACTTGAAACAGAAGCCAGAGAGTGCTATTCTGAGACCATCAACCTCAGCTCCAATGAGTTCGTTGAAATGATGGTTGTTGATGGATGTTTTATACTGGAGTTGTTCCGCAAGGTTGACGATCCCAAAAGGCGTGATCCCAATGACCCTATTTTCAAGGTGGCCTGGATTTTACCGTTTATCTTCAGAGACTTTCTCCGACTTGAAAATCAAATTCCATATTTCATTTTGGAAAAATTGTTTGAGGTAACAAGATTGCCTGACGAGGAGTCTGGTCCATCCTTGTCCTTGCTCGCTTTGCGATTCTTTAAATATATAATGCACGCGACGATATCATACAGAGTCACCATGATCTCAAAGGCCTGCATTTGCTTGACATGGTTCGCTCGAGCTTTTTCCCACCCGATCAGCAAGAATGTCCAAAACGACTCAACAATGCACCAACCCATATCATCCACAGCGTCTCGAACCTACGCCGTTTGGGGATTAGGCTAAATCCAATCGAGGCGGACAGTTTCTTGGTTGTGAAATTCAAGCACGGTGTGATTGAGATCCCAAATATTGCAATTGACGATTACACCACATCCTTCTTGGTTAATTGTGTGGCATTCGAGCAATGCCACAATAGTTGCTCTAAGCACATTACGACTTACGCTACATTTTTGGACTGCCTTGTCAAAACGGCTAAGGATGTGGAGTATCTATATAACCGCAATATAATTGAAGTACACATCTGTACATGGGCCGAGGTTGCGCGATTCCTCAACAACTTGGGGAGGGACATTGAGTTTGACATTGATATATATGTGTTATTTGTCGAAGTTGTTCGATGATGTGCACCACTATTATCAGAATAGTTGGCATGCAAAGTGGGAGAGGTTTAAGTATACGTATTTTGATGCCCCCTGGTCTTTTATTGCTACAATGGCTGTCCTTGTGTTCTTACTCCTTAAGTCTACGCAGACTTATTTCGAAGTCTTAACTTATTATGTGAAACTTTCTAAGGAGTAACAATCAGTCTCCTTTTCTCTTTACACGTTAAACCATATATAGTTATCACTTTTTTTTTTTTTTTTTTTTTATAGAGGATAACTGATTTGTAGAAGTATAAAATTTTTGTAATTCTGCCAAGAGTAAACTCTACGCTTGCGCTGAGAGGCAAGCATGAAGTGGGAATAATGTTAAGACAGTCTATATAAAATGCTAGTGTGTGTGTATGGGATTTTATTTATTACTTCGGAATGTTCTGGTTGGTTTGAATGTGTAAATTAAAAACATTAGAAAGTGTTAACATGCAAGTCATTTAACTATAGTTTCAGCTCAAAAAGTAATTTCATTATAAATTTACCACATAATAAATATTCTAAGAAATCAATTCCACAAAAAAAATAATTTTAATCCATAAAAAAACTTTGGAACGCAACTAAACTACAAAACCACCACTTGCATAAAAAAAGAAGAAGAAAACAATTGATTAAATTAAAGTTCTTGATAAATAATTTTATGTTTTGATTAATTAAAAAAATTACTTTATTTTAATGTATGCAATTAGTAATTAGTACCCAAAATTTTGCTAATATTTTGTATTAGGACATATGTGATTCAATGTTAGGAACATATGTCAATATTAAATTTGCTAGTTCTTTGAAAAAACACACTTTACTTGTAATTGGA
The DNA here is from genome assembly GCA_019022515.1 of Quercus aquifolioides. Classification (NCBI taxonomy): domain Eukaryota; kingdom Viridiplantae; phylum Streptophyta; class Magnoliopsida; order Fagales; family Fagaceae; genus Quercus; species Quercus aquifolioides. The sequence continues at coordinate 46,161,802 of CM032325.1, forward strand.
TAAATCTAGGATGTGTTTAATGCTTCAAGGAACAAGGTTTCAAGTTCAAGTGTTAAAGTCATGCAAGTCTGTTCAAGAAATAAGTGGAGAAGTGCTGGATTTTAAAGTTCAACAGCTAGTATCTATTGAAGTTTAAAAAGTTGTTTCAGTCTGATGCTCGACAGCTGCTCGACAGATAGGGTATCTATCGAGATTTATGAAATTCAGTCTTTCAGAATTGATTTTACTCTAATCCGTGAATAGATGTTTGGGCTTTCTTTTCTCACAACCCTAAACATATATAACAATTGTTTTAAGGGCCGTCATAGCAGATGCAACTCAATGCAAAAGTTTTTTACAAGCGTATTGTGAACCGAAGACATATGCCCTAGTTCATCTTCCTAATCAAGAAGCTGCTGTATTTGTACACCGTAAGGTTTTGTAACCAAGGAGTTTCGTGATCTTCATTGTGTGATGAACTGAAAAACTTTGCAGCTAACATCTTTCTCAAGTTGGTGAGTAAGCCGTGTACTAGGATCCTCGCATCGAATTGATTAATCAATTACTGTGAGCCGTGCGTTAAAAAGGAGAGATTGTCACTATAGAACAAGTCCAATTGAGTATTGGGGTAAGGGTTCAACTGTAGGTTAGTATAAGGTACTGGGATTCCTTTACTTGTAACCGCTTGTTGTGATAATAGTGAATTATCGAGAGTAGTGACCTTAAAATCACCCGGTGGGGTTATTGCCGTGTAGGTTTTCCCCATTTGTAAACAAATTACCGTGTCATTTTAATTTCCATTGCATTTAGTTATTTGGTGATTTGTTTGTGCTACCACGCCATTGCATGAAAATTGAATTAATTATTTAACTTGGTTAATTAATTGGTTAATTTATCACAAGGGGTCAATACATTCTTGGAATATCATTTTGAATTAATTTTAATTTTTTTAAAAAGTTCAGTTAGAGCATTCACATCAAAGATCTTAAAATTTTTAGCATTTAGTAACTCAAAACACTACTTTATCTATTTTAACAACTCACTTTACAATTCATCCAACATCAAAGGCTCTATTTTTTTTAACACTTCATTTAATTTTTTTTTTCTCTCTATGTTTTTTTCTCTCTCTTCCTATCTGTGTCTCTCTCCTCTGAAGCAGTCCAAATAGTTCACATTCTTCTCAACCCTCAACTAAGCAAACCCATGGCCACACTCACCACTAGCCACCGCCAACCACCACCACCTAAAGAAAAAAAAAACCAGCCACCAGAGCAAAACAAACCCACACCAATCAAGAAAATCCACACCGAAAAAAAATAATCCCACAAACACAACAAACCCACACTGAAAAAAAAAAAAAAAAAAAACCCATAAATGCAACAAACCCACATTGATCAAACCCACATCGGGAAGAAAAAAAAAATCCACAAACCCACACTGAAAAAACAAAACCCACAAACTGGAATCATCGAGACCCATAAACCAGAACCACTATAACCCACAACACAACTGAGAGAATGAAAGAAGAGTGAAAATCTGAGAATGAGAGAATAGAGAAAATATGAGAGAGAGAGAGAGAGAGAGAGAGAGAGAGAATCTGAAAATCTGAAAGTGAGAGATGGATTAGGTGCTTCATGGAGGCTTGGTTTGGTGGTTCAAGACAAGGGCAAGATGGCTGGGGCAAGAGGGCTGGCGGCGTGGCTGATCGACGTGGTTGATAGTAGGGGAGAAGAAACAGAGGATACACGCGTGAGAAGAAAGAGAGAAAAAGGAGAGGAATGCATGTGAGAGGGCTTAAAAAAATAATATTTTGCTTGTAACGTTCAACTACAGTGAGCTGCTAGAGATAGTAGCTCACTGTAGCTGAGTGTCATTTTTTTTTTTTTTTTTTTTTTTTTTTTTTTTTTTTTTTTTTGCATTTGAGAGCTTTGATGTAGAGGTTTTTTTTTGGGGGGGGGGGGGTTTGGTACTAAAATAACAATATAGCACTTTTCACATCTTTAGTGTGAATGCTCCCAGTAGGGGCAATAGTTATATCCCCACTCAAATGTATGTGGCTTGCCTTGAATGCGATGATAAGGAAAGGTAATGGAATCAATATTGCATGGAATGTGCTCAGTACATTAGAAAATGTTAGGTTAAGATAGCTTGACCTCGGTTAATTATTCAATTACTCAAGTTGATTAAATAAGTTTAATTGCATGCAAAATGTGAAGGCTCCAACAAATCACCAAAAATACTAAGTGCAGCGGAAAATAAATTAGACACAGTAATTTGTTGACAAATGGGGAAAACCTTACAAGGCAAAAATCCCACCGGGTGATGTTGAGGTCACCATTTCCAAGAATCCACTAATCAACAATTAAACGATTACAAGTATAAGGAATCTTACCAACTATCCTAGCCTATCCCGAAATACTAACCTACAGTTGAACTTTTGCTCTAATACCCAATTGGACTTGATCTTGTAGTAGCCTTCTTTCCTTTGATGCACAAACCTTCAATTTGTGACTAACCCTTTACACGGATCCCAGTGCGTAACTAACTCTGGCAATTTGAACAGATGTTGTTGGCCGCAAAATTTTTCACTTCATCAACAATGAAGATCAGGAACCACTTGGTTATAAAACCCTATGGCGTACAAATACAGTAACTTCACACAGAGAAAATAAGTATCTTGGTCTCTATGTCTGTGTATGACGATTTTTAAAATAAGTCTTATATATGTTTAGGGTTGTGAAAAGAAACCCTAAACAAATACTTAAGAGTGGGTCGAATTTCAGATTTGAAAAATTGAAAATCGTAAATCTTGATAGATTGAGCTGCTGTTGAGCTATCTATCGAGTTTCATATTAAATCTCGATAACAAGCATTTGTCAAGCTATCTGCCGAGGAATGAACAGCTTTTCTTCATTTGTTTCTTGGACCAATCTTCATGTCTTTAATACTTGACTTGAACAACATGTTTCTTGAAGTACTAAACCCATCTTAGATCTACCAAATTATAAGTAAAGTGCATTTTGTCAAAGAATTAGTCAATTACAATAAAATATGACCCTAATAAAAAAAGGTATTCTGTTTTTGGCTTTTTACAGTGGAGTGTTGGACCATTAAACCCAGTTTTGGACGGTCAAAATATTTGTATTGAAAGATTCTCATAATGATTTTCAAAATGCACTAACAGACCAGTGTGAAATGATTACAAGGGGAGAGGGGGAGGGTGTTCGAATAAACAAGCATGTGGTTGATGCAGTCAAGCACTCGTGCACCCGGCTAGCTACACTGTTAGTAAAAAAGAACCATGTACACAACGTACTTTATATAACTTGTTGAGTTGATAAACTGTGATTAGTGAATGAAAAAGTGCAAATATATATATATATATATATATATATATGTATGTATGTATATATATTATCTAAATTTGTGAAGTTAACATTGTGATAGATGAATAAAAAAGTGATAGTAGTGATTGGTCCATGTTGTTATCTATCACTACTATCACAGTTTATTGCCGAAAAGATAATGCAATGTGTCGCATTACTCTACAAAATATGTGGGAAGCTTTAACACAAATTTTTAATTTTTTCAAACGAAATCCATTTTTGTTGTAAAAATTGATGAATACAAGGAAATTAGTAGACTGAATGTCTTGGGCGTTGATCTCTGAGTTAACTGGAATGTCTTGAAAAATAAACACAAGATTAAAGGAGACCGGGGAAGACCAGCCAAGGATCCTTCGATGATAAAGTCAGTATTTTTTGGAATTCCAATTTGTGTGGCAGTGTCAGAATGAATTACCTCTTTGTAAGGGAATACTTATATAGCGTACATGAAATGGTTACTTGTTTAATAACCGTTCCTATTATCGAGGAGTTCAGAAGATTCGGAGGTAACTTCCATAATTGCCATGGAAGTTACCTTTATTTGGACCGGTGTTCCATAATGGTTAGTGGAGGACTTGGTTCGTTATGGTGCAATTCGTCCCTTACGCTTGGCAAAAATCATGCTTGTCAAAAGCTCAATACGCTCAGGGTCCAATGGGCTCGTCCATCCTTTATTAAGGACGGACGAGGTTACGTCCGTCCTTTATTAAGGACAGATGAAGTTATTGGGGACGAGCATGCATCACGCATCCCATCTCTCCATTTTTTTTTCTCACGGACGACCCATATGGACGAAATAGGACTTGTGCATTTTCATTACACCATCAAAATTTTTTTAGGAAAATATTTTCAGTAATTTTTTTATTTTATGTTTATTTCATTGTAAAATTTTGTTAAACATTTTAAAAAATATATAGTAAATCATTTTACAAAAATACGCCATGGCATTTCCCCTCATTTGGTGGTTGGACTGCCAATACAGTGGCTAGAGCCGCCAATGGTGGCTGGAAAACATCGGTTTTGGTGGTTTATGTTTAAATTTTTTTTCGAATACACCAAACGCCTGAAAAAGTTTTGATAAAAAATGTTTTCAAAACAGGCGAAACAAACGAAGTTGTGGTATTGTTATCTGTCAAATAAGATCTGACTTCGTCCACACTTTATACAGGTAGTTATCTGTCAAATGTCTGACATTTGAACTTTGAAATAGTCAACCAGTTAGCATTTCTCCGATACATAAATATATAGCAAAGCAAGGCTGGCCACCGAAACAAAAAACGTACTTCCTGCTTCTTTTTTCAATGCAAACTCAAAGCTGATTACCAATTACTTCAACCAAAAAAAACTCCTCGAGAAATCATTGTTCTAAGCGTCAACAATTTTCTCAACCCTACTAGATCAATGTAAATGGATTGGAATATCAAGGAGGGGTTGTCAAGGAGGAACCCAATTAAGTGAAAATGTATATGGATTGAGGCTAACAATTATTTCTAACTTGTACAGAGAGATTCTTTGATTCTTTCGAAAATTGACCTAATTTTCTTAGTCACGAATACTCTAGTTAGTATTGATGATACAAAACTTGTAGCATGTAGATGTAGTTAATGATGCTGCGAGAATTTAACCAGAATCAAAAGATGGTGCAAATTCAATGGATAATGCATAAGGATCAATTTCATATTATACCATTGGCCATTTGGTCAATTTCTTATTTGTTACAATGATAGCTCTCGTAGTTAACTGCGGCCTGTTAAACGCACTTGAAATTCGAAAATGAATCACCAAAGATGTTACAACTCTTGGTATATCCATGTTTTTGTGAGATAGAATTTTAACTTATGGTTTGACTATTTATTATTAGACCAAGATTCTAATTAATTTTTGGTGTATATTGGTTTCGAACCCTATATCTCTTATTTTCAAGAAGGAATTTTATTAGTTGAGCTTACTGTAGTCTTAGGTGAATGATTATTGTTTGGTTTACTGGGAACTTGTTAGGTTCATATTTTTACGTAATTGGCATATCCTATGACAAAACGTACTTTACTTGTATTTGGGTAAATCTAAGTAAATTTAAGATGATCATTACAAGTAATTATATTGAAGACATGAAAATTACTCAAAAACTGTTCAAGAAAAGCTGAACCTGCAGGTTTCAATACCTCCTTGATACCTGTTGATCTATCGATATTATTGAAGCTCGATACCTGTCTCAATACCTCTCGATCTATTGAGCTTACAAGATTTTTGATATAGCCTGCAACGTTCTAATTCTAAAGGGCTATTTGTTTATGGGTTTGTATAATCCTTATATGACTAGAAAAGCTCAAGTTTTGTGTAAACTTAATTGGAATAGGAAAGCCTATTTAAAAGACCCATTAAGCTCCTATTTAAATAAGGAGGTGGAGAAAGAAAACCCTAGCCTCCTCCTACAAAAGAAAGAGTTCTTGCAGCGTTTTTTGTACAACTTTGGGTTTTGTAACCAAGCAAATTCTCTAGCATGCATTAACATTGAAGATCTTATTGTTGTTTCTATGTGAAGCTGTTGCAAATCTACAACAATCAAAGGGTTGTTGTGGAGTTAGTTACATATTGGGATTCGTGCAAAAGGGTTAGTCACAAATTGGAGATTTGTGTATCAAGGGAAAGAAGGCTACTACAAGATCAAGTCCAATTAAGTATTGGAGTAAAGGTTCAACTGTAGGTTAATATTTCGGGATAGATCACGGTAGTAGTAAGATTTCTTATACTTGTAACCGCTAGATTGTTGATTAGTGAATTCTTGAGAGAGGTTTTCCCCATTTGTCAACAAATCATCATGTCTAATTTATTTTCTACTGCATTTAGTATTTTTTGGTGATTTTTTGGTGCCTCTATGATTTGCATGCAATTTAACCTAATTAATCAATTTGGGTAATTGAATTAATTAACCGAGATTAAGCTATCTTGACACAACAAGTGGTATTAGAGCGGGCACACTCTGATTAAGTTTTAATCTTTGTCATGTGATCCATTAACCCCTGTTGTTATGGATCGTGGGCAATCCCTTATTATTCCTTATTTATTTGATGGTACTAACTATGCATACTGGAAAGTACGCATGAGAGCCTTTTTGCAGTCTTTAGATGAGAAAGTTTGGCTTGCAGTTGAAGTAGGTTGGACTAAACTTGAAGATCCACCAGCATCGTGGGATGATGCCAAGATCAAAGCTGCAAACTTTAATAGCAGAGCTCTAAATGCCTTATTTAAAGCTGTGACCAACAAGGAATTCAAGAAGATCTCCTCCACTGACAATGCAAAGGAAGTATGGACTATTCTTTAGAATACCTACGAGGGCACAAAAGCTGTTGAAACTCCAAAATCCAAAGGTTCACTACCAGCTTTGAGGATAAGGATGGATGATGATGAGTCATTCGATAAATTCTATGTCAAGCTCAAGGACATAGTGAATTTAGCTTTTAATCTTGGAGAAGAAATTCCAGAGCTCAAGATTGTCAGAAAGATTCTCAGATCTCTTCTAGAAAGATTTCATGCCAAGATCACTACCATAGTAGAATCAAAGGATCTTGACTCTATACCTTTGATAGAACTGATTGAGAATTTGCAAACCTTTGAACTAGGTTTAGTAAGGGTTAGCAAGGGTAGCAAAAGCAAGAACATGGCTTTGAAGGTCAAGAATGACGATAATGATGAATCATCTGAAGATGAGGACACCAAGTTCAAATCATATATCACCAGACAATTCAAGAAGTTCATCAAGAATGCAAATGTCAAGGAAAGTGACAAGGATTGTAAACAATCTAGATTTTCTCAGTTCAAGTCTGAAGACAAAGGCAAGAGAGAATTCAAGGATGCTGGTCAAAGCAACAACGTTCCTACTGGGCCAAAGTGCTATGGATGTCAAGGATATGGATACATGAAGCAAGAATGTCTCACATATCTCAAATCCATTGGCAAGAGCAAAACCCTAGCTGCCACCTTGAGTGATACAAAACCAGAGGCAGGCTCTGATGACAGTGATCAAGAAGGAATAGTGAGTGCTTTCACAGCTACCGTTGAGTTTCCTAAGGAAGCAGTAGAACTGATTAATGAGGAAGAAGAGCTGAGGGAATCAAAATTTGAGAAGGAGGAACAAGATGACATTCACACTGCCTACTCTAAGTTGTACAAAGTCTCCGAGAAGCATGAGAAGCTTTATAGGTTAGCTACGAGGAAGCTAAGTGAAGTGGAGTTGGAACGAGAGGAACTCTCCACCAAGGTTGATAATGCTAATCAAACCATCAGAGCACTAAAGTCTGAAAACAACTTTCTTGCTTGATTTTTTATCTGTTTTTTGATTGATGCTTTCATGCATTGCATTGTTTTTGCATTTATTTTTTTTTATGCATTTTTTTTTTTATTTCTTTTATAGCTTTCAAGAAAAGAAAAATAAAAAAATTTGAAAATTTTGAAAAATACAAAAACAGTATATGTTTGGCCTTTGAAACAAAGTTTCTCAACTTTGTATCTTTTGTAGCTTAGATGAGTATTCTCATGCACAACTAAGCAATGTGAGCTTTGTGTCTCGTTTATGTGATTTGTATGATTTGGTTAATCTTTTATCATTCATATCTTTATCACCCTTTTTGACAAAAATGACTAAAAAAATCCTAAGAGAAAAGCATAAATAACCATCTCACCACTAAAACTCATTAATCATAAAACATCTGTGTGCTCGGTAAGGTGTAGCACTTACACAACAAAAATAGGATGTTTGGCTTACATAATTGGGTATTTCTTTTCTCTCTCCTATATGCCATGCATGATATGCTTAAAAGAAAAAATATGCAAAGAACATGAAAAGCAAAAAGAATAAAAATGCATTTAAAATGGTTGCAAGCGTGTTTATAGGAGATGTGAGAGTTATATAATGTATCTTAAAGGTGATGGTCCCCATCAAACGGTTATGATTGTGTGTGAGTGTTCTTGATTCTCCTATGTCATTATTGTCATATGATGAGACACTTGTACTCTTGATATAATGTACGGGTACAATGTGATTTGGCCATCTAAAGTTACTTTTGTACTAGTGTGGGTATATATATTTTTTTTTAAATTAAAAAAAAAAAAAATTTTGTTTTTGCTTTAAAAGTTTTTTTTTTGGAGCTTTGGGTTTTTCATTCACATGTTTAACTTTCTTTTAATCTGAATGGGATCATGGTGTTGAGTTTTTATTATTGCATATGTTTCATATTGAACTTGCATGAAAATTCATGTTTTAAGCACCTCAATACCATCTTGATACATCGAGTTCTTTCTCGATACCACCCTGATACATCGAGCCTCATTTCTCTTCTTTCTATTTGCTTGATACATGTGTCAATCTATCAAAGTCTTCCTTGACACATCCCTCGATACCTCCCGATAGATTGAACTCCTCTTGCATGCATTTCATATTTTTTTCATGTTTTGCATTTTTTAAAATTCCTTTTGTGTCCATAGCATCTTGATTTCATGTTTTTATTGTAGGTCTATGGTTCCTTGTTCTCCTCATTTCCTCTATGTCAGTTTTCTGTCTATCTCCGGTTAAGTTTTTTTGGCTTTCTATGCCCTTTGACAACCGTGACAAAAAGGTGGAGAAATTTGAGTTTTGAATGTCATTCCTCAGGGGGAGTAATAGATTTAGGGGGAGAAATTCATGTTAAAAGGAAGAAAATGTTTGATGTAACTAACTTAGGGGGAGAGTTAGTTTGATACACTTTGATATTGATATATTTTGAGATGTTTATCTTTGTGCTTCGTTCACATGCTATGATTGAGATATTCTTGTTGTTTATTTTGCTAGCATTGTGAATAAAAGTTTTCTTGAGCTTATTTATTTAACTTGTCATTGTTTTCCACATGGTACCTTAATGCTTCTTGTTTAGTGCCTTTCAAGAAAGACAGGTTAAAGACAAGTCAAGATTCTGAGACTTCTTCTTGCAACTACTTCCAAGGTTCAGATCTTTTAGACTAGGTTTTTTTTTTTTTTTTTTTTGAAATCTTGAGTAGAATGTATTCTAGGACATTTAATGTACTCATGTGGTTTTGTCACGGATTGCCAAATGGGGAGATTGTTAGGTTCATATTTTTATGTAATTGGCATTTCCTATGACAAAACGTACTTTACATATATTTGAGTAAATCTAAGTAGGTTCAAGATGATTATTACAAGTGGTTACATTGAAGACATGAAGATTACTTAAGAACTGCTCAAGAAAAGCTAAATCTGTAAGTCTCAATACCTCCTCGATACCTATCGAGATTTATTAAACCTTGATACTTGTCTCAATACCTCTTGATCTATCGAGCTTACGGGATTTTTGATATAGCTTGCAACATTTTAGTTCTAAAAGGCTATTTATTTATGGATTTGTATAATCCTTATAGGACTAGGAAAGCCCAAGGTTTGTGTAAACCTAATTGGAATAGGAGAGCCTATTTAGAAGGCCCATTAAGCTCCTATTTAAATAAGGAGGTGGAGAAAGAAAACCATAACCCTAGAAAGCTTCATAAGGTTTTCTTTTTGAAACTCTAGCCTCCTCTTACAGAAGAAAGAGTTCTTGTTGCATTTCTTGTACGCCTTTGGGTTCTGTAACTAAGCAAATTCTCTAGCACCAACATTGAAGATCTTATTGGTGTTTCTATGTGAAGTTGTTGCAAATCAACTACAACAATCAAATGGTTGCTGTGGAGTTAGTCACGTACTAGGATCTGTGCAAAATGGTTAGTCATAGATTGGAGATTTGTGCATAAAGGGAAAGAAGGCTACTACAAGATCAAGTCCAATTGGGTATTGGAGCAAAGGTTCAAATGTAGATTGGTATTTCGAGATAGGCCAGGGTAGTGGTAAGATTCCTTATACTTGTAACCACTTGGTTGTTGATTAGTGGATTCTTGGGAATGGTGACCTTAAAATCACCCGATTGGGTTTTTGCTTTGCAAGAGGTTTTCCCCGTTTGTCAACAAATCACAATGTCTAATTTATTTTCCACTACATTTTGTATTTTTGGTGAATATCGGAGCTACATTTAGAACTAAACCATAATTTGAATATTGGAGCTACTCGTTAGTGTGTACGAATACCTCAGAGCGTAGGATCCTATTTAGACCCCGAACTTTGACGAGGTTGATGTTCGGCCTAGTGTGCTTAGAATCTACAATGACAAGCCAAGAAACAACAGTTGGAGAAACCCATCATAAAATATGGCAAGTTAAAAAAGAAAAAGAAAAAGAAAAGAGTGGGGGTGGGGGGGAATTGCAAAGATAAAGCTTTAGGGTTACCAACCTACCCTCCGAGGGGAAGTTGGGCAAGTGAGCTCGTCTGCAAGCCAATTCCTGCTCACCTTTATGAATTCCCTTTGGGAATTCTTGTTAGAGTTCGGTTGGCATGAAATCAGCCTTATTTGGGGGTCCCGGACTTTGAGGTAGTAGCCGTTCTTGAGGCCACAACAACTATAAAGGAAATTCATGTCATGGTGGGTGCAGGGCCGGCCCTAGATATTTTGGGGCCTAAGGTGATAACTAAAAATGGGGCATTTTTTCATCATTATTTTCATTTTCTTCTAAATTATTTTGAAGTTCATTATCAAGATTTGTTGTATTGCAAAATTGAACATCATTGTTGTAGGGGCTCGATTTGGAGGATCCCCCAACAATACATTTCTTTAGAGAGTGGGACGAAGGGTTTGGCGCTGACAGGCTTACCACCGGTTCTCCGGAGGCTTTCTTCTTCGAGGGGACTTAGCCCCGTTCTTCTTGGTTTGGGGTTGCTCCTCGGCTCCCATCCGAGGAGGCCCCTCTCTCAAGAGGGGCACTTTGCATTATATATCCTCTTTGGTTGATCCTGGCCTTATAGCTGTCAATCATCCAGGCTACTTACTTTAGAACCTGTCCCGTCTGCCGTGTTCCCAACCTTACTGCGGGTCGCAGCACCCAAGGTTGTGTTGCTCAGAAGTCCTATCAGCATTAATGCTGCCAGGGGAGTTAGATAAATGCATTAAGCGTGGATGTGACCACTTACCCTGGATTTGTCCCCCACCTAGAACTAGACTAGGTGTGCCGAGGAAGGAGGTGTCCTCGGCATGGGCCCAGAAAGGGCTGGAACCCATGGACAACGGCCTAGGACAGTTGTCCCTCCTCGGCATGGGCCTTGAGCCAGTCAAAGAAGGGGGGGCCGGGGCTCCCAGGCCTACGGGCCCCACAATACACGGGCCCCACAATTGTTATCTTGCAATTGTATCATTTCGTTATCTTCTAACTCTTTTTGGTGAATTTCTTGCTCATTTGTGATATTTTCATCTAAATTTTGTGTTATATTTTGTCTATTACTAATAACAAATTTATCCATTGATCCTTTTTAAGACTCAATTAATTTTTCTTCTTTTTTTCTTTTTTTAAGTTTTTCATATCCAGATGCATATTTTTTAGTAGACATTTTTAATCAAACAATATATTTATAAAGACTAAAAAAAAAAAAAAAAATAACTTTCAAGTGTAGAGCAAATGAGAAATAGAACCTGATTTATATAAAAAGTATTGTTGTAGTTTTACCGAACAATAACAAGTTTTTAGCAATCTCAACCTGCATAAATAAAGACTTATTCAATATATTACCACTAACTAATATATATATATATATATATATATATATAAACACAATATTAAAATTAAAAAAAAAAAATTTAAGCACAAGGATAACAAAAATTTAAGCACAACCATAACACAAGACAAGGCTTATTAATAAGACCCACCCACAAAAAAAAACACAAACAAATCCTATCTATAGCCCAAAAAAAAAACGCAGGCTTTATTAAAAAAAAAAAAATTGAAGGCCCAAACAAACAAAACAGATACGGTGCTCGAATAAAATATTTATACCTTAATGTCCAGCCATAAACAAAACAGAAACATGCCCAATCTATCTTATTATCTTAACACATAAAATGAAGAGAAAGCCCCAAATATTTATACCTGATAGTTTGATATGGTGAGCAGTTGAGAGAGGCGGAGAGTAGACTGCAGAGAATCAGATTCAGAGAAAGAATGAGAAAGATGGAGAAAGCTTGCTTGAGTAGTTGAGAGAGGCGGTCCAGGCGGAGGAAGCTTGTAGCTTGCTTGAGCAGTTGACAACAATGGAGAGAATCAGAGAGAATGAGAGACACTGAGATAGAGAGAGGCGGAGAGCAGAGAGAAAGGTAAAATTTTTAGGGATTTGAGTTGTTTTTATTTGTTTTGATTTGTAATTGTTTTATGGTTAATCTCTTAGACCGGATATGTAGTTTATCTTGTTGATTTTTGGTTTGTCTAGAGGATAATAATGTTATTTTTGGAAAATGATTTTGTTTAGAACCAATGTTTAACCGGATCTACCAAAATGTTTGTTTTTTGGTTAAAAGGATGTGCCAGATTTTTGTAATTCATCTGAAACTTTTTTTTTTTTTTTTTGCCCCTACTACCCCTTCTTTTCTAAAATTTTGGGGCTCCCTTCCACTTGGGGGCCTTAGGTAATTGCCTAATTGGCCTAGTGGAAGGGTCGGCCTTGGGTGGGTGAGTCTAGGTTATAGAGCCTATTTAATTGGCTAACACAGTCGACCACCCTATAAAAGTTGGAAAGACACTAGTCAGGGCTGAGCCTGTAAAACCTAAGAGTTCCTAATAACAATGGATCTAATAGGAACCTAACCCCACCTTCTAGGACAGCCATTAGGGGAATGGATATCACCCTCGGCATTCTCTAGTCCTCTATATCCCCCTTCAGATAGTACTCAATGAACACGTCTTGGGGAATATTGTACTTGGCCTTAAAGGCTTCTATAGCGGCCACAGTTTTAACTAAATGGGTGAACCCTATGAATGGAAAAGAAAGGGAATGGAGAAAAAAAAAAGGGAGCGTTAGAAGACTTACAAAGAAAGGGGGGTGTTCTTGGGAAATAGGACACTCTCGGGAAGAAGGAGGCTTAGGACTTGGGAGACTCTAGTATGAAAGTTGAGAGTGAGAAATGAAACAGAAAAAATGAATCAGAGAAACCCAGGCACTATTTATAGGAGAGGAGTAATTAATGCTTCAAGCATGAAATTATCAACCGCTTCTGCCTTTCGATCCATGCGCGCCTCGGTAACTAAATGGTTTGTGATCCTAACCGTTGATCTTGATAATTGGCCCGATGCATGCAAGAAAGGTAGGCTGTCAAATCCGACGTATTTATTACTAGACGTTTGGCATCCTCGAGAGGCAACGGTTACATCAAGCACGATCCCCTACGTACCAAGGATATGACCACGATCTCATTCCCATTATCTGGAAATGGGATTGTGGGGGGGGGGGGGCGCTATTGTGTGGATCAAGAACAACAGACTGGCCCCAAACTGTAGCTCCACTTATTGGATAGTCTCGGCCCATCTAAGCGGATAGCCTCGGTGCATTTCAACCCACTAGTCGAACTGAGTGAAGCTGGTCGAACACACGAGTCAAGCACCTCAGGACATGCCATGATCAAGAGATGAAGCCTTAGGGGAATTCGCCCTCCAAGAAATAACCAGCGTTAGGCGCGAGTTACTAGAGGGTCATATCAACAGCAAAAAGTGGGTCCCCTCTGACTAGTGATATGATACGAAGGGACCCACTGACACAGAGAATATCCTCTCATCATGATGACTCCATTGAGTGAGGGGTATAAATAGAGGATGAGATGTAAAAAAAAGGGGTTGGAAGATTTGGGAAGGGAGAGTTAGACACGAGAGTAGTGAGGAGAAATACATTCTGGGAAGAAGGAAATTCTGTTTGGATTTTAGGGAGGGAGCTTGGCTGCCTAGTAGTCGTCTCGGTTGAGCCAAAAACCAAAGAGTTAGATGCCAAAGTAACATCTGAATAAACACTTCTTGGACCTCCCATTGTGGGATAAGCCCAACCCAAAGTACATGTAAATTGGAGATTTTGGCCCAAAAGCCCAAGGTTGTTGGGAAAGGACTACCACAATCATCATTTTAAAATCTGCAAATATTTAAGAAGCAAGCTATAGCAAATGGTGGGTGTCATCCAGTGAGAGTAGGGGATGCTAAAATGAATACTGAAACAAAAGAAGAACAACTAAAACATTAATTTTCTAAGAAAGATGTTGAACAATAGTATTAGTGTATCACATTTAGATATATTGATATCTTCAATCAATAATTGTTCTTGAATTTTTTAGTCCAATTAAAGGATTTTTTTCTAGAATCAACAACCCATACATATCCTGCTTTGGGTTCACAATAATAGGTCAAACTTAGGTGCAGCACATTATCTCTATTTGAATTTAGACACTTAGGTTTTTTTTTTAATTTAATTATTCTTGAAAATGATAAATTATTCTTATTTTATTGGTCAATGCAACTAAGTATTTTAATTTAATTAAGAAATTTAATGTACATCATTTAAAATATTGTACCTAAGTTTTAGCCCACAATAATATATTCCTTTGTCCTAAATTCTTAGTCATCTATATTTTTTATGCATAATTTTATTGATGACTTATTTATTAGTTTTTTATTTTCTAAGAATTTTGCAAACATAGAGGATATAAGAAGAAAATGAAATCTAATGGTAAATTTATCAAAATTCACATTCAATAAAAATATATTAAGTGAAGTTATAGTTTTAAACTACAACCAAGTTTGTTACCAAACTTGGTCCTTTCTATAATATGGTTCTCTTTAAAAGTCAATATATATAATATTTATAAATTTACTAACTTACCTCCTTTTAATTTATTAAAAAAATACAATACCTCTCTTTTATTATAGTTTAAATTAAGTATGGTAATTTTAGAAACTTGTACCTTCTTATTTGAAAGACAATATATTATATGCTCTCTTAAAAAGTTCACTTTTCTAAACTGGCCAACCAAATGAATGAAGTACAATTATAAAATCGTAAAAATATAATCACTACGGGCTTTCCGTTTGAGACATAGGCTGTGAAACTGAATCATGTAATTCTCCTTTCTTAGACTCACTCTCTCTCTCTCTCTCTCTCTCTCTCATTTATTTTGACATGGAATTAAAGCTACTTTTCTATCGCCCTTCACTACAGATTTTAAGTAACCCATCGCCAAGTATCGCTTATCTCAACCATTGATTGCCATTGTCTAGCCAATAATTGCCATTGGCAGCGACTATTTTTCTTCAAACAAGGCACTTTCCCATGTTGAGGAGGTTCACACTATCGCTTCTGTTCCTCCTTCACGATTTCAGCCAATTGTATAGTCTTAACTTTGAAGCGCTCAAGCTTGTGTCTTAATTCTTCCATTGATCCTTGCTGACAACCTCTCATTGCACCTGAATTAGTCTTCAAACCTTTTGCGAAACTGGTTGGAGCTTTGATATCATCCAAATTCAATTGGCTTTGTAGACTCACAGGAAGTCTATCATAAATCTCTAAGATGCCTCTACATAGCTCCTCTACAGCTTCTTGTATATTTTCTGAGTGTTGATCTTTTTCTTCTGCTGTTGTTGATGGCGGTGCCACAGGAACTTGACTGTGATCAAAATATTGCGGCATAGCCATGTGGTCCTCGTTGCTCATATTGTATGTGGTAATAGGTTCTGAGGGTTGAGGCATTTGCAAAGACTGCGAGTAATGAATATTTTGTGGAGAGCTAATATTGTAGCTACCTATTGGTCTTGTGGGTTGAGGAAATTGAACCACCCCAGAATTCATTTTGTGACTTTGCATGGCTACGTAGCTGATGGTTGAGAAGATTGTAACAACTCTCTGGATTTCAAAGATGTGGTTTGGTGGATTCTTTTGCTAAGTAGGAGTTGATGAAGGTGAACTTTGTGTGTTGAAGGTAAATGTTAGACGAGGCAGGCAAAACTTTTGTGGTCATATTAAGGAAGTGGCCTCGGGAATTACATATACAAGAAGTCATGGCCTAAGGAATTAGAAACTGTTTGACAAATCAAAGTTCAAACCAAACTTTTAGAGTCCAAAAGTCTCAGCAAATAAAAGTATAGTCCAATTTTCAACGCTTCCAAGACAGAGTTCTAAATTAGTGCACTGTACACGTATTGAAGAAACAGTGATGAGTCTGCACGTAGCTAGCTTTCAGATTTGATATGATCTCATTTGTTTTTATCCTTGTATGTGCCAATGAAACTTCGTAATATTGTAAGATATTAAATACGTTAACATTCTTATAAAATAGATAAATAAAATTTAAATAAAAATTTTTAAATACTTTTTCTATTGACGACAAAACCAAAAAGATTTTCATAATCCAATTCTAATATTTGACAACAAAACACTTTAGTATTGTAATAGTTATTGTGGGAATGGGAAATCTGAGCAGGCGTATTGGGCTATGAATGCCTGAGGACGATAATATGCTCGAAGATGGTTAATAGGATTGCTGGGCCTAGGTTAATGGGCTGAGGATAGAGGAAAAGAATGATAGATCAGCTCTAATTTTTGAAGATCTAGGCCACCTTGGGAGAGCTCAAGGGAAAGTAGCAAAAAACTCTGTCAATCAAGAAAGGCGAAATATCTGGGAAGAATGCTGCCACCACCACATTAAATGCACTGCACCTAATGAACTAACCGCATTTATGGAGAAATGACACCTGAACAATGGCAGCTCAGCTCACAGCTACCAACAAAGCTTCCATGAGGTTCTGATGGGACAAGCATCCAAAGGATTTTCTGTAAAATCAACAGGTGGAAGGTTGGGATGAAGGGTTAAAGTACTATATAAGGAAGGGATCACCATGAAAAGGGGGCATGAAATTTGAGAAGGAAAAAAAAAAAGGAAAGAATAAGACATTGTATTCATATAAGCTTGAGTTAATATAAGAACATCCCATCCTCAAAATTTGACCGAGGAGTGTTAATTCTCTCAATTTGTGTTTAAAATCTTATTGGCATGAATCTTATTAGATATGGTTCATACTTAATTTGCTGAGACGTTTTCTTGTTAAACTCATTCTCTAACAAATATATTGTTTTGGGCTTGTTAGTCTATCATCCACTATTCCTGGTGGGCTAAGGTTCAATGCCAGTCCTTACAGTATAATAATTTATAATAAGTTTAGTATTGTAATAGTTGAACTAATAATAAAATTCACCATCTATTATTATTATTATTATTATTATTTCTTTTTTGTAATTGACCTATTATCTATTATTTAAATTAATTTTTGTAATGGATCAATCTAATTTTACAAGGCACAATACCAGATAGGATAAAGAATATATAACATATTTTAATTCACTCTATTAATTAGAACCCTTCTGACACGTTCTACTACAACAAAAACAACAATTAATCGTCCTAAATTTTTAAGTTCAGCTATGAGAACCACTGATGTGGTCCTCCCTGCTCTTACCAGCCAATAGGAAAGTGCCACGTGGCCATTTTTTGTGATTTAGCTCCACGTGGCCATTTCCTTAACTCTTGTTAACAAAACCAAACCAATGGCTTAAATCTCATCCGTTTATTCAATCCAATGGCTCTTAAATTTGACACATCATCAAATTATAAAAAGACAATTTCACCCCTAAAATGTTTCAAACCCTACGTTGTATCTCCTCTGGAACAAAACACTAGCATTCAAAATTTACTCTCTCTCTCTCTCTCTCTCTCTCGGATTGAAGCTTTCTCTCGTCACGGCATAGCCACTGGCCCGGATCTCTGGTTCGGAAGATACTGGCCTTCTTCTCATAAGAAAATCCCTAAATCCCCACTGGTACAGTCACCAAATTTCAAATTTTTTCTCTCTTCCACCAAACCTTGCTATATGTGGGACACTAGTGTCGATTCTCCATGACCATGGCTACAACTAGAAGCCTCCAAGGCTCACACGACCACCACCGGCGATGCTTGCTGGCCTGACCTTCTCCTCTCTTTAGGTCTCTGTTTTTTCGCTCTCTCAAGTCCAACTGTGGCCAAGCTTCTGCTTGCACCGCGACACCACCATTTTTGGTGATGCTTCTCACCATATATATCACCATTGGTTTAAATATAACAATAATTCATTTTCATCATTTGGGTTTGGCAGTAACTCTATGTTCTATTTTATTTTAATGTTGATTTTAGAAATACACAAAAGATGTTTGTGAAAATGTTTGATAGAAACTTTGAAGTAATGTTAAGCTCACTGATGATAAAAATAATTGGGGTTTTTGTCAATTTCTATTGTTTTGGCATGTGGGTTTTTTTTCCTCTTGTTTGCTCACCAATTTTGGGTTAAAAGGATGAGATTTACTCTTCTAATAATGTGACTTCCTTTGTGCATACTTGTTTATTTTCTTTTATAGAGTTCTATTATCTTTTATTGGTCTTTTTCTGTCTGAATTCCCCTTTTATTAGCTAGTATTTTTTTTTTTTTTTTTTGGTAATGGTCACTTGCACAAATATTTTGTCTTTACCATTCTTGTATTTGGGTTTCCTTTAGTTGCAGAGAAAATTTATAGATGACTAGCACCTTATGCATGGTCAAATGTTAGACACTCTTTTACCTCTCAAGGATTCAATTGCTCATAAAAATTATTCAATGTTCATGTGTTTGAGATTTTGTCTATTTTTTCTGTATTGTGAAAAAGTGAGAGCAACAAGAACATTTCACTAATACCTCTGTCTTGTTATTGTTTCCTTTGTTTTCTCAATAATTTTTTCTGTTATTGATGTTTCATCTTTATATTGTACAAGGGGAAAGGCAACAAATTGCTTAGCTAGAACATGAAGATGCAACAAATTGCTCAGCTATTCAATTTTGTAGCAACAACAGAAGGCAAAAACACAGCACCAGCTAGCCAGAACAAGTCCATTTCATACTCTTTTTTTTTTCCCTTTACTCAAGATATATGGTGATAAATACAAGATGTCCTCATTATTGTTGACAAAGCTGTATATGGGTGATAAATACAAGATGGCCAGTAAAGGCTAAATTTTTTTCTTGTTAACAAGAATCAAACCACAGCACTTCTCTAATTTTATTAACTGCAGTTTGCAACCCTAAGAGAGAAAGCCTCTTATACAAATTAAATTTGCCATAACACTCTGCTTATTCAAGAGTTGATATGTCAAAGTAGGTTTCCAAATTGTTTTGAGGAGTCTTCTTTTGCATGCACACCTCACCAAGCGCACCTCACCAAGCAAAAAACAATTGTCGGCTAGATCTTATAGAGATACATGTAGCTTTAAACCAATGGACGTTCATGCTTCCAAATCATCCAGGTCAGCATTCACCACAACTACCCTCACAAGTATGGAATGAGATCCAATGAATGGTATCTATAGGAAAAAAAAGTTTGTGAGAAAAAATTAAGATATTCAGGCCAACAGTTTAAGTAAACTAACAAGTAATAACACCCATAGTGACTCCAAGGAATTCTAACAAAACACTAGCATTCTAACAAATTTGTCAAAGGGTACACACATAAAAGTCATCAATCAGTCTACTACTGGTTGTGTGAAAAAAGAAAAAAAAAAAAAAATCCACAGTCCCTATTGTAGGAATGTGAGAATACCACATGAGAGAACAATTATTACCAAGAGAAAATTACCGTGAAACAAATCATATTTTTGTTATCATTTCTAGTAAATTTTGGCTATTCCAATGCTATTAGTTTACTACCAACCAAGAGCACTAATAGTTTTCAATGTCTGCTCCCATCTAAAAGCATGAAGGACTAAAGTAAAGACTCACCTTAGATATTTGCTAAAAAAAGCTTAGGGCAACCAGCAGACCACTTAATGTAGTTAACAAATAAATGGTTTTTCATTTTTGTGCTATTTTGAATACAAAATCATAGCTTTTATGAGAATAATTTGTCTATTGTTTGCCTGAGATAAGTTCTAAACGATAATACACTAACTTGAAAATCCAATTTCGATACACATAACATCACAGTTTTAGCATCACATTAACATAAAAATCCACACAAAAAGAAGGCAAAATACAAAGAGATAAACTAAAAACTCTGAAGCATTTCAACAAACACCTTCAGTGCCCACCCAAAAACCAACTTTAAAAATGCAATAATAACAATTATTGTTAATACCAAAAATCCAACAGCTTGTCTAAATTAGCTCATATAAAGAAGTTCTTGCATGCTACAGGCTAAAAACATTAGGAACCTAGAAGCATAGGATTCGACCAATTATTTTTATCATCAGTGAGCTTAACATTACTTCAAAGTTTCTATCAAACATTTTCACAAACATCTTTTGTGTATTTCTAAAATCAACATTAAAATAAAATAGAACATTGAGTTACTGCCAAACCCAAATAATGAAAATGAATTATTGTTATATTTAAACCAATGGTGGTATATATGGTGAGAAGCATCACTAGAAATGGTGGTGTCGCGGTGCAAGCAGAAGCTTGGCCACGGCTGGACTTGAGAGAGCGAAAAAACAGAGACCTAAAGAGAGGAGAAGGTCAGGCCAGCAAGCACCGCCGGTGGTGGTTGTGTGAGCCTTGGAGGCTTCCAGTTGTAGCCATGGTCATGGAGAATCGATGCTGGTGTCTCATGTACAGCAAGGTTTGGTGGAAGAGAGAAATTTTTTGAAATTTGGTGACTGTACCAGCGGGGATTTTAGGGATTTTCCAATGAAAAGAAGGCCAGTATTGTCGAAACCGGAGATTCGGGCTAGTGGCTGTGCCGTGAAGAGAGAAAGCTTCAATCCGAGAGAGAGAGAGAGAGAGTAAATCTTGAATGCTAGTGTTTTGTTCTAGAGGAGATACAATGCAGGGTTTGAAACATTTTAGGGGTGAAATTGTCTTTTTATAATTTGATGATGTGTCAAATTTAAGAGCCATTGGATTGAATAAACGGATCAGATTTAAGCCATTGGTTTGGTTTTGTTAACAAGAGTTAAGGAAATGGCCACGTGGAGCTGAATCACAAAAAATAGCCACGTGGCATTTTCCTATTGGCTGGCAGGAGCAGGGAGGACCATATCAGTGGTCCTCCCGGAGGAACCAATAATTTCTATTTGATATGATCTTGTTTGTTTTTATCCTTGTATGTGCTGATGAAACTTCGTAATATTGTTAGATATTAAATTCGTTAACATTCTTATAAAATAGATAAAAAATTAAAAATATAAAATTTTAAATACTTTTTATTTTTTTTCTTACATTATTTTATTTATATCTATACACACAAAGATTTTCATAGTCCAATTCCAATATTTGACGACAAAACATTTTAGTATTGTAATAGTTGAACTAATAATAAAATTCACCATCTATCTATATATATATATATATATATATATATATATATTTGTAATTGACCTATTATCTATTATTTAAACTAATTTTTGTAATGGATCAGTCTAATTTTATGAGGCACAATATGAGATAGTATAAAGGATATAACAGGTTTTAATTTACTGTACTAATTAGAATTTGGAAACATTCTGACACGTTCTACTACAACAAAAACAACAATTAATCTTAATCCCAATTTTTAAAGTTGAACTGTGAATCCTAAACAATTTGAGCAAGGCCGAGCACATATAATATTTTTTTTTTTTACGCTATTCTACTTTATTTGAAATGGTATTCTCTATTACTTCCTTAATTGATATGACATTTTTTTTTACTACTACTAATATCACTTTTTGTAATACCCCATATTTTTACACCAATTTAATTATTATGTGTAAATTAAAAAGAAAGCCCACAATTAAATGGATTTAATTGATTTGGGCCTAGGATTTAAAAAAAAAAAAAAAAAACAAGTAAATACTATGGAGTATGAAACCCAAGTGAGGTGGCATAAGTAAATATATGGGCCTTGATAAGCTTATAAATAAATAAAACCCTAGTGTTTTACCCCTTATGCTACACGTGCATAACCTTATGAGGCTGCCTTTTGCTTCAGCCGCTTCACACTACTAAACCTCGCTTTGCTTCACTGTGGCTGTGAGTGAAGACTAAAGGTACGGCTCTCTTCTGCTCTAAACTTAGGAAGAATCTGTTAGTAGCGTACCTAATAGAAATAAAAATAGGGGCTGCTGTTATGGATCTAAGGCTATGATTATGTCGATAGAAAGAGGGTGTTTTGTAGACATTATATGACCGTATATGGCCTCACTATATATCACCACCCATCTGCCATGTATCCTCACGTTGTCCTCGTTCACTACGTGTCCAGCAACTTATTTGTGTTTTGGTGGCATAAGTGAATACTAGACAATTGGATGGATAAATTAAGGTATATATATTAGGTTGATCAGATAGGTATATATATCACGTGACTTCCAATACTAGTTTGATATATATATATATATATATATATATATATATATATAATATGGCTTCTTTTATTAGATGGATCAGACTTTCATCATTCAGCCTATATTGAGTCTTATTTTTATTTGAAGCTATTCCATATATGTGACCCTGCCATTAGGATTGGCCATATTGAAGTTTCATGAATATCTATGATTATGTTAATGGAAAAATCTGATTAGGCGGCAATATTTTTAAGTCCAAAAATATGATCAAAGCTGAAAGTGAATTGGATGGTTAAGTGAATAAATGGAGAATTTTGAATATATCAATATTGTCTAGGTTAAAACTATTTAAGTGTGAAAACTGATTTTAAGTGGGAAATTGTGTATTGATGGACCTATCTTTGGTATTATTTAGGTTCTAGTTGACATTGTTTCGAATAATTGAAGTGAAGCTTGGTTTAGCAACTAGAGGTAAGTGGATTACAGAACATGACGTCTTTCAAGATGTGTATATTTATATATATATACTTTTGGTAAAAATAGATACACACACATATATATATACATATATAATTGCAAAAGTGAAGTTCAAAGAAACTTATACCATTGTCAATGTTTTATACACGTGAATTTTATTATTATTTCTTGTATATTGCTTTGAAACTGTATAAGTTAAGAATGACTACAAAGTATATTTTTGAGAAAGTATTTGTTATATGATATGTGATTGGTATTGACAATATTATAATAAAGTAAGAATATTTTCAAACAGTCAGTTAGACAGTCTGCAACCTTTGCCAACACAGGGTTAAGTGTTGGCCTTCGGCCGATGTAGTGTTATTGTGGTGTGGTGCAGTGTTATCGTTTGCTCTTCGGAGCCAGTGTTATTGTTTGCTCTTTGGAGCCAGTGTTGCCTCTTTGAGGTTAGTGTTATTGTTCCCTATGGGAATCACCACCGAGTGTTTAGCAGCTTATGTCTTTGTCTGACTAATGTTTAATGTTTTCCATATCAAACTACTGTTATATTGTTATTGATCTTTATAAGTGGAAAAATTGTTTATCGTTATAATATATTGTTTCTACCTATTTGGTGGATTTTGGCTAATTAAAGTAGTTATTATTTTATTTAATGATTACAGCGTTATAGTTAAATGTTCTATTTTTGACAGTTTCATAGAATATATTGTATTACTGTTAAAACTATTTGTAAATGTTTTGTAAACACTATATTTTGTCAATGATACTGATGTTTTATTTTGAAGACATCCTCATGTTATGTAGTCTCTTATTGGGCTTCTAGCTCACCCCCCTTTCTCCACCCTTTCAGATTAGAGCATTGAAATATCTTTTGGGTGGTACATCATTGGAGACATAGATTGAAGACTTCTTTTGGAGTTATGTTAGTTGATGGACTGTTTTAGTATATTTTCTTAGGATAGTGAGTTTGGCATTTGTGGAACTCTTTGAGATTGTATTTAGAGACTTTATTGTTAAAGTTTTTCGTTTTATGGATTTCATAGGAAAGATTTTGATGGTTTGAAGTATATTTGTGGATATTTAATTACGCTCTATTCCATTATATTATTGTTGATTATTTGTAAGACAGGTTGTGCATCTAAATCCTTGGTATGAGCTTGGGGCGTTACACTTTTTGGTCTTCCTCTATATATATATATATATTTTTTTTTTTACGTTTCCTAACTTTAATCAACTTACACTTTTTTTAATGATGCATTAAATAATGGCTTTCCTATAAATATTACCAAACGGTCCAAACCATTTCAACCAACTCTTTTTCTTTTTCTTTTTCTTTTTTCTTTTTTTTTGGGGGGGGGGGGGGGTGTAAATACTAAATACTGGATTGCATTAGCGAAACTTAACTACGTTCGATCAAGGCACCCTCTTTTTCATCTTTGCATCAAATAGGATAGTGACCCTAATCTTTAAACTAATTTTCTCATTTTAAATCCTATCATTTTGTATATTTTTTATTAATCCATCATAATATTCTTGTTTCAGCTACATATATATATATTTTTTATAAATATATTATTTTTTAACAATCCAATATTCAATAATATAGAATTTAAACAGTCTTACAGCACTCT
Organism: Quercus aquifolioides; assembly: GCA_019022515.1. Taxonomy (NCBI): domain Eukaryota; kingdom Viridiplantae; phylum Streptophyta; class Magnoliopsida; order Fagales; family Fagaceae; genus Quercus; species Quercus aquifolioides. The sequence goes on from CM032325.1 coordinate 46,186,522, forward strand.
TGTAAAATGGCTCGAAGGCCCCACTCCATCCATATCCTATAATAAATCCTTTCTTTTCACACAAGCATTGGATGACTTTTCTTTTATTTTTTTATGAACACAATAGATGACCTTTCTACTGCATAATCACATGCACGCTTTCTATTTCCTTTTTGTACACAAATAGTCACAACTGCCAGTCTAAAAGTCGAGCTAGCCTGAATGAATAATATATGGATGGATCAAACATTGAATATTCAATGGAAATGACTGGAAAGTCTCCATCTAATTCAAGGAAACCATCACCCTTATGGTAAGCCGCCAGTGGCATTGATGTGAGTCTGTGGTCATCTATCGGCTTCAAGCTCCTGGTATATATCTCTCTCTTTGTTTAAATGCTGTGAATGATTCAGTCAAAGTAGTGTATATAGTATAGACTGCTAGCTTTGCTGTTTTTGTTTTAAGATACTATGTATTGTACATTGTACTGTTGTGTTTTAATAATTTGAAATTTCTTGTGTTTCAAATCGTGGAGAAAAGCTGTAAAAAATTGTGACGGTCAAGTTTTTTTATTTTTATTTTTATTTTTTGGGGACTGTCAAGTTCTTTACCATTTTTTTATTTTATAACTTTATATAATAATATATTGATATTAGTATATTACAGTGTTGTTGAGTACCATTTACTATGCTGTTGCGTGAATGAATAACAATGATGTCAGTTCAAAGTGAATGTATATATATATATATATATATAACAGTGTAGTTTATTGTATTTATATTTGGTTTTGAGATTTTTTTTTTTAATTGTTTGGTTTTATCTCATTGCATTTAGTAGTTCATACTTAATTATTCATAATTTTTTTTCCTCTTTAAATTAGCTAAAATTTGAGTAATTTGTTAAAAAAAAAAATCCACAATCTATTCCTAATGCTGAAACTTTAGATATTGTACACCTTAGAAAGGCTCCAAAATGTAAACTTAAACAATTAGATATTGTTTCTTTAAATGTGGTCCTAGATTTCGACAATATAAAACATGAGATTTTAAGTAATTGTTTAATTGTGAATTTAGAAAAAAACACTGCTAAAAAATTTAATTTGGAATCAATTATAAATGATTTTAATACCATGAAAGAACATTAGATACAACTTTTTGATCATAAAATTTTTTTTTCTTAAGAATTTTTTTATGTTTAGCTTGGCCCCCTCTAGGAAACAATCCTGGCTCCACCACTGAGCGGAATAGAAGAAGAAGAAGAAGAGAGAGAAAAAAAAAAAAAAAAAATCTTTCTCGTTGTGGGAATGACAATTTGTCAAAAACACATCTTTCCCTTTTCACTTCCATTTTTTCTCAAATTTGAAGAGATTAAGTTTTGGTGGGACAGGAGAGAAAACTGCTAGGCCCTACTATTTTTCCCTCCCACTCCTCTCCCAACCAAACACATTTATTTTTAGTTTTTTCTCATATTTTTTCTCATTTCTTTTTCTATCCTTCCTATTTCATCTACAACCAAATGACCTTAAGATTTGGCATAAAATCTCATCTAGGACCCCTGAAGGAGCATGATGGTTGAAAGGATCTCGGAAATTGAGTCTAGTATTTTATTAAGGCAAAAATGCACTTTTCGCCTTACATTTTGGGTCAATTCCCAATTTGGTCCCAAAATTGATTTCGTTGCAAATTTCATCCCTAAAAAAAGAAAATCGTTTTTAAAATCGTCATTGCCGTCAACCAACCAACGGAAACCTCCTACGTGGCAGACGGAATGCCCTACTTGCTGATGTGGTGCTAATATAACCATTAAAATATTATTTAAAAAATTATTTGGAATTTTTTAAATGCCATGTCAGCATTTAAAATTTTTTTAAAAGCCACATCAGAAAAGTTATAAAAAAAAAAGAAATTAAATTTAAAAAAACCTTAAATCTAATTTAATTAAAATTATTTAAAAAAAATTATCCTTTTAATTCTTTTTCTTTTTCTTTTTACCTCATCAGTGATCAGATTTAAAACATCTCTAAACTTTCTCTATCTTTAATTCTCTCTTTCTCTCTTCACCCTCAACGGAATCTCTCTCAGACCCATACTCTCTCATAGAGGTGTGCAGAAAACCTGCCAATTAGCCAAACCTGACCCGACCCAACCTGCCGGGTTGGGTCAGTTTTCAGGGCTTGGTGGGTTAGGTTGGGTTACAAATTTTTTTTTATAATGGGTCGGGTTGGGTTTGGGTTATAAAATTACAAACCTACCAAACCCGACCCGACCCACCCATATTTTAATATATGTTTAAAATATATTATATATTTAATAAATTTTTTAAAAAAACCAACTGTAGAGCACTTCCTTGATTCTTACTATCATATATAATATAAAATTCTATTAGTTCTTTTAATATATATTTAAATATATTATATAATTAATAAAAAAAAATTTAAAAAAAATTTTGTTTATAATTGAGTTAGGAACTCATGTATATTTTGTTTATAAGTGAATTAAGATACTAGTTCATTTATATTTTGTTTATCAACTCAGTTGGATACTTAAACATATTTTGTTTGCAACTAAGTTGGAATATTAATTTATATATTAATGTATATTTTGTTTATCAACTCAGGTGGCAAGTGTGATATTTTTTTTTTCTACTCAATTTAATAATAATAATAAAATAAAAAATTGTCCAACCCATGGGTTCAACCCGACCCGACCCAACCTATGTGGGTTAGGTTGGACTTATGTGATGGGTTAGGTAGGGTTGAATTTTTTTTGACCCATCATTGTGGGTTGGGTCAAAAAATCCCCTCAACCCAACCCATGCACACCCCTACAGTCTCTCAAAATCTCATCTTCGCCAATCTGACCAAACTCTCTCTAATCTCAGTGATGAGGTCACCGCCGTCGAAATTGTTCAAGACTCGTTCAAGATCGGAGTTTGGGTCCACCGATTCGGTAACTCACCATAGTTGCCAATTCGATTTGGCTTCGTTGTACGAAACCCTAGTCACCGATTTAGTATTGGAGCTTAGATCAGTGGTTGTGAAGTCGAGATCAATGGTTCTCACACCTCTTTCTACCTCACCATCTCTCTTTTCCTCTCTTTAAGGTTGATTTGGAAGTTTTTAGCTTAGGATTTTTGTAGATTTGATGTTAAGGCTTTGCTGGTTGCTGGGAAATTTTGGAAGATTTGATTCGGTGGTGGTGGTGCTTTACTAGATGTTGGGTTTCTATTCTTTTGCTTGGATTTGATATTCTTGTTCTTTGATTCGGTGGTGATGATTTGGGGGGTTTTTGTTTGTTTTTCCTGTGGGTTTTTTCTGTGTTTGTTTGCCAAGAAAATTTATGGGTTTGAAGGCTAAGGTTTGCTTTGCTGGAGATATGGGTTTGCTAGAGATATGGCTTTGGCGTTTGGTTGAGATCTAGGTTTGGGGTTGGGTTCTTCACTAGAGATTGATTATGGGGAAGAACAAGAAAGAATAAAATAACGAAAACAATAAAAAGAAAATAAAATAAAAGACAAGAAATACGTTATTTATTTTGTTTTGATGTCTTTGGTTATAAAGAAAGTACAAGAAAGACAAAGAAAATTATAAGAAAATAAGGATTAATTTGCTTTGCTATGAATATGAATCTTAGAGATTGGAATAAAAAAAAAATATCATTTTAATTAAAAGAAAGTAAAATTTTTGTTTAAAAAAAGTAAAAAAAAATTTATTTTTAAAATTTATTTTAATTAAAATTAAAATTAAAATTGAGGAATTAAAATTTTTATAATTTAAATGCTGACGTGGCATTTAAAAAATGCCAAATAATTTTTTTAAATAATATTTTAATGGCCACATCAATGTCACATCAGCAAGCAGGGCATTCCGTCTGCCACGTAGGAGATCTCCGTTAGTGGGTTGACGGAAAGGACCAAAATAGAATCGATTTTCTTTCTTTAGGGATAAAATTTGCAACGAAATCAATTTTGGGACCAAAATGGGAATTGACCCAAAATGTAGGGGCCAAAAATGCATTTTCGCCTTTTATTTTTCTTGCATTGCATAGCTTTGTGAAAGGATAATCAAAATTAGACTTTGACTACAATCGAGCATTGTCGGAATACCTTATACATTCTCCACACGTAATTAAATTTCAAAATTCGTGTTTATGGTGCGAGCCATGGTTTGATCTAATCTTGGTTCTCTAGAGGACATTGGAACCTAGGAGCTAGACTTTGATTTAAATCAATTACACATAGGTAACCAAATTCACATCTTAAGAAATCTTAATAATTGTTAAGGGTAATCACTCTAAGAGAGAGAGAGAGCAAAAACCAGTTGGACCCAATGTTGACAATACTAATGAAGGTGGGACCTTTTCATCCATCCATACTCTACAATTTCTCCTAACATGTGCTAGACTTTGATTTAAATCAATTACACATAGGTAACCAAATTCACATCTTAAGAAATCTTAATAATTGTTAAGGCTAATCACTCTAAGAGAGAGAGAGAGAGAGAGAGAGCAAAAACCAGTTGGACCCAATGTTGACAATACTAATGAAGGTGGGACCTTTTCATCCATCCATACTCTACAATTTCTCCTAACATGTATGGTACATGATGTATCCCCCTCCCCCATAGCCACATGCTCCCCCCTTATCTTCCCGAAACTTCCAGCAAGCAGAGCCACACCAATTTGAGCTTCACAACCATAATCTAAAAAAACTAGAATCCATGATGGGAAGCAATTCTGTAGATAAAAATTCAAGTCACATAGTGAGCATTTGGGAGGTCAACAAGGATCGCCTAGACAAGATGCACGAGAAGATCTCCCAAAACCCAAGGTTACTAAGCAAAGCCGCAGGTAAAAGAACATGTTGCATCTTCAGAGTCCCCAAGAGCTTAATCGACATCAATGGCAACTTGTATCAACCTCATATCGTCTCCATCGGCCCCTATCACCGTGGCGAGCCTCACCTACAAATGATCGAAGAGCACAAGTGGAGGTACCTAGGTTCTTTGCTCTCTAAGACCAAAATTATACGTTTAACCTTAGAGGACTACTTGAAAAGCATACAACCACTTGAAAAAGAAGCTAGAGAGTGTTATTCTGAGACCATTCACCTCAGCTCCAATGAGTTCCTAGAAATGATGGTTGTTGATGGTTGTTTTATATTGGAGTTGTTCCGCAAGGTTGACAATCACATAAGGTGCGATCCCGATGACCCTCTCATCACTATGGCCTGGATATTACCGTTTATCTTCAGAGACTTTCTCAGGCTTGAAAATCAAATTCCATATTTCATTTTGGAACGTTTATTTGAGGTTACAAAATTGCCTCAAGAGGAGTCTGGTCCATCCTTGTCCTTACTCGCTTTGCGATTCTTCAACTACATAATGCAAAGACAAGACGATATCATAGAGAGTCACCACGATCTTAAAGGCTTGCATTTGCTTGACATGGTTCGCTCAAGTTTTTTCCCACCCGATCAGCTAGAATGTGCAGAACGAGTCAACGCACCAACCCATATCATCCACTGTGTCTCAAAGCTACGCCGTTCGGGGATTAGGCTGAATCCAATCAAGGCAGACAGTTTCTTGGTTGTGAAATTCAGGCACGGTGTGATTGAGATGCCTACTATAACAATCGACGATTTCATGACTTCTTTCTTGATGAACTGTGTGGCATTCGAGCAATGCCACAATAGTTGCTCTAAGCACATTACGACTTACGCTACATTTTTGGACTGCCTTGTCAACACTTCAAGAGACGTGGAGTACCTTTCTGACCAGAACATAATCGATAATCACTTTGGTTCCGAGGCCGAGGTTGCTCGATTCATCAACAATCTGGGCAAGGATGTGGCTTTTGATATTGATATGTGTTATTTGTCGAAGTTGTTCGAGGATGTGCACCACTATTATCGGAATAGCTGGCATGTACAATGGGCGAGCTTTAAGTATACATATTTTGACACCCCATGGTCTTTTATTTCTGCATTGGCTGCCTTTGTGCTCTTAATCCTTACGCTTGCGCAGACTTTCTACACAGTCAAAAGTCATGTGAAACCTAATAAGGACTGACAATCAGCCACCTTAATTTTCTCTCCGCAGTTTTAAGAGGATCACGGAGAATTGTAGGAGTGTCAAATTTTAGAAGTTTGTTGTGTAAGTTTTTTTTTTTGATGAGTTGTTGTGTAAGTTTTGAGTTCTTGTAATTGATCCATTTTGCCAGGGGTATGTAAAATGCTAATCTGTGTGTGTATTATTACTAGATTTTTTATTATTATTGACAAATCCAACTAATTAGGCTATCTAACGTTCAAACATTATTTTCCAACAAATAAAAATTCAAACTTTCCCATATTGACAAACCTTCGTTATTATTTCCCAGCAATCCTGGTGGACAAATTGCCGTATCAAATGCGTGCAAGTAAGGGTGATTGTTACGCATTCAATTGGAATTGAGTGGAAATTTTCGAGTGACTTCCATGGAATATTCAATATTTGATCCATATATTATCCTTTGTCCTATCCACGCTAGCTAGACTTCAACGTGTAACTGTACGTCTGTGTCTACTTGCTCCATGACCAAAGTGTACGTCTCTTAGAGCATTCACATTCATAGTTGTAAAACTACTTAAAAGTTATTTTAACATTCTAAATCATAAAAAAATGTGCTACATTGATGGTGCTATATTTAAAATAATTTACCAATCAATTACAGTAAGTTGCTACTAGCGTGTTGCTATTAATTTTTTATTAGACTTTATTTTCTCTCTCTAGTCAATCTCCTCTCTCTCTCTTTTCTCTCACGCTTCTCTGTCTCTCGTCATTAGTTTTTACCTTGCTCTTCAACTCTCTTACTCACTCTCCTCTCTCTTGCCGTTGGACTCACCGTCAATCTCGTGGGGTCTCTATTGTGGGTCGATTTGTGGTTCGTGGGGTCATCCATTTCGTCAATCTTTGTTGTTTGTGGATCTATATTGTTTATCTTCGATCTCTGTTGTTTATTTTTGAGTTCACCGATCTACGATAGGTTGTGGCGACTGGCTGTGCTGGTGATGGTTTGTGCATGATGGTTATGGGTGGTTGTTCTTGCTTCAGAGAAGAGAGAGAGAGAGAAAGAGACATAGATGAAGAATAAATAAAGAATATTTAAATGAAGTGGTAAAAAAAATAGAACCTTTAATGTTGAGTGTATTGTAAAGTGCATGGGGTGTGAAAATAGATAAAATAGTTTTTTGAGTTGCTTAAAACTAAACTTTTTAGCACCACCAAAGTGAATACTCTTAAAGATGTTTTGTAGTTTTTCTTAAGTTTAGTTCTTCTAAACCTACTATCAAACAATCAAAAAAGGAAATTTCTTCAACACCTAAACTATATAAAAATTGTGCCTTGAAGCATAAAACAACTTTGGGGATTTAGTTAGATGTAGAGAATGCATTATGCACTCTACAACGCACATCAATAATCAGTACTTAATTTTGATTATTTCTTTAAAATTTTGTTACTTAATTTTGATTATTTCTTTAAAATTTTGTGCAATGCAATATAAACAAAGGGACAAAAGTTATCTCTAGTACACTGGAACTGATACAATATAAACATGTGTCTAATTTTTATCACGTGTCTAAATCGTGTTGCTCTAATGCACTAGAGCTAACCCTTACCCTAAACAAAGTACTTACCTAGTTTTTAGATCATATGTTCTATGATAACATGCATGCATCAAAAGTGATACATGAGACTTGGTATCAATGGTCGTGATTTAAAGGAAAAATAAATTAGTTTTAGATTAAAAACCATTTTTATAAAATTATGACTGATAAGGAGTTGATGTGGAGATAAACTTGAAATCTCAACAATGATCATAGTAGTCACATTATGGGAGGTCCTAACAATCATCAAGATCTCATAATTTTATGGTGAATGAGGTAGTCTATTTGTTGGTAGGGTTTTGAAAGTTCACTTAGTGTGTAAAACACTAGTGAATGTTCAGACCCCCAATTACAAAAATACCAACACAAGCTTATACTCAAAAAATAAATGTGCGGAATGATAAATATAAGCTATACCCAAACAAGCAAACTACTCTAAGCCATAATTTAATCACAACACAACAGTAATTAAAAGCAAAGAGTAAGGGATAGAGAGAAGTAAATGCAAGATAACACTAGCATGTGTTATCGAAGAGGAAACTGAAGAATTTGGCGAAAAACCTCTCCGCCGCCCTCCAAGCGGTAAAATGATCCACTAGAAAATTAGTTGGGATACATGAATAGCAATAGACCCTCTAAGCCTAATATACCTGATGCACCTAAGCCTTCCAAGCTTCTTACTCCAACAAGGTTACGCCTAACCTTGTCTTCTCTAGCTTACCGGATCTCGTAATTAGCCCATTGCATCAACCAAAATGAATTGGTTCTCTCTTGAACTGCTTCCCAAGCACCAAAAACCTTCTCACTGATATGAATATGGTGAGGTAAGGATTTAGCTAAAAATCCTCTCAAGGATATGACAATGGAGAGGGTGAGAGTAGAGAAATTTGAAGAGTCAAACGTATAAGATTGTGGGTGAATCAATCTTGTTGTTCTCTGGGGTTTCTCTCTCAATTATGGAAGCTCTCTACATTTCGTGGGTATAAGGGTATTTATAGTAGGGTATGAGAAGGAATGTGAAAAGTCATTTTTCTGCAAAATAGGGTGCTTTGACGAGTCACTCGCGACTGGGACAAGTCACGAGTTCCAATTGCCAGTTAACAGAATGGTTAGACTGTACTTTTTGTCCTGTAGTGATCCAGCTGTCCTGACCCTTCAACTTCTTGCATGATTCACACGTGTGTTGGATTCTAGATAGTCACCACTCGCAAGTTCCAATTGCAAGAAGCTTCTTTATTGCACACACTTGATCAATTCTTCACACTCTTTCACACACAACCCTTACATTATTCCCACCTAAATACAGGGTTTTGAAATGTTGAATCACAAGCAAATTTGGCACGGAATAAAGCCAACACATACTTGAATAAATTCAACCTTACAATCTCCCCCTTTGGCTATTCCGTGACAAAACCCTTAAACAGACTCTAGACTTAAAAAATGTGAATTGGGAACAGTTGCCAAAACTCACTCACACCTAATTCTAGATCTGTGAAGCTCTTGAACCATATAGATAAGTTTTCCTGAAAACAATATCACAAAATGCACTTATTAAGTTTATTGTAACTGGAAATCTTAGAATGCATATGAAGCAAGCACAATATGATCAAGCAAGTATGAATTTGACAATAAAGCATAACTTGACCATACAAGAACAATCACTATAAATAGTGACTATAATGAACATTCACATGGTGAATGAACATCCGGACATGCAAGCTAATAAGCTCAATGCAAAGCATCATTTACATGTCCAACACTCAACCAATGCAATCCCACTAAAGCAATTGCATTAAAGATACAAGATCCAACTAGGGCACAAAAGTACTAAAGAAAATGCAAAACATTAACTAAAAGTACTAAGCTACAAAAGCAAAGGTACAAAATAAAGCATAGTTTAAATAGCTAAAACATCCAAGTATCCATAACATCCATAACATAAAATATCCAAGCATTAAAAGACCAAAGTACTAAAACCATAGAGTACTAAAATAGAGTGCTATGAAATCCATAAATAAAAATAAATAAATAAATAAAAACTGTAAAACCATAAGTGTTGTAAAAACTATAAAATGTGTTCTCCCCCTCAAGATAAGCTCCATACTACTCCCCATTTTTTACCGGAATAGCCAAAGGGCTACAGCTGATGAGTAAAGCTATCAAACTTGGCTGACAAAAAGTTGATATGGTCCTGGATGGCTGCAAGATTGTTGGAGTGCTCAGTTTGAACACCTCTTAGACCATCAATCCTCTCAAGAATGATCTGAAAAGCGTTTGGAGGCACCGATGAAGACGATGATGCTTCGCTCCTACCTCAACCACTACCTCTTCTTAGAGGAGGTTGTTGTCCTTCCACTTCAGTTTTTGTATCCACAGGAGGTGCTTGTTCAGGTTCTTCAGCTTGTTCATCTCCCGGAAGACGAACTCTACTCCCTAGGATTGTTTGAGAGTTGATGGAAGAAGGTACACTCATTAGGCTTATGTCTTGTGAAGTCTCTGTTAGGACATATGTGGTTCACTTGTTAAGAACATATGTCATTCTTTTATGTAATTGGCTAATCCTTTGACAAAATGCACTCAACTTGTAATTGGGTAGTTCTAGGTGTTTTTAATACTTCAAGAAACAAGGTTTCAAGATCAAGTGTTGAAGTCATCAAGTCTGTCCAAGAAACAAGCTGAAGAAGTGCACATTCATTAAAGCTCGACACCTGCTCGATAGCTTCTCGACACCTTGCTATCTGTCGAGGTTTATAAAATCAGAAATTCTGATCTGATTTCTTGGGATCCGTGAATGTGTCTTTGGGCCTTATTTTCTCCTAACCCTAGACATATAAAAGGATTGTTTTAAGGGCCGTCAAATAGTACACAAGTTGCATAAGCATTGAGCAAACTCTGTTCAAGCAAATTGTGATCGAAGACGAAGTTCTTACCCTAGTTCATCTCTTTTGAAGAAGTTGCTGTGTATGTGCACCTTTTGGTTTTGTGACCAAGCATCTTCTTGATCTTCATCGTGGATGAATTGAAGAACTTTGCAGCCAACCTCTCTTTCAATTGGTGTTGAAGTCGCGTACTGGGATCCGCGCATTGGTTAGTCACATACTTGGGAGTCGTGCATCAAAAGGGGAAATTGTCACTACAGAACAAGTCCAATTAGGTATTAGGGTAAGGGTTCAACTGTAGGTTGGTAAGGTACTGTGATTCCTTTACTTGTAACTGCTTGTTGTGATAATAGTGGAGTTTCGGGAGTGGTGACCTGAAAATCACCCGATGGGGTTTTTGCCGTCAGGTTTTCCCCATTCGTAAACAAATCACCGTGTCATTTAATTTCCGCTGCATATTTAGTTATTTGGTGATTTGTTTGTGTTACCACGCGTTTGCATGTTAAATTGATTAATTAATAACTTGGCTAATTAATTAATTAATTTAATCACAAGGGGTCAATACGTTTTTGGCTTATCAGTCTCCACACCATTTTCATGAAGGATCCTTATAATCAGACTTGGGAGAACAAGCTTTGCCCTTGAGGATGTCCTTGTAGCTTCAGCAATGATGGAGTACAAATGAGCACCAATGTCGATGTAGCTTTTCTCATGAAGCTTCATGAGAAAGATGGCTCTAGCATTGTTGATGGTGGTCAACTTCCTTACCGGATACAAGTTAAACATCATGATGTAGGCAAGGCATCTCAAACCCGGAGGAAAGGAGGTTGTGTTGAGGCATCTTCCTTCCCTATAGTCACCAATGTGGAGTTGTACTAATTCTAGAGAGACCATTCTGTCCTTGAAAGGAATGAAATCTTCATGATCTAATTCTCCATGTCCAAGGATACATCAATGTCCCCCACTTCAGGAGTGAATGCACGACCTCTAACCCAGCATTCTATGTGATCTTCCTTAAGTGATGCATTTGAGTAGAACTCTCTGATCAAAGGTTCACAAACTCCGGGGAGATCACCTAGGAGCTTTTTCCAGTTTCGTCCTTCAAAATAGCTAGGGATGAAGGAATCCTTGAGATCAACCAGATTCACAAATCTCTCTTGAATGATCGGAGCTGTTTCGAAATGATGTGAATATTGCTCAAAGTGTTGAAGGGAGCGAAATAGGTTGGTGTCAAGGTGCTTCCTCTTGTCACCAAGCTGAACAGTGGTTTTTTGTGGAGCCATCTACAAAACAGAGTAACAAATATCATAAAAACAGAGCACAATAGCCGGTAACAAACTTGATTAGTAACAAGTTAGTACTAAAGAAAATAAACTATGAATTAAACCCTAAAAACTGGAATTTAAAGAGTAATTCAAAAAAATTGACAAGTGAAGATGCAAAACATCAAATCATGATACAATCATGGCATTAAACACCCAACATGTCAAAGGTTGTGTGTGTGTGCATCATATGCAAAAGTGTGCAAATAGAGCATGAAAACATGCAAGGGGCAAAGTGCGAACACACATAATCATTTGATGTTTCAAGACAAGGAAACATGATTATCCTCAAAATTTTTGTACTCAATGGAGTCCTAAGATACACACAAAAACATCTAAAAGATATTTTATCACCAACATGGTATGCACAATATAACACAAATCATAGCATAATGCATGAACATATAGTATAAATATGTAAAACATGTAGAACAAGCATTATTCTATCAATCTCATCAAAACCCATAAATCAATCTCAACAAAAACATCAAAAATCCATAAACATCAACCATATATCAATATATCACATAAACAACAAATCCAAGAAAACTAGGGCTATAAACTTGAAATAGAGTGAAAATAAGTGAAAACCCATACCTTTTCTTGAAGTTTGAGTGAAGATTGAAGATGAAAATGGAGGTTTTGTGAGTGAAAATGGAGGTTTTGGGAGAGGGAGAGCGGAGAAGACAAAGAGGTTTGCACGTGATGCGAGGGAAAATGAAAAGTTTTTGAAAAACTATATGAGATTTAACCCTATTTGTGCAAAACACGCGTTTTTCGTGACTCACATGACTCGCAACTGAGTTGCCAAAATCCCTTGAACAAGATTTTGAAAAATTTCTCTAAGTCTTTTTCGCGACTGGGACTTCCACTCTCCAGTGAGTCATGAACACCTCTGTGTAACCTCGCGACTTGGACTTCCACTCGCGAAGGAGTCACCAAAATGACAGAAACCCAGATTTTTGAAAAATTTTCTAAGTATTTTTCGCGACTGGAAGTCTCACTTGCCAGTGAGTCACCAAAAGACAGAGTTGAAAAATTTTGGAATTTTTGAAAATTTTCAAAACAAAAACACTTTCCAAAAACAACTAAAATACTCAAAAATATTTGAGTGTTTGATTAACATATGGTTGAGTATAGACATGTGTGATGTGGGTGGGTATCAAATGTGAGATAGTTCTTAGTCTAACATGAAGCTTTAATGATCAATTCAACCAAGACATACACAATTAGCACTAAGTGAAGTGACCAATCTCAATTATAGAAATGAGCATATATGACCTCCCACATAAACTTGATTGCATAACTTTGAAACTTTTCATTTGGCTTCTTACAATACATAACATTTGATTATTTTAGATCTTTACATCTCTTTTTGAGATCAATGCCTGAAATTTTTGATATTTTAATTTGATGAGCAAGCCTTTGGCTTTTGGGCACCGTACATTTCCAATATAAGTCGCTTTCCCTTTTTCCTAGTCAAATACTAGTATGTGCGACCGCTTTTGCTGCTCATTATCTCTTTTTGAGATTTGACATTGGTTGAGCTCTTAAGCAAAAACATAAAAGAGTGGGAAGAGATATAGGCACAAGTCCATGCATGTCTCAAGATCAACAAAACTATTGACTAATCATTCATGACAAGTTTGAAAATTTATTTACAAGAATCACATAGATGTCAAGATGTTTCCCAGAAAGATACAAGTGCATAAATAACAAGCTAAGCTCTTTAATGCACGAAGCCATTTGTACGGAGGTACAAGGCTAAACATGCGTGTGAAAATACATAATAATGCCGATCAAACTTTTTGGATTTTATACTTTTATGTGTTTTTGGATTTTTGACACAAAGCAAGTAAAGAATGATAAAAAAACAAACAAACATTCAAAGCTTTTAAACAACAAAAACAGTAAAAACATGCTACCATTAAAGTAGTGTGTGCTTTACTCAAATGTGACCAAATCAAGATAGATATGTAAAACACATAACACACATAAGATTCAAGGAATGGTACTGACGCCGATGGTCTTACGGAGCGATTCGAACTGTGGACTATCGAGAGGTTTGGTGAAGATGTCAACTTTTTGGTTGTCTGTGTGGATGAATTCAATACACAAAATTTTATCTTCTACCAAATAACGGATGAAGTGATAGTGAATCTCTATGTGTTTGGACTTTAAGTGCTGAATAGGATTCTTAGAGAGATTTATGGCACTAGTGTTGTCATAGAACACACTCATCTTTTCTTGAGGAATCCTATATTCATGAAGAAGTTTCTTCATCCAAAGAAGTTGAGTACAACAACTTCCAGCAGCTATATACTTGGCCTTAGCTGTAGATAGAGATACTGAGTTTTATTTCTTACTCATCCATGATACAAGATTGTTTCTGAGATAGAAACATTTGCCTGAAGTGCTCTTTCGGTAATCCACACTTCTTGCCCAATCCGCATCCGAGTAACCGGCTAGACAATCATTAGAGTCTTTTGAGTACCATAAACCATACTCGGGAGTGCCGTTTGTTAGGTTCTAAGGAATTAGGAACTAATGTATTAGAACTTCATTTTGTAATGTTGGCAAACCATGATCAAAACGTTTTAGTCTTGTTTAGACTTGCTCAAAGTATATGTTTTTATGTAAAGTTGGAATCGAGTTGCAGTAGGATTTACTGTGTAAATCTGTCTGGCTCGATCGATCTAGAATTAGACTCGACCAATCGAAAGTCGTGTAGATTGAATTTTCTGCAGAATTTCCAACTCAACCCAAGCCCGTTTGACATGTAGGGTTTTATGTTTTGTCTTTAGTATAAAAGGGAAAACCTTAGCCATGATTTTAAGGATGCTCTTTATGCTGTGTGTGTGAATCTTCTATGAGATCTAGAGGTGTTTACCTTCACACATACTTAGGGTTTCCAAGATTCAAGATTATGTCAAGAACTTAGTGATGATTCAGTTGCAGATTCAAGAGCTTAAAGATACACAAGCAGGAGTGCTTGTACTTGCTGGGAATCCAAGAAATAAGTAGTCCATGGACTCGGAGCTGTCACATGGTCGTGGTAGTAAGTTTCCTACTCGAGGTAACAATAGGATGTAAGTGGTTTAAGTCACTATTGTTTAAATTTCAATTCTTTTATAGTAGATTCAGTTTACCTTGAGGATAGCTAGGTTAAATCCTCCCCAGGTTTTTTACCAGTTTGGTTTTCCTGAGTCATCATATCTTTGTCTTCTTTATTTTTCGCACTTTACATTGATATGATATATTTGTGTTAACCTAGATCTGATAATTTGATTAAGTAATCACTTGGCTAATTAACTAGGTTAATTTGGTTGTATTTTAAGGGGTCTAAAAACAAACAAGTGGTATCAGAGCGGGTAGCTCTCTTGTTGTAGATCTTCTGATCTGGGAGCTAATCCTTGACCCCGGTTGTTATGGAACACGGACACTCTCTTGTTATTCCACCTCACTTTGATGAGAATAATTATGCTTATTGGAAAGTAAGGATGAAACCATTCTTGAAATCTATTGATGAGAGAGTGTGGAACTCCGTTGAATACAAATGGGAGAAGCCCACTACTCCTGTGAGTGAGTGGCAAACTTCTCAGAAAGAAGCAGCCGCTTTCAATAGCAAAGCTATGAATGCTATCTTTAATGTTGTTTCTATGGAGGAATTTAAGAGAATCTCTAATGTTGAGGTTGCTCATACTGCTTGGAATATCCTCCAAACTGTGCATGAAGGCACAAAGACAGTTAAAATTAATAAGCTGCAGCAATTAACAACTAGATTTGAAAACATTAGGATGTCTGATAATGAATCTTTTGATGAATTCTAGGTGAAATCTATGATCAACCTAAAATTGTTAGGAAGATTCTTAGATCTTTGATTGAAGATTTTAGACCCAAAGTGACTGCCATTACTGAAAGCAAGAATGTGGACTCCATCCCTGTTGATGAACTTGTAGGATTTCTTCAGTCCTATGAGTTGGACCTACCTAAGACTAGCAAATCCAAATCAATGACTCTTAAGTCTGTTGATGATATTGATGTGAGTGGATTTGATGATGAGCTCTCTGCTATAAAGATTGCTTACCTTGCCAAGAACTTTAGAAATTTTCTTAGGAACAATAACAGAAGGGCAAGAGGTAAGAACACTGCTGAACCTAGAAATTTTAGGAGGAATGATCCCACTAAGGTTAATAACATTGAAAAACCTAAAGAGAAAGTAGGTCAACCTTCTAATAATTATATGGGGCAACAATGTTTTGGATGTCAAGGGTATGATCATGTTAAATCTGAATGTCCTACATTCTTAAGGTCTAAGGGTAAGGCTATGGCCGTAACCCTTCTGACAATGAGTCTGGTAGTGATGATGATGGAAACTTCATTGCTTTCACTGCTACTGCTATATTTGATGAAAGTGTTGCTGTTGAAGAGAACCCTTCTAATGGGGAACTCTCTGAGGATGCAGATTTACAAGAAACCTACAATAAACTTTGCAAAGTTGTTGCAAAGGATGCTATGAGTGTTGATTTAGGCTTAAAGAAAATTGCATCTCTTGAACTTGAAAAGAAAATTTTGCTTGTTAAACTATTTGATGCTAATGAATTGTTAAATAATGTGAAGACTGAGAACATGCTTTTGCTTGATAAAATTAAGAATTTGGAACTTGAATTATCTGTTGCTTGAGAACAATCTAATAGGTCTGCAAGCTCCAAACTTAATCACATGATGAGTGTTCAAAAGTCTTCCTCTGACAAAACTGGCTTAGGTTTTGTAGAAAGCATCTCTGTGCCTGAACCCCATTCCACAAATTTTGTTCCTTCTACTGAACCCCCTGTGAGTGAGGTTGTCAAACCCTCTATGAGTGAGGCTGCTAATTCTGTAGATGTTACACCTTCTAGGAAGATTAGGGTTGATCTTCAAGAGTCTAATCCTAAGGCTCCTAATCCTCCTAAGGGCAAGTTGCAAGTTAAGCCTGCATGGGTTTGTCATTTTTGTGGAAAATCTGGACACATTCGTCCAAACTGTTTCAAGTTGCAAACTGCTAAGCGAGCAAATAAGCCAAAAGTACCTGTGCCTCAAGAACAAGATCCTATGGTACTTATTGGTGAATTGGTAAAGGCTCTAAACCTTTATTCCAATCCTAGAGTTGCTCAGAATTCTAATGTGATGAATAACTCCAATGCTTGAGGTGCATCTAAAAATTTTTGGATGCAAAAGGCTCGATCTAATTGAGTCTTTCTGACATAGTCCTTGTACTTCATCGCTCTACTCTTTGTGACCATTGTTCTTTGTTGTTTTATTTTTTCTAGGATTTGCATTGCATAACATTCGTGCATTTCATTCTAGGATTTTTTTTTTTTTTTTTTTTTTTTTTAAAAAGGAAGCAAAATGTGTTTTGCATTATCTTTCTTGGATTTGAAATCAAGGTTGGCCAATTTATCTTTACATAACATGTTTATGTACCTTGTTTAGCTTGGATGAGCTTATTTATTGCACCTTACTAGTTTGAGTTTTGTAGTGCATGTTGTATGGGAAGATGTTTATAGTTTTTAATCATATGATCTTGATCTTAAAGTCACATGCCTTTGATTGTCGGACTTGAACTTATTGAGAAAGACATAAATAACCATCTCACCACTGTTTACTAGCCAATCATGAACACCTTAGTGCATATCGTAAGATTTTGTGCTCGTGAAAGTGTAGTACATACATAAAAAGAACATAAGGTGTAGCCTCGGTTTAAATGCTAAAATTGGTGTGTACATTATTGGGCTTTAATAACTTCACAATCAAATAAAATTGGTGTGTACATTATCCCGGCTATTTTAATAAGTTTCGGATCAAATAAAATTGGTGTGTACAATATGAGGCAAATCAAGAAACTTACATGATTGCAAGCTTATTTTCTAGGAGATGTGGGAGTTATATAATGTAACTCTTTAGGTGATAGTTTCTCTCAAATTTATGTGATGAATTTTGTAGAAATTGTGATTGATTTCTATTTACATATCACCACACATGTATCTCAAGCTTTTGCTAGTTGCACAAACTACACAAGTTACTCTTTGCTAAACTTTGTACATGTTATTGTGTGTGATTTTGGTTTGGCCAACCAAGTTTGAAAATTCCTCAAGTTTTATGCAAAACATGTTTGTTGTTTGAGAATTTACGGTGAATTGATTGAAAATCTTAATTTTGGGAAAACTGGGTTTAAAACAAGTGTTTTTGAAAAGCATTTCATCTCATACTCATGCATTTTGTTCATAAAATTCAATGCTTTGGGGAGTTTTTGCTGAAAATTGCTCTGTTTTTCAAAAAATTGTGTTTTCCAAATTTTCGATCAATCAAACTTGTTTTTCAACCGATCGAAAATGCGATTAAAATTTTGGTCAGCTTCTGCTTGTTTCGATCGGTGCTCGATTGATGTTGGATCAATCGAAGCATTTTCGACCGATCGAATCTAATTTTCGATCTATCAAAAGTCGTATAGAGAGTTTTTCAAAAACCTTAGTTTTCACGTGTTCTATCACTTTCAAACTTTTTCTCTCTCTATCCGATCGGTCAAGGCTACCAATCAAGATTTTTGTCGTTTTCCTCCGATCTTTTTGCAAGGTTTCTCTCTCCCAAGGCCAGTAAGAGCATATTACCCTTCATTTTTCATTTATTTTCAAGTTTCATGCATTTTTGTCATGCATATTTGGGAAATTTCGAACCTAAGGATTTTTGGGATTTTTGATGATTCAAGCTTTTAATTTTAAAATTGATCAATGGGTTTTTGTTGTGGGACAATATAAAACTGATCTTTGTGCATTAATTTGATCAATTTGATGAATTGGGAAATTTTTGAATTTCTAGGGCTTAAAACTACCCGAATTAGGGATTTTGTTCAATTGGGCTTAAATTGAAGAAATTGGCTTGTTAGATTGATTCCATTGATCATTATAATGTGTTATATCTCTTGTGTAATGATCAATTTGGTCAATTTGTTGAATTTTTGAAAGTGGGTTTTCAAAATTTTGGGGTTTTTAGTATAAACTCTATGCTTAAGCCAATTTTGTAAATTTAAAGTTAAATTGAACTTATTCTCATTGCATTAGAACATGCATCATGTACTTAAACTGTTCATGCATCATATAGAATTGTTAATTCTATTTTTTTTTGTGCTAACTTGTAGTCTACCCTTGGTTTTTCTTTTGTTTCTTCTCTCTTGCTCTTTTGTGTCTGTCCTTTTTGATCTTTAGCATCATGCCTAGGAAGACTAGAGCTAATAGGTCTACCCCCTCACCCTCTTCTCCTACCTTTGAGAGTGGTAGATTTCTGAGTGAGAAACATCAGGAAACCTATGAGAAGCTTAACATTAAGAGAAACATTTGGGCTGAGAGAAAGGTCATGTTAGATGAGCTTGATCCTGAGATTAGGTGTAATTTTGAGCATAGGGGCTGGTTGCCACTGTTGGATATTTCTCATCCACCTCTGGCTACCCTGATTAGAGAGTTCTACTTGAACCTCTCTGTCCATGCCTATGAATCCAACACTTTTGTGAGGAGTTGGATACAGGGTGTAGAGTACACCATTACTCCTTCAGTAGTGGCAAATGCTCTTAGAGTACCTGTGGTCCAGCATCCTGTCTACCCTTATAATGAGTCTCCTCCCCTGGACAACATCATGTCTTACATCACTGGGTCTTCTATCCAGCGGGGTTCTGATCCTCGAATCACTACTGCTAAACTTACTGAGATTCACTATCTTTTCTTTCGGATTGCCTGTCATTCTTTGTGGCCTATCTCTCATTTGCACACCATTCCTTTGAAGCGTTGTGCGTTTTTGTATGCCCTAGTTACTGATGCTCCTATAAGCTTTCCTCATCTTTTTATTCGTTCTTTGATTGAGGTGCATAAGAGTAGTTCTATTGCTCATGCTCTTTTCTTCCCCGTTTTTATTCATTGGATTCTTTTACATCTAGGTTTAGATAGGTTTCCTGCATCTGAGCCTGTTCACATTATAGCTCCTATAGGTGTCATCTTTCTTAGGCAGAGGGCTACTCAGTTGAGAGTGAGCTCTAAACGTCCTAGGGTAGAGTCTTCTGGTGTCGCACCTCCTCCTCCCTCTTCTTCAGGTGATACTCCGGCTGAGGAGTCTGTTGATCCTGCTGATGCTGCTGCTGTTCCTCCACCATCTACTTCAGATAATTCAGACATTCGTCGTACGTTGGAGACTGTCATGACCATTCAGGCGGCTCATGGTCAGCTTTTGGTGGACATGCTTGATGAGCTTCGTGCCTTGTGAGTAGATTTGGAGCACTTGAGACGGTCGCCTCTGCCACCTCCTTTTGATGATGGATTCTGATTGTCCTTTGGCATTCCATCACAAAAAGGGGGAGTACATTTGTAGATGAGTTTTTGTTGTTAGGAGGAGATTTTTGTATTTTGGAGATATGGAACTTTTAGATTGTATCTAGGTGCTTCATTTTGTATTTATCATTTTTGGCTCATGATGTATTTTGTTCGGGTTGTCCTTGATAGGGGAGATACATTGTTTATATATGTTTCTTGTTTCACATTGCTTATTGATTTATATTTATGAGTTATTCATGATATATGTCTTTATTTTGTGTTATGTGAAATCAAGAAGTTATTTTGTTTTACTTGTATTTTCCACACATGCGTTTATGCGTTTGTTGAGTGTTTCAGAAAATATACAGGTTGATTTAGTCGTGCTACTGTCAACACTTGCAACTGATAGATAGTAGTTAGGTTAGATTTGTTTTGTTGGGCAATATTTTTGTAATGGGCTGTTGTTTGTAAACTTTGAGCATTTTGTTAAGTTTGTGTTTTGTCACGGATTGCCAAAGGGGGAGTTTGTTAGGTTCTAAGGAATTAGGAACTAATGTATTAGAACTTCATTTTGTAATGTTGGCAAACCATGATCAAAACGTTTTAGTCTTGTTTAGACTTGCTCAAAGTATATGTTTTTATGTAAAGTTGGAATTGAGTTGCTGTAAGATTTACTGTGTAAATCTGTCTGGCTCGATCAATTGAGAATTAGACTCGACCGATTGAAAGTCGTGTAGATTGAATTTTCTGTAGAATTTCCAACTCAGCCCAAGCTCGTTTGACATGTAGGGTTTTATGTTTTGTCTTTAGTATAAAAGGGAAAACCCTAGCCACGATTTTAAGGATGCTCTTTATGCTGTGTGTGTGAATCTTCTGTGAGATCTAGAGGTGTTTACCCTCACACATACTTAGGGTTTCTAAGATTCAAGATTATGTCAAGAACTTGGTGATCATTCAGTTGCAAATTCAAGAGCTTAAAGATACACAAGCGGGAGTGCTTGTACTTGCTGGGAATCCAAGAAAGAAGTAGTCCATGGACTCAGAGCTGTCACATGGTCGTGGTAGTAAGTTTCCTACTCGATGTAGTAATAGGATGTTAGTAGTCTAAGTCGCTATTGTGTAAACTTCAATTCTTTCATAGTGGATTCAATTTACCTTGAGGATAGCTAGGTTAAATCCTCCCCAGGTTTTTTACCGGTTTGGTTTTCCTGTGTCATCATATCTTTGTC
The DNA here is from genome assembly GCA_019022515.1 of Quercus aquifolioides. NCBI lineage: Eukaryota > Viridiplantae > Streptophyta > Magnoliopsida > Fagales > Fagaceae > Quercus > Quercus aquifolioides. The sequence continues at coordinate 46,207,908 of CM032325.1, forward strand.
TTCTTTATTTTCCGCACTTTACACTAATATGATATATTTGTGTTAACCTAGATCTGATAATTTAACTAAGTAATCACTTGGCTAATTAACTAAGTTAATTTTGTTGTGTTTTAAGGGGTCTAAAAATAAACACCGTTAATATAGTGTATGACTCTCTTCACAGTTGTCAAGTGAGACTCCTTTAGAGCTACTTGATATCGAGCACAAACTCCTACACTTAAAACAATGTCCAGCCTGCTTGCCGTGAGATATAAGAGACTTCTAATGATGCTCCTATAAAAAGTTGGACTCACTTCTACCCTGGAAGAATCAAGACTAAGCTTGGTAGATGAACTTATGGGAGTGGAGGCATGCTTTTTGGAATCTAGTCTAGACTTCTTGACAAGATTTCTAGCATATTTTTCTTGAGAGATGAATATACCATCCTTCCTTTGTTTAACTTGAAGACCCAAGAAAAATGTAAGCTCCCCCACCATACTCATTTCAAACTCTTTCTTCATTTCTTCAGAAAACTCTATAGCACGGGCATCTATGGTTGCTCCAAATACCATGTCATCAATATACACTTGAGCTATAAGAAGATAGTTCTCATCCTTCTTTATAAATAAGATTCGGTCGGCATGCCCTCTTTTAAACCCTCTATCCAAAAAATAACCGATCATACCATGCTCTAGGTGCATGTTTCAAACCATAAAGTGTCTTCTTCAATCTCAAAACATGATCCGGGAAATGAGGATCTTGGAAACCGTTAGGTTGTTCAACAAAGACTTCTTCATTAAGGTACTCATTGAGAAAGGTACATTTCACATCCATTTGGTAGAGTTTGAAATCCATAGTACATGCAATCGACAAAATGATGCGAATAGACTCAAGTCTAGCTACTGGAGCAAATGATTCATCAAAATCTACTCCTACTTGAGTGTAACCTTGAGCCACCAACCGAGACTTTTTCCTTATTATCTCTCCGCCCTCATCAATCTTATTTTTGAAAATCCATTTGGTATCGATGACATGAGCGTCTTTGGGCCTTGGGACAAGTTCCCATACATCATTCCTCACAAATTGATTCAGTTCTTCATGCATTGAATCCACCCAATTCTCATCTTGAAGAGATTGTTCTACCCTTTTCGGCTCAAATTGAGCAAGGTAGCAATGATAAGTCACATGGTTTGCAATAAGTGTGCTTCCCTTCCTAAGACGAAGACCTTCATCTAGAGAACCGATAATGTTACTTTTGGATGATTTTTAACTACTCTAGATGATGGCTTCTTTGAGGTGGACACTTTATCATTCCGAGAGATAGGAGGATGAACTTTCGGAGGGGTGAGAGGGCTTGAGGTTCTAGATGATGATCTTGTCTCCATTCTAGTATTCTCGGGAGTGGATTCTCTTTCCGGTGAACGCTCTTCCACTTCAACCTCTTGGGCTTCATTCTCAACGATAGTTTCTTTAGAGCTTTTTCCTTCTCCACTATCATCAATGGCCACTTTTGTTATGGCATCATCAATGACCACATTGATTGACTCCATCACCGTTTTTGTTCTCTTGTTGAAGACTCTATATGCCCGGCTAGTGGTTGAGTACCCAAGAAATAGGGGTGTGCAAAAAACCGACGAACCGAAAAAACCGCTTCAAACTGACCGAACCGTTGCAAAAATTTCGGTTCGGTTTCGGTTCAGTTCGATTTCGATTTTATTACATAAAAAACCAAAATTTTTGGTTCGGTTTTCGGTGGCAAATTTGAATGCACCGAACCGACCAAACCGAACCGAAATATATTATTATATTATATTTTATATAAATATATATAATATCAAGTGTGTAACCGTGGGCTTGGCCTTGCCAAAATTACTCAAGCCCACTGCCCCTTTTTTTTTGTTGAAAGAAGCCCACTGCCCACTGCCCATTAGATAATCTAGATTAATTAACTAAAATTAAACTAATTAACTAAATTAATTAAGTTAACAAAAACTAATTGAAAATAAAGAAAATAAAAACCCTTACCCTACCTACCCCACTTACATTACACGCCCTCATCTGAAAATAAAATCCTCATTCCTCCATCTCCCTCATCTCCCTCACACCTCCATCTCCCTCACGCACACCGGCCTCCATCTCCCTCATCGGCTCATCGCCCTCACACCTCACGCCTCATGCCTCACTCCTCACGCCTCACGCCTCCATCTCCCTCATCTCCCTCACGCCTCCATCTCCCTCACGCACGCCGGCCTCCATCTCCCTCATCGCCCTCACGCCTCCATCTCCCTCACGCCTCAGCTACCGCCTCCACATGCCGGCCTTCACACGCCGGCCTCCCCACACGGCTTGATCTTTTCATTCTCACAGTGACCTTCTCTAGTCTCTTTTTAATTTCTTGATAACCCTCTCTTTTTTGTATTTTGGGTTTTGAATCAATGCTATTTTTTTCTGTGGGTTTTGAATGAATGCTATTTTTTTGTGAATCTGATGTTGAGTTGTTTTTTTCTTATTGAAAAAATGTGATGTTGAGTTGTTATTTTCTTTTTGTGACTGTGATGTTAACTTAGAGTTTTGGAAAAATGGATAGCCCCATGTGCTTAACCGAAAACCGACCGAAACCGAAATACCACCGAAACCGATTGATTTCCAATTATTTCGGTCGGTTTCGGTTGAGAATTTCACAAACCAAAAATTTCGGTTTCGGTTGGCCAAAACTAAAAAAACCGACCGAACCGAACCGATTACACCCCTACCAAGAAAGATACCTTCATCACTTTTTGCATCAAATTTTCCAAGGTTCTCCCGATCATTTAAAATGTAACACTTACTCCCAAAGACTCGGAAGTATTTCACTTTTGGCTTCTTCCCATTCTAAATTTCATATGCGATCTTCTTTGTTCCCACTCGGAAGAATATTCTATTGCCAATGTGACATGAGGTGTTCACGGCTTCTCCCCAAAAATTTTGAGGAATTTGCTTGTTAAGTAGCATAACTCTTTCCATTTCTTGAATGACCCGGTTCTTCCTTTTAATCACTCCATTTTGTTGAGGAGTTTTAGGAGCTGAAAACTCTTTCTTGATCCCATTCTTCTCACAAAAAGACTCAAATCTTGCATTCTCAAACTCCTTGCCATTATCACTCCTTATCTTGACAATTGGTACACCTTTCTTGTTTTGAAGCCTCTTGCAAAGATTCTCCATCTTCTCACATGCTTCCGATTTCTCTCTAAAAATTCCACCCATGTGTATCTTGAGAAATCATCAACAATGACCATAATATATTGTTTTCCTCCTAAGCTTTCGGTTCTTGTGGGCCCCATTAAATCAACATGAAGAAGCTCTAAGCAACGTGATGTAGAGATCACATTCACCTTTTGATGATTCGCCTTTGTTTGTTTTCCCATTTTACAAGCACCACAAATAGTCTTCTCCACCTTTCCAAATTTTGGAAGCCCCACAACGGCTTCAAGTTTGGACACTTTCGCCACTTGTTTGAAGTTTGCATGGTCAAATCTTTGATGCCAAAGCTCCAACACGTCGACTTGGGCACTTCTACAAGAGATATTTGGTGTAGGAACTACTCCATAGCAATTGTTGGTAGTCCTATATCCCTTCAAGACTTGAATCCCTACTTCATTGATGATCACACACCCCTTATTTGAGAATTTGAACAAGAAAGTCTTCATCACATATTTGAGTGATGCTCAAGAGATTCTCCTTAAGCCCTTTGATATATAAAACATCTTTCAATAGAGGTAGCCCCCAATATCTTAGTAGTCCTTTTGCCATGAACTTGAGCATGGCTTCCATCCCCAAATGTCACATAGTCACCAACCTTCTCTTTGAGAGACTTAAACAATGATTTGTCTCCTGTCATATGACGAGAGCATCCACTATCAAGATACGATAAACAAGAATTGAATACTTTCAAAGAGGAGTGCACAAACAAGCAAGCATGGGATAAGAACTCTTGACCTTTAAAAAGAAAACCATCTTCATTTTTTGTTCTCTTACTAGATTGAATTTTCTTTTTAAGGTGATCAACCTTGTCACACTATTCTATTTCTTCTTTTATACTTCTCAATCAATGAATTTGACTCACATAGACTATTGTGTAAGACATGGTTCTTGTGTTCAAAATACTTTAGCATATGAACAAACATTCTAGTATGTTTCTTTGTTTTTAATAACTCTAGGAGTTCATTGTTAGGACAATCTTTAAAAATACTCATAGAGTCATTATCACAAACATTTGAACCACAATTCAACATAGCCTTTTCCATAGCTTCATCCATAGCTACAAGGGGTGTAGGATCACACTTAGGATATAGAAATCCGTCAAAGTGTACCTACTCTGATACCAATTGAAAGCTCACTTAGCGTGTAAAACACTAGTGAATGTTCAGACCAATTACAAAAATACCAACACAAGCTTATACTCAAACAATAAATGAGTAAGGGATAGAGAGAAGCAAACAAAAGATAACACCAGCACGTGTTATTGAATAGGAAACTGAAGAACTCGACGAAAAACCTCTCCACCGCCCTTCAAGCTGTAAAATGATCCACTAGAAAATCAGTTGGGATACATGAATAGCAATAGACCCTCCAAGCCTAATCTACCCGATGCACCTAAGCCCGCCAAGCTTCTTGCTCCAACAAGGTTACGCCTAACCTTTTCTTCTCTAGCTTATCGGATCCCACAATTAGCCCATTGCATCAACTAAAATGAATTGGTTCTCTCTTGAACTGCTTCCCAAGCACCAAAAACCTTCTCATTGATATGAATATGGTGAGATAAGGATTTGGCTAAAAATTCTCTCAAGGGTATGACAATGGAGAGGGTCAGAGTAGAGGAATTTGAAGAGTCAAATGTATAAGATTGTGGATGAATCAATCTTGTTATTCTCAGGGGTTTCTCTCTCAAAATTCTCTCTGGAAGCTCACTACATTTCATGGGTATAAGGGTATTTATAGTAGGGTATGAGAAGGAATGTGAAAAGTCAATTTTCTGTAAAACAGGGTGCTTTGGCGAGTCACTTGCGATTGGGACAAGTCGCGAGTTCCAGTTGCCAGTTAACAGAATGGCCATACTGTACTTTTTGTCCTATAGTGATCCAACTGTCCTGACCCTTCAACTTCCTGCATGCTTCACACGTGTGCTGGATTCTGGCTAGTCACCACTCGCGAGTCAGTCGCGAGAAGCCTTTTTATTGCACACACTTGATCAATTCTTCACTCTCTCACACACAGCCCTTACATTATTTTCACCTAAATACAAGGTTTCTAAATACTGAATTACAAGCAAATTTGGCATGGAATAAAGCCAACACATAATTGAATAAATTCAACCTTATAGGTTTGAATTAGGGGATCAATCGAAGACATCCTTCATGTTCTCATTTACCAATTAAGTTTTTGATGCAGGAAACCTTAAAATCATATTTGAGTTAGAAAATTCGGATTTTGAAATGGGAGAAATGAGAATCAGGGTTTAATGTTTGAAAGGGTTGGTTTTTTTAAAAGGGGAAAACCATAACTAGGGATTAATCTTTGAAAGGGAGGTTTTTTGAAAAACAGTAATGTTGCAAAGTTAATTCAACTCAAATATGATTTGTATGACCTAAAGCATCTTGATCAGTCAAGTAAAGTCTATACTTTTTTTTTTTTGAAAGAGTAAAGTCTATTTTCAACGAAAAAGTAATTAGAAAAAAATTAAATAAGTTATGTAATTTAACAATAATTTTAGCACAAAAAAGTTAATTTAACTAGAAAACTGCCACCTAATAGATATTCTAGGAGATCGATTCCACTTTATTGTACCAAAAAAATTTTATTTTTATCCACTTAAAAATATAGAACATAAACCCTAAAGTACAAAACCAACCCCCTTGGCCCTTCATATATATGCCATGCAATTGGTTCTAGAGGTGTGCAAAAAATCAACGAACCGAACAAACCGGCCGAAACCGACCGAACCGTTGCCAAATTTTCGGTTCGGTTTCGGTTTTGAATTTTTAAAACTGAAAATATTTGGTTCGGTTTTCAGTGGCAGGTTTGAATGCACCGAATTGACCAAACCGAACCGAATCATATTATAATATATTTTATATACAATATAAATTTTATAAATATTTGGGATTCCTTTACATAGTTGGGCTTTTCATTTTGTTTAAAAACATTTGGGCCTTTCTTTTTTAAATATGATCCGGCCTTTACATTTCATGTTTTCAATTTTCATTTTATCATTAGATTAAGTAAGTATAATTAAACTAATTACTAATTAGATATCTAATTAAACTATAAAAACAAAAACAAAAAACCCTATAGACCCACACATTCTCAATTCTCACCCTCACTCTCAGCCTCCATTCTAGTCCCTTTCAGCTCTCACAGTCTCCTCTCACAGCCTCCACTCCACGCTGGCTTCCACGCAAATCTGCCTTTGCGCCGCCTTCACACGCCAGCCTCCACATGAATCTGTCTCTGCCGCTATCTCGATCTGCCTCTGCCGCCACCTTCACAAGCCGGCCTCTGCATGAATCTGCCTTTGCCGCTGCCTCAATCTACCTCTGCCGCTGCCTCCACACGAATTGGCCTCTGTCGCCACCTCCACACGCTGGCCTGCCCACACCGGCTTGATCTTTTCATTCTCAGTTTCTCACGGTGACATTTCTCGATAACCCTCTCTCTTTTTTGTATTTTGGGTTTTGTTTAATACTGAATCAATGCTATTTTCTGTGAATTTGTGATTGTGATTTTGAGTTGTTATTTTCTTATTGAAAAATCGATAACCCCATGTGATGTTAAGTTATTTTTTTCTTTTTGTGACTGTGAATCTGTGATGTTGACTGAAATCGAAAACCGACTTAAACTGACCGAAACCGATAGATTTCCAATTATTTTGGTCGGTTTTGGTTGGGAATTTCACAAACTGAAAATTTCGGTTTCGGTTGGCCAAAACTAAAAACACCGACCGAACCGAACCGATTACACCCTTAATTGGTTCAATTAAAGTACACAATTTAGCTATATTATTTATTTGATAAAAAAATTTTAAAGAAAATTGGAGGATTCTTCAATTAATTATGAGGTCATCTTTTATTCGAATAAAAAATTATTAACTTGTTGCCTTCTTTGACCTGATGCATTTAGACAATTATATTACCCGCTTGTGATCACAAAGCTAATGAGTTTAGGTGAATTGACACTTACTAATTTTTTTTTTAATATAGATATATAGGATTTGAATTTGAGTATGTCTGGTGTCACAATTATTTCTTCAACTTTGTCACAACTTGTTAATGTGACGACTTGTGACTGTAGTTTTCAGACTCGAACCGTTCAAAGAACCGAAAATTGGAAAGGTTCAAGGTTTTTAAGGTCGGACTGGAGTTCGACCGAGGTCGGACTGGAGTTCAACGGAGGTCGAACCGTGATGATGTCATGATTAATTTAATAATTAATTAAAATATAAATAAAGGTATTTTAAATATATAAATAGTAGAAAAATTGACTAAAAATATCTAAAAAATAATTGAAACAGAATTTATAATCAAATTTCTTGATATTATAAGGTTAATATAAAATAGTACAACATAAATAAGCATAAAAAAATATTTTATAATAATCCTACAAGTCTAAATCATTTTGATTAAATAAAAAAATCACTTTTAATTATTTTAGTAAATTCCCATGAAAAGGCATTATTCTTTAATCAAAAGTAAATTCATCAAAGAAAATAAATTTAGTAATATTTAATAAATTGAGAAAGATGTGATAGAATAAGTTGAAAAATTATAAATCACATAAATCTATAATAAATATAATATACTTCATGGTTGTTCACAAGCAACCTAAGTGGTGCGTTGGTTATGATGCTGGACTTGGTTCTTAAATGAGGCATAGGTCTCAGGTTCTACACTCCACAACTCCCTTTTCTCTATTTTTAAAAAATAAATGCAACTCCATATAAAAAACCGGATTTGTGATCGATTCATGGTTAACCCGGTTTGGTCTTGATCTGAGAACCTTGCTTGTGAGTAGTGGAATTGTAAACCCGCCATTTTTTTTTCACCACAAGACAGTCAAACCCAAGCAACCAAAAGCTCTGATACCACTTGTTGGGAAAAATCCTAATCCCTTCTATGTCTATATGTGAATTAAAATATATAACTACCAAGCAATAGCAATATTATGGAAACAAAAAAAAAATTCCAGCAAGCATCACATAAACACAACCACACAAGAACACCAAATGTTACGTGGAAAACCCTTCAGTGTAGAGGGAAAAACCAAGGGGCAGGTCCGAAAAATATCCACTATGAAATAGAGATTACAACTATCAAGTTTATGTTAAACTTGAGTCCACAATAAATTGGTGTCAGGGGCGGTTTTTTGTGCATAGCCATGTGTCTTCTGCTGGAGGTGTGGATTTGTTTTAGGGAGTTCAACCCAGAACTCGACATTGGGCTGCATAGACCAATGGCTTCTGGTGCATTTTTAAGCCTACAAAATAGATAAAGCCCAAAGTCTTAGAATCATGATCATGGTTGAAATAAATAAATAATATATTTAATTGAATAGCTTTGATTAAATGATTAGTTGAACATCATTATTATGTATAGTAAGTGATGTCCAATATTAGAAAATAATTAATTAGGTATCAAATGTCCAATAATGGGATGAGTCCAATAGTCCATATCCAGTTGCGGTATAGTTCATGTTCAATATAATAAGGTATGTCTAGCAATGGTCTATGTCCAAGTAATGTATGTCCATCAATGGTCTATGTCCAAATAATACATGTCCGGTAGTGATATGGATTCAATTTATTAATATATATGTTTATTAATGAAGCATTAGTGAATTCATGTTTATTAAATGGTGAGATAATATTAAAGTAATTTGCATCCAGCGATAAAATGATAATGAGTTAACATATACTTAATAATGTAATTTCAAAGATGGAGAAAACATTGACTTATCTTTTATGTTTCTGACTCTAGCTGTATAGCAGCACTTCATTCTTTATATGATTTATGGCTCTAGTCGTATAGCGTTAGTGAGCTTCATAGTTTGTGGCTCCAGCCGTATAACATCACTTTATTCTTTATATGATTCGTGGCTCTAGTTGTATAGCATTAATGAGTTGATAACATTCCAGCGGTATAATAACATTAGTCGAGTGGTATAATGATAATGAATAAAATATACTTAATAATGATAATGAATAAAATATACTTAATAATATAAATTTGAAGATAAAAATATAATGACTTATCTTCATATTTTGTAGCTCCAGCCGTATAATATCAGTGGACTTAACATTTCAGCAACATGAGAAAATGAGTCCAACAGTACAATATGATATTATGAGTTCTTTCATGGTGACTTCATGATTGAAGGGGAAAAATGGGTGCAATTGGAGGGAGAGAGAATATGTCCAGCCGTGTGCATAGGTTGGTTAAGTTCATCCTCTTTATCATGCACTTAAATGATTTTCTCCATATAATACTCTTTTGGTTTTTAGTCAAATATAAGTGCTATTGCCTTCCATAAGAAAAATTTTTAGTATTAGAAATTTATTTCTTTCATGAGAATGACTTTAATATGAAATCATTGTGCCTTCTAAGAGAAGGACTTTTAGTCTTTAATGTTCATATGTCTTCCATAAGAAAGGGCTTTTGTAACGTGTTCTCGGAAGAGTGTTTGGTATCTTTTAAGATGTATGGAGATGGTAAGAAATATATATGTTTTGTGAGATATGGTGTTTGTAGGATAGATTAGAAATTTATGTAAGAAGTATGTATGGATAGTTTGTGAGGAATGTGTTTGTAAAATATATGGAAGTATGAGATAGATAATATGAAGGTTAAAAATAGTAAATGCATGAGCTTATAGTTGCTGCTAGAGTTGTTTTTTGTGTTATAACATTGGTTATGTTTCTTTCTAAGAAGAGAGGTGTTGTAAGAGAAATAGAGAAAGAGATGGAGATGTGTTTATGGGCAGCAAAATGATGATATTTCAAAATAATAGAGTGTAGGAAAGATGGATAATGGATAATGGTGTGGTGTAATAGGTGTGATGTAATGGTGTTATCTAAAAAGAGATATTTTTTGTAATAGAGATGGAGAAGTATAGAAATGCTTAGAGATATGGGCAGAAAAGTTAATGAAGTTTCAAAATAAGGGGGTGAGAGAGAAATGGATAGTGGTTGTATTAGTGTGTAGCTTGGTCCTCTTTATATAGAGCCAAGTATGTAACTAGATTAGAATTAGTTGAAGGGAAATTTAGCAAATAAGGAAAAGTCTTTGACAAAGTAAGTGGTTTCATTAGTGGGTTTTTATTTTTTAACCAAAAGAAGAAAGCTTGAGACTTTAATGCTGTTAGGGCTGTTGTTACAGCTGTCAGTCACAGTTGTCAGCTCTACAACAGTAACTGCTGGATAATGTCATCTGAATGACATCTTCTGCTAGAGGAAAATATTTGGCATTAAATTCATGGTTTGGCTGAAAATGGTAAGATAACCTTTATGGGGGCTTCCTATTTCTGGTATTGCAGCTGGAGGCTAAGGATCTTAGCTTAAAATGGTATGATTTCTTTTATAAGACCCTTACTTCTTTGGGTATGACAGCAAGCTACTGGGATTGGGCATTAATGGGCAAGTGATGTCATTTTAGGACATGTGTCAACTACCTAAGTTGCTGCTGGAGCTACTGCAGCTTCTGTTAGCTGTTGCAGCTTCTGCTGCAGTTGTTGCTAGTATTTTTGGCTAAGTTTCCTCTTTTGGAAAGTTATACGTTTAGTCTATGGTTTTATTACAATATAATTTTGGCAAGTAATAAACTAGTTGGTTGATATTTGATGAAGTTTTAGAAATGTAATTATGGTTTTTTGTGTTTTGACCAAATCTGAAAATAATAATATAATTAATATGAAATGATATAATTACATTTTTAAACTTATATTATATGATGGACATTAATTTTTATGTAAAAAACATGGGGAGTTTTATCATAATAAGTGTTATGTGATATGAGAGGCCTACCAAATGTCACCTATTACACACTGACCCGTCAGAATTCAAGGAATTGGGGAAAACATGCCAAGCAACATGTTTTCCTTTATCAACTTTGAACCACTGGAGCTTTACTGAACATGCTTCTTGGCCTCCAAACCACGACTCCTAAAATTCTCCTGATGAGACTCATGAGCTTGGATCATGAGCCAAAAATGAAATGATGTGCTATGAGCTTGAACCATGGACTTTGACGCATTTTTGTGTAAATATGGGCTCTTTTGGGCTTTAAAAGAGGTTTTTCCAAAATCCATGATAATGTTGATGTGGTATGGGTTGTCAATGAAATGAAGCCATATGATGTGAAAATTTTGTTCTCAACAATTAGATATACAACAAATAAATCTCAATGAGTAAATACAATCTCACCACAAAGCCAGCAGGAGCAAAATCTTCCTTTGAATACTCCAACTCTCCATGGTTGTAGCACTTAAAAACTCCATTAGAACTCCACCAATTTATCTTCCTTGTGTGTAACTTGAGTAAAGAAAAATGTCTCCTTTTTCTTTTTCACTCTTTCACACTCTTACTGTGTTTCTCTCTATCTCTTCACACGGACTGTACCTCAAATGGCTGAATATCTCTTTGTGTTTTTGCTCATTCTATGGAACTCACACACTCTACTTTAGCCCTTACTCAGTGTGTTTCTCACTCAATCACACACCATGGCCCAATGGCCTTTCTTTTCTTTTCCTTCTTTTCTCCTCAACGTGTCTCACATGCTTGCTCAGCTTTGCATTAAACCAAAAGCTGACTTTGGAAGCTTGAGGAAGCAAGCTCATTAATTGAGCTTTGACTAATTTGACAAGCAAGTGGGTTGGACCCCTTAGGTGCTATGCACCCAACAATCTCCCCCTCCAGCCCACTACGGAGGAGATCTTCAACCCAACTCTTCAATTAGAATTCATGCCGGCCAACCCGACACAAAGCTTTAGTTTTTCTCTAGACATAACCTTGGTCAACATGTCAGCTGGATTTTCATCTGTGTGAATCTTCTCTAATTCAAATGACTGTTATTCAATAACTAGTCTCAACTAATGGTATCTCACCTCAATGTGCTTCGAGCGTGAATGGTACATAGAATTCTTGCTCAAGTCTATAGCACACCGGCTACCACAATTAACTACATACCCATCTTGCTTCAAACCCAATTCTTGGAGAAACTGTTTCAATCAAAGCATCTCTTTACCTGCTTCATTAGCTGCAATATACTGAGCCTCAGTTGTAGATAACGCAACACACTTCTACAATCTTGACTGCCATGATACAGCTCCCCCTACAAAAGTAAATAAATACTCGGATGTAGATTTCCTACCATCAAGGTCACCTGCCCAATCTGCATCTACATAACCCTCCAAAACTGGTTTTAAATCACCAAAAGTCAAGTACAATTTAGAGCTACCCCTCAAATACCTGAAAATCCACTTCATTGCTTCCCAGTGATCTTTACTAGGATTAACCATGAACCTGCTGACAACACCAACTGCATGAGCAATATCTGGTCTTGTGCAAACCATAGCATACATCAAACTCCCAACTGTTAAGGAATAAATAGTTGATGCTATGTCTTTTTTCTCTTTCTTGGATGAAGAACATTATTTCTTTCTTAGCTTGAAATGAGCACCAAGAGGTGTGCTGACTGGCTTGGCATGCTTTACATTGAACCTTTCAAGAACTTGCTCAATATATTTCTCTTGTGATAACCATAACTTCTTAGCTTTCCTGTCACGTAGAATCTGCGTACCCAAAATTTGTCTTGCTGGATCCAAGTCTTCCATATCAAATGACTTGAACAAGTCCTCCTTCAAATTTCCAATCACACCTGCATCTTATCCTACTATCAACATATCATCTACATATAACAGAAGAATAACAAATTTACCATTGAGAAATTTTCTAACATACACACAATGATCTGCATTTGTCCTTGTGTACCCGTGACCCACCATGAATGAGTCAAACTTCTTGTACTACTGTCTTGGAGCTTGCTTCAAGCCATACAAACTCTTTTTTAACTTGCAAACCATGTGTTCTTTCCCTTTCACTTTGAATCCTTCTGGTTGATCCATGTAGATTTCTTCTTTCAAATTACCATGAAGAAAAGCTGTCTTCACATCAAGTTGCTCAAGCTCAAGATCCAAGCTAGCTACTAATCCTGGAACTACCCGAATGGAACTCATCTTGACTACTGGAGAGAATATCTCATCAAAGTCAATCCCTTGTTTTTGATTGAAACCCTTGATCACCAATCGAGCTTTATACTTCACTAACTTGTCACCATCTTTCTTTAGCTTGAACACCTATTTGTTTTTCAATACCTTCTTGCCTTTAGGAAGTTCCACCAAGTCATAAGTCTTATTCTTGTTCAAAGAATTCATCTCTTCATGCATAGCCTTCAACCAGCTTTGCTTATCCTTATAAGACTATACTTCTTGAAAACTTTCTAGCTCCCCCTCTTTAGTAATCATAGTATACTCAGAAGTGGGGTATCTAGTTGATGGACAGCGCTCTCTAGTAGACCTTCTCACTAGAGGTTCTACCATCTCTAGTGGAGGAGGCTGCTCCCCCTGCTCAACACCATCTGTATCTGTCACATCATCACCATCAACACCTGCTGACTCATCAACATCAAATTCAGTTGGTTCATTACCATAATTCTCATCTTGTACCTCTTCCCTATTTGTGGCATTATCTAAGGAAGAAGAAGTAGGTGTAAGATCAGGAACACCTTCAACTGTAGCTTTAGGCTTCTCAGTTTTCTCAAAGTCTGCCAAGTTTTCATTCTCATGAAAAACTACATCTCGACTTCTGATCATCTTCTTTTCTTTTGGATCCCATATCTTGCAGCCAAATTCTGCATCTCTATATCCAACAAATATACAAGGAGTGGATTTGCTATCAAGCTTTGATCTTTATTCCTTAGGCACATGAACAAATGCCTTGCACCCGAATACCTCCAAGTGAGAGTAAGAAACATCTTTCCCTGTCCATACTCTTTCTAGAATATCAAAATCCAAAGGAACTGATGGAGATCTATTAATTAGGTAGCATGCAGTCACAACATCTTCACCCTAGGATGACTTAGGCAGATTAGCCATTCTCAACATACATCTGATTTTCTCAACAATAGTGCGGTTCATCCTTTCTACCACACCATTTTGTTGTGGGGTACTAGGAACTGTCTTTTCATGTCTAATGCCTTTCTCGGAGCAGTAACTCTTGAATTCATTAGATGTGTATTCACCTATGTTATCACTACGGAGACACTTCAAAGGCTTTCCTTTCTCTCTTTCCACCATGGCATGAAATTTCTTGAAGTGCTCAAAAACCTAGTCTTTAGTTTTCAAAATATAAACCCACACCTTTCGTGAAGCATCATCAATAAATGTAACAAAATATTTATTACCACCTAAAGTCTCAACATCAATGGGACCACATACATCAGAATAAACAAGATCTTATATATTAGGTTTTCTAGTAGAGGGTATATTAAATGAAACTCTATGTTGTTTACCAAATAAACAAAAGTCACAAGGATTTAGTGACGTACCTTTGGCAAAGGGAATGAGAGACTTTTTTGCCAAAATCTGCAACCCTTTTTCACTCGTGTGAGCCAACCGCCTATGCCACGAGTTAGGCGAAGAATCCTCCTGAGCTACACTAACAACATTCTTGCACAACTTTACTTGTGTCTTGTAAAGTGTACAACAAATCTTCCCTCTAGCAAACACCAATGATCCTTTGCTAAGTCTCAATTTTCCATCACGAAAATAATTACCATAATCTTCTTTATCAAGAACATGAGTGGAAATCAAATTCAGGCGAATATCCAGAACATTTCTCACATCCTTCAAAATCAAGGTGTATCCATTGTTAGCCCTAACACAAATATCATCAATTCCCATAATGTCCGCATAACTATCATTGCCCATCTTCACTATCCCAAAGTTTCCTGCTTTGTATGAAGTGAATAACTCCTTTCTTGGAGTGACATGGCAAGAAGCAGCTGAATCAATCACCCATTCAACATAAGGATCTAAAACTATAAAACAATCATCTTGTCCTATGGCTAGGACCTCATCTTCCAACATTATAACAGCAGCAATATTCTCATCATTCGCCTTTTTCCGATTTTTATTCTCTTTATGTTTGTTCTTCCAAGCCTTGTAGTTCCTTTTTATGTGACCTTCTTTATCACAATAAAAGCACTTGAATTTTCCTTTTGACTCTGACCGACTTCTGGATTTACCTCACCCTTTAGAACTTCTACTCTTACTTCTCTCCCTGTTCTTTATGACAAGAGCCTGTGCAGTATCCTTGCCCATATCATTTCTTCTAGTTTCTTCATTAAGCAAACTATCTTTAACCATAGCAAGTTGTAACACACCGTTCGGAGTAGAATTACTAAGTGACACTACCAAAGTCTCCCAATTGTCAAGTAAGGAACTCAGAAGCAATAAAGCTTGCAACTCATCATCTATTACTAGCTTCATTATAAGCATCTGATTAACCAAGTCTTGGAACTCACTAAGGTGCTCGGCAATGGACTTACTCTCCTTAAGCTTCAAATTCACAAGCTTTCTAGCAATAAAAGCTTTATTTTGAGATGTCTTTCTTTCATAAAGACTCCTTAAGAGCTCGTTTGGTTATCTCATCACTCAGTTTTCACAACTGATAACTCAACCTCATAACTCATAACTCATCACTCAAATCCCACTATCACTCAAATACCCTAAAACATCTTTTTGGTTTAAAAACTCAATCATATAACTCACCTTTTTAACTCAACTTTTTGCTAGCACTGTGAACCCCACTCACTGACACTACATAGTGGTTCCCTAACAGCTACCCACGTCCCATTCAGCTATACTACATAGTGGTTCATTTTATCCCATTAGAAAACCCATTGTACGCATCTCACAATACCCATTCATCCAAGGTTCTTCCCTCGCCTCCCACATCATCGCACGGTGACAGAGGTCGATATGGACTCGCCGGTGACAGAGCTCGGTATGGACTCGCTGGTGAAGATTCAGTTTCGCCTCAGAAATGGTCTCTTCAATCACACAGTGTTCTTCTCAGGCCTAGTTTAGTGCTTCGATCACGGAGTGTTTGTCATAGAGCTAACTCGCTGGGGATGAAGAGGGAAGTGAAAATGAGAAGAGGCCTGACTCTAACGTGAGAAGAGGGAAAAGTTTTGCTGAAAATTTGGAGAAGAAATAAAATGAAATAAGGGAGTTGCAATGGTAACAACCCAACCTAACTCTGATGTGACAACGCACTGGTAAGGGGCCCACAACATCATCTTATTTACCACGTTTTCCACTGAGTTTCAGTTTTCAACTTTTGAAAACACCAAAATCCTGTTTTCATTTTCCATCATCGACATCCAAAATTTTGAGTTTTTGAGTCATGGAAACAGTAATCCAAAACCAAGCCAAACAGTTTGTCATTCGTGGGACCCACTCGGTTTGTTTCCTGAGACACATGGTGAAAAACACTGACATCGATGCATTATCTAATATGCCCGATAGTTTTTCTATTTAATTTCTCACATTCTCTATCTGACATATCGCTAGGCTTTGCACTATCCCCCTCAAAAGGGTCATGCAAATCCTTGCAATAAAAGACATCCTCCTTCATTGGCTTTCGTATCAAATAATTCGATGTCGAGAGTTTAACCATAGTATTCATAGTCATATTCTCCATTTAATCCAACACAAGACAGTCAAACCCAAGCAATCAAAAGCTCTGATACCACTTGTTGGGAAAAATCCTAATTCTCTCTATGTCTATATGTGAATTAAAATATATAACTACCAAGCAATAGCAATATTATGGAAACAAAAAAAATTCTAGCAAGCATCACATAAACACAACCACACAAGAACACCAAATCTTATGTGGAAAACCCTCCAGCGTAGAGGAAAAAACCACGGGGCAGCTTTGAAAAATATCCACTATGAAATAGAGATTATAACTATCAAGTTTATGCTAAACTTGAGTCCATAATAAATTGGATATACAACAAATAAATCTCAATGAGTAAATACAATCTCACCACAAAGCCAGCAGCAAAGTCTTCCTTTGAATACTCCAACTCTCCATGGTTGTATCACTCAAAAACTCCATGAGAACTCCACCAATTTATCTTCCTTGTATGTAACTCGAGTAAAGAAAAATGTTTCCTTTTTTCTTTTTCACTCTCTCACAGTCTCACTATATTTCTTTATATCTCTTCACACGAACTACACCTCAAATGGCTGAAAATCTCTTTGTGTTTTTGCTCACTCTATGGAACTCACACACTCTGCTTCAGCCCTTAGTGTGTTTCTCACTCAATCACACACCATGGCCGAATGGCCTTTCTTTTTTTTTCCTTCTTTTCTCCTTAGCGTGTCTCCCACGCTTGCTCAGCTTTGCATTAAACCAAAAGTTGACTTTGGAAGCTTGAGGAAGCAAGCTCATCAATTGAGCTTTGAATAATGTGACAAGCAAGTGGGCTGGACCCCTAGGTGCCACGCACCCAACATATCTTTAGGTCAATTGAAATTTTTTTTATGTTTCTAATAGAAACGTACATGATTTGAGTCTCTGTTCCTCTCTTAACAAATATTTATGATAGGATATTTAGACCCCTTAAACAACCAAATTGCGTAGCCTAGATTAATTAGCCAAGTTGTTACTTAGTCAAATTAAGCAATTCTAGGTTAAAACAATCCAAACAATCATATCAAGAATATAAAGCAGCGGAAAATAAATAACACAAGATATGATCACCCAGGAAACCACACAGTAAAAACCTGGGGAGGATTTGACCCACCGATCCTCAAGGCATAACAGAATTCACTATGAAAGAATTGAAGTTCTTACAGAAGGACTACAAGCTCCCCGCTCGACTTCCTAATGCTACCCACCAGTACGAACTTCCTGACACGACCACGCGCAGGCTCCGAATCCACGGACTACTTCTTTCTTGAATTCCTCAATCAGCTACAAGCTCCCCGCTTGCTTTTCTTTTAAGTTCCAATGGTTGCAACTATGTTGATCATCAAGATATTGACAACCCTAAGTTTATGTGAAGGAAAGCTCCTCGAAGATCTCACAAGAGATTCACATAAACAGCAAATATGAGCAACAAAGACCTAGAGAGGTTTGGGTACAAAACCCTAAAAATAAAAGGAGGCACAAGAGGCACTCTAATCTCTCTCTCAAAAAATCTCAAAAACGTGGCTTAGGGTTTCCTTTATATAGTGGGAGAAGTAGATCTGAAACCCTAATCCTTAATGGGCTTAAGCTGCTGTTTGGGCCGACTTAAAATTCTGCAGATACGATTTTCGATCGATCGAGCCTGTTCTTCGATCGATCGAACCAGGCAGAATATGAAGTCTTCTTCCTGCAGCTTGTATGTTCTTGAATCTTGACTTGAATCACCTTGAGCATTGTCTAATAAAACCTATAGACTCTAAGATCTATATCTAGACAAGTTTGTGTTCACGATTTGCCAATTGTTCTAAACATTTAGAACCTAACAATCTCCCCCTTTGGCAATCCGTGACAAAACACAAAGTAAAAGCTCAAAGTTTACAAGTAAACAGCCCATTACAAAAATAATGCTCATAACAACAAATCCAACCTAACTACTATCCATCAGTTGCAAGTGTAGACAGCAGCTCAATTGAATCAACCTGTATATTTCCTGAAACACTAAACAAAATGCATAAACGCATGTGTGACAGAAAAGAGTAAAACAACAGGTATAACATTCTTGTAAGATTCACACAACACAAAATAAAGACATATATGAATGAACAACTCATAAATATAAGTCAATAAGCAGTGAATCACAAAGCAACAAGAATCAATGAATATAACATGTATATCAATCAATAACTCCCCCTAACATGAATATCTGTGTATTTTCCACACATATCAACATGATTCCCATAAATCAATAATTTCTCCCCCTTTTTGTCACGTATTGACAAAGACAACTCATACAAAGAGTAAACAGTCAACATACACAATAAAGGATAAGAGAAAATAGAGAATCAAGGGGAACACAAAACAATTCAACTCTATAGAAAATAGAGACAGCTCCCCCTATGAACAACACAGGTTTAAAAAAACTTTTCTCCCCCTATAAAAATAGGAAAAACAAAACAAGTTGTGGGAAAAACAGTTTTGGGGAAAAATAAAGGAGGGTGGGGGAAAATCAGCAGCAGCAGCAGCATCACCAACAGGATCAGGAACATCCTCACCAGCAGGACCAAAGTTAAAAAACACATAATCCAAAATTTAAAAACTAAGGTGAGGATACACATGAAGAAAAAATATTCTCTCTTTCAATAAAATGCAAACATGGCATTATGTGACCCATAAACAGTTGCATGAGTAGAGAAAATATTTGCACATTGATTATCCATCATATCTCTTAAGAAAAATATTTTCTACAGTTCACACATAAGAAATAGCATATACTAGAATGTACAAAACTCAAAAATTAATCAATCAATTTTTAAATCAAGTTGAGTACCCAATGTAGCAAAGTGTATGCATGTTATGTGTGAAAACAATAAGAGATATGACTGCAAAACTGCAAGATGGATACAAAAATCAATATAATGCATGTGAATCCCAAACACAAAATGATAACATGAAAAAATTTTGGTCAAAAACATAGAAACTGAAAATTTTTCAGTTTCGATCGATCGAGAATCGATCGAATATCAATCGAGTCAGGCAGACTCAAACCAAAAATTTTAATCGCAATTTCGATCGAAAGTCTGGAAAAATCAGTTTTTCGAAAAACAGAGCATTTTAATGCAGAAACTCCTCAAAGCACATTGTTTTATAAAAAATGCATGAGTACGAGACGAAAAGTTTTTCAAAAACACGTGAATTTAACCCAGATCTTCCAAATTAAGATTTTCAATCAATTTGTCCTCAAAGTGCAAACATTATACACATTTTGCATTAAAATCAAGGAACTTTTAATCTTGGATGGCCACAACAAAATCACACACAATATAATGTACCAAGTTTAACAAAGAGTAACTTGTGTAGTGTGTGCAACTAGCAAAAGCTTGAGATACATGTGAGGTGATATGTGAATAGCAATTAATCACAAAGTCTACAAAATCCATCACATAGAATTGAAAAGAGACTATCACCTAAAGAGTTACATCATATAACTCTCACATCTCCTAGAACATAAGCTTGCAATCATGTAAGTTTCTTGAATTTTGCCCCATTATTTAGGTGAAATTTGGCATCAAGCCTAATAGTACACACCAGTTTAAGTTATGTGAATTGGCATCAAGCCTAATAGTACACACCAATTTTAAGCATTAAGCATTTAACAGAGGCTACACCTTATGTTCTTTTTGTGCATGTGCTACACTTTCTCGAGCACAAAATCTTATGATATGCACTAAGGTGTTCATGATTGGCTAGTGAACAGTGGTGAGATGGTTATTTATGCCTTTCTCATAAGGATCAAGTCCGACAGTCAAATAACATGTGACTTCAAGATTAAGACAAAGTGATAAACACCATAAACATCTTTCCCACACAACATGCATTAAAAAGCTTTCAACTAGTAAAGTGCAATAAATAAGCTCATCAAAGCTAAACAAGGTACATAAACTAGTTATGTAAAGATAAGGTGGCCAACCTTGATTATAAATCCAAGATCTATAATACAAAACACAAAAATCTCTTTGGTTTTAACAAACTTTATGACCAAAAACAAAAAGCACATATTATGCTAAATGAACAATGCAAAAGCAATGCATGACAGTGCTAAACTAAGCTATAGAGGGTACACAGACAAGAAATATCAATTTCTTAATTAACCCATGAGTACATGTACAAACTAGTACATACTCACACAAAATCAAAAATAGCTTAGCACAAACTATTCAAGTTTCTCCACAATGTCAAGCATGCTCTAAATCAAGAGAGAGATATTATAACTCATATAATCCTCAAGAAAAATAAACCAAGACACAAAATAAAATATTTTTGTCTTTTTGAAATTTTTCAATGTTTTTGGATTTTTTTTATTTAAAAAAAAAACTAAAAAACAAAACAACCAAAAACAAAAACAAAACATGTCCACAATTAATTGAAAGAATTAAATCAAGGACAAGTTAGCAACACTCACCTTGGGGAATCTTTTCTCACCCATTTAGCACGAGTATTCGGCTTTGTAGGTGAAAATCCATGTGAAGCAGAGTGTATTTGAGAGATTACACCAATCTTCTGAGAGAGACTGAAATCCTGCAAATTCCTTTCACAAGCCAATAAGCTCAAAATTTTCAAAAGCATATGAAATAATTTATATGGACTTATGGCAGGAGAAATATCATCACATATCCTAGATTGACATACAGAATGCTTAAATTTCATTTTATGACAATTAGGACGAATGTGACCACGAACACCACAAAAGTGGCAAACAGGAACAAATTTAGGAACATCAGTATTCCTAACAGCAAATCTAGTCTCAGATTTTGATTTTTGCCTCAACAAAGAACAATTTGGTCTAATATGACCAACAACACCACAAAGGTGACAAGTAGGCACAAAATCAGATTTATTATGCTCTCTAACAGAAGGATTAGACATAGGTTTAGAAACTTCAGCGTTAACATCAGAACTTTTACCTTTGTCTAACCTAGCAAAATAAGCCTTTTCATTATTATTCCTCTTGAAAGGAGGGATATAAATTTTCTCAGTTTTAGGCTTAAGAGAAACAGAAACACTTCTGTTATCAACAGCAAGTTTGGTATTAGACAAATTTTCCAATTTAGCTTCAACCTCAGCTAACTTTTGTTCCAAACTTTTCATCTTCTCATCTTGAGAGGAAATTTGATTTCTCAAAAAATTATTCTTTTTATTAGACTCATCTAATCTAACAAGCAATTCCTCTTTTTCAAGATTAGTCAATTTTAACTCTTCTTTGAATTTCTTAGCAATTTTCAAAGATTTAGATAATTCCTTACGAAGAGTTTCAAAAGCATCAAAAAAATCAGCAGAAACAATAGTGTCATTTTTATTCAAATCATCACAAACATGAGCAGAAAGACACTTCAAATTATCCATGACAACAGGGGTCAAGGATCAGCTCTTAGATCAAAAGATCTAAAACAAACAAAGAGCTACCCGCTCTGATACCACTTGATAGGATATTTAGACCCCTTAAACAACCAGATTGCGTAGCCTAGATTAATTAGCCAAGTTGTTACTTAGTCAAATTAAGCAATTCTAGGTTAAAACAATCCAAACAATCATATCAAGAATATAAAGCAGCGGAAAATAAATAACACAAGATATGATCACCCAGGAAACCACACGGTAAAAACCTGGGGAGGATTTGACCCACCGATCCTCAAGGCATAACAGAATTCACTATGAAAGAATTGAAGTTCTTACAGAAGGACTACAAGCTCCCCGCTCGACTTCCTAATGCTACCCACCAGTACGAACTTCCTGACACGACCACGCGCAGGCTCCGAATCCACGGACTACTTCTTTCTTGAATTCCTCAATCAGCTACAAGCTCCCCGCTTGCTTTTCTTTTAAGTTCCAATGGTTGCAACTATGTTGATCATCAAGATATTGACAACCCTAAGTTTATGTGAAGGAAAGCTCCTCAAAGATCTCACAAGAGATTCACATAAACCGCAAATATGAGCAACAAAGACTTAGAGAGGTTTGGGTACAAAACCCTAAAAATAAAAGGAGGCACAAGAGGCACTCTAATCTCTCTCCCAAAAAGTCTCAAAAACGTGGCTTAGGGTTTCCTTTATATAGTGGGAGAAGTAGATCTGAAACCCTAATCCTTAATGGGCTTAAGCTGCTGTTTGGGCCGACTTAAAATTCTGCAGATACGATTTTCGATCGATCGAGCCTGTTCTTCGATCGATCGAACCAGGCAGAATATGAAGTCTTCTTCCTGCAGCTTGTATGTTCTTGAATCTTGACTTGAATCACCTTGAGCATTGTCTAATAAAACCTATAGACTCTAAGATCTATATCTAGACAAGTTTGTGTTCACGATTTGCCAATTGTTCTAAACATTTAGAACCTAACAATTTATAAAAAAAACTATTAAAACTTAATTGTATTATTAATTAAAAAATGTTAATGCAAGGAAAGAAAACAGTTTTCAGTTTTCTTAGTTGAGTGTTAGACCATTAAACCCAGTTTTGAACCGTCAAATTATTATTATTTTTTTTTTCTGGTGAAAAATTCATATGGTTTTCCGAAATGCTTAAATGCTTTAACAATCCAATGTTAATTCTCCTACGATTTCACTTCAAAATATTGTGTTTGTGCATGAATCTTAGCTGTACAGAGCTCACCTTCCGCACACACTTGGGGAGCGAGAGGATTATGATTCAACGAGGATGTGCTTGATGCAGTCAATAAGCACACGTGCTGACGTGCACGCTGCTAATCATATATATATATATATATATGTGTGTGTTTGTATATGCTGTTGGAAAATTGTATTTTGAGTTTAAAATGAGTGTTTGTAAAAAAACTGTGAAGAGTTATGAGTGCAAAACAGCGTTTAGGGTTTTAAAAAACGCTTTTCTAAACTCCCAAAATGCCTAACCAAACATATCCATACACTGTTAATAAAAAATAAAAACAATATTTTTTTTTATATGCACACACTAAATTTATTTTTTATATATTATATTTTATAACTGGATGAGCTGACCATTTGAATTTGATAGTTTAGAATTAAATGAGAGTAGTGATCGGTCTATATTGTCATCTATCACAAGTTTGTGAAATAATTATAAAATATTTTGCATTTCTAACATTAGACTTTAAAATTTGTGGGGGAGCTCTGAGCTATGTTGCGCGGACACCGCTAATTAAAATGGCCAAGGACCATATTTGAACTCTTAATTTGTACTTTGGACAACATGTTATGGGTGTCATTGTATTTCTTTACTATTTATTATTGTTTTTTAAATTAATTTTAGATATCTATTCAAGCATTTTATTATTGTTACTTAATTTTAAAATTTAAAATAAATATATTATGTTCAAAAATATTTAAAATATACATCAAAAAATATTTATTAATAAATTAATTATCATATCCTAGATGCATCATATCCTAACTTTTCAAAAAATACTATACTCTTGTACCAAAAAAATACTTCGGTAATTCCTAAATATTACTTCGATCATGAAGGATGTGAGCCCCATGATGGAATCCATGTGTAGGGTCCATCCTTTTTGTGAGAATTCGAAACAGTACTCTAGGACTACCTAAAGATTACCCTCATGTACTTGTATCGTATATGTACTCGTATGGCCATATCGGTATTTACACAAAGACAACTTTTTAATTTTCTTAAACGAAATAAGTTCCACTGTTACAAAGAAGGAAAATGAAATGACTAAAATCTGACCACGTCTACACGTCACGCAGATATAAATCGTATGTTTGACATTTGAAATTTGATTTAGTCAACCAGTTGCAAATTCGCATGCACTATACAGAATACAGATATATAAATAGCAAAGCCAAGGCCTTTAAGCCACCCATACAAACGTACGTACTTTGTGCCTCTTATTTCATCTTCTTTCAAAGCTATTATCAATTTCTTCAACTTCTACTCTTTAAACCTAAAAACTCCCCGAGAAATCATCGTTCTGAGCTTCAAAAATTTTCTCCACCCCACAAGATCAATGCAAATGGATTGGAATATCAACTCAACCTCTGCTTACGGTCGTTCTGGACAGGCATCAAGGAAGCTAGAGCGTTTCAAAGTTCGAACAGTAGATGTAGGAGGAGGGGTTGTGAAGGAGGAACCCAATAAGTGAAAATGTATATGGATTGAAAGCTAACAAATTTTTTTTTTTTTTCTAACTTGTACGTACAGAGAGATTTGTTTGATTCTTTTGAAAAATGGACCTCACTTTTTCTTGGTCATAGACACTTGTTTGGGTTGATATATAATACAGAATTTGTAGTCGATGATGGTGAAAGAAAATCCATTCTACCGGAATCAAAAGATCGATGGAGCAAGAAATAAAATGCTTGATGCATGGATAATGTAAAATGGTCACTTACATATACATAACATTGGCCATTCGGCCTTTGCAACAATTGGTACCTCTAAACATTTGAAAATATAGTCAACAAAAAGGTTACAACTTGTTTGGCCCAAAAGCTTTCTGGTTGGGCTTTTGATTGTAATTGATTAGGTCCAATTTCCATCTCAAACCTACTAGCCTCAGTCCATTGGGCTGACATTTGAGATGTTTAAGGGGCTGTTTCGTTTGCCTTCTTTCCTTTTAATTGTTTGTTGATTCTTAAAGTATCATCAAATATTAATTTTTATAAATTTTCTTCTCCTATGGTTGGATCGACTCAAGTTAATGAAATATCATCTTGTGAGCAAGAGAATAGGATTTCGACTAAAAATGAGTAAGATTTTTTTTTTTTTTTTTTTTTTTTTAAATTATCATTACTAGTTTACTACCACTATCATTTGGAAAAATTCTAGAAGTACTATCAATATTATTACAAAATACTTATAATTAGTATAATAATAAATTCAGCTTATGTTGTAATTTTTGTAGTTTATCTAATATTAAATTTTATCATTATAAATTTTAGGTTATTCTATCCTTATCCTTGTACAATTCAATGGATAGAATTTATGTAGAGTTCCATAGATTCAATGCATTAGATTTTTAATTAAATTCAAGTATATAATGGTATTGAACTTAATTATCATTGAAAATGATTATATTATTTATGTTTCATTATCATTGAATAGGGGTGGCAATTCGTGTCCGCATGTCGGGTTCGTATCGTGTTGACTCATGAGTACTCGACTATATAAGTCAACCCTAACTTGATATGTTTATTAAACGAGTCAGGATTCCTCAACCCTAACACAACCTATTTATTAAATGGGTCAGTTATGTTAACTTGTTTATCAAATTTTATCAAAATTATAAATAAAATAAAATAAAAACTAATTTTAGTATTAACCAAATTGATATGAATTATGAAAAACCAAACAAATAAATATTTTTAATATAAAATTTATAACTAACAAATAATTGCATCACAAATAATCATTCAAAACTAAAGCATATCTCAATATCATAAATAATCAATCATAATATGTCAAAAAATAAAAAATAAACCACAACAATTAATAAGTTTATATACCTAAGGTTTGAAGGGTATATTAGTAAAATGTCATTTAATTAAACAAGTTAAACAGATCAAACGGGTTTCATGTGATGGACACTAACCCAACCTATTTATTAAACAGGTCAGTCATGTCAACTCAAATATGATATGAACTCATTAAGTCTCAACCCATAACCTACTAATTTCGTGTTGGATC
The DNA here is from genome assembly GCA_019022515.1 of Quercus aquifolioides. NCBI lineage: Eukaryota > Viridiplantae > Streptophyta > Magnoliopsida > Fagales > Fagaceae > Quercus > Quercus aquifolioides. Next base: position 46,234,368 of record CM032325.1, read on the forward strand.
ATGTCGGGTTTGTGGGTTATATCCAATTTTGACACCCCTAGCAATTATGTATTTTAATTTAGGGTAAAATATCATTTTCATTCCTAAACTTTCAAAATTTTGTTTTTCATCCCTGAACTTTGCAAAATGTTTTACTTTTTATCATTCTATCTATGTTTGTTAGTTTATGTCCTACGTGGCCTAACGGAATACTGATGTGGTAATTGACTTAGATTAAACCATTTTATTTAAAAAAAAATATATGGACACATGGTTCACAATGGTTCATAAATATGGATTAAATACTTTAGTGAGACAAATTTACCCCTTAATGATTCTTTCTTCCTTGTTCTCACGAGTCACGACCAACTGCACCAAGCTTCTCTTAGAAGAGATCTCGGCGCCAGCAACAAAAGCAAGATACAGTAGCACCAACCCATACCCTCGAGCCCAATGAAATCTTGAGCCCTTGGTTGACAAAAATCCTTTCATTCCGTATTTGCTCATAGATTTGAAAAGAAAAGATAACTTGGAGCCCACTACCTTGATTAATTAGTTGATAAGTTTGGATACGCATAAACAACAATTTCTTGAACAGAGCAAAAAATAAAAGTATTTTATAGTTTGGGACTTAAAACTTTTGCCTGATTTTAAGCTATATATATGCGTGCGGCAATACTTCTTGTGAAATGAGTTTGTAGTTGAAGCTATAGCCCTGGAAGGGTTGGGCATGGGGTATTCAGTTTTCATGTTTGGGCAATGGGGTTTCCAGTTAGGAGATTTTCTATCAGGATTAACTCACGACTGGGGCTAGTGTGAAGGATAAATTTGTCTCACTCAAATATTTAATCCACATGCACGAATCATTGTAAGCCACATGTCCACATTTAAAAAAAAAAAAAAAAAAGGCTTATTCCAAGTCAGTAACCACGTCAGTACTCCGTTACGGCGCATAGGACATAAACTAACGGACATAGATAGAATGATGAAAAGTAGAATGTTTTGTAAAGTTTAGGAATAAAAAACAAACTTTTAAAAGTTTAGGGACAAAAAATGAACTTTTGTGAAAGTTTAGAAACGAAAATGATATTTTAACCTTTAATTTAGTTGAAAATTTTAATATGCAGCACTTCAACTAAATATACCTAAATTTTGAGTGGTGTCTTTATCACACACACTCTAGTGTACACACATTGTCTTGTAGATTGTGACTTGCATATACTAAGTGTACACTAAAGTATGTGTGATAAAATGGTTTATTCCAAGTCAGTTATCACGTCAGTATTCCGTTACGCCACATAAGACATAAACTAACGGACATAAACAGAAGGATGAAAAGTAGAATGTTTTGTAAAGTTTAGGAATGAAAAACAAACTTTTGAAAGTTTAGGGACAAAAAAACGAACTTTTGCGAAAGTTTAGAGACGAAAATGATATTTTAACCTTTAATTTAGTTGAAAATTTAATATGCAGTACTTCAAGTAAATATACCTAAATTTTGAGTGGTGTCTTTATCACGCACACTCTAGTATGTGCACTAGTAATTATCGATCTTCTTATCCTCAGATTTAAAGCCTTGCAAGTGAGTTGCAAGCTCACTGAACCTAGCTAACCCTGCTTTTGCCAACAGTAGACAACGTCAATGCAAAATTAAGGGTGTGTTTGTTTGGAGGTGAAACAAAGTGGATGGAAAATTTTGAAAAGAAAATGAGAAGGAAAATTTTTTTGGAGTGTGTTTGGTTAGGTAAGAATGATGGAAAATAAATGGTGGGACCCAGGTGTTTTCTACCTGGGCCTACCAAAATGTTTTCTCCTCAAAATGGAGAGAAAACTGAGTGGAAATGCATTTTTTCTTGATTGACAAAAATGCCCATATGCATGTGCACATAGGCTTCTTCAAGTTGCCTTATTTTTCTTCTCCCTTGGGCAGTAACTTTGCCTTGTTGCATTTTTTTTTTTTTTTGGGCACCGTTGCCTCCTCTCTTTTTTTTTTCTTTTGATTTTCTAGGCCTAGGTGTGCTTTTTTTTTTCTTTTTTTCTTTTTGTCTTTTTTTCTTGACCTTTTTTTCTATTCTTTTTTTTTCTTTTGATTTTCTATAGTTTGGGCTTGATAGTTGTTTTTTTTTAACTAGACGTGATTTTTTTTTTTAATAAATTTGGGTGATTGTTCTTTTTTGTGGTTATTTGTCACTTTTTTGTTTTAATTAGACATCATTATTTAACAAGAGTATATAAGTAAATTTATTCGAACTTATTTTTTTCCATCCCTCCACTTTTCTACTCTCAACCAAACAAAATGGAGAGAAAATAAAATATTTTCTATCCTCTCATTTTTTCATCCTAGCTCTTACCATTTTCTATTCTCCCACTTTTCCACCTTTCCAACCAAACGGATCTTTATAGACTCATAACATGTAAATCTCAATTCTCCAACACTAAGAACTAGTCTTCGAGTTCCACAAGTTGCTATCTGGACATTGAAATGTCAAATGTCAAATATTTCTTCCTTTCATTTTTTGGTAAGTAAAAATTGGTCAGGGCCTCCCATATATAAACCAAAGCCAAACCCACAAGTCTTCCATAAACATAATAATAACAAACCTAGCTATAGAGCCTATTTCTTTCAATCCCTATCTACTCTCGGTAAACATAATACAAGTCCAAGTCCACAATGAATCACTGTTATTGCTTCAAATTCCTCAACCCTCCACACCCACACACACAAATGTTACGTGTTACAAGTCATCACCCACGCCCCAAGACACAAAGACACATTATCACCTCAATCTTATAACAGCCATTCATACTCAAAATCATAGTTCCAAAACATTCATGCATGGAGACAGAATCCCAGTTCATGCTAACTGTTACAATTTTCAAGCAATACCACTGAGGACATGTACAAATAAAGTAGCAGAAGAAGCAAGAGAAGTGATTGACGAGTTAACCAGAGTGAAAGGTCTTGTCAAGCAAAGAGGTTTGAATGTTTCAAGTTTCAACTACCGGGCAAAGCTTGGGTTTGAATGTTGGTTCGAACTCAATTTCTGGATTAGTGGGTGATTCATTACAGAAGCCTGAACGTTTCAAAATACGTACACTGAATTTGGGAGGGGCCACCACCAAGGTTGAGCACAAATAAATCTGTGAATTTATCAAATTATTGATGATGTTAATATACCAGATCCCTCGGGTTGTATCTGGAGCGAGAATTGTAAAAACAATTTAGACTTTTGGAAATGACGGAATTATAATTGATGGATTGAAATTTCCTCCATTATAGTAATAGAACAAAAGATTGGTAGACAGCAATTTCAAATTACTTGATAGTTATCAACTATTCCGGTTTTCTCTTTGCTAGAAAATGGCGGGCGGGTTTTGATGTTGGGAAATGCCAATATGTCGACATGCATGTTTCATGCTCAACTTGCATTGAATACTAATAGAGTTAATGGGCAAATTGACTGTTTTGTTTGTATTTTTTAACAAGCTTTGACCCTAAGGGGGAAGAAGGAGATTTGAAATTTTTTATTTCGTAACACGTCATCCACAATCGATTAGATATGCTATCCCTTGAAGTTAATAGGAAAATCGATTAATGGTTTGGATAATACAAAATATGCTCTATATCTACCACGCATTGGATTATGATTGTATGTCGTAAGGTGTATTGAATTTTCACTAAAATGATTATGTGGTGTTTCCTCATTGGAGGTGTAAAACCTAACTTTTAGGTTGTGACAAGTTCAAATTTGAACTCGTTGCCCTATCAATCTATTTGTAAAACGTATATTATGAGAGAAATGATGTACATATTAAATGTATATATGAGATAATTATTGATATAGACAATTTACAAAACTATGACATTAATGGGCCGAACATAGTATTCCCACTTTCCTGTTTGCCAAGTAGAGTCTCACGAAATCTTCCTTCTTTGTCTTCAATTACATCCAAAAACGACTTTTATGACCATGATTGATCATTGGTTGTCCCTGGATTCCATTATGAAGAAATGCATCTACAGCTTCTTGTACCAATTTCCCCGGTGCCCCTGTAAGCAACATCACACTCATTGCAATTTTGAGGGCCAGGGCGCAGATGGGTTTCAGCCCATCAAAAGCCGATAGTTCTTCTGACCAGGCTAGACACATGCTAGTATTCTACCATACTTGCAAGCTAATAAATGGCCTAGTCTAGTTTGGGCCTAGCTAGAGAATTGAACCTAACTTTGTGGATAAGTTAGCCCAATTGGTCCGGTCCCTGTGAAATTTTTCTCTCCAACCAATGGAGATATCAAAGATCTCATTTCTAACTTCTAAGAAATTGTAAGCGACAAGCAATATTGCATAGTGCAGCTAAGAGCCTAAGATCAGGATGGATCTTTGTCCAGATTTTTAAGGATCATTTTCTTCGTCAATATTACAATTTCAGCGCCTTAGTCCTTGTGCTTCTTATCCCTAAGACTTGCTTGCTCAGTATGGATTGCCCCAAGGAAAAATTAATAACATGATGTGGTCAGCACTCACTACCCATCTAATTGATATGATTTTTTAGCAACAAAATATGGTACAATCGTATCTATTTTGGACTGTTACATTGTCTCATACGATGATTGTCTTCCATTTCTTTGTCTCGTTCTTTTTCTGTGCGCTTAGTTATCATTTTCATTCATTGAAAACAAATGTATTGGCTAGGCTTCAAAGTCATGGAATAAGAAAAGCAGGAAAAATAGTGTTTGAAGCTGTGGAGGTATGGTGTAATAGTTCTAACATGACATTAAAAGTTGAAGTTCGTTACTCTTGCTTTCACAAATCACAACCCAAGAAAAAGAAAAGCATGAAGATAGGATTGCCAATTTGCAATTCCAAGTAAAATATTCAATGATACTTGTCAAATTCTTGCAAGGAAGTGGTAGGCAGGTTTATGATGTTTGTGATAATGAATATTCGTACATTTTTCAATTACTTTGAATCTGCGTAGTTTACAGTGCAAATATCAAATTGATTGGACGCTTTGAATGATATGGAATTTTATCTTAATAATTGTATAAGAATTGAGAAATACATCTGAATGAAGTAAACATAATTTAAGTGGATTTCACCCATCTGTTTGTTTGTTTTCTAGGGGAGGCGTTAAATCAGATGTCAAACCGGTAAATTAGGGCTATCGTAGATATAATGCATTGATAATCCATATTACATTATCATTATCATTTAAGTCAGTATGTGTTTTGTGGGTTCCAGTTAACTCAATTGGTAAAGTCTCTGATAGTTGTATAAGAGATCTGGGGTTCAATCCCCGCCTACACCAAAAATTGATTGGTGTCTTGGTTTGATGATAAAGAACTATCATCAAGAGCGGACGTCATAGGTTGAAACTCTCTCAAAAAAAAAAAAAGTCAGTATGTGTTTTTGTAAAATATTTTATCAAATTTAACCACATATTACTTGCAAACAAACACCTAAAAATAAGAAAATATTTTCCGAATAATATTTTACTTCAAAACAATTAAACAGAGCATAAAATAAAAGATATTTATACGTAATTCAACTCATTTAGTTAGAATAAAACCTTGTTGGATTTGTCCATTTATTTAGATTAATTAAAATAACCAGGTTATAAAAGGAAAATCGTCCAAAATCTTGTAATTCAATAATATAGTCAGATTCTTCCAATTAAAAGGTCTAGGGCTCGAATCTACTATAATTCACTTAAAAATCTATAAATAAAAAGGAAGAAGAAACAAGGGCAAGTGGGGAGGTGGAAGTCTGACCTAACCTTTCATATTGGGAGGCACACTTTTGAATTGGGTGAGAAAGAAAGCATATACGGATAAGTTGATGTGTCAATTGTCATTGCACATTTTATTTTACATCCATTTCTTAATGTTCTATTAACTACCTTTTTATTTAGAGAGAGTTTTAATGTATAGTATCCGCTCTCATTTTTTTTTATCATCAGATTAAGACACTAATGAATTTTTTGGTGTAGACGGAAATCAAACTTCAGATCTCTTATTCAACAACAAAAGTGTTTACTAATTGAGTTAAATGATACCCACGGATTGCTAACTACCTATTTATTGAGGACAAAACAATAGGCAAATAAGTAAATTAGCTTATAACTCCTGAATATACATGAATACAATTAAAAATAATCACAATTATATCTAATAATTAATAAATTGTACACATTCATAAGGTTGCAAAATCAATCAAAAGTGTACACATTCATAAGTTTGCAAAAATTGTACACATAAATTGTACAATAAATAGGTTGCAAAAATTGTACACATTCATAAGGTTGCAAAAATTTGAAAGTGAATACAATTGACACAAAATTAAAGTGCAATCATATATTTTCAAATTTTAGTACTTATTTCAAAAGCTAGTTATTAAGAAATTATCAATGTAACAATTTCATCATTTTTCTAACGTTCTATGCTTTTTTGTTAGATAAAGGATCCTTGAAACATAAAATTTATATCTTTTCATTCAATTGCTAATTAAGGGGCTTTTATTTTTCTTTTTCTTTTTCTTTCTTCCTTTTTTTTGGGGTATTTTGCTAGATAATCTATTACTTGGGGTGAAAAACCATAATCTATAGTGGAACATATATTGATTGGGCTCTCAGATATGGCATTATGAGAAGCAGATTTAGATCGTTTAAACTTCTTAGGTTAACTTTACCATAGGGTTCAAAAAAACTAATCAATCTATTTTTAAATGAGTTGCTTACATTCAACTAATAAAGACCCCCTTTTTTCGTTTCTCAAAAAAAAAAAAAAAAAAACTACATAATTAATAATTTAAATAGATATAAAGTGGTGATAGACTGATCGAACCTTGGGTTGGTTTAGTTACAAACTCACAATCCTTTCTGGGACAAGATTTATGATTGCATGCAATGCTATGCGGACCTTTCTCACAAGTTTTTTGGCTTAGGCTCCATTTAGTTGGGAATATGGAAAAGTCCTTTTAAATATCCATCCATTTTCGCCCCTCTATCTCTTCATTTTGGAGAAATTATATTTCATGGGCCCAAGTGGAAAATCAGCCCGCATTTTCTCTCCTCAATCAAATTGTGGAAAAAAACTAATTCCCCCACTCTCCCCAAATTTTTCTTTTTCGTCTTTCCTTTTCTCACCCCAACCAAACATAGTAATAGCAATCAAATTCCCACCATTAGAATAACTTACGTCTAGTCACTTCTAGGAAATTCAATTTTCATAAAAGTCCCTTGACCATTTAATTAATTCTAATACTCAATAACACTGAATCTGCATCTTCAAAGAATCCTAAAATAACAAAATAAAATGTATACTCACGTTACGAGAACTCTTGCCTTTTAGATTTCTTTCACTCATGCCTTTTTTAGATCTCTAGGTTTTATGAAAGTTTAAATAATAGTTTTATTAATCTTTGTTTGTCTATTCGGATTAAAATCCTCAAGAGTTTTACTATAACTTTATCACGAAATTTGTAATCATATCCATCAATTTTGAAATAAGTATATTGGATTTTGCCATATCATTTTTAACCAAATGTTAGATATACCATTTTGTATTTATTTATGTAGCCAAATCTAATAAACTCATTTTAAAATTAATAAATATGATTTTAAGAATTCCATGGGGAGTTAACCCTAATAATTCTGAAGTATCTTATACCCCATCCAAAACCTTTATATTGAGGGATCCTATTCCTAAGCCAATTATCCCTCATCCTATGTATTGAGTGACCTCATTCCTACAATTACCAACGTGTTTCAACAATCTAGGGGTGTTTGAAACATTTAGGACTTCTTTGTTTGTTTATTTATTAAAAAAGTGGGGACAGATTATATATGGAAACGGTTTAAAATTAAACTATAGATTTTAAAATGTTTTTCAATTAAAACCCTATTGTTTTATTAAAAAAAAAATCAATTCACTCAATTAAAGAGTCACTATTTAAGTTAAAGTAGTGACCAATCAAGTAAATTGAATATGACCACTGCACACCCTAGGTGCAATGGTCACTCCACAAGTATAAGTGTTTGTAGGGTGTGGGGGGCAAAGGCCGGGATTCAAGTTTCCAGGAGAGAGTTTCACACACATATACACTTAAATTAGGCTAGAGTAAAATTTCTATCTTGTATAAAAAAAAAAAAAAATTTGAATATGATTTTCTCAACAAATAAAAAAAAATAAGGACAAAATTTAGTTACAAAATTAGTTGTAGTCTTAAGTTACAACCTTACTCAATATCTTTTTATTAAGGTGAATTTTGATAAATCTATCATTGGATTACATCTTCTTCTTATATCCTCCATATTTGCAAAATTTCTAGAAAATTAAATATTAATAACTATGTTATCAATAAATTGTTTAAATTGCAAGTTTTTGTAGTTTAAAATTATTTATAAAATATAAGATTATAGGTCATATAGATATAGTAAATAATATCTGATTAACACAAAATTTGACATGTATGTTAAGAGCATAAAGAACATGTAATTTAATAATTAGATTTTCAAAATATATAGTATTATTGAGCATAATTATAACCTTAAGTTATAATCAATTTTGTAACTAAATTTTGTCCAAAAAATAAATTAAATATGAGATTTGTTTGGACATTAAGAGACCCGACATATGAAGACTATGTGGCATTTTATTGAGAAAAAAATCACAAAACAGTCACGTCTTCATTAAACTGTATTTAATTTTTTTGAATATTTAATTTGAGTTGTTTTGTTAGACTTTTGGGTGTCAAAGTGTCACATCGAAGAATTTTTTGTGTCTACATAGATTATAAATTACAACTACTTTTTGTTAATTGTACTCATTGAGAAAGAAAATTGAACTGATTTTTAAAAAATCATTATTCAATTAAAGCTTTTTTCTTTTAAGTTTGGGATTTAATTTGAAACCACCCAAACTATATGGAAAGTTTTATAATTATTCACAATCACGTTAATTATCAAATCAGTTTGTAAGTTTTTTACTGTAAAAATTATAGTAAACTTAGTATCTTTCTTTTATTTTTTAACATCTTAGTAACATCAATATATTCTTTTCTATTTGCCTAAAGTAAATAAATACTCCTAATTCCTAACCTCACAAAACTTTATTATATATGCATCAAACTTGCCCAAAATGTACCTTTAACAAGATTAGAAGTAGGAGTACTACTTAACCTAAAATGGTGATGTCATTGGTTAATTACTATCTTGACGATTTCATAATTTGGGTATTTAATTAAGACAGTTGTGTTATGGTTGTATTAATCTATGGCCTTCAATTGATTGGCTAAGCCGCAATTTTGGGCACTAGTTAACTATGATGGCCTACCTCATGTCATCGGAAGGCATGAATAGGAGAAGCATAACCTCTTAATTAGCATGTTCAATAAAGGTGATAATTAGGCTTTTTGTGGTGCTTAACCTTCGTTTTATGCTTAATTATGATTTTCTTGACTTCCACCATTAATGGATCTTTGCCTACTGTCCATAAAAAAATTTATATAACAAAATTGGTACTTTGCCAAATTCACTACTATCCTATGTAGTATCAGATAAGTTTGGTCTGATGATAAAGTTTTTGATAATTGAATAAAATATTTGGAGTTCAAATCCCACATACATCAAAAATTAATTAGTGTCTTAATTTGATAATAAGAAACGTAATAATCAAAAGTAGACGTCATAGATTGAAATTTTAATAAATAAATAAATAAAAACAAAAAGATAAGCTTGTTTTTTGTCTAAGACTGCGTAATCATAAAAAATAGACACTCTAAATTGAAACCCTATTTAAAAAAATAAAATAGAAGAAAAAGAAGATAAGCTTGTTTCTTAATTCTTATCTAGTCCTGCTTAAATGTCTTACTGTGTGACTGGGCCACACATGCAGCCAGAGTAATTGTAAGCACACTTTCTAAGGTTTGTTTAGTCATCACTCATGATAATGGAGTACTGGTACGTAGAAACCTAATGGCATTGGCGGCTGTGGTATGGAAATTTTAGTCGTTAATAATAATAAAAGACCTTCATATTGATGTGATTTATTTAAAAATAATAACTTGAGAGCACATTGTGTATAAAAAAAAGTTGGGGGGAAAAGCCAAATAAGAATGAGAAACCTATTAACAAAAAAAAATATCGGTATTCAGTAAACTAATTAGATGGGAACTGTGGGTTCTTATTAACTCAGCTAGTAAAATCTCGGATGGTTAAATAAGATATTTGAGATTCAATCCTCATCTATACTAAAAATTGATTAGTGTCTTAATCTGATAATAAGTACTATCATTAAGAGCGAACACCATAGGTTGAAATTCTAAAAAAGTAAAAAATAATAAAAAATAAAATGGGAAACTAAGAAGTTTGCACGGGCTTACCATTCAACTTCTAGTTACGATGTAGGGTGGAAATTGCTTACAATATGCCTATCTATAGTCTTAATTTTGGGACTTAATTATACCGATCGGTTTTCAAGCTTTCATCATACTGGCACGACAAAAACGAAAATTACTTACTGAGGCTGACGGCTTATGTTTTGGACAGCATATCTGGATATAATATTACCAGAGTTTTACATAATTTTCATTTTATAGGTCTTCAGGGTCCATACCCATCATACTTTTCATGGTCAAACACTTTTTATTACTTGCACAGTACTCCTACTTTCTTATATTATATAGACTCATATTGTGTATTTATATAAATAGGTCTCTTTTAGACAATTTTTCACATGATACAATATACAAATATTTTTAGGGCCAAAAATCATTAATCCATGTGGCGTGCTAGGGGATAGACATCTGGAAAAATATATATATACAGGCACATGACACATGCTAGTTGTTGCACAATTAATACTCCTACTTTTTTTATATTATATAGATTTATATTGTGTGTTTATATAAATAGCTAGGTCTCTTTTAGACAATTTTTCACATGATACAATATACAATATTGTTATGGAAAAAAATCATTAATCCATGTGGCGTGCTAGGGGATAGACATCTGGAAAAATATATATATACACAGGCACATGACACATGCTAGTTGACACAATCAACAAGGAAGAGCAGTTGCCTCAAACAATTATAAGAGGTTGTTGAGACCTATTGGTAGCGCAACACAAGGTATTGAGATGCAACAAGGAAGCAACATGTGGAAAGCACAATTGAGAATAACCGCTATAGTCTCAAGTATAAATCATGGCTTATTTTACAAGAAAAAAATACTAGAACACAATATAATTTATAGAGATAATTTGTAATCAATTTCCTAGAATATATGTTAGTTCATAGGATATTTGCGAGGAATTTATACTTGTAAGTGCTTCATTTGTAACTTGCAATCTTGTTCAATGAAGTTTAGTTAAGTTTGATGCGGTCTTTAGTTGTTAGTTTAGGTTTAATATAAATTTGTGCTAGCTTTCATTAGTTTGATGTTAGAATCATGACTTAAGATTTGATTTTAGGGTTGTCTATGCCACCCGAGAACTTGAACCAACTGCCCGGATCCAAACCGCCCGCCGCCCGAACCGACTACTTCGACGGTCAGCAGCAAGTCCCTATCCTTAGAATCCGAAATCGCCAAGTCGGTTGGCGGATTTCCTCCTCCAAAACCCGAGCCACCCGACCGACCGTAAAAACCAAGAAATCTGACAATATTTGACTTTTTCCGACAATGATTTACTCAAAATCTACTAGATCTGACAAGATCTCCACCAAATATAGCGAGATCTTAATAAATCCAGTGAGGACTTTAATGGATCTAACAAGATCTCATCGGATTCAAGCAATTTCTATTGTTCCTCTACGATTGCCGGTTTGACCAACTCAACCCCCACCTGCTGCTTTATCTAACCAATCAAAACTGAATTCCTTGCCGATTGGCAGTAGGCCTGGAAATCCTCAACCCGATTTGGCCGGGACGGTTGCGGTTTTGGCACAAAACCGACTCGTGGACACCCGTATTTGATTTTCTTTAGTTTACTTCTAACCAATTCACTTTGATCCAATTTATTTTGAATCAGAGCACTTCAAGTTATTCTATTTAGGAATAATCCACTTCAAACTAGATTAATTCGAATCAATGTCCTCATAAAGAACTTAGATTCAATTAGGAATGGAGCTTAGTCTCTTAGGAATTGTAGTCGCTTTAGTTTCTTGTCTTTTAGCCTCCATTTGGGAAGCGCGTTTCCCAGCAAAAGCATTTTTTTATTTGGGTCATGTGCACTGTTCACAGAACCCACAAGTACCTTCATTCAGCAACTTTTTCTTTAAAACTGAGTCCTACAGTACTATTCACACATTTAAAAATTATTTTGTTACAGTATTTTCAGTTTTCAATAATAAGCGGTATCCAAACAAACCCTTATTATTAACTTATCATTTCCCCAAAAAAAAAAAAAAAGTCCTTTTGATTGAGATATTTTCAAATTGGGTTTTTAGTTCAAGTTTCACTTCTAACAACTTTCCAACATTAATAAGAAACCAAACTTAATCAAAAATTGGTTTTAATCAAACCAACATAATTATTGTTACAAAGACATCTATCTTCGTGCCAAAGGACTAGTTGCTAATATTAGGCATCTCAAACTAATATTTTAAGCTTTATTTAAAACCTTTAATCTTAACAAAGCTCCATCTTCTTAGTGCTAATTAAGATTAATTCCTTTTGGGTGCGTATTGAAATTTTTTAGTATTGAAATTTTATATGTATAATTTCATCCCTCTCCAATCTCCATGCTTCCCACTAAGTTCTCTCACTCCCATCTCTTTGCACTCCCACTTCCTAAACTAAAAACTACCATATTTCATGGATGCCCCTACACCTACGATGCATGACTTTGTGGACCCCTTTGGAAAGGTCGAAGCAAGGTAAAGGGTCAACATCTATCTCGACATTCCTTGAAAACTATCACCACTATTGGAGTGCCACGTAGAGGAACCAAACTAGTGAGAATGACACGTCAACAAAGGGTAAGTTAGGCCATAACCTTTTTGGGGAGCTCCAGATATCCTAAAAATCACGAAAATATATGGCCAGAAAGAAATCCTAAAAATGTAAACTAGAGGTTAGTAGAATAATATATCAAACCCTCAAATCAATGTCTTGAGTGTTCTTTTGACTAAGCCTCTCAACTTGCTTTTCTTTACCAAACCACCATTCATGATATTTGCCTTTGGAACCTCGAGGCACTGAATAATTTATTCAAGATGAAGCATCTAAACAACTTTGGGATTATAAACTATCCATTCCATTTTCAATGCAATCGAAAAACCTTATATGATCAAGGCGTATTTGGCTTGATTTTTGCTTCTAGTTCTGACGAAGTTCTAGAGGAGTAGACGTGGTGGTGATGACTCATATCGTGCGGTAATTTTATATAGTTGGTGCATGATGCAAATCGATATGCTGTTTATGATTCAGTTAACAGAAATATATATATATTGATTTTGCTGAAGGTTCTATGTATCTTTTTCCTCAAATATCTCATGGATTCTTTTAATATTCTGTGTGTGGAAGTTGGTAGTTGCAAATTCAGTTGGTGGCAGTTAAGGGGCAATAATGGACGACTTCATGGACACAAATTTCTTGCCAAAACTTTCTGCTGCATAGTGCATACTTTCCTTGAATTTCAATCAAATTATGGTAACCTGAAATCACAAGGCTTTCGCTTCAAAAAGAAATCACTAGGCTTTATATTAATTTTGGAGATGAATTTATGCCCTCGAGGATTGGAAAATAAGAAGTTTCCAGACTCTTATGAAATAAACTCAAGCTGCTCCAGGATTTATTTAAAAAAGTTTTTCTCATTCACACATTGTCCAAACCTTGAAGCCTGAAAGATGCAGAAAGAGAAATTCCCAATACAGATAACACTGTACAAGTTATTTAACAAACAAACCACTCTCACACGCATTTTATGTTGTCTTCGCTTGCATTCTACCTTTCCAATGCAAACTCCCTCATATATTATTTATATTATAAATAAAGGTTTTTTTTTTTTTATGGTAGAAAATATTGCATATTATATGTTATTTGAAGATACGTAGTGGACTAAGGAAATTTCCAAAGGTTCTGATCAGTGTGATCCTCAGTGTTTTCTGCATCCCCAGCAATGTCATAGCGAGGAGGGCTCAGCATCATCCCTTCAGCCATATTGACAAGAACATTTGGCATGTCAAAGATCAAATCCTCATCAACAAATTCACCAAGCATTGGTTCTTGCATCTCACCTGTGCGTTGAGCCCCATGACCTTCATTCCCAGTTGAGACATCTATTCCAGCCCCAATAGCAGAGGCAGCCGCCCCAATAGCAGAGGCCGCGGAGGCTGCAGCCGCTTGGATATCACGTGGGGATGTGGAAGCAGGCACGGGCAAAGACGAGGCAGAGTTGGGAAAGTTAAGTTCAGCATCTTGGCCCTTAAGAGCAAGAGCTGCTACATCATAAGCCACTGCAGCCATTTCAGGAGTAGGAAATGTGCCTAGCCAAATCCTATTAGGCTTCCTTGGCTCACGAATTTCCGACACCCATTTGCCACTACTCCGGCGCCTTACTCCACGATAAACTGGGTGGCGGCCACTAGCCGGAGGTGCTGCCCCAGCAGTCACAGAGGCATTGCTGCTACTGCTACTACTGCTAGAACTGCTAGAACTTGTGTTTGTGGATGATTGTGGATAATGCTGCATGGTTTTTTTTTCCTTTTCACTAAGGTAAGGAAGATTGGCGGGAATTTTGGATTGGATCGTTGAAGGATGAGGGAAGCCATTTATGGGGATGGAAATTTAGGGCAAAATATGGCTGCAGAGCAAGGTATTCAGAGATGAAAGTGCAAACCAGTTGTTTGTGAACTGCGTTCGCTGAGGATTGGGGTGTAAGACAGCCTTTGTGTTGGACATCTGGGTTGGACTACGTTGTTTGCAGAAAAATAATATTAATAATTAATACTAATAACTATCTTAATTAACGTCAAGAACAGTAACGCTAATGAGGATTATGCAGTGTAAGTGTATCACTTTTTCTAACAAAGATTTGATTTTAATAACGAGGTGCGTTTTTCCAAATTGATCAACCCACCCAAAAGAGTGAAACAGCAAGTGGATGATGACATGAGGGCATGGGATGGTTCAGTAACTTAGTAAACATATATATGCAACATGTAAAAGTAGGGTTTTGGCTTCTCTAAATCCATTATGTGTTCTATGGTTATAATTGACGAGACATCACTTCTTTTAGATTGCCATTATTATTACCAACTCAAGGCCATTAAGCCATTCAGGTAAAGTAAAAAAATCTGCGGTTGTAAAATGACACCTCTATTGAAATGACTTCTCATCAAGTAAAATAAATAAATTTGAGCCTCACTACTCCAATGTTATTGACAATATTGGTTTTACCATTTATATATTCATATATGTTTCATGACAATAAGAAAACCCATTCCAATAATATTAATGTCTATGTTCCCATTGCCAGTATTTATCACCATGCATTGAGCTGCTTTTTCAACATGAGAATGTATGGGATGTGGTAGGTTGGCTCTGGGTCTTTTGGTGCTGTTAGCCTTTGTTAGGAACGTTGTGGTGCACAGTGTCATTGAGCTTAGTTGTTAAGCTGGTTGTGTTAGATTGGTGAGGTTCGACAGCTACACGACAGATAGGGTATCTATCGAGATTTATGAAGTTCAGTTTTTCAAAGCTAATTTTCATCCAATCTGTGAATGTATGTTTGGGTTTTCTTTTCTCACAACTCTAAACATATATAAAGATTATTTTAAGGGTCGTAAAATGTTATGCACAGTTGCACAAGAGCACAATTTCACAAGTGTGAAGAAAAGTGTGACCGAAAACCTAGTTTTCCCTAGTTCTTCTTTCTCTTGAAGAAGCTGCTATGTTTGTACATCATAAGGTTTTGTGACCAAGCAACTTCATGATCTTCATTGTGTGATAAACAGAAGAACTTTGCTGCCAACATCCTTCTCAAGTTGGTGATCAAGTCGCGTACTGAGATCTGCGCAATTGGTTAGTCACGTACTAGGAATCGTGCATTGAAAATGAGAGATTGTCACTACAGAACAAGTCCAATTGGATATTGGGGTAAGGGTTCAACTGTAGGTTGGTATAAGGTATTGAGATTTCTTTACTTGAAACCGCTTGTTTTGATAATAGTGGATTTTCGGGAGTGGTGACCTTAAAATCACCCAGTGGAGTTTTGCCTTATAGGTTTTCCCCATTCATAAATAAATCACCGTGTCAATTTAATTTCCGCCGCATACTTAGTTATTTGGTGATTTGTTTGTGCTGCCACGTACATTGCATGTTAATTTGATTAATTAATAAACTTGACTAATTAATCAATTAATATATCACAAGGGGTCAATACATTCTTAGTCTATCATGTACTATTCCCATTAGGAGCGTTAATCTCAAATTGATAATGACACTAATATTATTAGGGCTATTAGTCCTACATTAAAAAGAAAAGAAACGAGGTGAGGTGTGTCAATACCTAGAAATAGAGTGGTGGTATAACGTTGTTTAGTGTGTTAATTAAAAGATCAAGTTTTGTCTTGTGAGAGAGTTAAAAACTAATTTTTGCTATTGCGTTAATGAGAGGGTGTTTTTGGGTGTATTGAGATTTTAGTTTGTTTTTTTGTGAAGAGTTAAACTTTGTGAGTGTAGTTATAATTATTATTATTGACAGTGAATTTTGGTAGCATTGTTCGTGGATGTAGCTAGGCATAGAGTTTGTTAAATAACGTTAAATATTATGTGTTGTGGTGCTTACTATTTCATTATTTTGCATGCATTTTCCACAAATTGGTGTCAAAGTTATCGATTCAAGTATCTAGAGATGGAGAGCACAATAGCGAGCAAAAAGATTGAGGTGGAGCTCTTTAATTAGGGAAGAAAATAATTTAGACTTTGGCAAAGCAATGTCAGGGTCATTGTGGTGCAGAAGGATTGTTACACCGTTGTATGGAAAGTCAAAGAAACCAACCATTATATCTAATAATGAATGGGAAGAACTTGGGATGAACGTTGTAAGTGATATTTGTTTGTGCCTTGCACCAGAGATAAAGTGTAGTGTGTGGAATGAGATTTCTCCCCAAGAATTATGGAAAATGTTAGAGAAGATATATATGTCAAAGATATTGATAAATCAACTATGCATATGAGAAAAAATTGAATTGAAAAAAAAAATTTAAATAAACAATATTGTTACCTTTTAAAGTTCATAAAAAATAATACTAATAAGATCTAAAATTACATAATAAATTTTGGAGTTCAATAATATTTGCAAGCTGATTTTAGTACTCAAATGAATAGACTTGTATTAAATAAATATTCATTAGTATTCAAATCAGTAGACCTTCATTCCATACAAAGAGAGTTCTTAAAAGGTAACAAAGTCAAATTTCCTTTTACATCAAGGAAAGCCAAATAGCTAACGAACTACAAATAGAAATTTGAGACAATTTCTAACAAATCTTCACTGACTCAAAATTTATCAAGCAATCCTTTTTATGTGTCGCAATAGCTCCACCTTAATCTAAGCAAGTTTAAGTTATTATTGTTATTATTTTAGAAAGTTATCATTGTTGGCACAAGTAAACTTGGGATTCAGATCCTCTAGATTTCCTAGGGTACTCTAACAATAGATTTCTTTAAATCCTAACCACTCTTTTATGATTTAAAGTTCTAAATTTTGTCATGTCAGCATTCCACTAACAGTACTTTTAAAATAATAAAATAATGTTGCAAACAAAACAATTAAGATTATTGTTAGTAGAATGACGACATAGCAAAATCCAGACCATTAAATCATTAAAGAATTGTTAAGATTTAAGAAAATCTATTTGGTAGAATACTCTAAGAAATTTAGAGGATCTGAATCTGTAAACATGCGCATGCATACATAAAAATTGTTCAAAAAATTATCTCAAACTATACCAAGATCAACCATGGGTTTTAATGCCACTTATTGCGGTATAGTAAAAGTTGTGATAACACTTATCACAAGATCAACCATGGGTTTTAATGCCACTTATTGCGGTATAGTAAAAGTTGTGATAACACTTGTCTTGTGATAGCAGAAGTTATGATATCACCTTTTCTTTTCTTTTTTCTTCTTTTTATTTATTTTTTCTTTTCTTTTCTTTTCTTTTTTTGGCAATGGCAAAAGCTTTAATATCAATTGCTAAGATTTTGGGTTTGTGAGACATCAAATATAAACCTCTTTAGGAGTCCATTTGTGATGGACTAATATAATATGTTGGAATATCACTTAACCTAAAAATTGAAACCTCTTGGAGTTTAGCTCAATTATGTTATATCAACCACTCACTTTTATCATGATTATCTGGTGTTAGTTAAGGAATAGGATTTGAAACCTTATAAATAGGCAGTTCTAAGTAAAAAGTTTGATAGTTTTGACCCAAGAGTCCTCCTATATAGGGAGAGGAAAATAATCTTAGAAAAAGATATCCCTTGAGAGAGGAGAAAACTCATAGAAGAAGAGTTCTCCTTAAAGAATAGAAGACTCTTATAAGAGGAGTAGTTTGTTAGTTATCATGAAGTTGGAAAAATACCTATGAGGTAGAATTATGTAAGATAGTTTGAGTATTGTATTCCTTATTGAGTCTAGTGGATTTAATCTCTCTTTTCATGAAAGTGGATTGCTTGCCAAATCATGTAAAATTTTCTATTTTTAATTTGTATGGGTGTACTTATTACCTTTCTTTATTGTTGTTTGTTCAATTTCACGAGTACTATCACACATATCAAGTGGTATTGGTATCAAAGCTTCCGCTGACCTTATTTTGTGTACTCATCCCTACTAGGGTTATAAGTTATAAAACTATATATATATATATATAAATAGTGTGAGCATTTTTAAATGAGATGAACCAAAAAAGCGGGTTAGTGGTCCACCATATTCTGTCTAAAGTTAATTACCCAAATGCGTCCGACCAAATATTCTTGGAACAAACTTTAATTGGTCGAAATATTTCTTTCTTTAATTACATGGATTAGAACTTCTAAATCAATTGTCTTTCTCGAGCCAAAAGCCATAATGTTTTTTTCCACAAATCACTTCCTGAAAAATCATCATCACTATTCTTTCTTCGTCCTGCCTGGCTTCAGCTTACTCAACAGGATATCGAGTAGGACCAGGAGGACTTAACCTGAAAAAATAGGAATAATTATAAGACTGCAAGCTAGTCACAAAAATTTTATTCTTCAACAATAGCCACCTCCTGTACCTACCCACTGACCTCTCAAACACGCTTAATACATAGCATTGTAATGAGGTTTTAGCCTTTTAAGTGCATGAATGAATTGGTATATGTATCATATCAACCTTGACCAACAATGGTGGGAAAATTCTCCAACTTGCAAGCAACCAACGTGGTCTAACCAATGGCACAGGAAAGCTATATTAAAAATAAATAAATAAACAATTGTAACATTGTCGATTGTCGATTGTCGATTGTGAGAGCAGACCTACCTGTTCATATGTCCTTTCTTATTTTGGAAACCATGGGACATAAATAAAAAAACTTCCCCATATGTTCATGGAATTCTAATTAAATATTTGTAGTCCAAATTTTCAATTCCTGATAATGTACACATCAAGCCACATTCCTCACTAAGGGGTTATTTTAAATTCAAATGAATTAATTAATCTCTTTTTCTATAGCTTTTTAGTCACTTTTTTCCAACTCTCTCAAAATTTAAGTCTTTTGTCCGTACAACCCTGGGAAACTAAGTCCAAAATGAACCGATTGTTTATCATTGTGTAGCACCCATCAAAACATTATAATATAATAATAGTGGACCATAGTGTTTGGTTAATTAGCTTCCTAGTAAACCACTGTCTAGAGCTACCTTTCTCAATCCAAATGCACCTAGTTTTTTATTTTCTTTTTGTGTGTGTGGGTAGAGACTAGAGAGTTAATTGTGGCTTGTGCACCCCACCACCGGGACCTAAGAGTCACTCACTGAAAGAGACATTGGCTTGGTCCCATAAAAAAGATAACGTTGATTTGGTGTTCCTCAAGGAGTTGATCTGTAAAGTGTTAAGTATTTGAGTGTAAGTATATCTACTTTTATCTATTAACAAAAACAAATAAAAATCTGTTTAATAGTCACATTTGAATTATGCTGAACCGTGTATCTGTTTACGCAGGTTGTAGCGGTTCTGGCGCGGCCGCGTTAAAACATAAAATCTGGGCATTTTTATCTCGCGTAGGATATGTTAAAATTCAAACTCGGTGTTTTTCGCCGTTCTTTTTAACAATGATTCTTTCATTTGAATTATGGTTTAAGTTTCTACATCAACCCTATTCTCGCCGGCATTGAGGCTTGAGCTATATAGTCTTCACATTTTACATTTTGCACTCAATTGTACGGAAGGAATATTAGAAAACCCACTTGGTTGATATTTGATTTTTACTTTTAGTCGGAATAAAGCAGATCGACATTGAAAATAATTGATTGCCGTGTATTATTATTCTTAGAGTTGTCAAAGTCGGAATCTTACATACAATCATAGGAACTAAGATTGTGAATTGTAAGATCTTACGTAATTTTTTATTTAGAGCAAAAAAACATATTAGTTGTAACTTTGTATCTTGAATAATCACATAAATTATGAATTCATCCATTAAAAATAATTAAAAAAATAAATATTTTAATCAATACAATGTAATTTGTATGTGTTGTATATATAGGTATATACATGGATAGGTTATAATAATAATAATATTTGAGTTTGGAGAATATTATTTCATTAAGTTGTTAAAGTGAAAATTCAAATTCTGGAATTTTCTAAGTGAAAATTCGAAATTCAGCATTTTCAATCGGTCGAAACTTTGGCTCGATCTATCGAAATAGTAAGAAAATAATCATAGAGTTTCTAGATGGTTTGATCGCTATTCGATTCCTGTTCGATCAATCGAAAAGAGAATTCGATCAATCGAAAGGACCTCTCGACCAATCGAAACTCAAAAAACTGAATTTTCTGCAGAATTTTCTGGTGACTATTCAAAAAGGTGGAAGAGGTTTCAAGCCTTGTGAACGGTTTTATGAAACATTTTAACTCTCCATACATACCTTTTGAAAGGTTATAACCCTGTGGGTATAAATAGAGGTTAATGTTCACTTAAAAAGATGACTATCTCCCCAAAATAGTAAGTTACAAAAAAACACAAGAAATCCTGTGGGTATTCTCCAAAATTACTATTTGTAGAACTCAATAAACTTGGTTGTATCCTGAGAACAAGTTTGTAGAAATCCTTTAGCAACTTACGTATGGGAACAAATATTGTCTAAGGATAACATTCAATTGTGCCTCCAAGTCAATCACTAATTTCTATTAACTTGATGTGTTCATTTGTTCTTTCGTAATTACTCCTTAGTTTGGTAAAATTCCCAACAGTATGTTATAGATCATTATATTTATACTAATAAAACAATTATATTTAAGTTTAAACACAATGTATCCAAAATAAAAAAATAAAAAATCAGCAAATATATAATTAGCAACCAAGTACCAAAATAACTATCAACGCATATAAAAAATGTTTTCCAAATTCTAAGTTCCAAGTTCAAAATTCAAATAAAGTAGCAATGGAACATAAGGCAATTATTAAGATAAATCTTTGATGACCAACAAATGAATTAAAAGCAAAATGGAACTGACATAACGTTTCTTAACATGTTCTTACTCCAAATTTCTGACTTTTAATATATATATATAATAAAAATAAATAAATAAACTCAATACTAAGAAGTCATTTAATTAATCAAAGGAAAAAAAAAAAGTCATTTGCGTAGCCCTTTTGTGTTCTCAAATTTGAAAATGTTTTAATGAAACTTGTTTGTCAAATTAGACTATCGAACCTTTCTCTAGAAACTGTTTAGAGAAATAAGACATTACTCATGACTAATTTTTTTTTTGAGAATTGACTACTACTGTTACACTGTAAGGTTTGGTTCGACATGACAGAGAAATGGTGTCGACTATGTGAAATACCAAAACATCTGTCGTTTATGATGTAACTAAAGTAGTTCGCCGTTTTATGAACGATACACGTTTCTGTCGTTTTCTGCCGCGCGCTAAAGAAAATGGAGAACAAACATTCTCACAGTCATTGATTGAGTTGTTTTCATTTTAGTTAATTAGATTCTCAAAAAATAGTTTAATTTTTAGTCATATATATATATATATTCAAACGTGTTGTTCATTTGTGAGCAGCGAATGGACTGTCCCTCTCGAGAATGATAGTCGGTAAAATAAATAAAATAATTAAATTAAAATAAATTAAAAAATTATAAGTTATAAAAATAAAAAATAAAAAATAAAACCTTGAAGGTACGGAAATGGCAATCAAATCTGGAGGGACACAATTTGCGGCCCATACCCAAGATGAATGAGATGATGGCCCAGTGAGCTTAATACAATAAATTTGTAAATAGTGGGT
This sequence comes from Quercus aquifolioides, assembly GCA_019022515.1. Lineage (NCBI taxonomy): Eukaryota > Viridiplantae > Streptophyta > Magnoliopsida > Fagales > Fagaceae > Quercus > Quercus aquifolioides. The sequence goes on from CM032325.1 coordinate 46,256,840, forward strand.
TAAAGAACTAGGTCCTAGTGAGTTTAATAACGGTTAGTATGGGTTCAAAAGATGATCAAGTAAGAACAGAACACATAGGACTGGGTAAATTCACTGTCCGAAGAGACAATTCTGAATATAAATTAATATCACTGTTTATAAATACAATTTTTATTGATACAGTAGTTCTTCTTCCTCTTTCTTCGACCCCTTTCTCATGGGAGGTCTTTCACAATATATAGTTCCTTTCCAACCATCTTCATCTTACACTTGCTAATCATTTAAGCCTTTACTTGAGTATATGTCCCATCAGACACCTTCTCTGGCTTTCTGTGAGTTGTGATATTTGAGATTACACTGTTCAGGAGTCTTCTCCACATAAATGCGGCCAGAAAAGTAGCTACAGTGCATTTAATGCGGTGGCAGCAGCTTTTTCTTTAGATATTTCCGAGTTCTAATCGCTCCTGTACGTGCATGAGGCTCATCCTTATCGTGGAAACCTCCTAGAAGATCATCTAGATTGCTGAAATACAGATTTGATCAGTATTCATCATATCCGAGAAGGAGTTTCTCCTCGGACTGTTCTCCTCCGTCCCTTCCTTATGTGACTCTAAACTTGGGATTTCTCTCAATTACTTACCCTTCCTCGGACACGATCGCATCCCCAAATAAGGCCCAAGGCCCAATATACAACTTTAGGCCTTTACCCCTACAAAATCTAAACACTTCTAGAGGCTTTTTCTATTTTGTTTATAGCTATTTTATTCAGATCTTCTATACCACTCCTCTACTCCACAAATAAGAATCAGTCACATTTCCTTTAATTTAATTAAAATCCTAAATTTATGTCTTTTCTTATTACAATTTCTTCAAATAAATAAATAAGCACACCTCAAAACAATGTCGAAAACGAAACTTTAAGATTTAATTAAATTGATAGACATGGGATAAGTTTTTATTTGTGGATTATAAAATAGAGCAATGGGAGCGAGCTAGAAGATTTGGAATCCTAAATTCTAGACCTACGAGCAACAAGTTGACAATTGACTTGCAGGGAGGAAGGACGGAGGCCTTGTAGGTGAAAAACAATAAAATCAAGTTTAACTGTAAGTGAAAATCAATAAAATTGAGTTTTAACTTGTAAAGTTTTTATGTCTTTTTCTTATTTTGCTTTTGATTTTTCAAAAAAAACGTTTTCTTCATTTTCATGTGTTTGGCCCAATTAAAGAATATTGGTCAAACTAAAAATAATATCAATTTGACTAGAAAAATACCTTTAAGAAGCATAAAACCATTTACAATTCATAATTTAATGTTGCTTAGGGGCTTTAGTCATGCAGCATACCAAAGGCCATACTTATGCTCTCCCACCAACCTGCCAATGCTACTATCCTCTGCCGCCACCCTGCGGTCGCCCTCCTCTTCCACCACCAATTGGTATCTCTCTCTCTCTCTCTCTCCAATTTGGGAATTATGTGGTTAGGGCTTAGACTAATTTTGATTTGGGAAAATAGTCTTGAATAGAAATTTGTTTGAATTAGGTGGGTAGTAGAAATGAGTTGCTTCAAGTTTGTTTAAACTAATTTGTAATTTTTTTTAATATTAAAAAGATTGTCACGTTGCATACAAAATAACAATTCATTGTTTCGTTAGACACAGAAGTTAGGAAACTAATAGAAATTGATGAAATGATCAATAACACTTATTTAATAGTGTATTTTGACCTTTGTAATTTATTCTCTATCCTCTCTACTCTCTAGTTGTCTTTTTAATTTGAGATTTGCATAATATGCCGTTAGTGTCGATGATTTGCATAGATCAGTCTAATTTGATGCCATAATACCTGCATTCCTCCGCATTTCTTTCCTCTTTGGCAGAGTGGTGACTGGTGAGATTGCTGTGTGGTAAATGTTAGTAGAAAATGGTAAATATTAAACGCAAACGGCCTTGTATCTGATTTGTTAATTGTGGTAATGCTTATTTGAAAACAATTACCAGGCTTGAGATTTACCTTATTCAAGCAACATTTTAATTTATCGCTAATTTGTTTGTGATTGCATAGTGAAGAAACTTTTCTAATCTCCTAGACTAGTGGATTCATTTATAAATGTATGCTTGATTTTCTAACTATTTTGAGTAGAAAATCTACCTCAGTCAAACGGATTGGTTTCATGAATCATGTTTTAAATGAAGTTCACGATCTTTGCAGTCAAGTCCTTGGATTGACAAGGCTATTGGGTTGTTGTTTTGGTGCAAACTGGGTCGAGCTGGGTTTGGACTTTGGACTTTGGACCATAGCCTGGCTTGGGCTTCTGTTAAGCCCATCCGTGGGCTCACAGCTGAGGCTGAGTCTAAGCCCATATATATATATATATGCGATTATATGAATTAGCCCCTGGAAATTAAATGGTATATTTACACTAAACTCTCACATAAATGATAAATGTGGATTAATGACTAGTATGATAAGAAAATGGTAGTGTGTAAATTTATTTTATTCCTTCCTATATTGCCATGTCAGTTTTTGAAAACCTACATTTTTTCATATCAAGATTGCAATGTGTATTTCTTTTAAATTTTTTTGTAATATTAAGGGCATGTTTGGTAAAAGTATTTAAATATAGTTTTTTGTTTTGGAATCCATAAGATGGTGGGTCCCACACTTGAATTTATTATTTGACTAATATTTTCTAAATACAGTTTTCAAAAAATTGTATCTTATTTTCTTGGTTTAGAACAGGATTTTGAAAATAGCTAAGGAGGTGTTTTCAGGATACAGAAAATGTTTTTAATGACACAATTGTAAAAAAAATTGAAAACAGTGGATCCCACATATTTGTCCAAATTCTTTTATCTCTTAAATTAAGGAGTTTATCTTTATCACAAAAAGAATTTTCAAACTTTAAATTTGAAACTTATTATTAAAAAAAGTACTACCAAAAAAAAAACTAATCTACAGATTCTACATATTACTTTTTATAAATATATTTTTTTTAAATCTCAAAAATAGAAATGGTCTCCCAAACAATTATTTTTTTATTTTTAATATTTTAAAATTGTTCTTAAAAGTGAGAGCCAAACACGTATAATATAAAAATTATTATTTGAAAACTATTTTTAAGTTCAATTTTTTTTTAAATTGTTTTTATATTATTTTGAAAACAAAAACAAAAATTCTCCTACTAATCAGGCCCTTAAGAGTTATAAAAGCTTCTAAAATTGTTACATATTAGTTGAAACCAAATAGAAATGATTGTTGTATTTAATTAAAGCAATGTAATACTAAATAAATTCTTATTAATTTTTTCCAGGTCTTCTTTAAACAAATTTTAATAGAATCGCTCTAAGAATTTTATAAATTATCAAATTTAAAATTTTATTTATTAACACTTATTAATCAAATATATATCATATATAAATATTTTATATTGAACTTTCCTATGCATTTCACGGATTAGTTACTTTTGTCTTTTTAATCTTTTCCATACTGTCATGTCATGCTTTGAAAGCTCATATTTCTCAATGCCTAATATAGTAATAGATTTTTTTTTATAATTTGGTTTTAAAATTTTTAATTATAAAAACTGATAAATTGTTACATGTTAATTAAAACTAACTACAACTCATCTTTTATTAAAGAAAAAGATATCCAATATTAAACAAGTTAAATTATAATTAAATAACTTTTGTCTTTTCTATAACTTTTTTATTACAATTTATATATATATATATATATATATATATATTCTATATATCATGAATTAGCGACTAGTTATAATGGAATATTATACTTTATAGGCCTCAAATAATTCTCTGTTCTTGAAATTACCAATTAAAAAAGTGAATGCTTATTCTTACTCTTTTTATTTTTATTTTTTATTTCTTTAAAAAAATAGTGTTTACTACGTAGACTTGTAAGTACACATTGAAGAGGACTATTAGAATTTGAGAATAATTTTGAATTTATAAGTATCCATTACTATCTTGGAATATCCATTTTGAAAGCTATTATATGATTATACCGACAAACTTGGTCATCTCCAATTTTCACTAAAAATTGTATTATCTTCCCTCTTACTCAAACAACAACCCTACTAGTTACTTATTAGAAAAGATAAAACATAACTTTGATACCATAATAAAGGTGTATGAGAAAATATGAAGAAAAGAGAGAGAGAGAGAGAGAGAGAGAGAGAGAGAGATGAATTTATGTGGTTTGACATTAAGTGTGTGTTTTAGTACAATTTATTTATGGTAGATTATTTGCACAATATGAGACACACACACACACACAAAAAAAAACCAAAAAGGTAGTGTAGTTTCAAAAGGCTGAAAGTTAGATATTTGGAATCAAGATAAGATTAAAAAAAAAAAAAAAAAAAAAACTGAAAGCTGTAGCCAAACGGGCACTAGATGACTACATCCATAGCCTCTAATGGCTATATCTTTACTATTAAGCTCTATATATTACAATTAACTCATTGATAGATATTTATAGTAGGTTAAATCATAGATTAAAAATACTACAACAACAAATAGGATTATAATTACTTTGCTTGTATTTATACTCCAAGTAAGACTAAGATTATGTTACTTGTATTCCAAATAGAGTAATTAGATACAATGAACATGGAATATAGTTACATAAAAAAGTTGGGTCTTTGTATCTTAACACCCCTAACCCCTAAAAAAACAAAGTGGAAGCTTGAACAAAACTTGAGTTTGGAAAGAAATGGAGACCCTAATGGAAAGCATAGTTAACTAGGTTGCATTTGAAGTAGACCAAGTTGGACCCAATTAAGTGAAGCGCATATAAGAAGCTGAACAAAGGTTGGATGCGCATAATATAATGATCAAGGCTTTAATGTAAGCATGGTGCATATCATACCAATGCATGATTCTAATTAAAGGCATGGTCTAGATACTTGACTAGATAGAAAGCTGACAAAGAGGGCTGCTAATCAGTGTGATACTTAAATTGACACTGTTAGGAATTATCAATTCCAAACGTTGTCGATCCACGTGATAAGGATTAGATCTCGATTAACCTTGTAGGAATGCCTGGCAGTAGTGGTGAAAGGATGATTCTAAATTTGACTACTGGAGATCATGGATTAGCGGAAGCTACAAAAGCTTAAATCTGGTAACTTATGGAGGTCACAAGGGCCTTGTTTTGATATCATATTGGAAAATATAAAGCATAATTCCGTTAAAGTTTAGCTATAGAGGGTCTACATTTACAACATAAAGTCGTTGATGCCTACATCTTTGAATATTTTTAGTAGGCTAAATTTTAAACTAACGATACTTAACATAGAAGTAAGATTATGATTACTTCACTTGTACTCGTAATCTAAGTAAGGTTAAAATTAATTTTACTTAAACTCTAAAAAGAATTAGATTAGATAAAACTAGGTTAAAGTTATATAATAGATTTGAACCTTAATGTTTTTTTTTTTTTTTTTTTTTTGATATGATGAACCTTAATGCCTTGATATATAGTACACATTTCAGTCGAATCATAGGTTATAATAACCTTGCTACCAAGCACATCCTAGTCAGGTGCAAATAAAAGCCACAAACTCATATGCTATGGAAGACACCTGTCTACGTTTGATGGGAATATAACGATTGAAACAAAGATACTTTTGCCAATAAAAAAGATACGTCTTTAATTAGTACTGAAATCAAATCCCCTCTTAACTTTCTTATATTTCATGATTAAGCTTTTTTGGGGTGACAACTCACTCCCATATACCGATAAGACAACTTTCAACTACAATCAACAAAAAAGGCTTAATCTTGGTTGGCAATCCCGGCTTCTCTCAGATGTTTTCCGGCTAGCAATTGAGTCCTTTTTTGACTAATCTTCTCCCACTCGCTCTTTTAGTGCATCAAAGGCTTTCTCTAAACTCTTTTTTTCTTTTTTTCATTTCAAATGATCCTTCTTTCATCTTGTAATTATTGAGCAATCCCTGTCGCTAGGTTTCATTATCATGCATGGGTCCAATTTCATCATGCTATCTCGGACCCACTATGGATCTCAATGAATCGGAACCTCTAATCACCAAATGTTGACAACCATTCATCAGCTGCAATTTCTTTTTTAAAAATATATCTATGTGAGAGAGAGAGAGAGAGAGAGAGAGTGAGACACTTTCGTTGGGCAAGAATTAAGCTTTTCTAAATCAGCTAAATATTCTTGGTGGACCCTTCTGGAACCAATATAATCTTGACACCTGTCCTGAATATATGGGTGCGTGTGTGTGTGTGTGTTTTTGATGAATTAATAGTTTACGTACTGCTTTTGGTAAGATAATCTTTAGCCTTTGATTATATAATTAGATGTAACATGCCCAGTAAATTAATATAAAATAAAACAATCCTGTTAGTCTTTTATCAAATTCAGTTTATAGTAACAAATTAAAAGATTCTACCATTTGTTATATATCACATCAGATAAGTAATAGAATCATCTTAAAGTTGTCTTAGTTTGTAAAAATATGATTTCCACTATATGATTTCCATTTTTTTTTTTTTTTTTTTTGTCATTTGAGGTTTAATAAATCTATGGAATGCAAATAGAAACTAACTATTTCATTTTCCCTAAATCTCATTCACTTTAATTTAGTCCTCATGTAAGATAGGTGTTGGGAAATTTAGGGCAAATCGATGAAAATACAAGGAATTAATGTAGGTTGGAGGTATATATGAATCAATTGTTTTCCTTAAAGATGATATTTATCCTCAATCAATTCAGTTTGCTATCCGCTTGCAAGCAAATCGTCTCCAAGTAATAACTAAGATTGGATTCTAAAAATAGCAATCTTGAAAAATATAATGCTGTGAATTTCTATGTTTAGTGTGCCAATTTTTTTATAAAAGCTCTCAAAATCTTTAAATAACTGAATATGGATGATTATATATAATCAATGAAGAGTTACCAGTGAAAATGCACATTTGAAAGGTCAATTATGTTGGGACAAGCGTTATAAAACATTGCAAAAGACTGCTTCTAGCCATCAAGGGCACAAACAAATTCATTTCCTCCCTTTTCTTTTTACTTTTTTTTTTTTTTTTTTTTTTTTGGTTACTAAAAAATACACTTTCTGCAATTGCCACACTCTGAAGTCTGAACAAGAATGAACCTCTCTTTTTTTTTTTCTTTTTTTCTTTTTTTGAGGAGAATGAACCTCTCTTAATTAGCGAGTATCAGATATAAAGTTCACACTGATGGACCAAAAAAAAATTTGAATATGGTAACAAAAAAAATGGTGAATAGTGATTCCAAAAGTATGAAAATGGATATTTTCACATGGGTTTTCACAAAATAATCATTGAATACCTAAGTAAGCTGGTATCTCAATAACTACTAATCAAACCTCTCTAACCAAAGAGGAAATGATAATTACTAATTGAATAAGGACAGTGTTAAAAATACTTCTTGATAGATCCTGAAAAATCAGTAGGTTGAAAATCTCGGGCGTCGATGATCTTGAGGCTGAGTCCTGAAAAAGCAAATATAGAATCAGAGGAGACCGGTGGAGGCTGGCCCAGAATCCTCTGATGGTAAAGTCAGTGGTTGTTATTTCAAGCCAAAATGAAGTATTTCTAAAGTTCTTCTTTTTGTGGAAGTGTTTTTTTTTTTATTATTCCTTACCTCTTCATTTGGGAATGCTTATATAGTATTCGTGGAACGGTTACTCGTTTAACAACCGTTCCTGTTATTGAGGAATTCAGAAGATTCAGAGATAACTTCCATAACTGTCATGGAAGTTACCTCATTGGGACTTGTGCTCTATAACGGTTAATGGAGGGCTTGATTCGTAACAACGCAACCCGTCCTTTACGTTTGGTGGAACTTGAATCATCAAAAGCTCAGGGCCTAATGACCTCGTCCGTCCATTACCAAGGACAGACGAGATTTGCTTTAGGGACGAGCATAGGAGGGACGAGAATAGGAGGGACGAGGTTATTAAGAGTATTTCCCTCATCCCATTCTTTATTTTTTTGTCATGGACGGCCCATATGGACGAGATAAAACTTAGCGCATTTTCTTTACACTATCAGTTGCCCCCTTGTCCATGGGTCATCCAAGGAAATACAGTCTAACGTCATTCCTTGGATGGACGAGCTTATCTTCACAATCAGATGTGCCACGTGTCATAGTTTCACTGGTGGCTAGTCACGTCGATTAATTTTTTCAAGACGCTTGCCACATGGCAATTTTTGGTTGGCTGTGTTGTTTTCGATGTCTAAGTCCACGCCCTATAAATAGTAGAATCCCTCTGATACTCTTTGCATTTCTAAAATTTTCTTCCCTGACACTCCTCATCTAGAGCCTCGTCTAGAAGTTTCTGCGTCTTTAGTCTTCTTCCGTCTAGAGCCAGGTATTCTCTCCCTTCTCGTCTTTAGGTTTTCCTTAGTGTTCCTTAGAATGTCTGAAAATATCATTTCCTCGTCTAGCAATAGCTTAGATCAGGCTATAGACGAGTATCATGACACCACTAGTTATAGTGGTTCTAGCAGCAGCACTGATAGTAGTAGTAGGGGGAATACCACGAACAAGGAATATATTTTCGGCGTCCCTGGATTTCCTATAGATGTTGTTCAAGAACAACTTAGGGAGAGGGTAGCCTCTGGGTTTCAGGCTGGCACCTCGACGAGTGTTCTTCCATCTAGTCCTTTGGATGAGGAAGAAACTGTTTATAGTTGTGTAGTTTGTGTCAATTCAAAAACCGACGAACAAAGACTCAACAATCTTAGGAAGTGGTACCAAATTCCAGATGAGCTTAACCTTAGGTTGGCCGTCCGTGGAGAATGGTGCTGTAATCCTCGTTTTGGGATAGGCGTCTATGAAGCCTATTTTTTAGGTGGGCTAAGATTACCGTTAAATGCTTTTGCTAGGGAGCTGCTTACCAAATTAGGTTTGGCAGTGTGTCAATTCAATCCTAACACATGGAGATTAATTATTTCTATGCAAATTTTGTGGAGGGAAATACTTGGAGAAGACCATCCTTTCACTGTGGACGAGTTCCTCTTCTGCTATAAACCCTCGGAAATTAGTCAATCTTTAGGTTTTTATCAATTTACAGCTAGGGGTGCAAACTGTAGGCTAATAAAGTCTTTAGCCTCGTCTGACAGAAACTAGAAGACAGAGTTTATCTTCGTCTCTGGTTTCTGGGCTGGAAATCTTGTGGACGTGGGTAGGGATCCTTTTGCCCCCTATGCTGGGGACTTAGGAAACCTTCGTCCTGAAGGTATGCCCTTATCCTTTTTTTTTTTTTTTAATATGTGTTTAATCTTTACCTGTTGATTGTCTTATAGCTGCTGGGAGTCCTTCTTTGAGCAAGTTTCACCGTGATCGTGTCCACAGGGCTCGTCTTTACGTTGATAGGGATTTCCACTCCTTGGTCAACCTTAGAAGTCTTGCCAAGTGGAGACTTGGTCCTGAACCCTCCGACGAGGCTATTGCACACGAGGTCACAGTCCGTAGACGTAAGTTTATACTTAAACAGTGATACTTTACTTCTTTCTCTCTCTTTTTATTTGGTCCACTGTTTAGAACCTTTTCATGTAATTCAAGTACATTTATCTCGTCCATGGTTTTAGGACGAGTTTTTAAACAATTTAAGTTTTATTTTACAAGGGTGTTTGGACATTGGTCGTCTGCCCTTAAACAATTGAATGAATGTTCTTTTTTATTACGATATGGACGAGAATTTCTATCTTTAGATTTTGAACTTAGGCTCATCCATAGAAGGAATTTCCCCCTTTTTAACATGAACATATACTTTTCCCTTTCCTTGAATTTCATCAAGTATAATTCATCTATGTGAGATGGCAGTCATCAGCTATACTCGTCCTTAGACTTAGCTAATTTTTATGCTTTATAGACGAAGCCTAACCTTTCACTCGTCCATAAGTCGGATTGTTTGGTTGGTGTGCTATTCAATAGTTTAAACATTTGCTTGTGTTTCCTCGTCCATGGATTGAACGAATGCAACGACTTTAACTCGTCCATTGTTTGGACGGTTTTATGGCTTCACCCGTTTTAGGGTTTTAGCTCGTCCATAGTTGGGACGAGTATGACGTTGTTTCACACATTTAGACAACACATCCCTGCGTCCAGAGAATTTTATTTGTCTTGGGATCTTAGCCCTCTTATGGGCTAGGCTTAATGAAAACAGTAGAAACCAAGAATTCAAACACAACATTATGTACATAGCATAGATAATATTCATAGACGAGGCATGTGCTTTTAGAAGCTAATGCCTTCTAGGGAAATAAGTACAAACCAAACCATAACTTCGTCCATAACTTTAACATAGTAATAACAAAGCAATGCTAAAAATAAGTAGGTAAACAAATTCCTTGTGTAGATAGACAAGTAGATAAACGGTCTCCAGACTCGTCCAGAGTCATGCTCGTCTAGGCTGTTATTTTATTTATAGTACCTCCTTAGGTGCTCAACATTCCAAGGATGCTCCAATTTCCTCCCGTCTAGGGCCTCCAAGTAGTAGGATCCTTGTCTTTTACAATTGACGACTCTGTAAGGGCATTCCCAATTAGGTCCCAATTTCCCATGAGCCGGGTTTTTAGTTGCTAAAGAAACCCTCTTCAGGACGAGATCTCCTATGTTGAACCGCCTTGGTTTGACCATTGCATCATGTTGCCTAGCCATGAGGTTTTTGTACTTTGCTATCCTTTGCTCTGCATCCGTCCTTACCTCGTCTATTAGATCAAGGCTCAAACAGAGTTGTTCCTCATTATCCTTATCTTGGTATGTCATTACTCTGTGGTTGGTCATATGCACCTCTGCAAGTATGACTGCTTCAGTTCTGTATGCAAGCTTGAAAGGGGTTTCCCTCATAGGGGTTCTTACCGTCGTCCGGTATGCCCACAGAACACCTGGTACCTCGTCAGGCCATACTCCCTTTGCCCTCTCAAGCCGAGTCTTGATGATTTTCAACAATGATCGGTTTGTAACTTCAGCTTGATCGTTTGCTTGCGGGTGGGCAGGTGAGGAGTAGTGATTTTGAATTCCAAAATGTTCACAGAAGTCTTTAAAAAGCGCATTATCAAATTTTCGTCCGTTGTCGGATATCAATACTCTAGGTACCCCGAACTTGCACACAATGTTTTTCCATACAAAATTCTTGACATTTTGTTGTGTGATATTAGCTAAAGGTTCTGCTTCTACCCACTTTGTGAAATAATCAATGTCAACCACTAGAAACTTCATCTGCCTTGTGCCCAGTAGAAAGGGACCCAAAATATCTAGTCCCCATTGTGCAAAAGGCCATGGGGCCATCATCGGGGTGAGGTACTCTGATAGTTGTCTGGGGACGTTACTAAACCGTTGGCATTGGTTGCAGACCTTGACATATGCTTTAGCATCGGCTTGCATGTTTGGCCAATAGTATCCTGCACGGACGACCTTGTGGACGAATGATCTGGCTCCCGAATGGTTGCCACATGCTTCTTCATGAACTTCCCTCAAAACGTAGTTTGCCTCGTCTGGAGCTAAACACCTGAGGTAGTGCTGAGAAAAGCCTCTTTTGTATAGTATTTCATCCATAAGAACATACCTGGCTGATCTTACCCTCAGCTTTCTAGCCTCGTCTTTCTCTTCTGGAAGTCGTCCGTCCTTCAGGTATGATACAATCGAGGTCATCCAATTTCCTCTGCTTTCTACCTGTTGTATTTCTGGGATATCTATACTTGGTATATACTGGATTTCATCAAGCTCGTCCATGGCTTCGTTCAATGAAGCTTCTTTCGCTAAGGTATCAGCTTCCACGTTCTCCTCCCTTAGGACTTGAACAAAGTCAGCTTCTTCAAATTTTTTCATAAGGCGTACTACCCTATGAAGGTACTTCTTCATTTGTTCTTCCTTAGCCTCATATATCCCCTTTACTTGGCCCATGATCAACTGAGAATCTCCCAAGACTAGTATTGACTTTGCCTCCACGGACTTAGCCAATTCCAGCCCCTTGAGGAGGGCTTCATACTCAACTTCATTATTTGTTGCTTGATACTGTAAACGAACATTGTGTTTCAGTTTATCTCATTATAGGGATTGTAGAACCACTCCTATTCCACCCGCATGTTGCATAGATGAACCATCCACATGGACGATCCACTTAGTCTTTTCAACTTCTTCTAAATCATCATAATTTGGGGTAAACTCCGCAATGAAATCTGCTAGCGCTTGAGCTTTTATGGCGTGCCTTGGTTGATATCTGATGTCAAACTCACTGAGCTCGACAGCCCATTGGATCGATCGTCCTGCAGCTTCCAACTTGTTCATTGCTCTCTTGAGCGGATGATCCGTCATGACATTGATAGTATAGGCTTGGAAATAATGCCTTAGCTTTCTGGAAGCTGTTATCAACGCAAAGGCCAACTTTTCTATTAGTGGATATCGTCCTTCCGCTCCTCTCAGTGCTTTACTTGTATAATACACAGGCCTTTGTACTTTGTCTTCTTCCCTCACCAATGCTGAACTTACGACATGCAGGGTGACTGCCAAGTGTAAGTACAACTCTTCTCCCAGCACGGACGGGCTTAATAGAGGAGCCACAGTGAGATATGCCTTCAGATCCTCAAAAGCTTTTTGACACTCGTCAGTCCATTCAAATGTTTTTTTAAGAACCTTAAAAAATGGCAAACATTTGTCAGTAGCTTTAGAGATAAACCTGTTGAGGGCAGCAACTCGTCCGATGAGGGACTGAACTTCTTTAACATTTCACGGAGGCTTCATGTCCAGTATTGCTTGGATCTTGTCTGGATTCGTTTCAATTCCTCTATGTGAAACCATAAACCCTAGGAATTTCCCTGATGACACTCTAAAAGCACATTTGTTGGGGTTCAACTTCATGTTGTACCGTCTGAGTGTGTCAAAAGTTTCCTGCAAATCATCCAAGTGCCTTCCCTCATCTTGGCTTTTTACCAGCATGTCATCTACATAAACTTTCACATTCCGCCCAATCTATGGACGGAACATATGGTTAACCAACCTCTGATATGTTGCTCCTGCACTCTTCAAACCGAAGAGCATTACTTTATAACAGAACAAGCCTTGACTTGTGACGAAGGATGTCTTCTCTGGGTCTATTTTATCCATCCTTATTTGGTTGTATCCTGAGAAAGCATCCTTGAAACTAAGTAACTTATGGCCTGCAGTAGAATCCACCAGCTGATCAATACGCGGCAATGGGTAGCTATCCTTGGGGTAAGCTTTGTTTATATCGGTAAAATCTACACACATTCTTCACTTGCCATTTGCCTTCTTGACCATTACTACATTGGTCAACTAATCTAGATAGTACACTTCTCGAATAAACTTTGCCACTATCAACTTTTGGACTTCGTCTTTAATCGCG